>JAWNLW010000204.1:1866428-2488571 GCA_035042075.1 Drosophila macrospina
TTCCCCATAGCCCATACCCCATTCTAATATTCCCTCCCACGTTGCCCCCCTTGTCTAGAAGTGGTTGAAGAGCTTCAATTTTATTTCATGGCATTGGCAATTCACAGAAATGCAGACACACAGTTTAATTGTCGGGCAACAGCTTGAAATAGTTGCACATAGATGCAGATACATAGATGCAGATACAGATACCTGCACAGTTGCAGATACAACCGCAACAAGTTCTCGTTGCCCCACTCGGAGTTGGACTCGGAGTCGGACTCGGAGTTGTAGCGTCCATGTTGTGCAGATTGTCCAATGGAGACATTGCTGTATGTATAATTTTATGGGTGCTTTGTGGCCGCCATTTGGCCCCAGACTGACGGCACAGTTGGCGCCAGGATGAAGCGCTGCCCCTGCCCCTGCCCCTGCTCCTTCCCCTGTCCCTGTCCCTGTGCTGTTCCTCCTGTCCGCTGTCATTGCCGGACCGTTATGTTGTTCCCACTGAGCCAACAAAAGTGCTTAGGTTACACAGCGCAAAGAGAGAAAAAAACACTAAAATACTCGTATTTGCAGGTAGCGAGAGAGGAGGAGGAGGAGGGGAGGAGCGCAGGAGGGGAGCAATGAAGGCTTAAAGGCAATGAAGCAATTGACTGTGGCTATTACTTGATGTCCATGTCCGTTAGCTTAATTCAATGAGCCAACCGGCTTAGTTGGAGACCAGCGCAAGCTTAACTTGGTTTCTCTCTCTCTCTCTCTCTTTCTCTCTCTCTCTCTTTCTCTGCCTCTCTTAGCTCCGTTTGGTTGAAAAGTAATTAAAAGATTGTTAAAGCAACTTTAATCAATGCGGATGCACAGCAGAAATTGAGGAACTGAGCAAAGTTGAATGATGGATTACCAATGGAAAGAACTGCTCGATTTTGAGAGGAGATTGCTAATGGCTGGCAACGGGAAGATTCATCAAAATGATGAATGATTGCGGGCTGGAAACAGCCCAGCAGATGTTCAGATGTGGTAATATGAAACTGCGTTGCAAACGAAATTGAATTACAGTTGATTTGATCAGAGAGTTCAGTTGCATTGATCTGATATCAATGCAGTTGTGGCTCAGCTCGGTAAATACGCATTGAATGCCCTTTGGCCTTGCACTGATCTTTATCGCTTTCGAAATAAGCTGAAAATAAACTTGTACTCATATTTAGTTTTTATGGCCACCTTGGCCATTGGCATTGCACCTCCATTAATGTCTGGCCTCGCCTGGAAACCGAATGCCAGCTGAAGTAATCGTTAATTGCGTTCAGCACACCACAGCTGAGGGCAGAGTCCCCCTGCTCCTAATACTCCTCCTACTCCTCCTCTTGCTCCTCCTTCTCCTACTGCTCCTCCTCTTTTTCACCCCCCACTCGCTTCCAATCCTCTCCAGCTGCTGCCTCTACACTACTAAACCACTCACGATGCAGTAAATAGTTTCAAAGTTTCAGCTCAGTTTTTTTTATTTTATGTTGCTGTTCCATAATTAGATGCATGACTTGCCAGCTTTTTTTTACGGCATGCCCCTCGTGCCCTCCGCTCCCCTGCGCTCCCCGACTCAACCAGCGCCCGGCTACTCAATTAGCCAGAAAAGACATTAAACTTTCGCCGGGGCCCAGATGAACTGCCTTGGGGAAGTTCAAGAGTCTGCAGCCGCCTCGCGACTAATGAAGTTAGTGCAGCAATAACAACAACAACAACAACAGCAACAACAACAAAAACAGCAACAACAACAACAGCAACAACAACAACAACAACACAAAATACAAATAGGATAAAATTTGAGCGCCACTTTTTAAAGCAGCTGCTAAATTGAAAATCAACTCCGTACTTCTCTCCCCCCACCTCTCACTCTCACCCACTCTCCTTCCCCCTCATCATCCTTCCTCTTTGAGCAGCACACGCTAAACGTCAGCCATAAATAAAATGCAAATTCGGATGGCTAACAAAATTGCAAGGATTACGGCGGCATCTGCACAGAGAGAAGCACTCTGGGGAACGAGCAGAGAGTGGGTGGGAAGTGAGGAAAGGTGAGGTGAGATGGGCGTGGCTGTGGCTGTGGTTTGTGTACGTGTTTTGTTATCGGCAACTGCAACATATTTGCTGTTTTCTGTATCAAATTTTTGTGCAAAATGCTCACAGCTCGATGAAATTCTATTGGGAAATTTCGTTGTTAACAATTTTACATAAATTCGCACAAATTTTACACTATTACAGGGTATCAGCAGTTGCTGGAGTACTTTGCAGCAGCCGTGTGTTAAGCCTTATTTATTTATTTATTTTTTTATTTATTTATTTATTTATTTATTTATTTATTTATTTATTTATTTATTTATTTATTTATTTATTTATTTATTTATTTATTTATTTATTTATTTATTTATTTATTTATTTATTTATTTATTTATTTATTTATTTATTTATTTATTTATTTATTTATTTATTTATTTATTTATTTATTTATTTATTTATTTAACGTCGACTAACAGCAGTCGACCCAAGTAAAAATCTAACTCTTAAGATAATTAAATTAAAAATAATTACAAATGAAATTTAAGTGTAAGAATGAGTTTAAAATTTAAGTTTAAAATAAAATTAATTAAAATTAAAATTTAAAATTTCAAATCTGGGGAAATCAAAAAGCGTTGATTGATCCAACATTTGTTGCGGGGATTGGGGAAAACCCAGAAAAACCCAATCAGATCACAAAGTATATAAATGTTAGTTAGTGTATACTAGCTAAATAGTTTAGGATGAGCACTTTATGGCACTTTAAACATTATTAGACTTTAAACAAATTGTATTTTATTTGTATATAGCCAAAACTTCACGCAGATGTGTTTCAGTTGTATTTTAGTTTATTGATTTATGAATAATATACTTAATGTTTATAAAATCAGTTGATTTGTTTACTATTGATTTATGAATAATATACTTAATGTTTATGAATTTATGAGTATTCATTACAACTTTGAGTACTCAATTCAATTCGATTCGAGTCAGATCTGAGATGCTTCTCAAAGATTTTCGCAGGCAAACGATTCCACAAAGCTAACTCAGCGTGAGAACAGGCAATTGTTAGTGTATGTTGTGAGTCTCATATCAGGATATTTGAGTGGTTGAGGGTCCTGTTCAACAGCCTGTGGACTGCCGCCAAAGCTGTGTGTGTGGCAACTGTGCCTGGAATGATGTTGCTGCTGCTGCTGCTGCTGCTTTTGGGGCCATTAAAAATGAAATGCTGGAGCGCATTTTATGAACGAAAATAATTTTGAACGAAATTTGTTGTTGAAATAACAATGAGGCAGGCAACTACTATTAATAACCAGGGGATCTCTGGCCTGCCTCTTCGCTCTTCGCTCTTCCTTCACTCCGCACTCTGCTTGCCCTTTGCCTACTACTCATCCCGCTTGACGCCTAATACAATCATATAAATTACGCAGCGAGAACAATCAATCAATGTCAAAGTCAGACACTGAGTCTGACTACGGCACATATAGTAGGCCCGTAGACGGGGTAGATTTAAGCTAAGCTGCCACGTACTTGGCCGCTCATCAATTTCAATAAACGCGAGCGAGCAGCAGGAAGAGGGAAGCGGCAACTGGCAACTGGCAACGTCCACATCCACATCCACATCGAGGCTCGGCCATGCGACCACCAATGCCCCATTAGCACCTAGCTAAACGTTGTGGCATTTGTCAAAGTCCAAGCCAAGAGGCGACACCAGCGATAGCGTTGACAGCCAGCAGCAGGAGCAGGAGGAGCAGCAGGAGGGGGAGCAGAGACTCCCCTTATTTTCATGTGTTTTGCATTTTAAATTGTGGCACAAACGAAATTGAAAATGGCAGCAGAAGATGTGCAACAATGCGACAACAATATCTTAGTGTCGCCTTTGTCATTGTGTGTGTGGCTTTGTGTGTGTGTGTGTGTGTGTGTGTGTGTGTGTGTGATGTCTACAACGACAAACGCTCTGGGTGGCATTTTCATTGACAACAAGTCATAAATTTTACAAATGATAGTCGGCAAGTGGTGAACGAGTGGCCAGAAATGGGAGCGGAGGGAAGAAGTGATTCAGTGTCTGTCAATGGCATTCACTTTAACGAGTTTCCACTGTATGCAAACCTTAGCAAATCAGAAAGACAGAGAGACAGGGAGACAGAGAGAGGGAGGGAGACAAAGAACACATCAATAGCTCCTCGATTTACCTCTAAATGTTGCAGTGAAGTCATTTCAAGTGAAGTTTCTATTGAGTCAATCGATCAATTAAAAACACAGCAAGTGATACGTTTACTAACTGTTACTAACTGTTACTAAATGTTACTAACTGTGACTAACTGTTACTAACATTTCTCTGTTATTCAAGCGCCTACTTTGCCTGTATTTCTGCCATGAAATACCTGCAGCAGAAGTTATTCAGACAATTGAAACGAAATCGGGATTTTTAAACTTTGCACAAATAATTGAATCAGTTTTTGCTATGATAGATGTTGTTTTATATTATTATTGAGTATTAAGTAGAATAATCTTAGGATAATTGTATTAATCTACTAACATCAATCTTTACTTTAAATGTTATCTAATGTTAAAACTGTTAACAATCAAACAGATCAGAAAGAATCAAGAAAGAAAGAGTTTTGTCTAAGCTCAAGCAGTTTGCAAAGATATACAAAGTAGATGTCTAGAGCTCTATCTATAGCTCTACATCTAAAGCTCTAGATGACTTCTCAGTTAACCAAGTTGCCAACTACAATTACCCTTTAGGAAACTCACTTGAGAGAGACTCCATTCATCTGCTCAGCAGTGCAATCAACATCGGCTTATTAAGAACTTTGCGGTATTCGCTTTGATTTGAAATTTAAATTTAGTTATTTGTATGAAACACAACTGCGACCACGCCCAGAACATTTCCTCGAATTCGCCAGACCAGATGCCGGGGGACTTGAATCAAAAGCAGGGGACAACTGCTGGCGACCACAGAATGCCACAGAATGCCACAGAATGCCACAGAATGCCGGCATAACGGACAACACCTGCCTATCAGGTGCTCTGGGTCGGTTGCTGGGAGCGGAAGTGCGGCTGCCCAACTTCAGATGCAAAGGAGAACAACGCTAATAGTTGGGTATTAAGAGAGCCCGTATCACTGGGAGGAAGAACAAGGAGAAGGGGAAGGAGAAGGGGAAGGGGGTAGGGGAAACGAGGCGCCGCATTTGCAGCAGCTGTGTGTATGCGGTTTATGAGCTATGCAGGCGGAAGTTTTAGCTGCACACACGCACATACAACTACACAATTCAAATCAATTGCAGTGAAGAGGAAGAGCGAGAGAGAGAGCGAGAGAGAGAGAGGGAGAAGTACAAAGTCAGAGCTGGTAGGGGAAACAATCGGTATACCCCCTGCCAACTGCTCAAGACACACACGACGTTCCCGTCATTAGCCGTGTCGCCAACGAAGCTGAAGCTGAGGCTGAAACTGAAGTTGAAGAGGGAAGGGAAGCTGAAGAGGGAAGGGAGGCTAAAGAGAAAAAGGAAGACGAGATAGAAGATGATATTGCGGACGCATAGTTTGCTGCATGTGTCATGCTGTTTGTTGCCACGAAAATCCCAAAAACCAAACTGAAAGATTGCTCGCCATGTGTCCTGACTCTGTCTTCTATCTCCTGGTCCTCTGCCTCGCCTTCCTGCCTTCCTGCATCGCCTGCCTGCCTCGCCTGCCTTGCCTGACTTGCCTGCTGACGTTTTTATAGCTGCTAACAATGTGTCAGGTTTTCTTAGAACTCACAACGAGACTTTGCCACAGTCCTTGCCTTGTGGCATGAATCCGTGTATCTCTTCCACATCTCTGTAGCCCAAAAGGCGACTCATCCCCCGATGATAATTAGGTGCAGTTGCCTTGGAAATGCTCGTAAATATAGCTGCTTCCATTTCTACTTCGCTGACTTGGAGTGGAACTATTTAAAGTAGCTCAAAATAATACCTACTTCAGCAGTTGTGGAGGGAGCTGAGAGATTGGGACAAAGTTTATGAAGAGGATGCAGCTGAAGGAACTCTAGGAAAGCTGCAAGGACATAGCGCATACTCGAAACATCTATGTAGATAGATATCTATGTAGATAGATCAGTTTCTTCTGGTTCTAATCGAAATGTTTATATACTTTCCCATGCTGAGCATATGTTGTGAGTTATTCATAAGTCAATTCCTTGCCTGCTGCTTCCGCTCACCTTTTCAGAGCTGTCCAGCTGCTCGCTTTTTATAGCACCTCGGAGAAGGCCTCCCCGCTCTTTCTAGGCCCCCCGACAACAACGACAACGACAACAAATCGCAAGTGTCTTGCATATTTCTGACCTAGCCAGAGTCTATTTTTGCCTTGCCCGAATGAGGACCACACAAATTATGCGTAAATATGTGATAGGCTCTCCCAACCCCCTCTACACCCTTCCTCCTCATCCACAAGAGCGCCGACAAACTGTGCAATAATTCTTGTTTATCGCTGTGCGAGAAGTCAATTTTAATAAAGCACCAGCAAACAGAGGAGAACAAGCGACGAGTCAGAATACTTATAGCCCGCTGAAAATATTCGAGAATTGATTTGTGGTTTGGCTGAAATTGGCGCATCAGGCAAGCGATGAATGTGCTGAAAGGGGGGCAGCAGGAGGCAAGTGGCAAGGGGCAAGAGGTGGAAGCTGGGAGGCGGTCATGCGTGCGAGCTGCGACTTCCTACGCGCAAGAAAATGTAACAAATTTGTAATTTGAACGCCACAAATCATAATTTTACATAATGATCAATTCATATACGTCAAAATGTTGTTTGCCATTTGCTGTTCGCTGTTCGCCGTTCGCCGTTCGCAGTCGCTCGTGAAGTGAATTATGTGGCCCGGGTCGCCAATTTCGTGGAATTTTCCCTCATTTTCCGACAGCTTGTGCGCCATTCGAGACGATTGGCCGTGCTCGAGTCCGAGTGCGTAACGGAAATATTTCAAACCGGATACGCATAGGACATAACATAGACATGTGTACTTACAACGCACACACACACACTTTAGTAAGTGTGTGAGTTAATAGGGAATCGGATCTGCTTGGGGACAAACCGAAAAACTTTCCACGAAAACTAATTACACAAATTGCATTATGTGTGTGTTTGAAGAGCGAGTGCACTGCACCCAAATATCCGGTTACGTGGGTGGTTCCACAAGTATAGTAGAGCGTATACAAGTAGATCTCATTTATATTTGGTTTGTCAATACTTTTCAACGGTTTCTCTTTATATATTGTAAACTAAGAATGATGTTTTAAACTATATAAATCGATAGCTCATTAATTTATGAAATAAAACGCCATCTAACGTCCGACAGCAGCTACAACTACTACAACAGCATTATAACTATAATGAATTGAACAATCGTTGAATTTAAAATGATTTTATTTGTTGTATTTGCTTATAATTTAGTGAATCAGATAATCAGTGTGAGTCAGATAATTAAAAAAACACCAACAATATCATTAATTGTCATCAATATTCTTTAGATTCCTATAATAAACATGGATAGTTAAGTGTTTCATTAGTTTGCAGGCAGCCGTCGTTACCCAACGCCATCTAACGTCCGACAGCAGCTACAACTACTACAAAAGTATTATAATTATAATGAATTGAAGAATATTATAATCGTTAAATTTAAATTGATTTTATTTGTTGCATTTGTTCATAACTTAGTGAATGTGACTGTGATAATAAGAAAAACACCAACAAGATCATTAATTGTCATCAATATTCTTGAGATTCGTGGAACACACAGGGATAGTTAAGTGTTTCATTAAGTTTGCAGACAGCCGTCGTCAACAAACGCCATCTAGCGTCCGACTGCAGGTACAACTACTACAACAACTGACAGATGGCGATGGCGATGGCGATGGCTTCCTCGGCCTGCAGCATATCAAATTAACACAGACACGAGGTTTTAGGCGAAGGGAATGGCGTGGTTGCGATGGGCGGTCAGGGCTAGAGGGGACATGGAGGGGCATGGTAACTGTGAAGAAGTGAAACCGGGAGATGCTGTTGGGTGCCCATTAACTGTGGCACTTTTGGGGGCAGCCGTCCGCAATTTGTTGGTCAGGTTTGCAGCAGCCAACATGGCAACATGATGGCTGGAGTTTTATACTCGTAATACTCCTCGTACGAGTGTATGTGGTATGTATGTGGTATTTTTGTTTTCTTGATTTTTAATGAGCATCGTGCAGGGTTTCGGTTCGCACTCGGGACTGACTGATGTTCATGTTGATGTTGATGTTGTTGTTGCTGCTCGAGCTGGCAAATTGCAGGTTCTCTTTTCGCTGTGCCTCAAAGTGTTGCACTCATATTTTGCCGGTGTGCGCCTTAATTATATGGTCGCCGACAGAAATTCAAGTGAAAACCATTCGGATCGGGTCGACCTAGGGGTACGAACGAGTAGGGGTCGGACTCGAGGTCGGAGTCGGAGTCGTCGTCGGCGTATAGGTAGAAGAGGCAGGGGCAAATTTCGTGGCAGGCCTAAGCCTATTTCGAGCCGCTCTTTAAACCATGAAAATTTAATGCCAGCTTAGTCCCAATACAATACACAAGCGGGAGAGCGTTGAAAAAGATGTCGATTCAGTTGAAGTTGAATTCGACTTCGACTTCGACTTTGAGTTTGAGTTTCAGTTCGAGTTTGAGTTTGAGTCGTTTGGTTCGTCACTTCGGCATTCAAAGAATCTTTGATGCCGCATTTCCGTTTAGGCTGAAGCCGCTTAGCAGCTCGGCATCGCCTCTGCTCACATTTGCCCCTTCTCCAGGGCCGCTCAAGTATTAATTATGCACGCATAAAATATCTTTTGAACCTTTTTCTCAGCCAACTTCGGCTCTTTCAACATATTTTCTGTGAATGAGCGAGCGGGCGCGACATCAATGGGATGCAAATTAACTGTACAAACATAAATAACACTCGGAATTCCTGGAAAATATCGGACCCCGGGTTCTCTACTCCTCCGCTCCATCGCTCCATCGCTCCACCGCTCCTCCTCCGCCTCCTCCACCGCATTTGTCAGAGCAATAAAAATTGTTGGGCTTCTGTTGGGCTCGAGTGAACCTTTTTTATGATAAGCATTCTTATCATACTTGTGCTAGACTTTGGTATCTTTGTTGCCTTTTTCTCGCAATTCCCCTCTCTCCTGCTCTTGCTCTTGCTCTCGCTCTTTGGCTGACCTGTGACCTGGGAACGGTGACCGGTTTTATGGTTATTATGGTGTCCCTTAATGAATTCAAAGGCACGAGCAGCCTACTCCTCCGACCCTTCAAGCTGCTTTACAAATGCTAAGAGCGTGTGCTCATTACCCTAGATACCAGATACCAGTGCGAATACTTTTTGTGCTGACTGTTCTCCTTTCTGTGCCCATTTGCCCATTTGCACTTGTTGCTAAGTTGTTTCCGAGTGGAATTTAACAGCTTTCAGTTCTGTGAATTGTCTCTCAGAATTGTGGATGACAGATCCCCATCCGTTGCTTGTTTAATGCACTGTAATGCACTATATAACTGGTATACCCCACTAGACCCCACAGCAACACTCGCTCACTCCACTTTGGGGCGAACGAAAATGATTAATTGGCGCTACAAATTTATGACGTCGTTGTGGATTTTCTACCGATAGCGAGTTGAACGTATGATAAAGTCTGTGATGGAGTTTTCTCTCCTCCTCCTGCTCCTCCTCGTTCTCCCCCTTGCCAACAACATGGGCAACATCAGCTCGAAGCGATTAAAACTTTTCGTCAGCCGCAACAGCAGCTCCAGCTCCAGCTCCAGCTCCAACTTCCACATAAATACATTATGTATAATGTAATGTGTGTTTGTGTGTGTGTGTGCGTGTGTGTGTGCTGCGCCATTATGCCCATTGTTATTGCCTTTTGTTGTGCTATAAATTATATACCATTATAATTATTTATGAAAGTCTCATGTGAATTGAAGCCATGGCATTTTTGCGTATAATGTGGTGTAAATATCATTGAATGTGGTGCGCTTATTGGGATTGCTCGCGGCTGATTTGACCCACACAACCCAACAGTGCTGCTCCAAAGAGTACACAAAGCTTTCAGCAAAATTAATTGAATTCAAAATCGATTTTAGCGCGTTCAGTTTGCAGGATTAAAGTCCGATTTAAACTCCAGCTGGATCAAGAGACTTTCTCTAGCGATCAAAGAGAACTTCTCTATATCTCATAGCTCTCTTTGACAATAAACCACATTTATTGTTGTCTTCTATTGGTATTATTGGAGATTATTCCCAGATTCACGCTTCAACTGCAGCAACTGAGCATTTGAGTTTGTCTAAAGGCTTTAACCTTTGCACTCTTTTGGTTCTGGAGCAAGCAACTCTTCATATACTCATTCTTCTCTCATTAAGAAGCCCCTCTAATTGTGGCTCCTCTCAACTTGCATACGCTCGCTGCCATGACCCAAAAGATAGCTTCATTTCAATCTGCAACTCAAATCGAGGGAGCAGCAATATTATTGCTATTACGAGCAATTTATAGAAAATTTCAATTTTGAATATTGATTATTCATTTCCTGAAGCGACGACGCTGGTCTACCTAGAACGTATTTGAATTTGAAGGCGGATGCGGATGCGAATGCGAATGCGAATGCGAATAATGATGGCTTCGGTTGCGCCTTGGCCTACGATGGAGACATCGTCATGGCCATCATCGTCGTCGTTCTCACTCAAATGGCAAATTGGACTGCAGAGCTGTTGTATTGGAATTGCTTCGTGGTAGTTGCCATTTGCTGTTGTTATTGTTATGTGTGTGTGTGTGAGTGTGTGTGTGTGTAATCATAACGGCTCGCTTGTTAACATGCTACATTAAATTTTTATCAAGAGCCATGGCAACAGAGCAAACCAGACCAGACCAGGCCAATACCAGCACAAGACCCATAATACACATAAATATCTAAAATAATGATGATGTTGTTGTTGTTGCTGTTGTTGTTGTTGTTGTTGTTGATTATTATGATTATTGTGGCATGCTTGCAATGTAGCATGATTAACACGGGACACAGCAGAGAAAAAAGAAAACAGAAAACAGAAAAACGGAAAAACAGAAAAGCAGAAAACAGAATAAATGCTAAAAGCATTGAACAATGCCCGGCCACAAAATAATTCACATACATTACAAATAATCATAATAACAATGGCTCTGGCATCCATCGGCTCGTTACGCATACGTAACGCCGCCTATGCGCCGAAGTCAGCGCCGACGTCAACGTCAGCGTCAGCGTCAACGTCAGCGTCAGCTTCAACTCAGCCTGAGCTTCAGCTTCAGCCATGGCACCCAGACGGGCAGCCTCAACTCTCCACACATCCTGCTGTAACTGGAAGTGGTGGGGGGGGAGGGGGGAGGAGGCATAAAATAGCGTTAAATTACAAAGCGCACATTAAGTGCTTTAAGTGACTGACTAAAGGGAACAGCAGGGACCGAGGATCTTGCAATGGGTTTGGCAAGAGCGGCAGAGCCTCGGAGCAGAGTATATCCTACTAAGCTGAACAAGTTTATTAACATTTTCATTCGCTTAAATCATAAATAAATCATAAATTAAAATCATAAATCTAGTAAACAAAGCTGTGCTGAAAGAAGGGAATAGTGTAAATTCCAAAGCATAAACTGAAAAACTGATATTTGCACTTTATTTAAACTATTTTTAATGCTCAATTACAGAAATGAAGTGAAACATCTCTCAACGATTTTGGAAAGTTAATTTCATAGGCTGAAGAATACCTTAGCCAAGATTGTGTAAATTAGCAAAGGAACAAAGGTTACGAAAAATAGTCAGCAAATGTTTAGTCTTCTTTTAAATTAAATTTAAATTTATTTTCCAATCGAAATGCATTTCAAGGCTGTGGGAAAACACATTCCAGGTTCTCAAAAAACCTATTCTATAGTCAACAATTGCTTATCAAAAGGAAAGTTGAGTTATGTTATCAATTATGCACATTATGTTCTTCTGTTTTCTGGCTAACATGTTTTCCGTTCCAGCGTATTTCAGCTAGTTTGGCATACAATTGCATTATCCTTTTGCAAGCAAGGTCCGCAGACCATCCATTATCTGTTGTCGAGCATTTGGGCAAAAAGCACTCAACGTTTTCAACTTAATGCAGCAATTCTCTGCTCCTGTCGCCTGTCACAATATGCAACACGTTTTATCATTTAACTCGGTGGGTCTAGACCCACACAGCCACCCATTCACCCACTCCCATTCACACTCACACTCACACTCACACTCACCCACTCAGGCACAAGGGCTGCCACAGCGTGGGAATTAATATCAATGTCGTCGTTGTCGCTTGATGCGTTTGCTATCAGCGCTCAGTTTGCCGCACAGCCACCATGGCGTATGTGTAATGCCGTTTTTTCTACGGGTTTATTTTTTCGCTGCTTTTATTTTGCTTTTTATCAATTAAAAGCCACTTCAAAAGCGGAAAGTGTCTGTGTGCCGTTGACACACACACACACACACACACACAGAGAGACACTCTCTGAAAACAGACAAACGCCCAAATAGCACACACAAACTCACACACACACACACACACGCACACGCAGACACACACACACGCACACTAGCTCATCATACGCTTTTGTTGTCGTCGGTTTGGTTTGTTGGACGCTTTTTAGTTTTATCTCTGCGCCGAATACTTTTGCTATCACATTTTGTGGAGAAACGAACAAAAAAACAAAAGTGAGGAATCGTTTTATACCCTACAAAATGTGCATAGTTATGCTGATTGTTGTAGCTGCTCGTCTAGGATGAGAAAACAGTCTTACAAAACAATTGTTACAGCTTGCTTACTCTTGAAATATTTGGCTATAGTTATGATAAAAATACTTCTACCTAGCTTACAGGTCATCTAGCAAACATATGTGTGTTTCACAATTTATAGGGTATGCCACTGTGTTTGGATTTGCATTACGATTGCAGCTTAATGCAATTTGCTTGATGCTTGGGAGCTGGCCGAGCTGGGAGAGCTGGCAAAGGCATTTCCCATGGCACTATTCTATTCCCCCCAAATGCGGTTGAACTTTTGATGCGGCTTTTCGCTTTGACACAATCAACGAACCCCAACCGAACCAATCCGATGCGATCCCCAAATGCGGCAACCAACACAACCACAGCGACGGACGACGGACGGACGGACGACAACGTCGTCAGCGGCGGCATCGGCGTCCACTCAAAGCTAATGACCGACAAAGCGTTTTGTATTATTTTCAATTTCATTTTCACTATGCGACGCTCTTCTGCTGCTTACCTCCCTCCCTCCCTACCTCCCTCTCTCTCTCTATCACTCTCTGTGTCTCTCAGCTTTGGACTCCACTTGGAGTGGCCTCCGCGCCTGCCATGCATTAAATATTATTAAGATAAGACGCAGCCCGCTCGCTTATCAATCAGACGTCAGACGCACCGACACCGTTCATTCGAGCCGAGCAAACTACACAATTTGCAGACAACAGAAATGGGAAGCACTAGGTAACGCGGGGGGGATTTTAAAGTAAACGGGTAGGGGCCAAAGGGAGAAGGGTGAGGGGAGAGGGGAGGCCAGTTGGCAGCTAACTGGCACTGACATGATTTTTCCATCATATTTATTGAAAAGTTACCAACGTTTACCGAAGTTTGTCAACACTTTTCAGAGAAAGAGACGAAAGAGAAAGAGAAACAGAGAGAGAAAGAGAAAGCAAGTGAATTCAATTCAAGTTCAAGTTATTTATGTTTGAACTAACAATTTACATATAAGCCAAATATTGTCTCTCTCTCTCACTCTCTCTCTCTTTTTTCTCTCCCTCTCTCTCCATTTCTCTCTCTCTCTTTCTCTCTTTCTCTCTTTCTCCCCCTCTCTCTCTTTCTCTCTTTCTCCCCCGCTCTCTCTCTCTCTTTCTCTCTCTCCATGTCTCTCTCTCCATCTCTCTCCCTTTCTCTCTCTCCATCTCTCTCTCCCTTTCTTTCTCTCTCTCTCTCTCTCTTTCTCTCTTTCTCTCTCTCTCTCTCTCTCCCTCTCTCTCTCCATCTCTCTCTCCAACTCTCTCTCTCTCTCTCTCTCCCTCTCTCTCTCTCTCTCACCCCATCTCTCTCTCTCTGCGTGCGTGTTTCCTCATTGAACTCTTGCGGCACATTTCCAAGAAGCCAATTGCTAAATCAACAAACACAAACAAACTCTGACGAGCAAAACAAAAACCTCAAAAGTCATTACATATATCTCCTGATTGAGGCCCTTGCTCCCTGTCCGCTGCTCCAGCTACGCCGCAGCTTCTCCTCAATGGTCGCAAAATGCAGAAGCTACAAGCTAACAGCTTTTTATCTTTGGCCCAGGCGGCATTGTTTTTGGCGGCCCAAGCCAAAAGATGCAGCAGCCTCAAAAAAACAAAACAAAAAAAAAGAAAAAAAAAAACAAAAAAACAGAAAAGCAGCAAAACAAAAAACCAGTTCGAACTGGTGTCCAATAGTCGCTCGAGGCTCGGGCCAAGCCTTATAAGGTCGCTGGCATGTCAGGCGAGACAACGGCAACGGCAACGGCATCGGCAACTTCCTGGCTAATATTACGAAAATTGCTTCAAGAGCGCTGCGCTCTTTGGCTTGGATCAGCCGAAAAGTGCAGCGCTATTGCGATGCCGCAGCTTGAGCCTGCCTTGAGTGCCTGCCAGGCTGCCAGATTGCCAGGCTGCCAGACTGCCGGACTGCCAGACAGCCTGCCAGTGGAGTCGCCTGTTGCCTTCTACCGTAATTCACAACAACAATAATAATGACAACGGAGCCAGAGCCAGAGACAGAGCCAGAGCCAGAGCCAAGGCAAGAGTTGCGAAACTCGCACCAGGCACAGTGGTACACAATGGTATTTCCACTTGCGAGTGACTTGATCATTCAAATAATCATTAAATTTATATATGAATTCATTAATTGTTACTTAACACATTAATTAATCATTAATTTCTAGCAAATATCTGTTTATGATATATGTTTAAACGATATTTTATAATTATTTTTATTATTATTATTATAAACATTATTATTATTATTATTATTATTATTATTATTATTGTTATTATTATTATTATTATTATTATTATTATTGTTATTATTATTATTATTATTATTATTATTATTATTATTATTATTACTATAACTATTATTCATATTATTATTATTATTATTATTATTTTTATTACTATTATTATTATTATTATTATTTTTATTATTATTACTATTATTATTATTATTATTATTATTATTATTTTTGTTATTATTCTTATTAATATTATTTATATTATTATTATTATTTCAATCAATTTGTAATTTATTTCCTTTTTATATTTCCTTGTATAAGTATCCCAATCATTGTTGCCTTTTCTCGTCTCTATTTAAAACATCACCATAAAATGCATTATTGAACCACTGTGCGTGGTCGCACTGTTGCCGAAGTCAAAGCAAAAAGCGCATCTTTTGAACAGAGCGCAAAGCGCAGCTTGTCCCGCGGTTCAAGCCAGGCACTCAACGCGCGGTGTGTGTATCTCAAAGATACAAAAAAAAAAAACAACAACAGCAACGTACGCTCGCTTGCCTGTCTGTCTGTCTGTCTGCCTGCCTGTTGGCTTGAATGTCGGTCTCTCAGTCGGTCGGTCGGTCGGTCTGTTTGTCTGCTTGTCTGTCGATCGTTGGCTGTAAACCGCTTTTGTGTATGGCCGCCGAGATGTTTGGCATAGTTGGAAGCGCGGAACTGGTTGCCTGCTTTGGAGTCAGCGATTGGAGATGGAGTTGGAAGCTGCGAGCTGCGAGTTCCAAGCTGAATATGGAGGAGTTGCTGTCGCTGTTGTTGTTGTTGCTGTTGCTGTTGTTGTTGCTGCGGCTGTGGCTGTCGCTGCCTTGCAACGCGCCGACGCCGTTTGCCGCTCTCAGTTATTATTATTTTTGCTTGTGGCGGCGACTCAACGACGACGACGACGACGACGATGGCTTGCTGTTCATGCTGGTGTTGTTATTGCTGTTGTTGCTGTTGTTGTTTATCAACGTGAGGGTTTTAAAAGGTTTTTGTAGCATAGCAGCTGCCTCTACCTTTGCCTCAACATCTACCTCTACCTGCAACAGGTAAGAAATTTTCGCTCGTTCGTTCGTTCGTTCGGCATTTCAATGTGTTTTGCTCTTCTCTTTTCTCTTTCGGTTTTTGTGTGTTTCTTTTCGGTTTTCTGTTGCCTCTGCCTCTCACTGTTTTTGTTGTTGCTGTTGTTGTTGTTGTTGCTGCTTTCTTTGAAGTTGCATACTTCGGCGTGCCTTTGGGTTTCCTTTGAATTCTCTCTGCAGCCTGCATCTGCAAACAATTAGTAGCGTTCGGGGGCTTGCGGTATGCCAGGGTTACCACTGCTCTCGATCCTTGTTGTGCTGGGGTTCAAAGTGTTGCCCTGGCATTTAATTGGTGCAGCAATTGCAGCCCCAACTTCCCCCCTTCCCTCTTGCAGCAAAACGTTTCCACTGAACTGCCACAAAAAAAAGCACATTGATTGATTGACGTTTCACGGACGCGACGTTTTGTTTGTGCAGAAAGGTCGTACCAAGATTGCCCGCCACTTGGGAACCCTTCTCATTTATACACACATACATACAGACATACAGACATATGTGTGTACATATTATTACGTTTTTAATATTGTTTGTGCTTAGTTAGTTTTTTTTTCTTTAATTTTTTGCTGTTTTGTTTTAAATGTTGGCAAAGTCGTCTCTTCTATTGATCACGTTTGCCTTTGGGGGGAATCGCATTCGATCTCTTTAGGAACACACTCGAACATACTCGATACTCGTTGTTCTCCCTTTGGCTCTTGCTATAATTCCACTGCCTCTCCCTCTTTCCCTACTTCTCCCTTACGCATTCTCCTGAGCACTTGGCCGGTGCTCTTTGGTTTTTCCATTTTCTATTTATTTTTCGTGCGTCGTTTTCTTTTGATGTTTTGTGAGTTGCTGCTGCTGTAGTTCTTGCTCTTGTTGTTGTTGCTGTTGTTGTTGTAGTTCTTGTTATGGATTTTCTACGTTCTATTTTTGTGTGTCTTTTTCTTCGAGCGACCACAACTGAACGCCGCCTTGTTCTGTGTATCTTGCAGATAAAGAACGTTCACTGCGCTCTGTCAATTGCCTAAATTTTTCATTTGCTTTTGTTGTTGTTGTCCGCATTGTTGTTGTCGTTGTTGTTGTCGTTGTTGTTGTGTGTAATTATTGGAAAAGGATGTGGGAGAAGCCCTTGACTGAATGAATCTTAAATGTATGTCTAAGATAGCAGCTATTGAAAGTATCTTGAAGATTATTGTTCATTTTTGGCATAAATTTAGTTATTTTTGAGATACTATTCTATGATAATATCGTTAATAACTGTAAAAACAAAACAGTTGCGTTTCCCTTATATTGTTGCAGTGCAACTGATTAAATAAACAATGAATAAATGTAGATAACTCTCAGCACAATAGATACTATTTATGAATTTGCACAATTTATTGAGTTTCATTGTGCATTTTCTTAGTTTTCCCTGTCTTAATGTAATCGCAATTGTTTATTTCAATGAGAATGGAATTGTTAGTTAGTTTACCTGAGAATTGTTTGTAGCCACCGAGGATCTTGTGCTTCCACCATTTGACAATGTTGCCCGCCATCTCAGAAATTCCGTTTGCTGGCAGCTTTTGTGTGTGTTTTGTTGGCAAATTTACGAGTCTGTTGCGACTTTAACTGTAATGTTGCTTTGGCCAAAATGTTTTACGGCCTTTGTGGGTGGGTTATCCTTTTGTGCTGCTTCCCTTGTTGTTCTTGTTGCTCTTGTTTTTATTGTTGTTGTTTTCGCTACTGCTGAGACTAATACACTTGCTCTCAGGTGCCACAGAGCAACGTAGCGACCTTAATTTGTATCTGGCATTATTTTTGGTAAGCGATGGGGGGCGACGGCGATGGCAACGTTAAGGTTGGATCGTAAAACTTTTTACAGCCATGATATGCTGCATTTTAGTTGAATTTTGCGCATATTGTGTGCGTTTCGTGCTCACTCTGCTCTTCCTTCCGTTCGCTTGCCGTCCCACTCACTCTCTATCACGCTCACGCTCTCCCTCCTCTCTCTCTCTCCCGCTTTGCTTTTGTTTTTATTTTGTTTGTATATCTCGCAAATACTTTTTGACGTAGTAGCGCGCGTAATTTTAATTGTAAATTTTGTTGTTGCTGCTGCTGCTGCTGCTTTTGCTGTTTGCACGACGCGACGTAAATAACTTGCCGAATGAACGACAACAACGACAACGACAACAACAACAAATAACAAATAACAACTGCAAAATGCTAAAGCGCAAAACACGATTTGTATTTCCAAATGCGAACGGCAACGCTGACTGCGACTACAACGGCGACGGCGACGGCGACTGCGACGACTCTGATGTTGACAGCGAATATTTGGGGTGTACTTGTTTTTGTTGTTGCTATTGCTATTGCTATTGCTATTTCTGTGGCTGTTATTGTTGCGGGGGCGGTTTTAGATTTAACGGCACTTTCATTCGCTTCTCGCTGCATAAAATGCACACCCAAAAAATTTCACTTTGGTTTACTTATTCTTCAGGGAAACTTTCATAAATCGACTGACTCTATCACTTCACACACAATTTTTAGTCAGTTATTGTGTTGTCTTTATTTATGATTTGTAAAGGACGCACGCTTACGGTTGGCTCGCGTAACTTCGAGATTAACATAACACGCACAACGCGTTACGCATGCGACAATTCAACAGACACACGACCAACTCGATAGACGTATGGAAACAAACTGAAACTACGAAACACCAAACGGCAATGTCGATGTCGACGTCGCCGTCCTCGTCGACTCACACCAAAACAAAAAGTGGTTAGTTCAAAAGAGCAAGAGAGTGCAGAGTGTTGAGTGCCAAACATTCTGGTGCTCTTCCACTCTCGCAAAACGAAACGCATGGAAATGGAACATGTCACGGTGTAATGTTGTTGTAAATGCAAACCAGCCTCTCTTAGCATGCAATAATAAAATACGAAAAGAGCGGCTTCGACTTCTGTTAACAATAACATTCATAAAATGTTATTAGCATGCATGCGGGCTCTGAATTTAAATGCAATAAAGTACAATGTGCGGCGTTGGCATTTGTTTATTTAAGAGCTAGAGATTAAGAGACTTGCTCGCTCTTTTGGGCGTTATTATACCCTGCGAACAAACAGAGGTATATCAACTGTGCAAAACTGAATGTTACAAAGAAGCGAAAAGTAACTTTAATTATTTAAGAGGCATTTATCAGTATTACATTTTATAATAAAGTTCAAAATGGTTATGTAAACTTATCCATTGTGTTAACACGGCCTGCAAGGTAGACTGTCCTCTTGTCTTTGATTAGAAATACAAAGGGATGATTGACTTCAGCTACAAATTGCCTACTAATATAGCCGAAACCCGATTCTATAATAGAATAAAATATATTTAAATTTTATATATAATTTTTAGAGAACATTTTAGATACGAACTTTTGATTTTTGAGTTCTTGGATCCCTTTTCATCCACCGAAATGTTTATTTTGTGAATGATTTCGTTGACAGACAATCCTTCCTTTGAGCCAGTCATTGCTTCCAGACTGGCATTCCTGAATAAATCGTGAATGCCAAAGCTTTCCAATACAGTTCTCAGTTTCAGCATACTTTCAATCTTAAACTTCGGCAAGAGGATTCGAAAATTAGTGTTGATCTCGTACGGTGCAATATCGTGGAGTTGAATGCTATCAAATTTCCGAACAACTTCATCGACTCCGTCCATATCCCTAGGCAGTAGGATGATCATCGAAACACCTGAGTGCGCATAGGGCACCTCTATGACATACGCATTCAATTTGTCTATATAGCCATACGTATATTCGCCTTTTCGCATCATCGTATCGACGAGGACAGTACGAAAACTTCCAGTCTTCTGTGGTATGTAGAACGAAGCCTTTGATGTTTCCAGAATATTGAATGAATGCTTCCATTTGCCTTGAAACGAAATCGTACTCAGAAGCATTATTTTCGTATCGTTCGCAGTTGTGGTGTTTAGTTTGTTATCAGTTGCGTTGGCTATCCAATCGGTGCTGGGGTCAGCTGGCTCCACTGTGGTGTTAAATAGATCTCTGGTCCTATGCTGATACGATTGCAGTATATCAACACCTTCCGGCACATAGATGCGACTGCCTCCGTTTAGTCTTAGGTGTTTGGATCGCTTTAGCTTGTTAATCTTCTTTGCAAACTCACGAGCTGCCTGGTACTTGGATGGTGCGCTTAGGTGTAACATATTCTCAATCTGCTTGGCAGTTTCTCCCTCAGCTCCCAGGTAAAGTTGCATCAGACTCTCGCTCACCAAGTAAGGTGAGAATACGATATTCTGATCCGTGCTCCCACTCAGCACGTGTCCAATCAAGGACGTTGTTATGTTCTCCCCAATAGCTGGCAGAACTCCAGTTAGTCCCAACAGAACTATCACTGGAAACGTAATCCGAGCACTGACCATTTCGTATAAACTGAAGAGTGAGTTCTATCCGAGGGTTCCTTATAGTGAATGACAACAAAACCGATTCGTTGCACACTTTAGTCACAGTCTGACTATTAAATTTGGATTTTCCATTGGATTATACTGAATCTACAAAGTCACGAATAGCAACTTGATCTCTAAGAAAGTTTAAATTGGCTAACTAGTCGCTGTCTCTGCAGCTTTTGAATTCAATTTGTGAAGTATGTGAAGCAAGGTATTCTCATTTTCCCGATGAGTGTTACGAAATATCTGAAATAATTGAACAGGCTTAAAGAAATGATGAAATAGGTTAATTTCACTTCAGCTTATTTGTTCACTTATAAAATATCTTTATGTAATAGGTCTATCTGAACTATAAAAGGGATTCAACAGACTCCAAGGAATCTTACATTGACACTGTGAGTACCCAAAACTTTGAAGCAAAGATTCAACGAATGTATCCATACTTTTTCCAGGGCAATCTAACTTTGTTGTATATTATCAAAGTTAAAGAAAACATTGTAAAGTCCATAACTTACTATTAAGATACTGCAATAGTTATACTCATTAAAAATAGGCACAAGGAAGGGTATAACAACTGTGTGCAATGTGTGTAATAGACAAGAGGAGGCATCTCCAGCTATAAAGTATATATATTCTATCTATAATATGCAGAAGTAATGCTGAAAGGTTTCAAGATCGTTCTATAAGTAGCAAAGATAATCAGAAAATAAAGGCAATAAATTCAATTGAATCGCGTTGTTCTTTGCGGATAGAACTGAAGTGCGAGAGAGACAGCGAATGTCTGCGATATATGCACATGTAAATGAAGTGACGTAGCACTCAGCTTTTAGTGAAGTATTTAAGCGAAATCTTGCTGCTATGAGCACACAAAGAATTCATTTGCTATATGAGTGTAAGCTAATTACTTCTATTATAATTGAAATACCCAATTTTGCAGACTGCACAGGGTATTATTCTGTCGCGCGAACTCGATGGATCCGCTTAAAATATATATTTTGTATTCTCTTAAGTTTCAGTTGCATTTTAGTTTTCACATTAGTTTTGTTATGTATTTAAACTTAGTAATAAAAATGTATTTATCAAGCTTAATTTAATATATAATAATCGAAGAGTATTTTTTAGACTCTGTACTTAAAAAGTACATAGTCTTCTAAGTTTGACGAAAGCGAAATGTGCGTAACTTGATCAGCATCAACAGCCGAGACGATATAGCCATGTTGGAATGTCTGACTGTCTGTCTGTCTCTCTGTCTGTCTCTCTGGCTGTCTGTCTGTCTCTCTGTCTGTCTGTCTGTCTGTCTGTCTGTCTATCTGTCCGTCTGTCTGACTGTCCGTCTGTCTGTCTGTCTATCTGACTATCTGTCCGTCTGTCTGTCTGTCTATCCGTCTATCTGTCCGTCTGTCTGTATGTCTGACTGTCCGTCTGTCTGTCTGTCTATCTGTCTATCTGTCTGTCTGTCTATCTGTCCGTCTGTCTGACTGTCCGTCTGTCTGTCTGTCTATCTGACTATCTGTCCGTCTGTCTGTCTGTCTATCCGTCTATCTGTCCGTCTGTCTGTATGTCTGACTGTCCGTCTGTCTGTCTATCTGTCCGTCTGTCTGTCCGTATGAATACCTAGATCTCAGAGACTATAAGCTAGAGCTAGAGTAACCTAATTTGGTTACAACATTCTTATAGTTTGCACGTAGATCAAGTTTGTTTCTAGAGCTACAGACTTCAGATTTGGCACCCATAGAGAATGCCCCTTTTTTATATTTTGAAACCATTTGTTGTTTTCTCAATCTTAGATTTTAAAATATTAGATGAAATTTGATTTAATGATTATTATTATTAGTACAGAGAATGCCCCAGGTAACAGTTTCGGGTTCTTTGTGATCGTGGGCAGTGAACCCTGTAATTATACAGCTCTAGAAGTAGGGCCATGCTGTATGTGATGGTTATAGCCCATTTCAGGTGCACTCGCTCTTCATAGCCACATCGAAAATTTGATTGTTTTTAAATTTGAATGATCACTGGGTAGGCTCAGCATTGGCAGCTTCTCCTCTCCTCAGCTCTTGCCTTCTCAGTAGAAAAGCCCCGTTGTTGTTGCTGTTGTTGCTGCTGTTGTTGCTGTTGTTGTTGCTGTTGTTATTGCCACCGCCTGCTGTGCTCGACATCGGGGCAATTACCCAACAGCAGCCGCCAAAAAACATGCCCCAGTCCAAGACCCAAACCCGACGATAATAACAGGGCAGCCAGAATCCTGAATTACGCTGCAAATTCACAAACAACAACAACAAAAAAATGGAAAGAAAAGGGGAAAAAAATGATTCACTTGGAACGCTGAAGGGGGCACGAAAGGCAAGTGGAGGTGATGGCGATTCCAGAAATCGTCGGCAACGTTGCAACGTTTGCTTTGTGCGTCCACTTGTGCCTCAATCCTCCAGCCTGCGGCTCCATCCACGGCACCGACACCGTAAACGTTCCGCATTGGGTATAATGGCGCTGTAATTGAAGAAGAACACGCGATCGCAGCGGGGCCCATCCAAAGGAGGCACCGCCTCTCTAACAGCCACAAGGCAGTGCAAGGGTTTCTGTCGGTTCCACTTCGAGCTCGAGTTCGGGTTCCATTTCGAGTTTCAGTTTGAGTTTGAGTTTGGGATTTACTTAAGTTCTGCTTTTGTCTGCTGCGTCTTTGTTCTGGCTTCATCTGCCTCATCATAATCATAATCATCATTATCATTAACATCATCATCATCATCATCATCAAAAGCAGCAGCGGCAGCAGCAGAAGCAGCATCATTGATCCATCGCTAGTCGTCTTAATTTCATGTCGTTCTTTTGTATAATTTTAGCCCCTACTTCAAATTTCCCTGCTCTCCTCTCTCTCTCTCTCTCTCTCACTCCCTTTCTCTCGTTCTCTCTCCCTCTCTCTCTCCGTCTCCCTCTTGGGATGCGGGCAATTTTCGATTGTTCCCTACGCTCATTTAACCTACTACAAGCCTTTGATTGATGTCCCTCCTGTCTGTCTCTCTGTCTCTGTGTCTGTCTGTCTCTCTGCCCTTCTGTCCGTTCAACGTTTATTGATTTATGTTTTTGTATGTTTCGAAAAATTTCGCACAATTTTCGCAATGCGTTTGACAAAAGTTGATAAACAGACTGTCAACTGTCGAATCGGTTCCCATTTCATCTTTCATCCCTGCAAATGTGATTACCCGAAGTGGGCGCAGCAAAGGGGCAGGACGGGGCTGCAACTGGATAGGTGACTGCTATAGGGTTTTCATCACTCCCTATGACGGACGATGACTGAGTGGCGTCCATGGCAACTGTCACTCTAATTGACATGGCCAGTTGTTGCAACTCTGCATCTAAAGGGTTTGTTGACGAGTAGAGCGACAGGGGGTAGGGGCGGGGATTAATGGACGAGCTGGACGAGGAAATTGGCTTACCTGCGTCGTGTATGTGTGATGCATTGATGATATTATGTGCGCCTCGTCTGCTTGATGGAACTTCATTTGGCTAGATTGCATTTCATAATTAGTTTTCCAAAGATGAAATTTATCTTTCAAACTGATCAACTTTAAGCCGAGTTACCTAAACGTGAATATACTTTAAGTTAACTCGATTCCATTTGCTTTATTCAAAGTTATTTGAATATTATCACATTTACTCTTAAGTCTAACCTCTTTTGTCAGTTTTAGTAGACTTCAAACTCGGCCTTGAATTAATAATTAATTGTGCATTATTAATAAAAAGATTTTTGAGCAATTTAAGCAGAGTATTACCACATAATTACATAATTTATATTTAATTGTACTTCATTGAGCTGTAATTTGTCTTTAACAACTCTGCTGATATGATTTGAAAGCACAGCAGTCGAGAGTACTCGCATACGAGATACCCTGCAGGTAGCTATGAGTTAACACGCATACATATATTTATATATAGTATCTTATATATTTAAACCTATTAAAAACTTGCAGACGCAAACAAAACCCTCATCGACTATGAGCGGCAGGTGGCGCTAGCAGCACTTTCCTGTGGCAACCTTGTCGGACACCTACAGGTCGATAACAAAAAGCTAACTGCAACCCTGGGTGAATACCGCAGCAAACTTAATGAATGCAAGCGTCTCCTTCTTCTTCTCAAAACCTCTAAACAAATCGGTTGTATATTCCTCACACATGTAAAACTTAATCCAAATAAATCGGCATCTATATTATAACTTTGTTTAAATATAGCAATGCCAAATGGAATCAATTAAAGTTGTAGTACAAATTTACAATTTATTCAGATTACAGTTTTACAAATTATAAGAATGGAATAATACGATCGTTTAATCTGAAGTTTGCAGCAGCAGAGGCAAATGCTTAAGTTACATTACTGCGATCTTCAGATCTGTTAACCAACATATGAAAGACAGGGTTGTTATGAGCTTTCTGTTGTCGAGCTGTAAATTAACGACAAGGTTGCCACATCCACTCTAAATTACGCAGGCGAGATTCTCGAATAACTTTGGCATTTCTAGTTCGATCTCAATTAAATTAACTGTGTATACACATAAATCCAAGCTATTATTAAAGCTCACTTTGAGGTAAAGAGAAGTAAGTAGGTCTGACTGTTGTTACTGATCAAAAGCATAGTTTATTCTTCTGTCTGCGTTGCCTGTTACAAACATATTATCAAAGCCTAAATACCATTTCCCCTTTTAATTACTAGACTGCTTAAACACCAAACTAATTAAAGAGATGAAGTTGAAATGATAGACTTTCTAGAATTGTCCAAATGTTATGTCGAGTAAGTTGTACTTCAATTCTTTCTCTCCAACGGCAGCTAGTTGTTGAGTTGAGCTCTTGGTCCATTAGCAATGGAGTCCAGTCGTGTCCCATCCCCCTCGTTATCATTCGATTTTAAGACTTGGGCTTATCTGCAGCAATGGTGTTTTTGGCATCGTTAATATCGCCATAAAGTTTCCAACTGCCAATTTGGATTTGGACACTTTGGATACCTAATCGCTGGATGATAAACCTTTGAACATGATGTGGAGTTGGGAATCTTGTAACTGAAAATCGTAAAATCAAAGAAAAGCGACCAAAAATCAAGCCGAAAGCTCATAAAAAGTTTCAGCAACTGAATGGCTTCATTTTGTTGGGTGTGTGCGTGTGTGTGAGTGTGTGTGTGTGTGTGTGTAAGTGTTGGTTAGATTTTTAACGATTTCGGCCTAATAAGCAACAATTGGTCGACGCTCTCTCTCTCACTCCCTCTCCCTCTCCATCTCTTCGAAGCAATCAATAGAACAACTCGAACAACAATTTCCGCTGCAGCAACAAACAATTTCTTGTTGCTTCTTTTGTTTTGGTTTTTCTTTCTGTTTTGTTTTTGTTGTTGTTGTTGTTGTTGTAATAATGAATAGAAGTTGCATATATGCAATGCGAGGGGAGCGTTTATCAAAATTAATTGGAAATTTTCGTTGATTTTTAACGACTTCTGCGTAAAAGTCATTTGGAAAATGAGGCACAGACATCAAACGGGGCAAGTTGCACATGTTGGCTGGCTGGCTGGCCTGAGGAGATCTTTTGGATCTGTGAATGGTTCGCCTCGCCTGTCACTTTTATGGCCTTACAATATAATTTCCTGTCAAGAGGCAGCCGGACGACCCAAAAGACAATTCATAATTGCTTTCAAAATTTGTTTATAAGCGCCTCCCCCACCATCCACCATCCACTATCCACCCGGCACCCTTCGATTTGGTCGACGACAACTTCATTTGAATTTTATGACAGGCCCGGCATAAATATTTATGACCAGCACTTACAACAAAGTTAATTTATTTAATAGTTGCATGCGTACATCGCTTTTGTGTATTCGATTTTAGTTTTTAACGAGCGTCGAAAAACTTAAGAATATATTTCGGTGACACCACGACCCCCGACTCCCTCCCCCCTCTGATCAGCTGATGTTGTTGCTTCAACAAGTCCCTGGCGCTGTGACGCAACCAATCCCGTTGAATGAATGTATCTAATTTATGTTCGACCCATAATTTATTGAAAATGTTTATACATTTTAAATGTTGTATTCTTTTGCTCAGCCGACTGCACCCTCCGAGCATTTTGGCTGAATAAATAACACGAAATGAAATGAAATGTTGTTCAGCTCAGGCAATCAAAATATACAACAAATACGAGTATTAATTGAAATTTAAGCGAATCACTTGCCCTGGAAGCCAATGAAGTGAGCATTGATATTCTACATTTTTCATTTCCCAATCTGCAACATAAATAATACAATAATTTAAGCATATACAACAAGAATTCTAGGAAAAAGTAAATACTTTGATATTTTATATAGATAAATAAACAAATTGTCTATTAGTTATATATTTCATCTGCTGCAGCAAACAATTCCATTAACTATTTAATTCACTTAGCTCAACTATATTATCTGTTACTAAGAGTATCTGTAATGCAAATTTACACTATGATTCTAGCTTACAAATAAAAACAAGCGGATCAGTTGGGCGCGCGCGACTGTAAACTACTCTGTGCAGTCTCCTAAATTAAGTATTTTGATTATAATAAAAGTAAGTACCTAACAAGAGTTTAAGTTATTCCATTTTGAAACTATCATATTGCATATGTATCCTTTGATTTTGATTTGTGGTGAAAGCAAGCAGATCAATCGGGCGCGCGCGACTGTATACTACCCTGTGCCGTGTCCTAAATTAAATATTTTTATTATATTATATTATTGCAAATTAAATGGTTATCATAATTAACCATTTAATTTGCAATGGAGGGAGATATTTAAAATTGAAAATAAACCAATAAATAAACCAAATTTGTTGACTAGCTTTTATTGTTTCTAAAATCAAAGCGTTCATTCAGACAGACAGACAGACAGATAGACGGACGGACGACTCGGCTGCTGATTGAGATCAAGTATATATATATATTATGGGGTCTGTCACGCATCCTTCTGCCAGTTGCCTACTTTTTCACAAATCTAATATATCGCTGTACAGGCTATAATACGAGACTCGTGAACTTTTTAAGTGCAGGGTGTAAAAAATGATAGCTTACAAATAATTCCACATCTCATTCGACTAACACATAAATAATTGAACTTACTCGACTCAATAATTTATGCATTTTCCAAATAGCAACCGCTAAAACAACAAACACATTTTTAGATAGTTATAAGAAATAATAAATGCATAAATAAATAAAATGTTTGCTGCACATTGTAGAGAGGCGCCCGCTGGCGCGCTAAGGCCAAGCGAATTCAAAAACCAAAATACAAAAATAATAATAAAAAATAATTTCTTAAAGTGCGGACACAAAACACTGCAAGGCGTTGCCACAGCCACAGCCCCAACCACAGCCCCAGTCGAGCCCAGCCAAACCCAAGCTCAAGCCCAAACCCAAAGCCAAACTGAAGCCCGAGTCGGACACAATCTCCAGGCAATGTGGCAGCCTCCACCTGGGTCTCGAGTATCGAGTCTCGCGTCTTGAGTCTCGCATCGGGCATTATCTGACTGTCATGGATAATGATCAACCGTTGGCCACCGCCTTTGCCTTTTAATTAAACGCTCAAGCCGCAGCCGACAAGGGGAGTGGTGGCAAGAGGAAAGAGGCAAGGGGATCCGCTCTGCGATTTGAGTCTGCAGTCGTACTCGAGTCGTGCAGCGGCAGCGTTGCGTCGCGTCGGCTGTCTCTTTGACGCTTTTCCTTCGGTGTCATACACCGAAAATGCAAGAGAGTGGAATGGGGACGAAGGAGAGCAGGAAAGCGGAAAAGCGGCAAAGAGGGCGAGATAAAGCGGTAACATTCAGGGACACACAAAGAGCCCCGCACAGGCGTTGCCGCTTCATTCAGTTGTTCAGTTGCTCAGTTACTCAGTTGTTCATGCCGTCATTGCTTCAATATCCAAGCGCACATCACTCAACGGACACGCAGCATTCGCAGCGGCGAGTCAAGAACCCCCATTGGAGAGAGAGAGAGACAGAGAAAGAGAGAGAGAGAGAGAGCGAGAGAGAGCGAGCGAGTTCTATGGCTATCCAGGGTCATCCATCTATATCCATTCAAGCATCCATCCATCTGTCCGTGATCGCCGTCTTCAAATCAATTTTCCGCTGCGTTTTCACTGTATTCAAACTTTTTTCACTGTAGCACATCTTTCGTCATTTTATTATTTTCAAAAAACACCGAAGGAAAAATAACGCAAACGATGAACAAATTTTAATTTCTTTAACATAAAAAATTGATTTGTTGTGCAATGTGATAGGCAGTCGAAGAGACTATGAAACTGCGAGACAAAAGAAACGCTTATATGATCAAGTGTGTCCGTATGTATGTGTGTGTCTGTATGTGTGTGCATGTGTGTGTGTCTGTAAGTGTGTGTGTGCTCCCCCTGAAGCTTTTTTGTAACATTTTTCGGTTACACTTTTGAATACGTGCTAATGATGGAGCTGCTCCAAGTCGCAAGTGGGCAAGTTGTAACTTTGGTTGCGTATTGAAATGCTAATCACAGTTTTGATATTGAATATATTTTACATTTATTAATTTTCCTTGCTGGCCTATTATATATTGTTAGATATGAGTCTATTAAATGTTTTGAGTATTGTAAACTAATTGAAAATAAATTTAATTGCAGAATTATAGATGCTTATTTTAATAGTTATTATCAATTAAGTTTTCTGCATTTGCCTCGAGGGGCAGCGAACCCCTTTTTTACTTTCCTACTTACTTAGATCTTACTTACCCATGATCTATCTTCAATTTCAGTAACGTTTTATATTTTATGCACATTAATTAATGCATCGTACAATAGTTAAGTTTGTATATCCCAACTGATCTCTAATAAGCAAAGAAACAGAATACTTCTAGCTTTAGCTAAGATACAAGCAACAGAGTTTCTATTTGAAAGTTACATTTAAGAAGTTACTCCGCAATCCCCCCTTTATTAAAATGGCCCACATTTGCTGCGTACCCCTTTTCTTCAGCTGCAGACGCCGCCACTGCGTTATTCAACTGGTTCCCTCCAAGCATCGAACAACCATTAAGTTTGTATTTCCCAACTGATCTCTAATAAATACAGAAACTAAGTAATTCTAGCTTTAACCAAGATGGAAGTAACAGAAATTCTCTTTGCTCCGCAACCACCCCACTCCCCTTTATTACCCTGACCCACATTTGCTGCGTACCCCTTTTCTTTATCTGCAGACGCCGCCACTGCGTTATACAATTGGTTCCCTCCAAGCCTCAAGTTGTTTTTTTTCGGTCTTTTGACTGGGCGTTAATGACTTTTGCGGCTCTTCGATTTTATTCAACGCAGGCGAAGCCAGACAGATTTTTGTTGTGGCTGCCGCAGACAACAAAAAACAGAAAACCAAGCGCGTTTTTTGGTCTTGAGAGTCAGAAGTGTAACGCACTGTGCGGGATCGACCAAAGATGCTTTTTAATAAGTTTCAGTTTAACTAATTTCAATTGTCGAAAATTAATTGAAGTAGCTGCTGTCCAAGTCGAAAGCAAAGTCGAGATATCAAAGGGTAAGTCGCCAACTTGAATTGAATTCCCAGCTTGTTGCTGTCTCAATTGCAATTATCTGTCGGTGCGGTAAATCTTGAGTTCGCACACCCACACGTCTGCCTCTGCCATATGCCAGTCACATACACACACACACACACACACACACACATATTTCATGTGGCGCTCCCTCTGCCATCCTCCCGCCCTCGCCGACGCTCCTATATGCATGTTAATAGCTGTATGCGTCACTTGCATCCTGGCGCATTGCAATCCGCCTGCGCTTTCCTTGTCTGCGTGGGCGTTTCCTTCTGTGTCTCTGTGCTCTGTGTCTCTGTCTCTCTGTCTCTCTGCCTCTCCCGCACCCCTTTGCCGTCTGGCTGTTCACTCCTTGCCTGCTGTCTTGCGGCTTTCTGATTTATAACATTGTTTACACGGCACGCCAAAAATTTGATTTACTAGCCGCTGGTGCTGGCCACACATGGGCCCATTTGATTGCCATAACTCAGGACTCACGCATGCGCAGACCCTAGTCCCCGCGACCCCTCGACCACTAGACCCTCGTCTACATTCACAAAGATGAAGAATGATTAAGATTAATTCATCTGTCCAAGCCAATTCTAAACTATTTATCTATCCAAACAATCGCTGAGTTGACATGTGCATCAACAAGGCTCTATCATGATTCACCTAGTTAGCATCCGGATACTACGACACACGGATCCATTTGCTTTTGAATACATCATCAATCAATCAATCATCGCGTAGGCAATATGTACTTAGAGAACTGAGATTCAGTAGAGCAAAGTGTGCTTCAAATGATCCCTCTTAGACATCTTAACATTAATTTAAATTAGAATCAAAAGATATCTAGATCTATATTTATGCTGATCATTTCATAGCGTGACAAAAATATAGTTTATTATCAGAAGAAATAGAAGTCAGATTATTTGCTGACTAATTTTTGATAACCATCATTCACTACATAGACAGCTATAAGATCTGTAATTGATATTTGATTGTGTTCTAATATTTACAAGTTCTGCATAGAAGCAGATTAGTTTTCAGTAAACTATTGTATAATATAATATAACATATAACAAATAATATATATGTATATTGTGAGCCGGCTTCTTTTACGCACTATTGCAGATTAACTTTTTTCTTCCTCTTCATCTTTTAACATTACATCCTTATGTTAACAGCTTAGTATCGATAAGTCATCGATATCAAGCTGTTAAATACAATTATTATTTACATTGTCTATACTAATTCTAATACTATTACTAAAATATGTATATATATATATATACATATATGTATATATAGTCGAGTTCGTCGGTTAAAGCATAATTTTGAGCTCGAAACTTGCATTGGGCCTAATTGATTGGCTGAATTGTAAAGCTCTTACTTTTAGACATATTTTGTCAGCTAGCAAGATTTTTGAACTGCATTTAGCTTGCTAACGAACAGAGGAAGTTGTTGTTGTTGTTTGAGACAACCATTTGGCAATGCAGCCCAACAGTTAAGAGCTGAGTGAGGTTTGTGCGCTTTGGGAGCAGGAAATGTACGAGTATCCTCAAGGAGCAGTCGGCAAGCGTTTCCTGTGTGCAGCTAGTAGCATGCAAGGGAAGTTGACTGCATTCATATCACAGTACTTTCAAATCCCCGTTCCCCGCAACCCCTTCATACTCTGGTGCTCAATGTGTGTCTACCAGATGCAGATAACAGGCATATACACTTGTATGTTGTCAAGATTTGCTTTGATGTCTTTTTCATGTACCGACCCAGTCAAGCGACCCAAACCGAACCGAGTAGAGTCGAGTCGTGTCGTGGGAGGGGGTGCGGAGGGAGTCCGCTTTTGGGTGCGGCTGCTGATGCTTTGTCCATCTCCGTGTGGGTTGACAACAATTAAAAAGTGACGGGCCGCATTGACGGTTGTGCGGGGTGTGGCTTGCTGCGAACTTAAGTAGGCAGCAAATACATGTACAACAGCAAAGCAGCAAATCTCTGATTCCCTCTCTATATCTCCCCCTCTCTCTCTCACTCTCTGTCTCTCTATCTCTCTCTCTCTCTCGCAGTGTCCCTCTAGCATTTCAATTGCCTTTGTTTATGAACAAATCTCCCGCCCACCCACGAGGCGATGCTGAAAAACGCTTTGATGTTAAAACCGTCATCTCTCTCTCCCTCTCTCCTTCTCTCTCTCTTTCTCTCAGGTCTTGTTTCCTTGTCTCGCTCACTCTGTTTTATTTTTGGACCAATTTTATTAGCAAAGGGTTGGCCGAACGCTTTGAAGTTCAAGTATTGCGGCAAAGCATTGATATTTATATATGAATGTATTTACATATGTATGTATGTATGTACGTATGTATGTACATAAATAATGTACATATTTCATTGTACATAATTATGTCGTCTCTTGGCACATCAAACATGCTCGTACATGAATCGCCAAGCGTCACAAATTGAAATATCACATCAATTTGCCATGCGGCCGTCGCGCTTTGTAATAAAAGTAAATAATAATTTAATAAAAGCCGCAAAAAGCATTAAATGTTGACGGCAAAGAACAAAGGCTACGGCAACGACAAAAACAGCAACAACAACACCGACAACAACAACAACAGCTAAAGCCAAAAGGCCGCGCCGCCGACAACAGCTGGCGATTGGCGAATGACGATGGAGATGGAGATAGAGATGCCGATGAAGATGGAGATTTAGATACTCGTACCTCGTGCCTTGTACTTCGTTGCTCGCCTTTAACAAAGAGAACAGAGAGGGACAGAGAGAGAGAGAGAGCTCACGAACGCCCTCTATGTGTCAGTCATTCAAGTGACTTTAAGCCGACGCGCGCTCATGCGCCTTGTAAGTTGCAACTGCCCCACACATACTCGACCCGCTAGCGTTGTGTGTGGTGCGTCGACCGCTTCAAATTGATTTGAACAAGCGCAAAAGCTTTAGACAGTTGATAAGAGCGAGCCGACAGACAAACTTTTCGCACGGGTGGCACAGACATCCACAAATGCCGCAAGCACCGCAAGCACACAGCACCACCAGTCAGTCGGACAAACGAGCAGACTGACCGACCAGTCAGCTAGCCAGTCAACTGTTCCTTCAATTCGATTGTGTGATGGCGATGGCGATGGCGATGGAGATGGCGGCACATCAAAAGATGCAGTCGCCTGCGGGCCAAGAGCTCTGCACATGGAAACGGTTGCCACATGAAACGGTTGCCTTTCAGAGAGGGTGAGTAGGCGAGGGTGAACGGATCGTAGCTGGTTGGCTAATCAAGCATGATCATCATTATCGTCTTCGTCATCATCATTGCTATGGATGCGGCATGAACAGTTAGCTTTGCCCATGCGGCAAATACGTAATGACAGTGACAACAAATGAATTGTATTGTGGCAAAAAATTACATTATTTATCGATTAAAATGATATTAAATTTGTTATTACCTCAATTCGCTAATGATCAATCACTTTTCAACAAATATAGATTCCCAGTTAATTCAACAACAATTGATTAACTAATAGTATATTCACTAACTAATACACCTAAATTTTGCAATCTAATATGTATATTATAATTAATGTAGTTTTTATAACAATAGTACTATTTTAATAAAGTAGGGAACAAATTACCAAGGAACAAAAAAGTCCCTGTGTTGGTACTAAAGTACCAAGTGTGGAAGCCGTTGTTACATGTTCTCTCTCGCTCTCTTCACAATTTTATACATTCTTGTACAATGTTCAATTTCAGCCTGATCGAAATTGCGATGCGATATTTGATCGATTAGTTAGATCTGCTGCCGCTCACCGGAGAGGAATAATTATATTTAACTTCGGATCTAAGCATTTGCGTTAAATCAACATTTAATTTAACTGTTGTCAGGCTTTGAATGCTTAAAGACCAAAAATGATAATAAGCTGAACGAAACAAGCTTGTTTACAGAAACATAACAGCGGCCTGTTTGTTTACAGTCTCGTAACAGCAGGCTCTAAGCAAGCTTTCTTTCCATGTAAAAGCAAATGTGAATTTACCGTTTCCGATTTCATTGTGGAGAGTTAAAAAACAGCTAAATTGAACGATTGAAATAAAACATGTTGCGTGGTATAAATTCTTTAAAATGCTGAATGTTTGCAATCTGATTAAGGTGTAAATCCGTTTAATAGACTAAATTTTATACATTACTTGTTTATTGTTTCATACAGTTAATAATATTACAATGCGCAAAGCACTGACCTCGTTAAATAATTTTAATTCAAATGTAAACTCTTTATTTTGATAAGCATGCACATATTTCCCTTGCTTTTCCCATTCCCAATCTGATATACAATATTTTTGTATTTCTTAGCTGAATATTTAGCTCTATCCCAATTTTAATATAAACCTCATCTTTTCTGTCGCTCTCATCGATTCGGATGAATAAAGATGATTTTGTTGATTTCTCACGACCGCAGAATGCCTCATCCCACTCTCAGTTGTTTTGGGTGAGTTTTTACTAGTGTGTTCCCTGGTATTGGTGTTGCAACAGCTGCCATTTTGTATCTGGGTTTCATTTAAGTTCCGGGCTTTTATGCAAATTTTGTTGTTGTTTTTGCGTGTCAGCGAAATCAGTAAAAATTCAGTGGACTTCCCCCTCAATCGATAATGCAAATGACGCAACAGCAGGCAAAGTTGAAACAACAGAAACAGAGATACAAATAACAGATACAAATATTAAATTGTATCTGCAAGTCCTCAAACTTGTCACATATTTTGTACATGAAAATTAATTTGTGAATTATGAATTTTAAATTCAAAACTCGTACTACTTCAACTGAGAATAAGACTGCACATGCTATCCTCTCGTATCCTGTCGCATCCTGTCCTGGGTTGTCCTGGGTTGTCCTGTGCTGTCCTGGGCTGTCCTGCAATATCCTGTTTTGTTGCTTTGGCAAACTTTGTCCTTTTGTCGCTCGTTGCGTAACTCAAAAGTAATTAAATTGCAAAATGCACACAACAGAGCAAAAGCCAAAGATAGGGGCGTGGCACAGATACAGATACAAACACATATGCATAAGTAAGTGTATATGTAAAGCAAAAGTCAAGTGTTGCGGGGGAATGAAGCTAGCAAAGCGACTGGCAACTGGCGACTGGCAACTGGCAACTGGCAACATGTTGACAGCATCTCCTCTCAGTACGGTGGGTTGCTCCCCTTGGGCCATCAAATCGGTGTTGTCCATGTCTGGGCAAAAGTTATAGTTATGATGATTGTTGATTTACAGTTTAAAGTTCTTAGTTTTTAGCTTCTCTGACTGTCTCAGTTGCTCTCTGTTGCATTATGTTGTGTTGTATTATGCTGCTCCCTTTGTGGACTCATGTAGCATGCAATTAATTTTGTAGCCAGAACTTCAAAGGCGCCACAAGCCGCTGCACATACTGCAACTGCGCGGGGCCATGAAGCTGTTGGCTGTCAATGGGCCTTTGATGCACTCGCTCGGTGCGGTGCTCCCTTCCCGGTTGCATTTGTCGCTGACAGCCGCGCTAATGGTCGTTGCCGAGACGGGAGACAGAGATACGGTGACGAAGGCGGAGACGGAGACGGAGACGTGGCTCTGTTTCGATCTGTGTTCCCAGCGGTAACCCGAGACCTTTGGTATGTCAAAATGCCATCACCGATATCTTGGTTGGTTCTTCTGCCGACTACATTGGGCTGTCAATGTCAAGGCTTGACTTCGGTTCCTTTGTGGTTGACATTCACGAAGCTGCTGCCTTGCGGCCTACTCCTTTCGGCCATGTTATCAATACTCTGAGCCAGCAACTCCACTCCACAACTCGTATCATGTCTTTGACAGAGCAAAGCACAAATTCCAATTGTTCTGGCTTTGTCGCTATTAATTAATAAACTTGCAAGTATTTTAACTTATGAGTGAGTACTTCATCTGGTTTAGACTTACTAATCCAACCCAGTCTCCACCTCCGAGTTGTTATTGCGGTTTAGTAATGTTCAAGTTCATTGACGTTGCACTCTGTTTGCGGTCTCCATATCAAATATCCAATGTCTAACCAAAAATATGCGCATAAGAAGGCTTCAATTGAGAATCAGAGAATGTAGAGAAGAGAAAATGGGGCGGAGGTGGAGAACAGCTGGGAAAAGTGCAGCTGGAAAGTGGAAAAGTCAAATGAAAAGCGTCATCCACATATGCTTGCTGCATAATTACACTTTTATTAACATGCAACAGGGAGAAGCCAACTGAAAAATTGCCCCATCTGTGACACCCCCTCCCTCTCCCACTCTAGCACTAACCAGCAACCTTCTGCCGCTGCCACAGAGCTAACGGCAACAACTGCCAAAACCCAAACTGTTCCAGTTCTATTCCTGCATTTGTGTGTGTGTGTTCTTGTGCATACATATGTGTGTGTGTGTGTGTACGTGCCTGGACTGTTGAATGCAAACAGGTGCCGCGGACTCCTTCCACTTGTCTCCTGCTCACCCCTTATTGCCCATGGCTGCATTTGCTTGCGTTGGCTGCGCTGCATCCGTCGCATCGCATCACATGGCATTCACATCCTTTAGAGACACTTGAGGCGCACTCGGCTTAAATGAAGTGCACACGCCGTCATGCACATCAAAGCGGGCCGACAGAGCCGCCGACGAGGCAGCTAATTAGACACGCCTCCATTGGCATCGCCGCCCGTAATTAACATTAACTGTTACTCACTCTCACACACAAACACATTCACACACATACACACTTCAATGATATCAAAAATTGTTTTGTGTTTGTCTCTTTAATGATATCCGTTGGGTGTTGTTTTCTACGCTTTGTTGCACAGCAAAATAGAATTCAAAACGGTTTACAAAATCTCAAACAATAAAAAACTACAAAAGTATAGAAGTATTGTCAATTTCATACGCTTCCTAAAATAACATGCATTAATCGTTCTCATTTTACTACTCATTTGCTGCTTATTGATAACTAACTAAACTAACTGTCGCATGCGTTGGACTGTTCCGCTAGTTTGTGCCTGTGAATATATTTAGTTTTTCAAATTTAAGTTACATATTTTAAATTGAAATATTATAGTGTTTTATTAATATATTAGAAATATTTTTAAAATAATTTTTACTGTTACAAATTAATTTTAACTATTGCGACCTGTTCAGGAATATTTAATGCAGTAATTATAAGAGCAACAACAACATTTTAAAAGCAAGCATCTATCTCTTTTCAAGAGTGAAAGAGCAAAGAAGAGAACGCGCTGCAGCGAGTGCTTTTGTATTCTATTGCTGCATTAAGCATACTCTTTGGTATTTCAGTGTCTGTGCAAGCTTTCTGCAGCTAGCAGTTGCAGTGCTTGCTCTGTGTTTGATCAGTTAGGCAAGCGTAATTCAGTGAGCATGCATCCATGTGTGAACTTAGCATCCACAGTGGGCCCTGTGATCCACACAGTGTCTGCAGCGTAAAACATATAAAACTGCAACCCGCTGGCAGGAAACTTCAATTGCGTTGGCCTCTTGCTGCAGTCCGGAGCTCAAGCGGACTTGGAGTTTAAGTGATATGATTCTTGTTTTATTTGGTTCGATTAAATTTCAAAGTTATAATATATATTGTACCTTTTTAAATAAAACTTCATGTTATTTTAAATTCTTCAGCCAAATGTCTCAACATTTTTAAAAATGTTCGTTTAACGAATTTTAATTTCATTGATATATAACACAAACCCACAAAATAACAATATTAACGTTTATTGTGAAATGTTATTATATAATTCGGACAATAATATTACAATATTACACTCAATACCTTAACAACACTCAGAATAATTTCTGAACTTGTATCACGGCTACAATCTAAACATATAAGCTAATCATAAGTATAAAATAACATAAAAAACACTTTCAAGGACCACAGACCAACACTCCTACTAAGACGCTGGATATTAGAGATATATATCTTATATATAGGTACCGATATATATATAGTTATAGATATAGATATATGTATGTTTGTAGTCTAGAGATATATCGTTCTTGCAAGCGAATAATTATCGACTTGACTGACTATAAAAATCCTCGATCCGCCTTATCTCCACGGGATGTTTCTTGTGCCGAATAAACCTCTTGATTAACGTAGAGCTGCAACGGCGAAAGATTAGCAGACGGTGGAGGAGGTGTCAGATCGAGTGGGGTAGTCGAAGTTGTTGAAGGTGTGGTAGGGGGTGTAGAGCTAAAACTAGAGCAGCTGGAACGCGCCGATAGCGATTGTGCCGAACGCGTTCTTCTCAGCGGCTCCGATGCTCCGCCACTTGTACAGCTGCTGGGATCTCCATAGCTGTGGACACGACTCACAGTCTTCAATGTAACACGATAGGGCTGCTGCTGATCCTGTGCAGCCTGGTTGTAGTAGGACCTGCGCAGTATGCAGCAAGTTGCCACAAAAGGCACAGTCAGAATCCCGCAAATGCCTAACACAATGATCACCAAAACATCCAAGCCCTCCAACCGCCAAAAGTTAAGCGTATTCGCATGAGATTTCAGAAAGTCTGCTCCACCCGTTTCCAATATCAACTCAATATGACTGAGGGCTCGAGCCGAAGCTTCTGAGTTAACAACGTTTAGGCGCGCCTTCAACTTAGCCAAATGTTGAGCATAGCTAACATTTAGCGTGAGTTGCCGTATGCTATGAAGCAGAGCATCATAGGCAATAGCATCGTAGCCGACTGTCAGCGCCGCACCCCTTAGCTGCAACCGTTTGGCTAGCACCTCCTGCTCGGCTAGAATGGGCATGGCAAGTATGGGCGTATCACCCGCAATCGATTCCCAAACACTCATCTGACCACAGCTGCTGATGAATACCTTCACATGCGGATGAGCTGTAAGGCAAGCAAGTTTAAGTCGCATGAGTGCAATTTATGTCTAAGGGATATTACCCAAAATCGCCTGTTGGGGCCACCAGCTATTGATCATAATGTTGTCCGGCAGCGGCTGCACAAACTCATCTGCTTCCCACTTGATCAGAAAATGGAACTCTTTAAGATGAGTAAAAACGTCAAGTAAAATGGCTAGTTTATCGCTGGGCAACTGAGCCGTTTGCACTTCTGCTCCCAGACTCATGTATATGACGCCTCCAGGGGCAGACTCCATAAAGGAACGAACATGCTGATATCACAAGAAGAATCCGTAAGAACTTTTGCTAATAATCATTATTAAAATTCAGCATCGCTTACATTTGGCACTTTCAGCTCCGATGTCTCCAGCAAATGCAGTCCGCCTACCTCCAGCATGTTTGGCAAATAGGCCCGCGGATAATCCATAGCCGGATGCGAATTGATCAACGCCAGGCTGAGATTTTTACTCAGATCGCGGTAATTCGGCAGCTCATGCACGAGTAGCTCAAAATGATTGGAGTAAACGGATTGTTGTGAGATCAGATGGAAAAAGCTGCAAGCAAAAACTAATTGATTGGAGCTCTTGTATTCAACTGCCTCCTGGTCTCTACTTACTTATAGGTCAAACGCTCAAATGTGCTCATCAGAGTATTTGCAATACGTTGACGAGTATTCATGCGCTCCGTAAAGGGCAGAAAGTTACTCGGGTCCAGTGATGATGATTGAGGATTACCAAACATATTATTAAGCCATGAATTGGCGCCGGTGGGACTGATTGCAACAGTGGGTACGCCATAATAGTACGCTAAGCTAAAATTAGGTATTACACATTATATTGTGATTTCATTAGTGCCCAAGCACACTCACCCTAGAAGCGCTTCACTTAGAAACAAATCCACAATTAGCAAATCGAATTTTTCGCCACTTGTGAGCAGCTTTCGCACTTGAGCATCGGAGAGTAAAAGATCCACATTAGTGGTGCCCGCATAGATCATTCGGGTGAAGCGTTCCATGACACTCTGGGCATGCATCTGTTCTGCCTCAAAGCTCATGCCCATGTCCAACCAGTTCTGCTTAAGATCCTGATCCTCAATGCGAATCTCACGTATGTTGAACAGCATTGACCCGGTTTCAGTCTCAGCTGCTGCATGTGGACTGATTAGAGTAACCGAGTGATTCTGTGGTCCAGCCACCAGCTGCTGTAGTAGCCGGCGCCCAAAGAGATAATGTGATCTCCAAACGCTGGGCAACACTGCTAGGACGTTTGCGCCTCTTGCATGGCTGCAAAGCACCCAAAGCAGCAACAGCTGCAGCAAACGCATCTCGAAGTGCAATGAACCGCAAATGTGTCCTCCACTGGGTCTGTTTACTTATCCGGTTTGCAGCTTCTTCTTTCTCTACCCGTCGAGCCGCTACGACGACACTGTTATTATCTGTTGCTGCCGTTGCAACTTGCCTTCATTTTCGCTGCTGCTGCACTCTAATCTTACACAATCCTACATTGCGTTTGCACCATGCGATAATTAATGCAAAGTAGTTAAATATCACGAAAATTGTGTGCAAAATGCGCAACGAAAGTGAAAAGAATACCACAACAATGGAAATACTGTTGTGCCAGGGCTACAAGATCTGATTCGGACACATGTGAATGACATACTCTCGAGTCTTATAAAAGAATCGATAGTTTTAGTTTGAATCTACTCGTAATTCAAACTATTTTTAAAAACAATAGCACTTTTGTGTAGTTCCATTTAAAAAACAACTGTGATATATCGCAGGACTATAAAGCTCACAACACAACAGGTGAGTATTATGTTTATGTATTTATGTTTAATAAACCGCAGATAAATTTTCGTGCGTGTACAAAAAGCAATTGAGTTACAATTTACAAATTGGAATGACTAATAAAATGTTAATAACATTAAATTGCTAGTATTCAAATAATGCTTTAAAGTTATAGTTAATTATAGATTATTCTATAAATTTAAGTGCACAATTGCCGTTAACATTCAAATGCTATGTTGGCGCACTTAGCAATATCGCTTATCGCGATTTATCGATATTTGTGCAAATTTGCTTCTGCGCTCCACTCAATTCTATGGATAAAAGCCACAACAAAAATAAATATAAACAAACCAAAAGAGAATTACTACGGCGAATTAGTATCAATTTGACAGTGTTTGTGTGATAAATAGGATTACAAAAGGTATTCAATTATTTAATTCTCAAATGGACAGCAGATGTTGCAAGTTGGCAACCGGCTGAGCGTCTACAACAACGACAACAATAACACAACAATTACATACAGCATTTCTTTCATTTAGTGGAACATTGCCAAAAGTTGCAGCATTGAACTGCATTCATTATATGGCAGAAAATTGAACAACCAGCTGACAACGACAACACCTGCTCGCAACTTATCGCAATCGCAGACCATCAACCCTAAGTACATACAATAAAGTGAAGTGCATAAGTGGAGCGACGAGGTATTTTACAAGCAGACAGACGAATTAGTGGATAAATCTGTAAGCATTAATCAGACGAAGCTTACGTAATACAAAATTCCAGAACAAAGTTTAAAGCCAACCAAAAAATGCCACAGGAATTATGTGAGTTGATATATTCAGAATCTTTTAGTTGCAATTTGTAATTATGCCTTTATTGCAGCTCTTATCGATGTGGACAAGCCGCTGTTCGATCTGAAGACGTTTACGGGCCGCTTCCAGTACTATGCATGGATGACGGATCCGCGTACGGTGCTGCTCTCCAGCGATCGTTTGATGCAGGCCAAGCACATGGTGGACAAGTATCGCAAAGGAGAGCAATCAACCGAACTGAAACCCCAAGATGTGCACTACAACATGAAGCTATATAATTCCGCATTCCATCCGGACACGGGCGAGCTACAAAACTTTGCCGGACGCATGAGTTTTCAGGCAAGTCTCGTGACTGTCAACAGTCGGATGCTGCCATCTGCAGTTTAAATTTAGAGTGGCACTGACGTCATTTGTACGAAGTATTTTCTTGCCAAGCATTTGAACGAATCTTTTGTTTAGGTGCCCGGGGGCATGTTGATTACTGGTGGCATGCTGGCCTTCTACCGCACGGTGCCCGCTGTGGTCCTCTGGCAGTTCCTCAATCAATCCTTCAATGCGGTCGTTAACTATACAAATCGAAATGCCAATTCTCCCACCAGTGTTAAGCAGCTGGGCATAGCCTATGTATCTGCCACCACGTCCGCGCTAATTGCAGCCATCGGTTGCAAGAACTATTGGTCCAGAAAGGCCACACCACTGTTGCAACGCTACGTACCTTTTGCAGCTGTTGCGGCAGCCAACTGCGTCAACATTCCCTTAATGCGTCAGAACGAGATACTGCATGGAATTGAGGTAAAGAATGCCGATGGTGAGGTCGTGGGTCAGAGTCGCCTTGCTGCCATCAAAGGCATCAGTGAGGTTGTCCTGTCGAGAATTACTATGGCAGCGCCGGGTATGCTGATCTTGCCTGTCATTATGGAGCGCCTGGAGAAGTTACCCGTCTATAAACGCATCAAATGGATCAATGCGCCATTCCAAACGCTCATGGTGGGATGCTTGTAAGTGTCTCAAGTTGCTTTTTATTTGCGATCCATAAACAATTATTGTCACTATATTCGTAGCCTATGTTTCATGGTTCCCACGGCCTGTGCCATTTTCCCCCAACAATGCGGTCTGGATACCTCTACAATTCGCACTTTTGAGCCGGAACTTTATCAGGACATGGTGAAGCGCACTAATGGTGCTGTGCCCAAGCGCGTGTACTTCAACAAAGGTCTATAGGGAGACATCCAATTGCGACTAACTTCTTAGACAATAATGTGTTAGTTGTTGCTTGTCGTCAATTAGGCATTTACAGAAACGCGCAACTTGCTCTTCTTGTTCCTTAACAAATACCAGTAGTCTTTAGTTATTAAGCCTAAAAGTATATAATTATTTGTATGTCCCACAGTGTTTGTGTTGCTCTACATACTTCTATGTGTTTCATGCACCTGCACCTAATGTGAACAATAGATCAATACTGATTAGAAAACATATTAGCGAACGTACTTTGAATAATAGAAAGTATATACTTTTGTACACTGAAATTATGACACAATGTGCAAGCTGTAAAGGAAAATTCTTTATGTACATTAAATAAGTGTTTTATGTTTTACAATTCATGTTGAATTGATTTAAGAAAAACATGTTAATTTGTATGAAAATACTAGAGACTATATGCTCAAACAATACTCATTTATAATATTCCCTTTTTAATTGAAATTTGATCAAAAGATCAACCAGTTTAAATTGTATAAACTGAAAATGTTTCTATACAAATTTAGCGACACATTTGAAGATAAAAACACATTCTAATTTCAGTTCGAATTAAGTTTTCTTCGATTAGGCAGCTGCTTATTTAGGTGCAGGTGCAATCATATCCATTGCGATTACTTTAACAAGTTGTTCATGTTTTTAATACTTTAGAAGTAATTTGTTGTGTATCGTCTGAAAATAAATGTTATTAAAGCAAGTAAAAATTCTGTCGTAATGTACTCAGAAAACAGCTTTTGGTTCATTTATTTCAATGTACCTATTGATGAAGTATACTCGTATTTCCCAAGAAAAGTTGTGAGAGCGCTTCAGTACTCGACTGAAAGATATCCTGTATCTGTAGCTACTTGGCATAAATATAAAATCAAACAAAACTTTACTAAGTTGCGGGTTTATAAACGGCTTTATTAGGTATATTTTTCTTTTATGTTTTATATATGTATATTTATATATATATATATATATATGTATATATAATCATATAGTAATTAGCAAATCTTTGCGGGGTTCTTTATTTAATTGTGTTGTAAAATTTACAAAATGTGCAAAACACAACTAGTTAGAATTATAATTATATTCTTGATTAATTACGAGGAGACCTTTTTTATTGTTCGACTATTTACTCATAGTTTTTGCTCTTGTACTACAACAAATATTTTGGTTTGCCTTCTCTTCGAATGTGTTTTTGTTTCGTTTTGTTTCGTTTGGACATGTTCAAGGTACAATTTGAATTGATTTTTATTTATTTTATAGTTGCTTTTTTCTTGTATTGTATTGTAATATTCGTTAAAATGTTGGCACTGTCGCAAAATTCTAAACATTGATGAAAAAAATTCAACACTCAGATATACAATATGTAAAATTGTGTTTACTTAAGTTTAAAAAAACTCACTCTCGCTTAGCTGCCACGACACTACCCCACCTCTCCCCCCCCCCGCATACTTGGTGGGGGGTTTATAACAATTGCGCTGCCAGGCAGCAAATTTCGTTTCCGTATATTTCACATGTAAAATGTCTCGATGGAAAACCACTTTTCAACTTTTCATTTTGAGATTTTCAATACTCTATTTTTCCCACACTAATCAGCAAACATTTAGTTATTTATTTAAGCTTAATAATCATTAATTATGTACTTTGAAAAATGGTCAACACACAAATAATCTTATATGTTCCATTCGACGAGGGACGTTAAATGTTAAATGTTTTTAAAATTATTTTTATTTAATCTGCCATTTAGAATTTGTAACTTTTTACTGACTGAGGCATTCAACAATTAAATGGCTTAGACTTGCGCTTAAACATTATTGCAAATTTCATTTGTCATACTCAAATCTGTATGTTTCTTGGGTTCGTCGATTCGGCTGGAAAAGCTCTATCTGAAAATCGTAGGGTATCAGGCAAACTGTGTGCGCTATTCCAACTGACAATGAAGGAACTCGTTCCGTTTTAGCTGCCTGTTTTATTTTCATTTTTCTTTTTTTTATCAATATCAAAATCTTAATCCATAATTTATACCTTCGGTTTTTATTTAAAATTTCAGACTGTGTTGTCATAAACCTTTCAAGGAAATTATTTGTTGGGATTTGTTGGTTTTCTGCGGTGCCATTATGAGGACCCAGTAAATATGAACTGCTTAAAATTTAAATGATATCGAATGCTAATATATAATACCATTAACATGGAATGGATTTGAAAGCCATTTGCTTTATGCTAACAATAGCAATTGGCCAATTAGCCGTACCTAATCCCATAAAATTTAATTTTCAAATCTAGATTTGAGTTTACATTTTGTTCAATTTAAATTTGTTAAACTGTTACTGCACTGTTCAATTTATAACAGCTCTTAACTGACTGTTTACTGTTAGTAACAGCACGCCATGCATTTGCATTTCCTATGACAAATTCCTGAACTTACCATCACAAGTTGTTTTAAGCGGGAATTTCTCCGTTTTAACTCTTGTAAAATCTGTACAAACATATCAAATTCATCTCATATTCTCCCCGATTAATCCCGATCTTCACTAGACAAATCTTAGTCTCGTCGGCTAACCATGAAAAGCCTACCAAGCTCGACTTTATGCCGAACTTTTGTTCAACTCTTGATGATATCTCTATCATTTTGCAATCAGCTCTCCGTATTTTCGTTAGTAAATAGATTTTGTTTGTTTTTTAGTTCCATATATATGATGGTTTCTTGTTATTTTGTTATTTTAAAATATTTTCTTTTGCGCACAGCCGTTTTTTCGAAATATTTCTGGGTTTCATTGAGTGTTTCACATAAGTATGCAATTTGTATTTGTGTTTTATATTTGTATTTTTATCTTTATTTTTATTGGTTGTTTTGTAAACCATTTTTCGTGATGACGTCACCTGATAAATTTTTGTACCAACATTGCCAGACTGCATATATACCACGTACATGTTACTTGATTTCGGGTATATACGCGACTTCATTCATTAAGGACTTGACTTTAAGCTTACTCCTTCTTGACTTCATCTCCAACTCCATCTCCAACTGCATTAAACATTTTTAGAATATATTTTTCAATTTGTTCTTCGTTAAAAATCTTACAAGCTAGACAAAAATTAAACAAATAATCGAACGGTTTACGATTTGTTAATTATGCGCGCCTTGACGATAATTCAGTTATTAACATTTTCGTATCTTTATTTACTTTTTATCTTCAATCTTCAATCTTCGTCAACTGCCCAAGTTTTCTTTTGAAACATCAGCTGATTATATTAGCTGACATATTTTCAGAAAATAATAATTATTTTTAAGTTTAGTTTTTGTTTATTTCTCATTTTAGTGTTTAATAATTCGCTTGCAATTTCAAACTTCATTTTGTGTATCTTTTACACTTGTATGACTTGGCTTTCCATATTTATTTAGAATTATATAATATAATATTCTTTTATAGATTGTTTTCTATTTTCTTGCTCTTTGTTTTTGTTTTTTTTTTTTTTAACAATTACACATTTATAATTTATAAACGTTCCATTTAGTAAAATTAAAATAAAAAATTAAGTTTCAACTTTATAAATAACGCGATTTCGTGTTTTCATTTTCATTTTCATTTTCATATTCATTTATTATAATTATTATTTCATAATTAACTTGTTTTGACTTGGCTTAGGAGTTAAATATATAAACATGTACATAAGGTATTATTTATTTATACAGTATGTAGATATATTTTATGTGTATAAATATATTATATATATTCTTTTAGCGTTTGTGTCTGAATTATTTCCCATTTTCAAACTTTTCACTTATTTCTCTCATGATCTTCAGCTATTTTTTATGCAACGTTTTAACATTTTGGGTTAGACTTACAAAAGAAACTAGAAATTATATTTTAATATTATAGTTATATATTATTTTATATGCTTCATATGTATGTGTTTGTGCTTGTGTGTGTGCGTGTGGGTGTGTGTGTGTTGTTGGACAACCAAAGTAGGAAAAAGAGTTTTGTTTTCTGCAGACCAATCCCATTTCCATTCTAGGCGCAACTGTGGACCTGTGCAGCTACTGCTGCTCCTCGTTGTTCGCATCCACGCCGATGGCTGGCACCAGCTCAACCACTGAGACAGCCTCAGCCGTGGTTGTTGTCGACGTGGAGGAGCTGGTGGTGCTGGCTGGTGACATGTTATCCGCATTTCCGGATGCCAGGCCGATGGGTGGCGGTGAATGTGTCGCTATTGTTGCTGCTGTTGTTGTTGTTGTTGTTGATTCCTGACTTTGACTGGGCGGCAGCACAAAACTCTTCCCCACAAGCTGATCTCATTTGAGACCCGTATCCGACGATGGCGTCCAGCGATCGAACTCAATACCCGAATCGGGTGAAACGCCCGTGGCCTTAGCCAAATGCGCGGCTATAAATCCGCCCGTTTGCATGCACTTGCAATCGGCCGCAATGCAGTTGCACGAGAACTTGGAGCCGCGACCACAACGAGCAGCCACCATGCTGGTATTGGCAGTCAGCGTAGTGGCCGACGAGCAGGCGGCAGCTGGTCCAATGATACTGGCGCTGCCTTCCTCATCCATCGCCTGGCCATCGCATGGACTGAGCCGGAGCTGGCTCTCGAAGGACTGCAGCTGCTGCATGAAATGGAAGTTCGGCGATACGTCCGGTTTCCGGGCCCTCACCAGCATGAAGGCATCGTTCAGGCTGAGTGCCCGTGTGTGCATCAAATAGGCGAGTGTCACCGTCACCGAGCGAGAGACGCCCGCAAGGCAGTGGACCAGCACCGCTGAATTTGCAGAGCGCGCTTCCTCTGTGTGGCGAAAATAAAAACAACAAGTTAACAATTATTGTCTGGGAAAAGCAATAATATAGACATTAAGTGAACGCACCTATGAAATGTATGGCAGCTGGAAAATGCATAGCCAGATCCTGGGAATAGTGATCAGTTATGGGAATTTGTAAATACTTTATAATGCCCAGTTTCTCGAACTCATTTGGCAAATCAGGTGTCACATTCAGAACGTACTAAAAGAAGAAAATTCCGATTAATAATGTTAATCAAATAATATCAAATAAAACATACCTTAATGTTGTACTTCTGCAAAGCATTCGAGTCACAACTGTGCGAGGCGTTGCCCAAAAACAGGCCGGGAATTATCTCAACGGGCACCTCATTGAAATTGTGATGATGATGATGATGATGTGTGGTGCTCTCGCAGTCCGAGGATTCGGCTGAGCTGCTGCACGCCGAATCGGAATGTGGCGTGGAAATGCGTAGCGATCTGTGAATGGTGTTAAGAAAAGTTTTATAAATGAACTAAATAAAGCCAAATATAATTACAGTCTATGCGTTTGCACAGCTTTCTATCTAATTGACTCTTTGCACATTGACGCTCATATACGTACGTAGTGGAAAGAGGACATAAGTTACAAATTGTCACTATCTTATTGATCAATGAACAATCTTATTGTCACTCTCTTTTTACATTTAATGTGTTATTTTATCAAACAGGATTTCATTAATATATATATGTATATATTAAAAAGTATCGGAAGGATGCATAGTCTGTCATAATTATCAATTGCTTAATCTTTCTTTTGCAAGGTATTCTTTATTTGCCTGCTAGCGACCGACTAACGGACTTCTTCTCGAGTTGTCAGTCCTCGTCCTCAGCTATCCTCTATGCGCGATAGCATCCTCTCGCTTCCACTCCTTTTTTAATTCTGTAGAGCGGGATAGCCTTACGGTGAACGTTGGAGATGGTAATATATACATAATATTTACAATAGTGTTAGTGATGGGCTATCGGCTAATCGCCTGCTACAGATGTGATCAGTGTTCCTCATAAAAATTAAGTTTACCTTAACTATTTATCGATAATATATAATTCATTAACATTATTCACCATTTGTATATATTAGTTTTGTAACTTACCTAAGACCCATCAACTGATCGGCCTGTGTATTACGACTAGATTCCATTTCTTTGTTGTGTGCCTGGTTGTCATCCTCACACCATTCCGGAAATGCTTGACGAAAACTGGAGAAGCCATCTGAAACCATAAAGATAGAAAGATACATGTGAAACTTTAGATACAGATACAGATAGAGATACTCATACGAAAGTTAGGTTTACTTTTGAACTATGCGGCATATTTATGTTTCGTTTTGTTTTGTTTGGCTTTTGTATGCTTGAAAAATATTTCGTTGTGCTTGGCCAAGTGTGGCCTTTTGCTCTATACGTAAGACAACACCTCACATTCCCCCATCCACTCTACAATTTGGTGCTGTGAAGCGTGCGTGAAATTCTTGCAGTTTGCGTGGCTCATTCATAAAAAAAAAAAAACAACAAAACAAAAACAACTTTTGTTGAGCGTCGTTTTTCTCCAATTAGTAACGGAAGTGGCTGCCATACGAGAAGAGGAGAACAGACGACACGAAAAGGAAAATCGTGGCAAAACGGAAATGCTGTTTCTATATTTATGCACGAGTATCGCATAAGCCAATGTATATCTACAAGCTACAAGTATGATGACTCGCTGCGAATTGTCATAACACAAAACGGAAGCTTACAATTTCCTACTTGGTGGCACAATAAATGCGATTCCGCATTTGAAATTGAGCAAACGCCAGCACAGCGCTGGGAAAAGTCACCGCAATACAACAATAACGACAACAGCAACAGCAACAGCAACAACAATAACAATAACAACAACAATCCGTGCCATCACATGATCAACCCATTAAAGAAGTTCGCATTGCCAAACATGCGGGCGTCTACAGGGAGAGAGAGCAAGGGGTAAAGGGGGGCAGATTGAAGACTGAAGAGTTGCTATTTACAGTCAACACTCCAAGTAACTGAAACCAAGGCAGGCGACCGACCCGAAAACTCAAAACTGCATTTGATGGCAATTTCCGTTGCAGCAGAAAATTGTGGAAAATTGTGAGGCAGTCAGTCCAAATCCAAGCCTCTCTCTCTCTTCCTAGACAATTTCTAAATACGAATAAACCGATTGCCTTGAATAGCACCATAAGGGGGGAAGCGGGGAAAGGCTCGCTCACATTTGAAATTGAATGTTGGTGAAGTGCCGTAAATAGAAAATGGGAAATTTGCAATTTTTGGACATTTAATCGATGTGTTAAGGCTGACAACGCATGAGGAGAGCTGTTAAGGTCAAGTTGTAGAGTAAATGATAGTTGAAAACTGTTCTTCTATAATCTAGAACTATACAATTAAGGATAAATTCCTTAAAGAATAATTAAAAAGTATTAAATTCTTAATAATAAAAATAATAAAAATTAAATACTTCATAATTTAATTGAAACTATTAACAAATAACTTAAAAACTGTCTGTAAAACGCTAAGAGTTGGAGTAAATGTGTAATAATTTGAATAGCAACAAGTGGAGAAGGCTACAGTGGAGTTTCTCGACAGTAAGAGACCCTGTACTTGTGTAAAAATGCGGAAGTCTGTTAAGGTCACGTTGTAGAGTAAATGATAGTTGAAAACTGTTCTTCTATAATCTAGAACTATAACCTTAAGAATAAATTCCTTAAGAATAATTAAAAAGTATTAAACTTCATTATTTAATTGAAAATATTAACAAATAACTTAAAAACTCTCTGTAAAACGCTAAGAGTTGGAGTAAATGTGCAATAATTTGAATAGCAGCAAGTAGAGAAGGCTACAGTGGAGTTTCTCGACAGTAAGAGACCCTGTACTTGTTGTGTAAAAATGCGGAAGGCTGTTAAGGTCACGTTGTAGAGTTTATGATAGTTTGAAAACTGTTCTTCTATAATCTAGAACTATACATTTAAGGATAAATACCTTAAGAATAATTAAAATTGATTAAACTTCATTATTTAATTGAAACTATTAATAAATAATTTAAGCACTCTCTATAAAACGGTAAGAGTTGGAGTAATAGCAACAAATAGAGAAGCCTACACTGGATTTTCTCGACAGTAAGAGACCCTGTACTTGTTGTGCAAAAAGACAATGTTTGCTAAAATCGAATTATCTAAATGAAGCTGTAACCACGTTAGTTAGTAAGTCAATCAACTGTTCGACCCGTTGAGATAGTAGTCCTCATTTGCCAGTAAGAGTTGTAGAAGCTTTGCGGTTTGCCAGCTCCCCACATGAAATACGCATACGCTGACAATAGAAATTTGTATAAATAGAAATTTATTTGATTTTCAATTGTTGTTTCGGCATAATTTGCGCATGTTGCGCTGCCCGATTCGGAGTCCATGACAGTTGAAACGGACGTACGTGTCCGGTGGAACGGTTCAACGGATGCCCGTTCCACTGAAGGGCGTTCCACAAAATTGCGACTGCAGTGCGTCATTCGCACTGGGGTCCAGGCCAGAGAGAGAGTGTGGGGGATCGGGGGGCGAAACTTGACCGCAAGCTTGTAGCGAGAGCCAAATTAATTAGCCTATCACACAAAAGGGCACAAACTACAACCTCCCATATAAGGGTAGTCCAAAACAAACCCAACCCGACTCAAAGCACAAACTGAAACCGAGCCAACCCACCGCTTGTCTAACTGTTTACGCGACAAAAGTTTGCCTACGTCATTTCCGTTGCAAAGGGGGGTTTGGGGTCTAATAACTGGGAAAATGTGAATGAATGAGGCTCCAATAGGTTGTGTGTGTGCTCGGTTGTGTGTGTGTGTGTGTGTGTGTGTGGGCGTATGTCTGTTTGTATACGTCTGTATATCGCAAGTTAAAGCACAAGCAAACTGAGCTAAAAGTTACTTAACTCACGTTTATATACCCTACATGTGGCAGTTGAAAAGAGGGTATGATAGCCTATATAGTAGAAAAGTAGAAGGATTAACGATTGTCAATTTCGCATTAATAGCAACTCTTAAGTTGAAGTGCAAAGGTTTGTCGAAAGACAAGGAAACTTCTCAATTCGCTGTGGGCGTGGCAGACCCCATAAATTGTGCATATTCTATATCCCCATTCTATATTATATTCTACATAAAGTAAAAGTAAACTTAAAATTTAATGCAGAAATAAAATGGACAGTACAGGGTCTCTCACAGTCAGCTGCGCCCGACTGCAACTGAAGCTACTGTATGCAAAAGAGTTTTCCTTGAGTTCACAGTGTTAACTTATAGCTAAGTTATAATTACAGGGTAACTGGCAATGCAGCAGTATCAGTTAGCCAATGCTGGACATGTTTTTGCTCACTTTGTTGACAGACAAGCAGACGGACAGGCAGACGGACAGACAGACAAACAGGCGTGGTAGATAAGCAGAAGCAGAGAGAGAAACAAAATAAAAGCGATAAAAATTATAAACAAACAAACAAATAAATGGCAACAGCAGTCAAAGTGAAAATAATGAATGGCAGAGGAGACCCTATTCTATACCCCCTCTCAATCCCCCCTCAATCACCCGCTCACCTGCGCTGCCTCGTAAAGCGAACGAACTGAGACGCGACGACTTTTCATCAGTTGTAAGAACTTTGCATGTATTATTTATAATGTTATATTTGGGCAGTTTGTTGTACTTGTTATTTGTTATTGTTGTTATTTTGCTGTATTTTTTGTACTTTTTGCCGCTGTTATTGTTATTGCCTTAATAAATAAATAAACCAAATGTTGCGCTTTGCATGACAAGCACATCCCGTGGGCGGTGGCTGAAAATATTCAAAACTCGAAACTTACTAGCCATGGATGGGTGGGTGCTCACCCACCTCAGCCGCCGCAGCCACCTCAGCCACCTCAGCCCCCAACTGCCCACACTGAGTTAGAGATGGAAGTTGTAAAGTGAGGTTAGGGGGAGACACAGTCGAGTTGAAATCCGGTTTTCAAAGCCCACAATAGACACAATGACAATAAATAGGCAATATGTATGTATTTTAAGTAGTTTGCGCTTCTCGCTCAGCTCACAACAAATTGTTAGTGGTTTTTTATTTATTTATTTGTTTCATTTTTGTTTTATTTTTTTTATTTTTTTTCAAGTTTACATTTTTCACGTTTTGAAGGTCGTTTGTCATTGTTGTTGTTGCTGTTTATTGTGTGAACTCATCAATGAAACAACACGGCGAACGCGACAACAAAACTATAGATACTCGTGCAAAGGTGGGCAATAGACTTATAAAGAGTCTGAGGTGTGTGTGTGTGTGTGTGTGTGAGTGTGTGTATAGCATGAGGGTAAAGTGAACAGATGTGATAACCACAGATATATACGACGAATGGAATATGAATGGTCTTTGCAGCGGAAGCGCATATAACAGCAGAGTGATAGAGAGACAGAGAGAGAGAGAGAGAGAGAGAGAGAGAGAGAGATAGAGCGAAAGAGAGAGAGAGAGAGAGCGTGATAAGAGATTGCTAAGAGATTGCAACCTTTAAGTTTTCAAATTTCTTTATTTCTCTAAAAGTTCGACTCGTGTGGAGTCGAGACTCCTGAGCAGCTCAATCAATCATGCTGTAATCAATCAGATTGACACTGCTTACACACACGAGCATTTAAAATGTCAATTGATTGTGGGCAAGCGACTCTTTCATTCTTAACAAATTCATTTTATGTGCTGTCTCAAGACTCAGCAACAATAAATGCTCATCGAAGGCGGAAGTGGCAGTTATGAATGCTATGGTTTTTGGCTGGCTTTTCCTTTTTCGGTTCATATTTCCCCCCATTTTCCACATTGTTTATATGACAGCAGCTAAAAAAATGTTGCTTCAAAAATAAGCGATGGCAACACTGGAAAATTTGGGGCGTCTGTTGGAAATGTAAACAAAATGGGGCCATTTCGGGTTGACTGCTTGTTCAATTTATTCGTTTGTGGAGAAAAAATCGTGCTTTTTTATATATATTCGTATTCCTTTCGTAATACACATACACGTGCATATGCCGATTATCTGTTGAATTGCCTTTTTCCTCTACATATACATGTATATGTATATTATATGTATTTCTTATATTTTGTATATCATACATATGATGACTCCGACTCTGTCTCTGTCTCTGACTCATTGACAAATAGCATTGGACTGCAGGCGTTGTTCTCATCGCATTTTTAGTCTGTCTGACATTTCATTCATGGAGCATGGAGTCGAGTCAGTCGTGCTATATACTCAGCTATATGTACATACATATGTATACATAGCTATGTATGCACCCATGTATTTATAGTACGCTCCATTGTGCAACACATGGCTGACTGCATTTGCTATGGCGAAGTGAGGGAGTGGGGGAGTGCTGAAGGGATGGGGATGGGGATGGGCCAGCGGAAGCGTGCTCAACAAACAGAACGCCGCCACGGCCACACATGGCGTATGCGTAATATTGATTTCCCTCCCTTTTTTCACAACAAATCCTTATGGCAAACATACGAAGCGCAAAGCTAAACAAAAAGAAGCCAACTCTGCACTCTGGAGCAGCGCAAACTATTTGGAATGCATTCCGAACGGATTCTATGGCTTGTGCTCATGCATGGCATTAAACCATAAATGTGTATAAACAAACATACATACATACATACGTACATACGTACATACATACATACAGTTACAGTAATGTATTTGAAACAGTTCAGAATTATGCGGAAAATCTGTTGGGAATCAGGCCAATTGTGCACCTGAACTGAGTCATATATAAACAAATACATAGAATACAAGCATACAAATCATCATTGCTATTTGCAAAGTAAAATTAACTAAAACTATTTCATTATTACATACAGCTTTTAGCTACAGATGTAAATTCTTGACTTCTCTCAGTTTTAAATCTGTCATCTCGACTAATTTCCAAGTCCACTTTACAGTTTAATATTCTGTTATTGTGATGTAAAAGTAAATTAATAAAAAAGAAAACTAATTTAAATATGAAAATTTCCTTTTATTTTTAATGTACATATTAAAAAACTTAATTAAAATCGTTATTCTTTATTTCGACCTTACTAATTTATATTAAAACTTAGCAAACAACTTTGTTTTCTTGCTAAATATGTATGTTTGTATTTATGTATGTAAATATGTATGTATATCTCATACCACTGTGAATTGTTTGAGCACTTGACGTAACTCTGTCGCTGTCGCTGTCGGCGTCGCCGTCGACTTTGCAGTTACAATACCAGCAGCGGCAGTAACAACGCCCACGCGACCATCAGCAGCCACAAATACAACAAAAACAAGGAGAACAAGCGAAGCCGCTGAAACCACCTACGGTCATAATACCAAAAATGAATATACAACAACAGCAACAGCAACAGCAACAAGAATAACATACAAAAAAAAAATACCAAAATTGTATATAAAGCAACGCCCGCGCTCACAAAATATTTTGTGTCAAACATGGAATGAGAGAAGTGCGAGAGAGAGAGAGAGAGAAAGGAAAAACAAGAGCTCAGTTCGGAGCTGAGCACAAATTTAGCGTAGACAAAAACCGGCGCACAGCTTTTGCTTATGTTTCTGTTGCAGTTAGTGGGCTTTGGGGCGTGTACACCTGCTATATATACTCACACACCCACACACACACACACAAGCATATACATACATAATTGCTAAAATGAAAGAGAGTTTGCTTTTACATAAGCCGTTGCTTGCCTTCAAAGTCGGTGCCCAAAATGCCAAATGCTTTTTATGAATGAATGCGCAACGAAAGAAAGAAAAAACTATGCGCACATGGGGAAAGAAAGCAAAGATGGAAGGCAAAGCGAAGCGAGAGAGAGACTGATAGAGAGAGAGAGCAAGTAAGAGAGACGTGAATAGCGGACAGAGCTTGGCACGCAACTATTTGTTAAACGGCAATTTTTGCATTGAAAATTAAACGCACACAGTCACAAAAGCAACAACAATACATGTACTCACGAGTATATAATAGAATAGAAAAAAGTGATGACCCGGTCGGGTCTTTTCATTCCATTTCCATGCCATTCATACATTCAATTGAATTCGTTGCCACATTTTAAGTCAATTTGATGTCATTTGCATAACTACTGACTGAGCGAATGAGAGAGCCAAATAGAGAAAGAGAGAAGTGGAGGGAGAGAGCTTTGAAGTTAACATAAGCGGACGCTTAACTTATTTTTTAGGTAGATATGTAAGTATTTTGCTGCTGTGACGGCTTCCGCATTGAAATGGTAACTCAATAATTCAGCTAGTGAGTTATTCAGTTAGTTACACAGTTCACATGTAAGCAAGTTCTTGAAAGCTGTGCAAAGTCCAACTTAAGCAGAGTCTGATAAACCTATTCAGTTGATTAGTTTATAAAAACTCTACTAAGTTTGTTAGCTCCCTATATTTCTACAATACTATTCTAATAGCATTGAAGCAAAAGTATTTAGAGTCAGAAATGATTTTATTGTTTTTCTTGGAAGAACCAGACAGTTGATTGTTGTTTTGATTCGTCACTTCTCTCCAAATATGTAGAGACATCTAATCAATTATTAAATTTATTTAATTTTAAAAATTATGCGGAAAGCAGCGCGAACAAAACGTCAGGTTTAAAATGTTTCCCAATTCGTTTGAAGCTCAAGTCAAATTTACATAAGCATCTACATAAGTACTAATAGTATATAAGCATAGATACATCTAAGCATCACTCGGCACATGGCTAACAATTAAATATATGAGAAAATCAACTCCCAGTTATAGACAGGGCTAAGTCATTAAAGTATAATGACAGAGTTTATGTTGCTGCGTTTCAACGCCGTCCTGGCAAAAATGTCAAACTGCGTAAGCCAATCAATCAAAATGTAAATAAGCGAAAGTACGCATGTATTTACCTTTAGCCCCTCAAACCAGAGATTTGTGGAAGGCCAACTCTCTAGGTTGTGCCCTTTGAGCAGCTATAAATAGCATGAAGCCTCGCGCAGCTTTCGAGGAATTAGTCGAGTATCCTGAGGGACCTTTTTCGCTAGCTTTCTGGCTCTGCTATCAAAAGCTGCCGCACATTATTAATTAATTATGTATAATTTTGTAATTGCATGAAATTCGGCAACGTTGTGCCCTCTAACCCGACATACACACACACACACACTCACACAAACATATTTTACAGTGGCTGTGAATGCCAAAACGATACGAAAAAGTAGTTGGGATAGAGATAGACAGAGAAAGGGATAAGAAGAGGGAGTGGAAAAGAGAAACGAGAAACGAGAGAGAGAGCGGGGAAGTGAGCTCATCTTAGTTTACGAAATCCCGGATAATTGAAACCCTCCTTCTACATCTCCGAGAGTATCTGTATCTGTATCTGTAGATGTAACTGTTAAATGTATCTACAGCAGTAAATATGTATCTTTATCTGTATCTGCAAATGTATCTGCGAATGCTGCCAATGTTTTCGGCAAAACTTGGGGCGAGGTCGAGCAGATTTTCAAATGAGGTCAAGTTTAATGTGCAGCTTCCTGTTGCTGTTGTTGCTGCTGTTGCTACCATAATTGCAGATGGATTAACTCTTGTATTTCTCCCCTAGGCACGCAACAAGTGCAGCAGTGGAGAGAGACGAGAGAGAAACAGAGAGACAGAGAATTGGAGCCGCATATTATTTTAAATTTATTGATTTTCTGTTTGGTCTGAAGACGCGGACACTTCCGTTGCTGAGCGCCACACGTGCTAGTTAGCCATAAACCGATGCTGCTTAACTCTCAAATACCCTGTTCACATTCTCCACTTCAACGTCATAGAATAGAAAGAACTGACTTGAAGTTGCGAGTCCCACATGCCGTACTTAAGTTGCATTGCATATCAAAGGGCCAACCAACAACAACAAGAAGAAGAAGCACAACAACATTGCCATCATACAGTAGCAGTTCCTCCTTCAGTTACTGAGAATGCCTCGCCATTGAGCAACGTGCTCAGAATTTAATTTCGAAGTGAAATGGCCAGCAAGAAGAGGAAGAATAAGAGGAAGAGCAGTATAATGGTGGGGGGTTGCCAGATAGGAAGAATATTGCATACGCGAAAGATAAAAAAACGTGAATTGAGCAACGAATGTGCAACAGGGGAACTGCAGAAGCGTAGAGTAAAGGGAAAGGACAAACAAATACTTGTATTGAATTTCCTGTAAAACTACTTATTAATATTCTCAGCTTAGAAGTATTTCAATTTCTAGATAATAAACACAATTCGTTTATAATGGTAATCAACTAATTATAGCTAAACAGAAGAACACATTAGGTATCTACTTATAAATGAATCTGAAATTGTTTTTTTCTTCTCCACTCTCTCATTGGTATTTGCTTTTCAAAGCTTCTTGGCTTGGAGTAGATTTTAATAAATTATACATTCTCAGAAGTTATTATACTCTCGCACTCACAGTGAAGCTGAGGGAAACACAGTAGGCGGCGATATCAACAGGATAGTAACTGACCAGGGGTCAGCTACAATGTCATTGGAGCAGCACACAGAAGAACAAGGAAGAGGGGTAAATGTAAATATATGCAAAGAGAAAGCAACGAACAACAGCGGAAGCAACAGCAGGGAGGAATTCAGAAAGAAAGCACAGATATTTAACGACTTTGCGATGCGCGCTGGGGAATCAATTGGAACCTTGAGGAATCAAAAAAAGAATCCAAAAACAACAACTAACGATAGTCAATTAATTCGATAATATTATAGTATCGAAACAGTCAACATTACAAATGCGCAACACAGTTAAATTTCCAATCAAACTTGCATTAATTATTTAAAATTAAACATAATTTTAACTCAAATTAATTATTGAATTGTTTTTACAACTGTAAACTAAATATGTCTATATAAATATCGATTAAAACAAAGGTCAACATAATCCGTGCTTAAATATCGATATGAGCAAAAATAAACACAGCGTTTAATCGAAACTATCGAATTATGATCATAGTATAAACGAGTTGATCGTAACTTTGCCTACATACAACTTTTATTGAAACTACACAGATGAAAAATCAGCATTTATTATCGGCCCATCCATTGCTTAGATCTCTCCGGGTTTCTTCTTTTCATTCATTTGTTGTCTTTTCAGCTTAGCTCAGAACTGCATTCATCGCCTGCCATAAGCAGAGACACGAACCACACACACACATGCTTGCACACAACTAAAGACTTGCATTGAAAAACTAACAAACAGAATCATTGTCGCTGTTGCTTCCTCTTTCATACTCATTTTCGACTTATTCGCCGTTTCTGTGCCCAGCGGGGAGAAGCTTGTTCTTTTTAACGTTGTCTCGATGTCTGCTCGTCTGTTTCTTCTGGTAGCTACTGCTGCTGTCTCGTTTGGAATCCGCTGCTAATTTGCACTTTGATGAAATGCGTTCGTTCATGTAGTCGCTGTTGTTGTTGCTGTTGCTGCTGTTATTACTGTAGATTTATGCATGCAAGCGCGCAACGTTGACGTCGGCAGCAAAGTCTTCAACAACAACTTTTAGCTCCATTTCATTTCGATGCCGCCTTTCCATACACACATTCATACATACATACATACATACATGTGTGTATGTACACACATACACATATTTCTCGTGATCCCTTTTGCGCCGCAGAACCAAAGCAAATTCAATCGTTGTCTTCTCTCTTTCTTTTGCTTTGGCGCTGTTGGTTGCTGTAGCTGTAGTTTGCTAATTCCAAGAATACAACAATTTACGCGTTCGGCTCCCCCGCCAAGGCAGCCAGCTTGCTTGGAATAGGGATTGGGAGTGGGAAAGCAGAAAAACTTCGTCATCGTTCGTATTTCGCAATGCGCCACTGATTCTTCGACTGTTTCATTCTTCCATTCTGCACTATTGTGTTTATGTTATGTGCAACAGCAACACCACACGCCCTGGAAACTTCCGCTGAAGTCATGCGAGGAATGCCGAGGTATGCAACGCTACAAAAGACCCCAAACGCCTTCGCACTCTTTTGACCGGAAGTCAGTCGCTTGTCGTCTTCGTCTTCGCCATCAATAATTTTTTTTTTTGCAAATATTTGCACTTAAACTTGTATGTGGTCGGTCTCAGCCTCCGCCATCGCAGGTGGCTCTGAAGCGAGTCAATGTGGGTCTCTCCGTTAGGCGGCTGCTTAATTAAAACCCACACAAACTTTGACCCAAATCCAGCGACACCGACAACAACAAAAATGTTTGTCTCTCTGTCAAAGCAACCGTAGGCTGAAACCAATTCGACCAACAGACCAACAAACCAAACCAACTGTTCCGTTCCATCTGTCCAACGTTGTCAAATGCTTTTTTTCGAGTGCTTGCCGGGCTACCTTTGTGTTAACACTTGTTTGTGTGTGTGTGTGTCATTGCTTTATAAGACGCCAACGTAGAGATGCTATGTCTCTCTGTGTCTGGACATACTCATGACCACTTTGCATGTGGGCAGTTTTGTTGTTTGGTGTCAACACAATACCAACGAAAAAGTCTATGCACAGTGGGATGATCAAGCCGAAACTAACGTGCTTTTGGAAATGATCATGCAAGCATTAGATCGTAGGATCTGCAAAATTATTCATATAGCGTCTAATTAACACTTAACAACATGACTTATGGAAAATATAAAACACAAGGACCTTCTCAGATCTCTTAATTTAGAAAAGTCAAAATATATTTACATCTACAATTGCTCCACTGCTTGACTAACTGTTATTTCCATCTCTCTCAGTGCACAGTGCAGCGAATTCGGAGTCGATGTATTGGTACATATGTACATATACTGTATACTGTGTACATGTATGCATTGTCATTGTATATGTATTTGTATTAGGTATGTAGAGCCGAAAAGCTCAGCATGGGCAATTGATATAGCCAAAGGCGTGTGTTTTGGTGGCAAAGGCAGTTGGCGTTTTTCGGTGAAGGCAGACCAGTTAGAAGGTGCTGGATGTTGGCAGAGAAGGGGGCAGAAGGGAATCTGCGCAGCTTCTTCTGATGAATTATCATCAAATTCTTACAAGGCAACCGACGGCCTTGGGGTCGAGCTTTAACTTTATCTGGGCTCTGCAATACGCCACGTGTTCTGTGAAAGAAAACGAGGCGCAATATCACTAGTAGAAAACTTGTGAAAATTGCTTAGGCCCAAAAACAAAATTAAAGCAACTTGTCCCACAAATGAGGCAAACAACTCTCCAATGAGACACAAGTCGACAAATATGTAGAGGAGAGCTAGTTGGGAAAATGCGAATGCGGCGACGACGCGTGGAAATGCATACCACAGAGTTGTTTTTATGGCAACGACGCGTCGCTGCGCGCATGCGCTGCAGCCGAGTTCAATTTCTATAAAAGGGTCGACGATGCAGAGAAGTCGCAGACGCAGACGGACAAACCGACGGACGACCAACCAGACGAACAGACTAGTCAGACTCTGAACAGTGGAGCAGCTTTGTATCCGCCTGGCTATAAAAATGAACCAGACGAGTTCTCCGACAGACATCGCCTGTGTCTATAATTTTAACTCAACTTCCAACTCCCCAATAAAAGTGGCAGTGCTGGCGTCGGTGGCTGCGTCAGTATCGAAGTCGACCGCAACGCATCGTTCGTTGACTTTACGTTTGCTAGGGTCAGCACTGAGAGCGAGAGGAAGAATGGGAGAATGACAGAAAGAGAGAGAATGAGAGGATGGGAGAGCATAAGAGACAAGGAGAATGAGTGCCGATCATGCGATGGGTTTGAAACTTTGCTAAATCTAATTGAATTAAATTTCTTGCAACGGAAGCGCTTAGTTTATGAAACTTGACAACTGCTCTGTCTGTACAGTGTGCACTGTGTGCAGTTGCTCTCTCCCACACAGAAGCACGTTTGATCTCTCTTTGGAATAACTGTGCCACTTGCCCCCTATCTTAATTGTTTTAATTCTGAGAAATGCATACAAAGTGGCATTTAATTAAAATAAATTTCGCATCAGCAGCATCAATGCATAATGCATCCGGACTGCCTTAATAAAGTTGCTGCGTACAATCCTTCCACTGGCGCTGCCACAGCTACGCAGACCCACAAGAGAGCCGCATAATTGCCCGACTTGATTAAATTTCAAGGTTAATTAGCGGCCAGTGGTAAGAGAGGGAGAGGGGCGAAATGTCCAACTGGCGGCTTGTGGCTAACTTGGCCACATTCACCATAAACTCCCTCTATTGTTGATGACTTCTGAGGATTGTTGGCGGATGTCGTCCGACAATAGACAAACAACAAAGCCAGCGCAGGGTCATCAGCTTAGAAGCTCTCAATATGAATTAGAGATAGAGCCACTGATCTGAGATATACAGAGTTTTTTTTATGAATGTACGACAAATCCTTTGATTCAGCGGACGTTAATCTCTTTAGACAAAGGTTACTAATCACAATTGCACGATTATTATCCATTTCGATTTCGCACCGTCAGTTCCTTCATTTCATTATCACATTCAACCGATAGATAAATCAAGGCCAGACTATACATATATATACTATATACTATATAGTATACTGCGATTTACCATTTGCATTCATAACAGAAAGTTGTATGGAATGAAATGGACTGCCGATTACAGCTGCGTCTCTACCCCCCGCACGATAAGATAAGCCTGCTTTCAACTGGGCCAGGTGGGACCGGGAATGGGTTTGCAGTAGAATTCTTATCACCTATATACCTGTACATGCATATATACATAAATACCTATGCAAGCTTAGGTATATAATATTATTAAAATGAAATGTAAGGCAATGCATAAGAATGAATACATGGAAAATGGGAAACTAACAACCGAAAGAATCATTTACCATTTTCCTTTTAATATTTGCGCGGCGTCGGCATCGGCATCATTAAGAAAAACGGATTTGCAACACTTGGACGACACTTGAAAAATCCTTTTTATGACTCAAAGGTGCTAGAAATTCCACAATGGGAAAACTGTCGTACCAGTGTTTCATGTTTTACCCTCTACAGATCCTAGTCCCAGGGGATTTCCAGTCATAAAATTTGTCTCTATCTGTCTATCGGCTGTTCAACACACTCTCGACTCTCTGTCGCATCTTCGTCTGCCCCTAATTACCTGTGACCTGTGTCGCGCAGGTAGGTAACTCAGGATCATCGGCTCCTGAGGCAACAATGCTTGACGTCATTGCGTCGTGTCGACCTTATGTTATGCTAATTTCCGAATTTCCAGTTCTATTTTCAAAATGAAATGTGTAAACAAAGCAGAGTTTCAAAGATTCGGTGATCCGGGGAATGTGGGGAAACGGAAAGGTGCTTGGGGGGTGCAGGGGTGAGGAGCGATATAGCCGGTCCATATCTTGTCGCCTTATTGTCAATTTGCTATATTTGCACACTGAGTGAAACGTGCGTACGTCCGCTACGGGAAGCTTTTTTCGGCCTGCAAGCGGTGGGCAAGGGGCAGAGAATAGGGCGGGGCAGGCCGAAGCATAGACAGCTGTGAACGGAAGGGGAGCAATAATGACATCGACAACACTCCACACACACACACATATGTATATTTGGACGCTTGTAAGCGAACGGAAATTGAAGTGATAAAAATAAATATGAAGCCACACATATATATGTTTATAAATGTATATATGTATGTGTATATATATGTATATGTGTATGTATATGTAATACTTAGCATATTCTATTGTGATTAATGTGACTTTAAATCAGAGATGCGGCTTGGAAACTATTTTCCATTATGATAACTAAGACAACTTTGAGATTTTGATTGAGAATATATACATAATATAGATGAGAATAAGCAAAAGGGCAATATTATTAGTCATAACTGGGGAAAAACCATGATCTAAATACGAGTAGTGTATTAAAGAGAGTTTGAAGTACATTAAACTTTATTTTCAACACTTTCAACTTTACTGACTGGTAAATTCTGTTGCTAGTTTCCGATTTTATTTAACTGATAATCTACAGTGTACTTTCTATTAAAAAAAAAAAACAACAACAAAAAACGCAGCCACCCAAACAAGTTCATAGCGTCAAATTGATTTACAGGCGCCGCTAAAGTGTTTCTAGAATCCTAAGTATTATACAAAGCTATTTGAAGATCATTTTATGTAGTACACGTTCGTCTGACTGACTGTCTATGTCATTAAGCTATTCATAGACCTGGCGCTACGCTTATCAGCGGCGCATACACCTTATAGACCCGAGACCGAAGATCCGATCTCATCCGATCCGATCCGATCCGATCCTCCCCACCCTGAAGCTGTCTGTTCTTCTTTTATAAACAAGCATAAGTGTTTTGTATTTTGTATTTTGTGTTTCCGCAGACTAATAATAACATTTATAATAATAATACATAAATGCCGAGTGAGTGTTTATGTATGACATATTATGATGATTTGTTATTTAACTTTTGTTTTGATTTTGCGGCTGATTTTCGTGCTAAAAATGCCGCAGCTTAACAAAAATAAAACAAATGGCGAATGGGCGAAATATTAGTTGTTATTGTTTGATGTATTATTTATTGTATTTGCACATTTCTGAAATACTTTTGACTAGGCTGAGGAATTCCGAATTCCGAATACCTAATTGCTTAATGATTGATTTATGAACTCACCCTGCAAAGACACCACACGGCATCCGTCCTGCTTGAGTCGGCGATGGAGAACATTGATTGTTGCATCGTTTCCATTGCCAAACATGGCAAAAGCTCCGGCGACATCCTGACCAGGTTGTTGTTGTTGCTGCTGTTGCTGCATCTGCTGGGCCACGCCCACATCATTGTAGAGTATAAAAAGGCTGACCTTGTAGCCAGTCTGTATGCGCACTTTAAGCTCTGGTGATTTAATTGTGGATGCTAAGTCGATCTTGCCAGCAGCGAGGCGTCTTAGCATTATGCTGGGTATGCTAAAGTTAACGGCACTTCTGATGTGCGACTCGCTGTACTCGTGAGAGCCACGACAGTCGAGTATGATCAGCTCCTTGGCGTCGTAGCTGGTTCTCAGCTCTGATTGGAGCCACTCTTTGGTGCAGCACTCGTACTCGGTTTCCGGCATCTTAAAAGCTTTGCAAATACTCTCAATTCAATGCTATTTTCTCAACTCACAATTCTCAGCAGCTCAACGTTTATTCAAGCGTTTTTAGTTTATTTCTTTTTGCTTTCGTTTTTGGTTAACTTTTTCACAAAACTTTACAACTCTGCTCAAAACAAAAAGTTTACATCATCTGCTGCTGCTGTTGCTTCTTTTGCCTGGCGCACATTTTTTGTATTTCTGCTGCTTCTGCTTTCCTTTTTGTGTTGTGCTTCTCTCACTCACATACAAACATACACACACTCGCGCACGCAAACGCAAGCAAACGAAACACAATTTTTTTTACAATGAAATCTTTTTCCAACTACTTTTTGCGTAGAATTTTCTTAATGCTTTTCTGTTGCTGTTTTTATTTATACACTGCGTTTATTAATATTAAAATTGCATTTGTTTATTTGGCATTAGTTGTTTCAATTTTAATCTACTCCAATTCGTTTTTTATTATGTTTTGTTGTAGGCTCACATTCACACGCACACAAGCCCGCCAAATCACTACCGTGTATGTATCGCTGTAACTGTATGTGTATGTCGAAGTTGAGTGTTGAGCAAATGAAATAAACAGAGCCTATAAAACGCGCACTGAACGACACCGAACACCGTGCGAGCGGGCTACAAGCGACAAGATACAGATACGCTGAACGAATGAAGAAACGAAAAAATTGTTTACAGTCCAATCCCAAGTAACAGAATGTAAAAGAGACAAATGAATTTAACAGTGTTGTTATGGGCCTGTTGTAGTCTCCAGCACTGTTATCTCATTCAATGTTATCTCACTCTTCCGCTGAGCATAACGCGGCACATGTTACCTCAGTGCAAATTATTGCTCATATTACGCTGTTGTGCTCATCATTAGGTGTTTTCGTTGTGTTTTACTCTCCATGCGCTGTTATCTTAATGTTAAACTCCATCGTGTACTTGTCGTTTCGGTTAAAATACTCTCAGCGTGAACAGTGAGCACCGATACCCAGCAGTGAATTTGAGCATGAAAACAGTACAGAAAACAACTTGAAAAAGAATCATCTTTTAAATCACTGAACTTTAATAATCGCTAATTGCAATTATACAAGTTGAATCTGATGTACGTTATATTATCTTATAAATATCTGAAGTATATATATTAATTAGATTCCAAATAAACTTTAGCATAGCAGTTAGCATAGTATAAGTCATTCGATGAGTAGTTCATATCAAAATTTCCTGCTGTGGCAGCACACACACACATGCACAAAGTAAAGCTAACACGACAAGTGAGCGGCTGCCTGCAACAGTGGCACCCACATACTGACACACAGTATATAGAGAGAGAAAGGTTTACAGAAGGTGAGCATATGAAGCCCGTTAGGAAATTTGACTTGATTAGTTTGCGAAATGTAGATATCACATTTATAATCACACATACTTGTACTTATTATTTATATTTTATATTATTTGAGTTTTGAATAAATTTCTCATATATTTCATAAATTGACCTAAGGTCATATTTATCATCCCAAAATTTCCGACCTGCCTCTTTGACAGCTATGGTCCATGCTCAACACTCCTCTCTCTCACTGTTTGTCTCCCTCATTTGTTCTGGCTGTCTTGCTCACGGCCTCCCACAACAGCAGAAATCTTGCATGTGCGCATAGCACGCTCACAAGTTTGTGTAAAGTTCATTGATATTTTTGTGCATTGGTATGTGTTGAATGCGTGTGTTGATTCATTGAGTTCGCAGCAAACTGGCTGCCTGATATACGACAATATATGAATATGTTGTGTGTGTGTTGGGATATTATGTACATACATACATGTACATAATGTACATGTGAAAGCATGCATGTATAAATGAACACAAGTATGTATGTATTAAGTCTCCACTTAAGCGTGTGCTTATGAATGCGAAACCACTGAAGCAGATTACGAATAACTAACGAGAAGTGGAAGCTCAACTAGGCAAATGTTGAGCGGGCGGGAGTCGGTCTTCAAGTGTTGAGTGTGAAGTGTGAAGTGGAACGACTGTGGTGGGTTGTATTTGCACCCAAAACTCATCAATGAAGTTGAAACCTTCAACGAATTCGCACACTCAAGCAAAAACACATACACACGCATACACACATTGGAATAGAGACACACAGACACACAGGAATACGAATACAAGGACATGGCTGCCAACAGGGTCGTTTTTGGAGACTAGCAGAATGTTTAAATTTATAACCGTGACCCTGATATTTGCAAAAAGCACCAGCAGCAATACGAACAGCAACAACAAACATAACCCAAGCCCGAGCATTTCAAGGATATGCCTATGCGCGTGCAGAAAATTTCTCCAAAATGTGCCCCAAGTGACAGACCGACCCCACAACCGAAGAGCAGCCGAAGCGCAGGCGCTGTTTCAAAGAAATTGGAAAGGGACAAGTGAGGGGGTAACGGCAATGCGAACTTGTAGTCCAAGCTTATGTAAACACGCACACAGTCACACAAATGTACATACATATGTGCGTAGAGAGCACAACGTGCTTTTTATATACTCGGCGACAGCTGCAAATGTGTGACCCGATACAGAAATTTTCATGAATGAAAGTCCCACGCAAAAGCAAATACAGTTAAGCAGTCGACAACAGCCTTCCTTACACACACACTCTCTTTCTCTCTCGCTCTCGCGCACTCGCTCTCTCGCTTTCTCGCTTTTAGCAACAAAAATCTATGCGAATCCCACGCTTTTTTTGAAAGGGGGGTAAAGACCCTCAGGATTGGGCCTGACACGCCTAGAAATAGAAGCTGGGTGCGAGAAATGTACAAATGCGTGGGACTTGGGCAAGTTGAGAGAAAATTGAAAATTAGGTAAGCCCTGCGGTGAAAATTACGCGACCTGGCAACATCAAAGTGCAGCCAGCAGTCGACACGGCCTTGACGCCCACAATGTCTGCCTGGATAGCTTATTGGGTGCGTCCATTGACGCGCCCCAAAAGCCCCGGCGTAACTAACAGATACCCCAATCCAACCACTCTTACATACATACATAAATAGTAGTACCATTTGGGAGCACTCAACTGCTGACTAATGCGCTTAGGGACACTGACTCACCTCACCTCAGGCTTGCCATCCAAAAAAAAAAAAAAAATTGAACTTTAATCACAAGATACAATATAAAAAGTGATTTTATTTCGTGAACATCGTGATTGCATTCCAAGCATGACGGCATAGCTAATCGACTCCCAAATCTATTAGTAACCGTCACTTGACTAACCACCTTAAAGATAGAAATGGATTCCTCATGTCTCTTCGAATTGCAGGTGAATCTTATTGATTTACGCAATTTCATAAATTCAGATCAGGCTCTCTCGCCCGGGATTTCTGGGAAATCGAAATACTTACTAGGAATGCGCTGTCGACTGAAACGAATGCGAATCAATAATTAAACTCATATAAAACATCTAAATTTAGTTTGATTTCCAAGTATTTCTCATTTTATAAAGAATTAAGAGCTCAGAATACATTTTTTATGATTGTTCAATTTGAGTTTTAATAAAAATATGACAACCTAAGCATATAAATAAGTAGAGTAAAATTAATGAAGTGTTCTTTATACTCATACTTTATTCGTAACTAGAATTCACTCAGAATTCACTCGTTATCGTCATGCTATGACATCTATTTCTTAGTTCTCTTGCACTATCGCCAATGTTACTGACCTAAAGCAACGTTAAAGGGATTACGAAGTGGCGAGAATCATACACTTATTTAATATCATGTCGTAAACTGGCACACTTCCGGTCTGATCCGCAGCATTCCAGGCCAGCACAGCCCACAGCGAAACAGAATGAATAATGTGTGTTCATTCTATCTGCTTCACTCTCTCTCTCTCTCTCTCTCTTTCTCTCTCTGTCCAGCAATGTTCCAAAACTTAAACTGATTCATGCGCCGGATGTTTGTGGGCGCCAGTTGGAAAGTGCAATCGACGATCAAAGCTTTCGACGTTTTGATCCGAGGCGGCTGTTCAGCTGATGACGTCAAACAGCTTGCAAGCTTCTTGACCGTTGAAATTGACGATTGACATGAAGCAAACAGCGATCTGTCCAATTTACTGACCAACTATAGCATCTTTATGCTAAATAATCAACCGCAACTCGTTTAGCTATACTCTCTCATGTAAGAGGAACGAGATGTTGATTCTATGTTGCCTTTCTGTCAGTCGGTTTCTAGTCTCTCAGTATTTAAGGCATCTTGGAGAAGCTTGGTACAGGAGCACCTATATATAAGTCAAATATATGGACAGGTATTAAATAAAACTTTAATATGGAAAGCTTTGTTGTTTTCTGAGATATCCCAGACAATTGTTCATAAATACTAACTACAAAATAAATCTCCAGAAAAACAATAATTTAAAAAATTAATTTATTTTATAAAAATCTTTTTTAATTGTCATTATACAACACTTTATTTTTGAAAAATACTTTTAATTAGTTTTTTTAAGAATCTGCTGAATCGCTGCAAGGGTATCAAGTCTTCGGCGTGCCAAAGCTTCACTTTCTATCGCGTGTCTCTGTATTGCTCTTCTTCTTGTTGTTGTAGGTCGTCGTGGCATGTGACTCAGCTTACCACCAGTCATCCAATCGCACATTCTCCACATGCTTTTCCTAAGACACCTACGCCAAAAATCCTTTTGACGTCATTGCCGGGCTGTTTATTTACTTTGAAAAATGTTCCAACAGGCAGCACACTCATTTTAACAGGTGGATTCAGTTATAATTTAATCATTTAAGTAAATTTCATCATATCCAGTTGAATATGTGTTTTATTAATATAATATATAATAAAAGAATTTTAATTTATTTTTTAAAACAATTTTAATCTTTTCATTTATCCTTAAGCAAGCCACGTTGCGTTTTTCTTCACTTGTATTTCCCCAGTTGTTTTGCGTAGTATCTCGTTTTGTATTTGTTTTAAATTTTGGATTTTGCTTTTATTTTGCGAGCATATAATTGTATACCCTGTACCAGGAAATATATTAACCTTGTAGAAGTTTATGTAACAGGCAAAAGGAGGTATACATATGTATGTGTATAGAAATACAATAATATGCATATACATATACAAATCGTTTATATATGTATAGTTACATAAGTAAATATATCTCAGACATGACTATGTATAATTTATCATTAATCGTGTGCTTGACTGTACCCTTTCCGCCTTGTTATATCCTGAGTTTTGCCTATTCGACTAGGGATTTCTTATTTGTGTAGTTTTCTTTACATATTTAAATATATATTATTTGCAATTCCATACAACAAAAGAGGGACAACAGAAACATAATTTGCATCCATGAGGTAATTAATGTATGCGATTTTCAATTGTAAATTAAAATGTAGAATCCTACTTTTGCAGTCAATTATTTATCTGGGTCGTTTACCGCCTCAGATTTAATTAATAAAATTAATTTTGTTTGTGTTTATTATTGTTTACAGCGATATTTTGAAAGCATGGTTAAGGTCTTGAGCCTCAATTCTGATGAATAAAGAGTAAACCAGGGCTGTCAGTTCTTGACCGTTGTTATTTATTGCAGGATTCAATTGTTTATGTTGTAGATTGTTCAGTGTATTTTTGAGCTAAATATCGATACGTCAATTGTAATCCAAATACCGATACCTTTTCCCGGGAAAGATAGAGATGTGAAAAGCTTTTAAGCAGGAATTGCAGTCAGCGAGGAATGCACTAGGCATGTATTGTGTTTATTTTATTTATAAGTGTTTATTTTTATTAATAAGAATATATGGATATTCAAAGAGTTTTCCATCAGTATATTAACTTTCTTTGATGATTCAGTATTGCCAGTGCCGGTTAGGAGAAAATTGTGTTTTAATTATAACCTCTATTATATTTAGTTTATTGTTTTGATTTTGTATTATTCATTTGATTTGTTTACTTATTTTGAATAAATTTAATATATCTTAATTTTCATATCGTAGTTAATAAAGTTAATAATATTAGCAAAAATTATAATATCGATACATCTAAGTTCTTCCTCGAAAATGATCGATGTGAGTAAATATCATGTTTCTCCAGTACTGCTGTAGTGTTGTAAAATTACGTCTCAGTGCCAGGGATGGAACTTATTCTTAACAAAGAAACAATCAGTTCCGTTACAATATTTTAAATGTTTACCCATTGTAGTTATTATAAAGTTGCCGGTTATTTAAACTTTCTGTTGTTGCGTTTTCAATGGAGCTACAAAAACGCATTCGAATGATGAGCAAAGTCGTGTAAGTTTCGATAATTGACTGAAGGTGGAACGTTATTTAAATGTGCTAGAAGTTAGGTGGATGGAACTGCATGACAAATCCAGATCGAGCGACAAGGCTCTATTTTTCAGATCTTTGTCATTAAGAGTAAGTGTCCTGGTTTTAAGACGAGAAATTTGGATGATCCGGCTATATGTATGGATCACATAGTCTGTAATTTATATACATTTTGAACTTTAGTAGCTTGCGAGTGGACACAATTTTATAGAATTTGTAGAATATGCAACACATTACTAATGGAGCCAGCGAATCCCTCTGCCGTCAACATTTATTTTGAATAATAGGCCAATTGGTGATACATTCTATAATTAAAATTAATTCAATCACATACTATAGCTAAACTGCCGCTGCAATAAATCCTTTGCCCATAGCCGCCTTGCCGACAATCTTTACGTTTGGTTCAATGCAAAAATCGACCTCTGAATCCGTATTCTGTAATCTCACATGATCAATCAGCTCTGGTAGCTGATCCGCCACAATGCTCGCACGTATTGCTTCGAAAAAGGACATGTAATGATGCAAGTTGTGGCTGTTGGATAAATAGAAACACATTTACATTGGAATTGTACAGCTGTTTTAAGGCGTGACTTACATCATCAGCAGAATGGGTCCCAGTAGTTCATGGGTCTTGTACAAATGATGGACATAGGCGCGGGTATGTTTCTGGCAGGCTAGACAACTGCAGCCGCTTAGTATAGGGGTAAACTCCTCTTTGATTGCATCATCCGTTATATCCAAGAACACAGAATGGGCGACTTCGTCTTTAACAAAGCTAAATGTCAACGCTTTATAGTTTACGGCCGCACAATAGGCGTAGGAAGTGTCGAAAACATCAATGCCTCTGCGTATTAGTTCCAGCGTTAGCAACGGCGTATAAGCACCTGGCATTAAACGCGGTTTTTCGTCTTCTAGCTGCTGAATGCAATGATCTACAATTGGCAGTAATTGGGCAGCTTTAAGGCCTGTGGCTGCCAATCCGTTTGTGTGAAATCCCTCAAGAATGTAGCCACCATACTTGCCAGCTGCTTGCTTTCTTGCATGAGAGATGGACTGCGTTCGGGCAAAAGTATTATATCCTCCCACAATAGGTGCCAGCAATGTTGAATTGGTCAGTCGTTCCAATTTGCCATGTTGCTCATAGCATTCATCCATGAAACGCTCAGTGCGATCCACTGACTTCTGCACACGCTTTTTAGTGCTATCGGGATGTGTGTCGGCATCACACAACCCCTGGTAAACATCAGGAGAAAATTTGGCTACCATTTCCATATATTGACTAGCCGTAAGTGACTCTTTGCCGCGCCGTGTGAAAAGCGGCACTACGTCACGATCATTGCCACCTGCAGGCGTCGTTTCACAAGGATCTCGCAACAGCAACACCGTGCCATGGCCAGGAAAGCCGACATATTCACATAAGCTGCGATTCCACTGAGCTAACGAATCTGCCATTTGATCCATTGTGGATAATGTGAGCTGTAGAAGTTGTTGCTGCTCATTGCTAACTAATTCAAATGCATCGGCTGTAAGATATGGAATGCTGCCACCTTTAGTTGTTTGCATAAGCAGTGGCGTTTGAAGCTCCTTGCTTTCCTTGATTCGCAGTTGGCCCAAGCGGCCAGAGTTTTTACTAATACTTTCAATAACGAACTTCATCCTACCGGTTTGTGTTTACGGTATGAGGTACACGTTTTGCGCTTATTGTTAATTCATATTATCGATAACAAATCAGCTGTTGCACTTAAGAATGTATCGAATAGAATTGCGTTGCCACCCGGTTTCCTGTCCATTGTATGTAACTGTGATTCGTTCATTGCACTTTTGAGCAATTCGTTGATTCCCTTTCGCTTCCTTTTTTTTCCTCAAATTAAATCACTCCTGCCATAAGGTCTTTACTTGTTTATTATATCAAACATAATAAGCTTAGATATCGTCATTATCATAGAGAAGTCAACTTAGTTTTTCACTGAGAGTAATTTAAAAAAAATGATTGCTCGCTGTTAATAGCAGTTCTGCAATTGTTAACATTTCTGTTTGGCATCTATGCTCTCTCCACAACAACAAATCATGTTATTCGAACAGTAAACCTACTGGCGGCACATAACGCTGATGTTTTTGTTGTATGCGCATCGCACTTGAGAATTGTCATTGTTTTTATTGCCGCACCGTTCTAGTTATTCATTTTCGCGCTCGCTCTCACTTGTTGGTAGCGCTAGACTCACAGACTTTTCCCCAATTGTGTATGCTTGTTCCGTTTGAATTCGTTCATTGATTTCCTAATTAAGTTTATAATTAAAATTAATTGAAAAATTACCCACATATGCATACACATAAGTATGTATAGATGTTCATATGAAAATTAAAGTGGCGCGCGTGTTGTAACATCCAAAAATTGAGTGTCTGTGTCTATTAAAATGGAATGAAAGCACGTTAAAAATTTAAACACGAAATTGTGCCAAAAACATCAGCCTCAGCCAAAGAGGTAATTATAATAACCAAAGTGCACGTTTTTGTGCTTGCCTAATTGATGACTTTCCTGCCGCGCTCTATTTATAATTAAAAGCGTCTGCAATGGCAATTATATTTATTGAACAAAAGACGAATCTGCTTATATAAAATGTACATACTATATGCATAAAACAACTATAAAAATTCTTTGCACAAAATTTTAAATGGCCATAAATTGTTCTGAAAGTCGCGTTGCGGCTTAAGTATTTGTGCGGGCTGTTACTGTTTGCTGGGGGGTGGAGCCGGAGGGCAGTGTAGGCGCTTATCCTATTTAGCGACAGCCAGAGTTGTCAACGGCTTTAAGTTGCACTCATATGTTACGGTGTTGTTATGGCCTTGTGACGGAGTCTTTAGTTTACTACCTGCTCTTTGTAAGCAGTTAAGTTTAATGGCAAAACAGCCCGACGCATTCACTGAAAGTCGTAAACGAAAATTCAAAACTAAAAACTAATAAAAGAAATAAAAAAATATTTTTTCGCATTCCAGGTGGTCCCGTAAAATACAACGGTGTGGCAACTCTGGGCAAATGAACTGTTTTACCTGCTCGCATACACAAGCGCGCAGTCAACACACAACGGATAATTTAGTGGAATTTTCGAAAATAGCTAAGGAAAGGCAACCATAATCCTCAAGAGCAACAGCAGCCCCAGTCGTCGCAGCAGCTACAACAACACAGGCATAATAATCAAAGATTAAATCAGGTTTATATGGAAGGGTTAAAAAGAGCAAAAGCAGCCTGTCACAGGAAGAAATACACGTTTCCTAGTCGCTGAGCCACAGCTACAACAACAACGAACAACTGATTTTGATTGCAACTACAAGGAGCGCGCGCTACACAAACACAAACACACACACACACACACATTCAGCCCAGACTTGCGCTCCCTGAAAGCAAGAGCGAGAGAGAGTGAACGTCTGTGATGGAGAGAGCAAACACAGATTAACTGGCGCGCTCAGTTTTACGCTCGTTTTTTTGGCTCAGTTCTCATTCGAGTGCGGTACGGTTACGTCGCGTTGCTTTACAAAGCAGCGGTGCAAATATAACACAAGATTTTCCGTTTTCCGCTAGGCGACAACACAACGAAACGTATGGGCGGCATTTGTTTTGAAAGCAATGTAAGAGGAAAACGAAATATAAACTAACGTCGCGACCGCGCCTCGCTAATAACATTTATTTGTGTTAGTGTTCTGTGAGTTGAGCGAATGTATGACGAAAAAGGAAGCAAGCAAAGTCAAGTGAAAATAGTAAAAAAAAATTTTAATAATAATAAGATAGCCAAAAGACAGGCCCAGACCGCAGTGCAGAGACCAGTTTCAAATCGCCGCCTATTTGCAGGGCAATACACGCGCTGCCGTCGCCGTCGGCAGAAGCAGTGCATGTGCTTGTATGTGTGTGAAAGAGCTGGCGATAGTTTTGAGTGTGGAGAAGGGGAAATGGCTGTGGCAGGCAATTGAACATACATATACACATACACATACACACACATGTGCACATGCTAGCCAAGACAGTGCTACAACAACAATAACACAAACAAGAGAAATAAGCGACCACATACGGTGAAAAGGCCGCGTCGCAGTCTCAAGGAGCGAAAGCAGTGCGAAAGAGAGGAAGAGGCAGCAACGGAGCGAGCTATAAGAATAATAAATTACACTTTGCTTTTGCTATAATAAGAAGAAAAATTTATATGCATACACTCGCACATACATGAGCAAGTAATGTTTTTGTGTGTATGTGGGGGAAAATTGTAATAAAATATGAACGCACGAAAAATGCTGGAAATGGAAAACTAAAAGTAAATTTCAAAACGGCAGCAGAGGCAGCGCAAATATGCAGCTGTATGTGAGGGTGTGTGTAATTTATTAACAGTTAGGCTGCGCAAATCAAAGCAAAAGCAAACGAAGAAAATAAATGAGCAGCCAATAAAAGTGAATAACATTCGATGTGCCATAATTTTTCAACAAAAACACAACAAAATAACTGAAACCATGCAAAAGGAGCAGCTTTAAACAAAATAAATAAATATAGAAATACAAAAACAAAACAAAACAAACACAATATATATTTATAAGAGTTATTATAAACAGTATTAGCAACAACAAGAAAAGAAACAGAACAAGAAAATGTCCTGCATATCGAGCAATTTTAGCTCATTCTTTCTCAACTCACTGAATGATCCTTCAGAGTTTTCCAAGTACTTGAGCAATGGCGAACTGAAATGCACAAATTTCGAAGAATTTCAAGTGTTTGCTCAGTCAACGCAACAGCAGCAGCAGCAACAACAGCAACAACAACAACAGCAACAGCATTTACACACAAATGGCGTCGGCAGCGGAGAGTTTGTCTATGAAGCGACGACACACTCGCAGCGTGATGCTGCCGCTGTTGTTGCTGCTGGTGTCGAATCCACAACAGTGACATCGACAGCGCTGCCGGCGTCGCAGCCGCTGCTAAGTAATCGTTGGCCCACAGCGGTGGCCACACCAAACGGACACGCGCCCGCTGCGGCTGCCGCTCAGCACTTTGATGGTTCCTTTGAGTTTATCAAATATCTGCGCCACTCCACGGACTTCACGCCAAATAGCAGTGGCAGCATCAGTGGCGGAGGCGGAGGCGTAGCTGATGGGGCCGATAGTGCGGCAACAGCGGACAAATGCAGCAAACTAACAACAGCAGGGGGAGGAGCAGCTGGCAGAGTCACACCACCACCGCTGCCCGCATCACCAGTGGGGGCTAGCGGGGGAGTTGGTTTGCTCGATCTTGACTCGACAAGCACCTCACAAAAGTCGCGCTCCGCCTCACGCAAAGTTGCCGCCTTATTGTCTTCCGTTTCGCGCTCTTCCAACAGCTTGGATGCGTCTTCCACTCTGGATGCTGTCTTCGATCATGACTCGAAGCAAACAATATTCGAGCTGCAACACATGACTAGCACCTCAAATGGATCGAATGGTTCCAATTCAAATGAATCGTCGTTGGAGTTGCTCGCCTTTCCCAGCTCGCATCTGAATGCCTCCAATTCAAATACCTCTTCGGAGGAGCATTGTGGCAGTGCAGGTGAATTTGGTGGATTATTGAGCGGTGCCAGTTGCTCGTCTGCATCCGCAGCTGGATCTGCGCCCAAACTGTTGGGGAGCTTTGTGATCAAGGAAAATTTCGATGTGCATCCCTCGCACAAGGTGGAGGAGGGCATCTTTCAGCATATGAACAAGCTGCCCTCCAAGAAGAAGGACACTCTAAAACAGTTGGGTGTTCGTTTCACTGGCCAAATGACATTGACGGACAAATCGATTGTTGTCGAAAATTTCATTAAATTTTGCGAGGTGAGTCTAAAACACAAAGCTTGTATTTGGGATGGAAAATTGGGAATGTGTCTGAAATGACTTTAGAGAGAAATTTTAAATATTTTAATTGGGCAAAGATAGGTAGCGGAAGCATAAACATTTTTGAAGATAGGAGAAAGATCTAATTTAAATGTACACATATTTTTAGATACATATACATTTTTAGTACGTTTTTTGGGATTTTCAATCAATTTCTAGCATTCTCTATCAGAGCTTTTCATGAATAGCACTTGATATTTGCTTATTTATACGTGGATTATGTATCTATATGTTTCATATGTAGATATGTACTTTTGGCATTTATATATGTAGATATATTCATAACGCGGATACACCGTTCATATCCTTTACACAAGCGTATTTCTCACTCTATTATATGCCCCCCATACACACACACAAACACACATTTGCCCAGCGAATGTCATTATAAATTGTAATAACAGCAACAGCGACGCCAGCGTCGACTGCGGAATAGCAGCAACATGAGCACCCACAACCACAAATTCAGCATACAAATACAACTGTAATCATGTGTGGAACAATGTATGGATGTCTGTACATATGCCTGTGTTTCTAAACACCTACATACAAACATACATATGTATTTCACACATACCAACACACACAAACAAATGCATTCCCCCTAACACATTTGGCGCCTTTTCAACACTATGCCATCCAGGCAACCCTCCCCAACACCTCACACCGTCACATGCTCATTACGCTCAGCTTTATCGGAACGCACAAACACACACACACACACACACATACACATACACACAGAAGGAAACCAGCGAGAACCCAACTAGATTTGGTCGAACCAACAGCACCCACACAACCCACATACTCAAACTAAGTATGTATGAAACGGCATTGATGGCATAATACAGGAACAGCAGCGGCAGCGACAACAACAACAAGAGCAACAACAACAACTACCATACATAGCAAGTACAACAGCAGCTAGAGCCTAACCTTATTTCAACATGGCTGCTTTCTCGGCCCTCGTTCGCTATTACAACATTTTAGTTCTAAGATGCCCAGCTTTGACGTTGTCGCTCTTCCTTCCAATTCAACTCAAAATGGTCGCTCTCTCTCTGTCTGTCTGTCTCTCTCACTCTCTCTTTTACTCACTCCTTTGCTGCTCGAAAACTTTACTTACATGGAGCAACAACAGCGGTTGAGGCGGCGGTAAAAGCGACAGCAGCTACGACTGCGACTGCGACTGCTGCTCAAACTACAAAGTTTTCTGTACGTATGTGTATAGTTATGTGTGGGTAAGTGGGTCGGCCAACCCCCGAAAAGCTCAAGCGGGTGCTATTGAGTAATTGTATATGGCCCCCTTTCTCTCTCACTCTCTCTCTCTCTCTCATACACATACACTCATCTGCTCTTATATGTATGTATGTGCGTTCATACATACAATCATCAAGTTACTTGGGGCGTTTGTCGGACTGTCCACTGAGTTGCTCTCGTATGTCCTTTCATATATATGTGTTTGTGCTTGTGTATTTTTCTGAGAGTGTGTGCGTGTGTGTGTGTGTAGTGGCCCCTAGAGGCGTCGTTGAAGGCTACTAAATGCGCATGCAGCAGCAGTAACAGCCACAGTTACCAATACACATGCATGCAATAAGTTTGTTCATCTGTGTGCGTGAGTGTAAGGGACAGCTTAAATGTGAATGTGTATGGGTGGTTGAAGGGGTGGGAGCTGTTGGCCAGGTACAATGTCTCGGCTTCGCACAATTTACGCGCTCATACAGAAACACATGCACATTGATTATAATTTTAAATTATATACACATGTATGTAAGTACACACATACTTATTATTATATCTATGTGCGTATGTATATGTACACATACATATATATATATATATATATATATATATATATATAAGTATAACTGTACTTGCTAAACTTATATGATGACTATATACACATACTGTCAGCACACAAAAGCAAACGCACACACACACACACATATGCAAATAAAATATTTAGCTTTTATGCGTCGTTTTTGCCGCCTTTGGGGCCGTATTAATTTAGTATTGTATAACGAGCGGAAGGGGTTACAAGGGTGTGAGGAAACGCAGATTGTTGCCAAAAATGTAAAATATATACAATTTTGTTGTATACATAACTGGTGTTGTTCTTGTGTATTGGCTGTGGCCGCACGATTCGCTCATTATCATTGGTCGAGCAGCACAATATGAGGTTATGTTTATCTGATATGCTCACCTGAAATGTTGTGCATGCGACGTAAATTAAACATTTAAATGAGTTCGACTAATCAAAAGGCAAGACACCATGAGATGGTAATAAAATGTGAGCCTTTTCCACCCCTTTTTTCACACGTGCAACGCTCAAATTGTTGTTAAAAACCTGTTAAACGCAAAGAGTGAAAGTGTGAAAATTGTAAGCACCCCGCCACACACACCGCACATGCATACACACACGACACGAACACACACCAAACAAACTGGGACTGGGGCGCACACGCAACCCTCAAAAATCAAAAAATCATTGCCAGGCGACAGCAACACGAACGAACAACTGTTGTTGCTGTTGCACGCACAAGCAACAAAACAGAAACAGAAAGAAAAACAATTCACACTTGTCTCAATAAAAACAAGAACAGCAACAACAACAACTAGCCGCATCATACCACCACATACACCACAGACAACAACCGCAGGCCGCACACACAAACAAACACACAGGATACGTCACGCACAGGCACGCACCAACACAAACATAAAGTCTGCTTGCTGCCAATAAGTTGCAAAAAGCAACAACACAGCAAAACAATAAAAGGAAAAGCAAGAACACAATGCCGAAACACATTGCCATTTCTGCTTTTATTCTGTTTTTTTTTTTTGCTGTTGATTCTTTTTTTTTTCTTGTGTGCTATGAAACAGTTAAGCGGCTACGGGAATGTAAACACACAAATATACCCCACCCACCCACTCCACACATAGAGCGCCCGCCAGCAACCAAAACAATCAAGTGGCAACAGAAGCCATCAATAGTATGGCAACACTTGGCTTGACAGGCAAGCTCGACTCTCTTTTCTGTTCTCCTCCTCTGTCACAATCTGCTTCTCATTTTCTCTCACGCACGCTGCTGTTAATGAGCCGCCAGTGTAACACCTTTCTGAAGGGGCCTGTCATCATTTAAAAGGCGTTGAATTGGCTTCTCGCGTTCGCTCTCCGTCTCTCTTTGTCTGTCTCTTTCGTAGTTGGGTACATCCACAGGCATATACAAAGACAAGCTTTAAGTATTTTTGACTCGCGAAATTTGAGACCTTATGGTTCCCACTATCAAAAAGCGGGGCGTCGTCACTCCTTTTTGCTCTATTGATTTTTAACATAATCAAAACCGAAAATGTATGCACACACATACATGCAGACATTTATAAGTACATGCATACACAGACATGGAATTTTCGACAGCGTTGCCATGTGTGTTTAGAAGGTGGCTGGGTGGCTATGGGCTGATATTTGGGTGGCAACGATGGCGTCGCGCTGATTATGAGGATGTTGATAAGTTTCAACGTTGACGACGAAAGACGAGCGCTGACGACGCGTCGGCAATGCTTGTTGACTCTCTCTCAACACACACAGGCACAGACGTCCGTCAAGCTGCTGCGCCTATTGTAAACACAGACACACACACACACATATATATCAATATATACTATATATATATGTGTATATATATATAGTCATAGGTACGCGGCAACCCTTTTAGCCCCACAATCCAAACCCTTGTCTCTAGTCTCCCTTCCCTGTCTCCATTGTTGAAAATGGCTTCATTGAAAATGTTGTTTGCTTTTCCATTTGGCTCTGCTTTGCTGCCTTTTCCTCCTCCTTTTTGCTTTATTTTATATTTTTACACTATAAAATATACATTGTATGGTATGGGTGTGAGTATGAGTATGTCCGTGTGTGTGCGGTTGTGTGTGAATATATGTGCGCTTATGCATAGTATGGTATGCTTTTAGGCGCAGAGTCCTTTCTATGATAGTGTTTGCATTTTGGGGTCTGCAAGTTTTTGGCTTTTGTACAATTTTCGTTTTAAACTTTTCGTTGTACACGAATTATAAGTTTTGATTAGTAGTGGGCAAAGTTTTCATTCGCTTATGCGTGCGAGTGTGTGAGTGCTTCTAGGGGTGTATAGGGGTGGTGGTGGTGGTTGTAATATAGTTACGGCTCTAGGATAAATAAATACATACATACATATCTATGTATATTTACACATACACATACATACATATATGCAGGAAATGAGTTTGACGTCAGCGTTATAATAGCCTTAAAATTTTAGGGAGTTGCCAATGCCCAAGAAGGGGTTCCGGTAGTTGGGGGAGGACTCAATACATACAATACGTGTTTATGTAAAATGGCCTTCTAGAATATCCATGTTTCCATATGTGTAAATTTCAAAGATGTCTGGGTTTTAGTTTGGCTTTAGATAGAGTTAAATGGAGTATTTTTGTTAGGAAATTCTACATAGCATACTTTTTGGGGCGCCATTTTAAACAGTTAACACGAAAAAAGTAAAGTTAAGGATAACACGAAAAACATGTAGTAAAAATATGTAATAATAACTGAATTTAATGCATTTTTAACTGAATTTTCTTTATTTTTCTATTTTTCTATTGTTTTCTATTGAACATAGGAATACGAAATCAAGGATCATCGGCCGTGGCTTTCCTTAAATCAATGTGGCCTCAACAAACCCGAACAAATCAAATTTGCGCGTTATTTGGGTCAAGGGTTGCCAACGTTCACGCTCTTTTGCATTTATAGCAATTTTAAGAATTTGTTTTGCACCAAACGCACAGAAATGCAAGTTGAAATTATTCAAAATATATATATGATCACGTGTAATCATATTTCTTATATTATAGCTATACCAAGGATGGCTACAATCTGCCTTATATACTCGATAAAACGAAGCGCTTCCTGGCCAACACAACAGCTGGTGAGTTTCGAGATCTATAAACCGAATCTAACATCTGAATATTATGTGTAGTGCAAATGCAGCAACGAAAAAAGAAAAATAAAGAAAAATACAAAAAAACAGGCAAACAAGCAACAAATAAATAGAAAAGAAATATATAAAAAAAAAATAATAGGAAAAAAAACTTAAAAGTGAAAAGCCAAAATAGCTTAAGGCAAAATGTGCTAAATTTTAAAAATATACACAAATACAGTGCCTACAAACGATTTCTTTTTATGATTTCTTCTATTTTGCATTTTTCATTTCTCATTTGCTCTATATATTTTTCTCACATGCACTTTCTGTTCACTTACAAAGCGAAAAATGAAAAGAAAAATGAAGAAAATATTTTCAAAAATTGGCTGCCTATCTAAAACTAGAAAAAGAACGTAAAAATTATTTTCACAGTGAAAAGAAAAAAAAAAACATTTTAATTTTGGACTTCAATTTGTTTGTGTTCTTCTTCTTTTCCACGCATACGCTTTAAATCACTAGGCGAAAATACCAACAACAACAACAATAATAACAAGAACAACACCTCAACAACAACAACAACATCTACACCGGTCAAACAGACACAAGAGCAAAGCGAATCAGCGCCTGCATCTCCAGCAGCAGTAACCACAACAACAGCAACAACAACAACAATAGCAACAACAGCAACTACAGCGATGCTCACACATAACAACAGCAATAACAATAACAACTACAGCCACAATACACATGCAACAGGCAATAGCAGCACACATTTACACACGCAACAAGCAGCGCCGTCGCAGCCACCGACAACAGTAGCAGCAGCAGCAGCAGCAGTAGCTGGAGTTGCCGCAGCACGCACAATGACACCCACAGGCACGCCCATGCCCAGGCCAGGAACGCCCACAACGCCAGCCGCAACATCAGTAGCAGTAGCGACGACGTTGCCAACAACGCCTCATCCGCAACATCCGCATTTGATGCAGCCACATACGGCGCATCATATGCAGCAGCAAACGTCAACGCCAACTCGCGGCACACCCATGACGCCACAGCAACAACATCCACATCATCACCAACAGCAGCAACATTCACAGCATTCGCATCATGTAGCACCGCCGCATCCACATCAATATTCACATCCACACCAACAGCAGCATCCGCATCCGCATTCACATCCACATCCGCATCCGCAGCAACATCCACATCCTCATCATTTCGCCTACGCGCATCCGCATCATACGCACTATGCCCTGCCACCGCATCCTCATCCGCATCCACATTCGCATTCGCATGTCCATATGGCAGCAGCAATGGGATATGGACAACAGGTGGTGCCACCGGCGCCCTCTTCCGCAGCCCAGACGCCTCAGATGCCGCCACATGCAATGCCGCCTAGCATGTGAGATTGGCGTCGGTGTGGCGCCAAATATGGCGGCAGTGGCGCCACCTGTTGACAATCATAGGCTGCTCCAGCTACCCAAAATGCCCTCAAACTACTATATCTAGCTTATATCCTCGTAAATATTTTATTTTTATATATCATTTGGTTTTTAAAATGTTGTCTTTATCCCAATTTCATTGTGTAACTTGTTTATCACCATCTCTCTTAGTGTATGTTTCGTTTTTAGTCTAATTTTACGAGCTTTTTGCCAAATTTTTTATACGTATTATGTTAAACGACTAAATTGTTGGACGATGATCACGCCCTGAACTATGCAATGTTATTCCTTGAAAAGAGATTATTAAAATTATAAACACACACATACATAAATATATATATATGTATATATATATAGTTATACATATATACGTATACAAATACATACACATGTAAACTGTCAAGATCATTATAGAGAATCAAGCTAATGCAAAACTATTAATAATAATAAATTTAGTAATATACATACAGATATGATGAGCATATATTTTAGTAAGCCAAGAACAAATGATATGTTTCAGAAACCAATCCTAAATATATACACAACATCTACATATATACAAGCATATAGAGAGAAATTTTGTTTGCAACAGCAAAAATATATATATATATATGTATAGACATAAATAGCAAACAAAGAATGGCTTTTTTTTAAAGAGTATTCTGCATACATATATAGTATTTACATATGTATTGTATGTATGTATTTCTTATGCCTGTAATCGCGACTCTGCATTTGTGCTAAGCAAAGGTCATGTTTCTTTTGCAAATGGCCGCCGATTTTTTCTAAAAATGCAACTCTTTCTTGTAGACCTCAAGAACATGGCGGCCGCGAATGACGGCACGCTCGAGTTTGCCAGTAACAGCAACAGCAGCAGTAATAGCAACAATCACAGCAACATTAACAATAACAGCAGCAGCAGTGTTAACAGCAACAGCAGCAGTAACAACAGTATTAACAGCGCTAGTTTAGCTAACACTGTTAATAGCTATGGAACTGGAGTTGCATCAGCAGCTTCCCAGCCACTGGATAGTCGCTACGGTTGTGTGGTCGCATCATCTGTGCCTTTGTTGCCGCCACCGTCGATGCCGCTGGCACCGTTGGGTCCACCGCCGCGTTCACTGGAACAGCTAATCATCTATGAGAATTTCAATGTGCATGAAACGCATCGCATTGAAGATGGTGTCTGCACGCATATCAGCCGCCTGCCGCCCAAGAAGCAGGAGCTATTGAAACAGTTCGGTATACAGAGTAGTAGCCAGCAATGTCTGAGCAATTATGAAAAGTGCATACTCATCGAGAACTTCATCAAGTTTTGCAATGTGAGCAAATGTGTATCGCGACGTGCTCAATTCCAGCACATAGCACCTAACAGCCTGACATGGAGGCGAATTGTGTAGCGTGCAGAGGAGCTTTGTTCTTGATCCCTTCCGAAATACAATTGGCAATATACATACATTGGCATTATTCATACTGATTCTAGATCAAAATTGCACCAATCATTCCTAGCGCATAGAACAAAACTCTTGCCGTTTTTTAAATTTGAATAAATGTTATTCATTGAATATTTTGCTTTGCTTATCTATATATTCTGAGCAGGAATATCAGATATCCGATCATCGACCCTTTTTGGACTTCCACGAGAGCGCTTTATCCAAATGTGAACAACTTAAATTTGTACGATATTTGGGCCAGGGGCTATCCAATCTGACGCTAAACAAGATCTATGTGGCTTTTAAGGATCTACTGGGCAATGGAAGGTCTGACAAGTAAATAGGTCTTTGCCATTGCCTGACCAATTGATTCATGCAATTTATTCCCCCAGGACTAGCCCAGAAACCTACAACTTGGATGTTATCTTGAAAAAGAAGCGCAAGAATTTGTATAATCGCCTGCATGCGACTGGTAAATAAGGCAAGAAGCAACAATATAGTTTCGCAATTCATTTGCTATTCCAACATTTCTAGCCGCCAGTGTAGATCTGACAGCCTACGATTCAACACAGCCGTCGCAGCAACATGCTCAATCCCAGCATCATTTGGTAACAGCAGCAGCAACTCGCCCCCATCACGCCTTTGCCGCATTAACAGCAACGTCGCAGCATAGCGAAGTATGCAACGATCTGACGCAGTACAGTTACGTGCAACGGTAAAAGCTCCGTTGGCTCCTAAGCGGGCGTAGCACAACTACAACAAGTACACAAAAAGTCTTTACACATACATATTACATATACTTCCTGGAACTGGACCAGTAACTGTTGTGTCTTCAAAACATAAAAGAAACAAAAACAAAATTATATGGAAAAAGGGAAAAATTTGTTAAGCGAAATAATGCGAATAATTAAATGAAAACTAAGTGCTAAATTATATAAAAAATAATTCGAGAAATTAGTGAAAATTAGCGTAAACAATTTAAATTAATTTAAAATGATGGCAATGCGAATTCAATTCCGATTAGTAACAAGAATACACAACCAACTAAATACATACATATGTATAAAATTAGGAATATGAAGCAAAAATGCGAATTAGGTAAAAAAAAAACAAAAAAAAACATTAGATTAAATACTAAGTTTGTATAACGCTTCTGGAGCTGCATCTGCGAAAGGTAATCCTTGGCCAGATCAACGCCTACTTGATACTTTATTTGTAGCTCCTGCTTCGGTTTCCAAAATCAATTCATATTTTGTTTTCCAACAGCTATACTAGCATATTTACATAAATAAATAAATATATATATATAAGTTAAGTAGCGTTTAAGAGCAACACCAAAATTCAAAAATAAATCAAAGACCTCCCAAGAAAGTTCCCTAATATGCATATAAACATCACCTATAGCATATAGTTTGTAAGTTGAGAAAAACACGGACAAAAAATCAACAATGAGTAAAAGCAAAAAGAACGTAAAAGATTAACAAACCAATTATTCCTATATACAATACTTATATACAACAAATAATATACATAGATACATAAACGGTAACATAAATCAAATACCAAGCATAGCAATTGTAAATTCAATATACATATATGAATATATAAAAAATATCAAACAAATATATTATATACTACTAAAAGCCAAAGACTTCCTTTGTTCATTTAATTTTATGGAACTTTATTTTGTTTTAAATTTTTTTTTTACTCAATAAGAATTTTAAATTGTATGATTATTTATTTTGCAGCGATTTTGAAGCATTGGATACAAAAGAAGTACAATACAAGGCAGTTTATCTGGGCGACTTAACTTACACACGCGGCTCGTTGCCAGAAAGATTTAAGTTACTTAAATGTAGCAACAAAAATATGTGTAAATATTCCGGCTTACAGCAATTTGGAATTGCCGTTAGTGTATGCTACTGAAAAATGTTAGTAAATGCTGTCTAATTTGATTCCTTTTTGCTCATTTTATGCTCGCGTTCCAGCGCCCTCTGCTTGGCCTTCTCATAGATGGGCAGTAGTTGTCCGGTCTCACCCAGCATCTTCAACAGCTCCACAATAAAAGGCAAATAATTGTGTTTGCGTCGCACATTCTCTACCTGCAAAAAAAAAAAGATAACAATTGAATATATATTTGAAAATGTATATTATAATGAAAAATAATTGCCTTGTATCGTTTCTTCTTTTCAATTTCATACTGTATGTAGGAGCGTAGGCTATTGATTTCAGTCTGACGGTCTTCTTCTGTGTCCATGGCATTAGCAGCTGGATTCAGGAGTTTTTCAATTTGCTGTTCATATATGCGCTGCCGATCGGAGATCAGTGCCATCAGATTGAAATGTATTTCTCCATCGCTATATCGCTGCATACGCTTCTCGATGATTGGTCGCACTACATCGATCCAATTCTGATCCGGCTTTATTTCGCCCAGATCAATAGGGCCCTCTCGTAGACCATCCAGCTCATAAAGACGGCCCGCAATGGGCATATATCCTACAAAGTGATAGACATCCTCATCCTTGTTCTGGTTTTTCATGTCCAGCTCGAACAGGGTTTGACGTGCAAACGAATTGTGCACGGTGCGAATCTGGGATGCATTGCTTAACGTTAAGCCCTTGTTGTAGGGATCGAAGCATTGACAGAACTCCTTGAAATTTGTCAATGTTTCGCCAAGCTTGATATCCTCGTGATTTAGATTGAGCAACAAACTCAATATTGCTTGAGTCGCACATGCATTGTTAATCACTTGCTTTGCAAAAAATATGTGGTCCCTATCGAGCACCACCTTGCCAGCGGGCTCGTCCTCCTGAACCCATTTAAAGAGAAATATTAATCCGTGTATTGGTTCTAAGTCCTTGAATGATTCACTGTCCAGGCTCCAGATTTCCTCCACTTGTGCACCATCGCAACCTACAGAAACGTAAACACTCAAATTAGTTTGCAAAAGGATCATACACAAGTACATTTAAAGCCGGCATCCGATTTCGTTCCACTTGTAAAAAGCGCGCGCGGCAGGTTGACTTACCAAATTCGCGAATCAACTCCGTAAATACACCCGGATCACTCTCTATGAGGCACCAATTACCTGCTCCTTCACTCATTATTGTCAGTCTTGTACTTTTTCTTTTAATTTGCAATTACTTTAGCTATAAAATTTTTTGTCAACTCACAAGCCACACGATTAATGATAGGGATGTTCACATTATATCGATAACTCGATTTGATATAAACAGTAATTATCCGATATATATTGGATGCAAGTGATTTAAAATGGTAAGGCAATCATTTTAAATTACTTGTTAAAAATATTAAATTTTCTACGCTCTTTTAAATTGAGTCCTTAAATTATAATCAATATATACTTATTTTTATGAAGTTATCAATAAACACTGCTGCATTACGATTGCCAGTGCTGCGATGATTTCGATATATTTTGCGCATCACTAATGTCATGGCGGACACAAAGCAAAAGCGGTGGGAGAAAAAATATGTGCGCAAAGAATGAAAAAATCTAATGTAAGAAATTAAATTTTACTGCAGCCTGTGAAATGTAAACTAATAATGTATACTATAACAATAATAGTGGGACAATAATGTATATTTTAGTGTAACATTTATAATGAGTACGGAAAGGTGAAGAATGAAAATATGACGCGAAAATATGATTTCAACTCCGTGCAGGCACCACCAACAAAATCAGTGTTTGTAGTGTCAGTGGAAAATTGGCAATTGCGTACGTTTATGTAAATGCGGAGCACGGGGGATAAAAACAAATTGCAAATTGCCGCAATATATAGCAATTTTTTAATTAACTTGTGTACAAATTGAGCGCGTTCTCTCATCTCGGTACGGGTGTGAGAGAAATAAATATTGGGGAAAAAGAGGCGCGAAAAATTCGCTACAAAATGGTTGTCTCAAAAGACAACAAGCGTCGCCGTAAGGAGACGGAGACACCGCCAACGTCATCGTCTGTGGTAGCGGCGTCGACTGTGGCTGTGGAGTCATCACCCGAGATGCCTAAAAGGTGAGCCTATATCTTCGTCTATCTATGCAGTTGATCGTAAATATCTATATATGTGTGTAATTGTTGTATAAAGAGGGAGATGACGACGCATTGTCAGTCAGTGCTCATTTTACTACCAGCAGTAGCGCTCTTCCCACTCCCCTACACAACGTGAAGTGAGGTGCGCCTCCATTGTATAAGCAACAGTGTTGGCAAACTTGAAGTCCCAAAAGCGCTAGAAAAAAATTAAACAAACAAAATTATTTAAGTTATGCCATAATATTATAGTTTTGATTGTATAATTAAATGTAATATTATGTGAAAGAAAAAACAACGTTAAATTGTTGAAATGGGCCAGATCTAGCGATAAAAGGGCCAAATTGTCAGCACTGCTAATCGGACGTCGTGGCGCTGTTGTTTTCAAAGCAAAGCGCCGATTCAAATTTGCTTTTGGGGCAGAGCAGGTGTATGCATGTGTGTGTGTGTATGGGGCATTTCATTGCGTTGTTGTTTTCGTCTCTGATTTGCTCATAGTTTGTATTGAATTGCATTGGTTACCAATTAAAATTAACTCATTTATATTTGCGTATTCTCCGCCCCTTGTTTTATCCCTCTATTACAGAACAAAGGTGCAGGCACAACGCAAATTCGCACAAGGCCAGAATGCGCCCAGTTCAGCGGGAGCCTACAGCGTCGCAGCAGCAGCAGCGGCGGCGGCAGCAGCATCTGGGCCTAGCACCTCTGCAGACAGCCATCAACCACCGATTGAGATACTTCCCAACAAGTGCCCCAAGCCGCAGGATTTTTTAACGTTCCTTTGCTTTCGAGGCACATCCGCATTACCCGCTCACTTGGACTATCTGAATCAGGGAAAGTCTAAACCAAACGAAGTCCCGCCCAGTAGCAGCAACGATACCAACAAAAAGAAAAACAATAGCAACAACAAAAAGAAACGGGGGAGACCCTCCAAAACAGCAATTCCGGCCAAAACAGGGGATCAACAGCAACAACAGGAACAACAGCCTCAGACCCCTTTGCCGTTGCCAGCAGCAGCTGTTAAAACAACAAGTGATAAGAGTGAAGCACCAACTCCGCCTCTGCTTATTGCTGGTGCAGTGCGAAAGCGAGCCGAGGTAATTACCGAGGGCAATAGACGTGGCGCGCGACGCACCGAGACATTGAAACGCCGCTCAAATCGCGGCAGCAACAAGGATAAGGATGATGAACAAAAGCAGCAGCAGCAGCAGCAACATCAGAATAATGAGGATGATGCCGAAGATGAAGATGACGACGAGGAATTCTTTTCAGCTCACGACGCGAGTTCACGCAATGGCGGCGCTGATGAAACCCTTTCTAAGTCGGAAACTACGACCTCGAATGCCAAGCGCGGTCGAAATCAGGCAGCAGTAACCAGGAAAGCTGCCGCAGCATCTCCAGCTGCCACAGAGATCAGTGCGACAAGGGAGAAGGAAAAGGCGCCAGTGAAGCGTGTACGGCAACGTGAATCACCCATTTTTATACCCTCACCCGAATCTTTCGGCCGTATGACACGACAACGTGCTTTTTTTGAGCCTGTCAAGGTGGCGCCAAAGCAGCAAGAGCCAGAGGTGGAAGAAGTTGAGGAGTTGGAGGTAAAGGAAGAAAGAATGCGCCCAAGAAAGCATCTGACTCCGGGAATAAACAGCAACACCTCGCCAAGGAGAAGACAAACTCCAGCATTTATGCCAAAGATGCTGCCAAGCAGCAGCAACTGGAGAACGGAGGTACAGCGTCAGCAGTCGCTGCTGAACAACAAAAGGGTCTTAATGTATTCGACTTCAGTTCCGACGATGAACAGCCATTGGCAAAATCCATAAAGCTGAAAAAGGGCGCCAAAAAAAGTGCAACAACAGCAGCTGCAACGGTTCCTGCACGTGGGCGCAAATCTGCTGGAGGCACAGCTAAGAAACAGCAGCAGCGGGAAGAGGAGAAGGTTGAAATCTCAGCAACGACGCCTGCAGCGGCTATTAAGCCAGAGGAACAGCCAAAATCAAAGCGGGGCAAACTGGTTAAAAAAAGCTGAGGAGAGAAATGAAGATAATGAGGTGGAACAGGAGGAGGAAGTTTCACAGGCCTTGTCCAAGAAGCAGAGCAGTAGCAACCACAATGCACGACCTGTGCGGCGTCAGGCGCAATCCAAAGGCACCAAAGCTCAAGTGCAGCTGGTAGCTGAACGTTCAGTGAGTCCAAGTCCACAGCGGAGTCAGCGACCGTCGCGCAAGACAAAGGAAGCTGCTGCCATTTACATGGGCATCATTGGTCACAAGCTGCAGCTGGCAGATGACGAGGAGGATGATTTGTCGCTTAGCAGTTTTCCGGACATACCCAATGTGAAGGAAATGGAAAAAATGGAAAAGGAAATCAAGAAGAATGCCGCCGAGAAATCGGGCGTCTCTGAAAGTACGCTAAGAAAAAAGTCGCCCAAACCAACAGCAGCAACGTCTGCTACAGCTGCAGCAACGGAAACAGGAGCAGCTGTTGTAGCTGCAGCTGCAGTAACAACTGTTGCAGTTGTGGAATCAGCTGAGCCGGAAACGGCAACAGCAACAGCACCGCCGCCAAGACGCGGACGACCGCCGAAGCAAGCCAAAGCAGGAGCGGCAGCGGCAGGGGCAGCGGGAACAGCAACAACATCGACAGGAGCAGTCTCGGGCAAGCCTCAAATTGAAGGAATGCTGGTAAAAAAGGGTGCACTGGCGCTGGCCAAAGCAAAGTCCGAACAGCAACAAAAGCAACAGAAAGTCGACTCCGATGCGGAGGAAGATTTTTTAATCAACGAGGAGCTAAACGAAACGAAGCGAAAACTGGAAAAGAGTTTTAGCGACTCGGATGATGAACCGCTGGCCATTAAAGTGCCAACAGCAGTGGCAGCAACAGCGGCATCAACCACAGCCAAGGCCAGCAACAGCAGCAGTAAAATGGAAAGTGCACCTGCTACAACAGCGACAACAACGGCTGCACATGAGGCAAGCAAAGCAGCAGCGGCAACAACAACAACTACAACAACAGCAGTGGCAACCACAACTGCAGCAGTTGTTGGAGCAACCACATTGAACAGCACTCCGCCCAAGCAACTGCCACAGCAGCAGCAACAGCAGCAGCAGCAATCGTTGTCATCCCAGTTGGGCATGTCGAGCAGTGCCACGCCCACAACGCAATTAACAATGCTGCCGCTAACAGCGAAGCCAACACAGTTTTCAATATCGCCGCCCAGTTATGCGCCCGCAGCAGCAGCAGCATTGAAAACAATGGAAAAGAAGTCGCCAGTGCCCACATCGAAGATACTTAATGTGCCTGCAACGTATGCGCTGCCGGGAGCAGGGGTGGGAGCTGTTGGCTTCGCAAAGTCAACATCGTATCTGCCGCAAGCATCGCCGCATTATCATACACCATATGTGCGACCGTCGACGTTTGTTGGCGCCACAGCCGCCGCCGGCAGCAAGACGCCGCAGCAGACAACGACAACGGCCACAACAGTTACGTCGCCATTGAAGTACCAAACACCGCCCACAACATATCCGCCTCCCATTGAGGCGTATCAATGTCCCAAAATAAACCCAAACTTCTTAACACCCAAATATGAGAGGAGCAGCGTCTTACCGCGCGCCAACAATATCAACGCCATCAGCAACAACACGAGCAATATCAACAACTTCACGGCGCCAACTGTTGCGCGTGCCACACTAAGTAGTCTAAGTACGCCGTCTGGCGTAACAGCTGCTGCAAAGAGTGCTCTGCCGCCACCAGTTGTCAGCCAGAGCCAAAGCCTCAATCTAAGTATGACTGCAACGCAGCCAGCTGTGGCATCCACATCAGCAGCAGCTGCGGCCGCGGCAGCTGTACACCAGCAACAGCAGCAGCATCAACAACAAAATCAGCAGCAGCAGCAGCATCAACAGCAGCAGCAGCAACAACAACAGCAGCAGCAGCAACAGATTATAGCGACGCCAACAGCGACATCGCAGTCAGCACAAAACAGTAATAACAATGCAGTCGCTGATCCGCTGAAGGATGAAATTGGCAGCATTCTGGCTCAAGCCACACTCATGCCTAGCAAAGAGGAATCGGGCAAGATCTTTGGCATTGCAAGCGTTAGTTTGGCACAAAGTTCCGGTCCGGATAACACGAAATGCACGTTGGGTAAATGTGGTTCCATACATAAGCCGGTGCTAGGTCCGGTGGTGCCAACAGAGGGCTACTTCGGCGATCAGTTGACCAGCAAGGAGCGACGCAAGGCTAAGGTGAATATGACCCATGAGCAGATACAAAAGTGGCTCATCGAATGCAGCTCGAATCCGGATGAGATTCAAGATGATCTGGACGATGAATTCGATGACAGCATGCGGCCTCAACTGTCTCAAACTCCGCCAGGACCGACGCGTGATGATAAGGAGAGCACGAGTTTTAGCAGCTCCTCGAATAAAACACGCGGCGAGCTGGGCAAAAGTGAGAGCGCCTGGTCAGCCAAGGGCCCCTCGCTGAAGGCTACTCCCGTCCTTGTCAGCACAGCAACAGCAGCTGCAACAGCTGGCAATCGAAAGGAAGCTGATGCCGAGTCCGATGCCTTGGACTTTGACAAGTGTGTTACACCTGTGAATCTCACGCAGAAATCACAGATTGATGCGGTTGTTAGCGATATGAAATTGGCTGATAAAAAGGCCAAGAACACAGCCAGCAACAGTGTCAAGGCAGCCGTCACGCTGCCCGTTGCAACAGCTGCAGCGTCTGGCACTAAGCGTAGTGCAGCTGCCACGCCCACAGAGAGCCTAACGCCGCCACCGCCCAGCAAGCAGAAGGCTGGCAACAAGAAGAATGCAAATGCAGCAACAAAAGTTTCGACGCCACCGCCCACATCCGCATCCAACGCGACTGCAGCAACAGAAGCATCGACGCCTGCCAAGCGCGCGCCCATCTATCAGAATCAGAGCAACAAATCCAAGGCACAGACGCAGTTGGAGAACAAGCAACAGCAGGTGATAAAGCAATCAGAACCAGAAAAGACAATAACTTCGGTATATGCCTTTGGCAAGGATGAGGACACAACGACAGCGACAACGGGCACGGCAACTGTTGCTGCCACCAAAGCGGCAAATCGTCGTCGCAATGCTGCAGACCTGGAGGCAACAGCGCCGCCGCCTGCGCTCAGCGAACGCTCGCCGACCAAGAAACGGGCAGCAGCTGCTGCAGCCGCTACAGCAGTGCAGCTAACGTTGAGTCCGACAGATAAACTGGAGAAGCCAAAAGCAACAGCAGCAGCAGCACGCAATGCCAAGAAGCAGCAGCAGCAGCAACAACTGCAAGATCAACAACAACAGCAGCCAACAACAGCAAAAACAGTCTCAGGCGAAACCAACAACTGCTAGTCCTGGCCGTGATTCAGATGCCGAGGGTGCCACCTTTTATATACCTTTGCTGCAAGGCGCCAGCGGTGGTGATGGTGGCATTCAGGGCGTGGCCGTTAAGCTGGGACGCGAGGGACCCGATGGACCCAATCAAAAAGTGGTAATGCAGGCCACGCTGGTGACCAAGGCACAAATGGACACAAACTCAAAGCCGTTGCCAGATAATGAGCTAGTCAAAACGTTACTCAATGCGGCAACAACTGGGAATGATGCAACGGCAACGGCAACTGCAACGGCTGCCAACAGTAACAGCTTAAAGGCTACCACCTCAGCGGCTGCTGCTGCGGCAGCCACAAGTCTCGTTCGCGTCAATTCCAATTCATCGCTTTTCTCCGGCTCCGCCAAGTCACGGACTGCAGCTACTGCTGCAGCGACAGCGGCGTCGGCATCGGCAGCAACGACCGCACTGGCCAAGAAGTACAAAGATGACACGCCCATTAAGATGGCCAATAATACGGCATTTCCGCGACACGATGATCCCACGCAAATGGTCGAGGCGCCCATATTCAAGCCCACCGAGAAGGAATTTGCGGATCCGATCGAGTTCATAGAACGAATAACACCAATCGCAGCCAGATTTGGCATCTGCAAAATTATACCGCCAGCTAGCTTTAAGCCGGAGTGTCGCATCTCAGATGAGATGCGATTCACCGCCTACAATCAGTATGTGCATAAGATGTTACATCGATGGGGTCCCAGTGCCAAGGAGTTGAGTGCGATCAAAAAGTATTTGGCTACACAAAGCATTGTTATGAATCATGCGCCATGGATTGGCGGCATGGAGGTGGATCTGCCACGTCTATATCATACGGTGCAGGAGCTCGGTGGTCTCAAAGAGGTGATCGAGAAGAAGAAATGGTCGCGTGTGGCGGAGGAAATGTGCATACCAAAATTAGCTCAAGATCGTGTCACTAAATTGGATGACATCTACTGCAAGTATTTGTTGCCCTATGACACGCTCTCGCCGGCGGAACGGCAAAAGCTCTTCGATGAGGTGGAAGCGGATTGGGCGAAACGTGAGGCACGTGCACGACGGAATGCGGATCGTTTTGTGAATAGCACTGAGAGTGTGTCGAATGAGGAGGATGATCTGTCCACGGATGAGGATGAGGAGTCTGAGGAGGAGATCGACGGTGTTTCCATGGAATGCATTGTCAAAGGTCGCAGCATGCCTCTCAGTCAATTCTATCGCATTGCTCGCAACACCATGGCATTGTGGTTCAAAAGCACAGATCCCACGGTCAATGAAGTGGAGGCGGAATTTTGGCGTCATGTCGCCGTACGCGATAGTCATGTGTGTGTGCATTCCGGGTCCATTGATAGCTCCGGCTGGGGTTATGGCTTCCCCAGTCCGGGGCCCAAGGGCAAGGGCTCCAATTATGCGCGTCATCCGTGGAACCTTAAGGTGCTGACGAATAATGCTGGATCTGTTCTACGTTCGCTGGGACCTGTCATGGGCGTTACGGTGCCAACGCTGCACGTGGGCATGCTATTCTCCGCCTGCTGTTGGTATCGTGATCCGCACGGACTGTCATGGATTGAGTATCTACACACTGGTGCTTCAAAGCTGTGGTATGGCATACCCGACGATCAGAGTGCTAATTTCCGTTCGGCTCTGACGTCGCTGATACCGACGCACTGTCAAAACAAGACGATTTGGTTGCCCTGTGATACGGTGATGGTGCCACCGCACATGCTCACCGATCGTGGCGTCTCCCTGTGCCGCATCGAGCAAAAGCCTGGTGAGTTCATTGTGGTCTTTCCGCGCGCCTACACCTCTAGTTTGGCCACTGGCTACGTGGTCTCGGAAAGTGTCTACTTTGCCAACATGTCGTGGCTGGATTTGGCCAAGGATGACTTCAGAGTAAGTTGTCTGCCTGGTTGATTGTTTCATCAATAATATATATGTTTTGCTTGCCATACAGGATATTCATGAGAGCTGTGAACCGGCCATGTTTTCGTTGGAGCAGCTGTTATTTGCCTTGGGCTACGATCAGCGCGTCAACTCGGACACATTGCAGCAAATGCTGCCCATGCTGAACGAGGTCTGCGAAAAGGAATCAGCAGCAAGAGAACAACTCAGGGTTTGTTGATAAGGCACTCAAAATATTTGAATCATTAAATTATACAATTCAATTCTCTTGTAGGCTGCTGGAGTAACATCCACCGAGAAGGTGCAGGCGGAGAAGGGACAAAAGGCGAAAAAGCAACAGCAGCCACCGTACAAATCCATAGAGAGCGAATGCGATCTGTGCCGGGCAAATCTATACATTTCAATGGTTCGCACCGAAGATGGCAATGTTTACTGTCTGCAGCATGCGCTTAAAAATCTCAACAATGGCAACATCCAAGCCAAACAGTGTAAACTGATTTATGCTTACAATGTGGACGATATTCAGCAACTGATTCGTCAGCTGCAGGAGAAGATTCAACACAAGGCAGCGGTTAAGAAAAAGTAGCATCGTAGGCGTCGCTATTAAAAGCTGCGCAATGAATATTAAATAATCGACGAGAGCGTTCGAAAGTAAACGCAAATTTGTGTACATATGCGCATCATATATGCATTAATGTATTTATAAATGTAATATTCAAATATGTAGATATTTATCGTGGCAATGGCAATGACAATGCTTGCAATTTGACTAGTTTATAAATGTATACGTATATACACATATATAAATATACGTATATATATAAAGATCTATAAATATATACATATAGGGCAGCAACTAATATGGTTAAGTAACACGTTTGCAATGAATTTTGTTTTCCATTATCTTTTGTTATTATTGAGTATCCTGTGTGTTATTGATTGTAAATATAGAAAACATAGTTATTAGTAAGCCTTTTAATTAAGTCAAGAGATTGCGGTCTCCTTCAGTTAATACAAAGATTTACACACCGTAAAAAAGTGGCAATTTCTACTACCTTTTATACAATATACGATTAACAATAACAATAACAATTACACTTACAGTTACACTTACCATAGGCATAGACACCTAAAGTCAATAGGAATCTTAGTCTTAGACAGAACATAACAATAGCAACTGGCCAATAGGCCAGCTGACGTAACTAACAAATAAATAATAAAGTTTATTCCTATTCATCTGGCAGTTGTTGCTGTCTTTGCAGCATGATGATATAGTAGATGTTCCAGTTCCATGAATGTAAAATTTGATATATCTACCATCACAGTGCTATATAGAAACCGAATAAAATTCACACAGATGTTCGACCTAAAAATACAACCAAAACAATAAATGAAATGTAGAAAACAACCACAAGGCAGTCAATGGTAATTATAAATGAGAACTTTAATTTAGATGTTCAATGTATTTATATAGTTGTAATACAATATTAAAATAACAAGTGCAACAATAAATCTTAACTCGAAATATAATAACTGCACATGTCAGTTATTTATACATATACATACATCTGTGTATATGTTATTGTTTATGCGTTCTTCAATGCTAATCAGCGGCAGTATTCATTGAGAAGTGGATATCGAGACTTGTGAACTTAATCTATGTGTTTGAATACTAAGTACACTATTTAACCTATGATCAACCTACGTACACTAATTTACTTCTACATGAGATAACACTAAGCTTTTGGTTTCTTGCTGGGCGGCAGGCAGTCGGGAGCGACAGCTGAGCGTTTAACAGCGCTATTCGGAGACGCCTCTAAACTTTTTCCCTTAGCCAAAACGTCCTCCAGTTGACGCTTAAGCTCTGACACCTGTGTGGTGAGTTCTGTAATGCTGCCCAATGCCTCCTGCATGCGACGCTCTTGTCCCCTGCGTGATATTTCAAGGAACCGTATTCTTGACGTAAGTAATTTTTGTGTTTGCCATTGTCTCTGCAACTGCTTTGATAAATCGCGATCACAATTGCACTGGCTAACATCTACACCTGATCCACTGGCGGGCAATGATTTGGCCAATAAAAGTGCCTGCTGGAACATAACATCGGTTTTCGTTTTTAAACATATTGTATTTTGGCATTGCGATTGCTGTAATACTGGAGCCTTCTTCATTGGAGATACCTTTACACCATTGAAGCTAATATCACCCAAGGATCCGCACACGACGACACGCGTGCTTCCCGGGGTCGAAGATTCGTTTAGTTTCATGGCCGTTTTAAAATTAACTGCAATTTTTTCATCAAAATGTTCAATAGCCATTGAAGAGATGTCGCGGAGCTCTTGCAAAACTTCATGGGGTCGCAAGGGTTTCGTTGTGCTGGCCAACAGTTTCAATATGCTGATTATCTCGTCCAGCACGCGACCCGGTATAAAACAACATACGTTTAGATCTATAAACTTTGAGTAGGTCATCGTCAGCATTGAAATACGGGTCTCGATAGAGGTCAGGATGTCGGAGTGACGCGCTAGCATGTGATTACTGAAAAACAACGAATTTATAATCAATGCAAAATCCGATATATCTCAATAGTAGCCTTTTCTCACCGTCGCTCTGACTCACGACGTGGCAGAAGGGACTTGATGCGTTTGAAATTCTTGGCATGCTCCTGTACCACCTTGTTAAATCCTGTATTCAACACCTGTTGGCAAATGTAATTGAATCGAATGCAAATCTAGAATACAGTAGAAGTTTATAGAAGCGTATAATGCTTGTTAGTTACGTATGATATTTATTTAATTACATACCTCTCGTTTCCTGGCAACCTCATCGTAGGTTAGCAGTTCTAATATGTCCATCAACACGGTATCTGGTAAGTCTAAGATATTCATATCTCAGTAAAAATTCGGCAAGTGATTGAAACGAAAACTAAACACCAAAATAAATTGGCAGCGAGCTAGGCAAACGAAGATAAAAACAAACTATAAAAGAAAAAATACTGGGGTTGCCAGACTGCTAGCTGTTCGCGTATTCAGGCTTACTGCTATGTCACGCAACATATCGGTATTTAACTGTAACGGCACTTCATTTCAAGCCAACAAAGTTTAAATGCATTTTGAGGAAGCAATGGATTTGCAATATAATAAAATATCCCCTGCTAGTCCATCTACTACACATTGCTCTGAATTAGAGTACTTAATTACATTGAATTCAGAGGAGACTATTGGCTCCCAACTGCGACGTTCTCAGCGTTTGCGGGAAAAGGAACAAGCTGTACCCGTTACAAAAGATGTCAGCAAGATCACAACCAATAATGCTGTTGTTGATGGATGTGGTTCACCGCAACTGTTCATCGAGACGGATGAGGAATTTAGTCCAATGGGTCAAATGCTTCCTAACCACGCGAATACATCAAAAAACAACATAAATCAAGTACAGCAAAGTGCTGCAGGCAAACGTTCCATTAAGGAGGCGGCTTTGGACGAGGTCGTTAAAGAAAAACGCCGTCGGAGAAGTAGCTCTCAAATAAGTAGCAGATCCCGTTCTAGAAAACGGCCCGAAGCTGTAAAGAAAACGTTATCTTCCCATGCAAAGATGGGTAATATCGACTGGCAGCATTTCAATAAGCAGCAGACAATTAACACTTCAAATGGAAATTCAACAACAGAGTGTAAAAAGCAAATTTGCAATCAAACCAGCCAGAAATCCATTAAAAATATTGTTTCTGATTCGGCAACTAAGCGAGGTCGTGCTAGAAAGCAGACTGAAGCAGTACAAAAGCCATCAACCATGCCAACAGATCCGCAACTAACAACAGTTTTGGATGCTGATGTAGAAGAACCCAGGGTTCAACCAGGATTAAGCTGGCAGCCTCAAGTAAACCCACTAGATCCTAAACCTCCTTCATTAATCAACAATGCTACTCAAACATATGTTAAGCAACATATGCTTTTGACTCAAACTCTACTGCCAGAGCGTTATCCTGCGCACTTCATTCATCAGTTGCCGCCGGAGTCAAACTCAATGAACGGTAATATCTTGCCGACCGAATTTCAGCGCATTGGTCGTGGAACTGCTTTACCAGGTTTAAGTAAAACCGCACCAGCCACGGAATTACGTCATATGTGTCCCACGCCGGATACCACGCCAACCGCCGCCCATGAATCATATTCTCCTTCGCCGCCCAATGCAGATTCTACGATTTCAACAACGCCATCCCTTAGCGATTCGCTCGCCGAGGTATTTGGCACTAAGAAAATACGAAACATATTAAACATAGAGCCGCCACGCAAGTATCTGGTGCTAGAGGTGCATTTGCCTGCCATAGCGTTCATGCTGGACGTGGAGCTAAGTCGCCTGCGTGCCGTCTTGGGAATGACACAGCGCTTAACGCTCGAGCAGATGCAGCAAATGACACAGGAATCGCGGGAAGTTATAAGCATACACTCATCTAGCGATGATGAGGACGCTGAGTAGATGCCGTAACTGAGCCAGAAACATAATAAGCATATAACAAAATCTTGTCAAATTTTAGATTAATTTGTATATTATTTTGTTGGTGTTTATCATGTGCACAGCAGTGGAACCGTCTAATAGTGTCTCTAATCAATTGAATTATGTTAATCACATATTGAGACAACAACAATATCAAACGTGATGCAAGAATCGTTTATACCAATATATATATATATATATAAATATATATATTTGAAATCGTTTTTCGATCACGAGCGCCAATGAGGCAGCAGCACCACTGTGCGAACTGTACTTAAAGTTGAACTTAGCTTTTAAAACTTTAGTGTTGATCATTTAAATTTTGTATTTTGTATAATTTAGTTGGTAATCGGTATATAATGTATGTTGTTTTTGTTTGTTGCCTTAGACTTTCAGGGTGCACAGAGACAGAGAGAATTGTTTAAACCTTTCTTCATATTATTTTCTGTTATAAATAACCTAATGCTAAATGTTATCTAGACTTTAATATAATTCATAATTGGGTTTGTTTCTGATTCAATATGTATTATGTAATTATATACAAGCGCTCAGACTTGGAGACCTTCTTTAGTAGTCGCTGTCGTAGCTAACATCTTGCTGCGCCTGCGTTGAGTCGTCGGATCGCTCCGAGGTTGGTTCAAAGTCCACATCCAGTACAGTGTCGTTGGCTGGACAGCAATTGGGATGAGCCATTGAATCGAAGGCATCTTTGATTTGATTATTGGCGCCCTTGGGATCCAGATCTGTGGCCCAGCTGAAATGCATCAATGCCAGATCCATATTGCCCAGCGTCTTGTGTATCTTTCCGATTAGATAAAATACTACTGACTCCTTTGGCACAATCTCCTTGAGCTCCTCCAGTTCACGTAACGCCTCCTGATATTTGCCTAATGAGAAATATATGGAGCCGCGATGAAAACGCGCCAAAGGATTTTTCGGATCTAACGTAGCCGCCGTATTAAGTGTTTGCAATGCTAAATCCTTCTTCTGCATAAAGAATTGCATCGCCCCAATGTGCACCAATATGACCGAATTCCATGGATTGATCTTTAACGCCTTTACATAGTGCAACTCCGCTAGCTCATATTTCTCTTGCTTTGAGTAGATGGTACCAATGCCGAACCATGCATTGTAATGTCGCGGATCACGAACAACTGCCGCCCGAAAGTAGTCCATGGCCTTGTCAAACTCTTCCGTAAGCACTAATTCATGCCCAAGTAGTGTGTAACTGTATACAAAGTCCGCATCCACTTGAACGGCACGCTTAAAGAATTTTATGGCCGTCTCGTGCTCCTTGTGCAATGAGAAACAGTTACCGGCCACACACCACGTTACCGGGCTGCGTTTATCCTGACCGATGAGGTCCTGTGCGAGGGCCGAAAGCGCCACCTCCTTTTGTAGATGCCATAATGATGTGGAATAGATCTCCATGTAATCTAAGCGACAAGGTTCCGTCTCATGTATCCGTTTGAATATGACAACTGCGGCTTCATAGTCGCGTAGCTCATACCGACACATTCCAATCAACGATTGCACCCAACTAGAGCTTAAATGATGCTTTGGTATCGTCGACTCTAGCTGCTTAATGGCCGCCTTACAATGGAATGCCGACAACAGCTTAAAGCCCTCAGCCAAATCACGAAGCAACAGCATTAAGCCATCTGCCGATTGCTTTTTCATGCTGAGAAGCTGATGGGCCAATGTCTGTGCATTGTTAAGACTGTTATTAAGCAGAACTTTGGCATTCTCTGTGCTGCGATTATTGATTGCAGATTGATTGTTACCAGTTGTGGCTGCGGATGTGATTGTTTCTACTTTTTCCTTCTCTTTACGCGACTGTTTTTCACTCAGCTTCTCTGAAAGATGGTTATGTGTTTTTTCCTCAATTAGCTCGTTATTTAAACAGATCTTCGGCATTCGCGATGATTTAGTTTTGCGCTGTGGCGACCGAGGCTGCACAAATTTATTGTTGTTTGTTATGTTCGGCGATTTGTTGTTCTCTTTTACAGAGTAAGCCGAATTGCTAAACAGCCGTGAACTACGACGTACTGCCGCATTGGGATTTGTAGGTGCATTGCCTACAACATTGTTTGGTGTGCGAGGCGTTATATTTCCAGCCTGTGTAAATACGGCGGGTTTGCTCTTCTCCTGACGGTTGAGTAAGCCGCCCACATGAGTTTTTAACTTTTTGCCAATGATTTTTGGCTCCTGATTGACCTCCACCAGCATTTGTGGCAATGGCGAATACGTCGACATACTTAAGTTTGTGATTGAGCTGGCATCACACGGACTTGCCAACGGCATGATGCCAAAGCTGGGCGTTAACGGCGATATTGCAGACAAGTATTTAAATTGCTTGCGTAACGGTGTGATATTGTTGGTATCATATAGCTGCTGTGTGTTCACATCGTGTGTGGCATAACCCATAGGTGTGTCCTCCAGAAGCATCATGTTCGAGTTGGTGTTCATATTTTGCTGCTGGACGCCACCTCGCAACATGGTAATAGAACTGTTGAAATTGTTGTTGTTTATGTTATTATTTATATTGTTGTTTGGCGTCGTTAGATTCTGTAGTGTGGCAATGCTGGTGTTGTTGTTTTGCTGCTGCTGCTGCTGATCCACAGGCGTGTTAAGTATATAATTTGAATTATTGCTTAAATTGTTTAACAGGATGTTTTCCAGATGTTGCTGCTCGTTTGCTGAGCTGTTATTAAACAGTACCATGGAATTGGCATTGGCGCTGCTGCCCTGGCAAGTGTTGAACACATCAGTGCTATGAATTTGGAATATTGCTGATACATCCGTGTCCTGACCCAGCAGGCACAGATCAGCAAACGCATGCCACATAAATGGGTTAAGTTTAAGTGCACGCTGCAGCGCATTTACCGCCAACTTCTGCCGTTCCGTACGCTTACAGACTTGTGCCATTAACTGATAAGCAAAGCAGGCAAGTTCGCCAAATTCCCGCTGCAGCTCATCAAAGTGTTTGCTGTCCGCAAAACCATTAGAAATCAAAGCGCTTTCAGCTTCTGCATATTTCTTAAGTTCATAAGCGCATTTGGCCTGCAAGTAGCGGCACTGCGGCGATCGACGCGACTTCTCCATAAGCAGCCAATAGGCCTGAGGCAAATGATTTGAACGATAGTAGCAGGTGGCCAATAAAAATATCGTCTCGTCGCTTTCCACTAAATAGGTAAAAATCAAAGAAATCACAATGAATATGGTCAAGGCTATTGCCACACTCACCTTCTGAGCATAGTCGTTCCGCCAGAAAAACAGCATTTTTATGATCGTAGTGGTTGAGGCAGTGCCATATGGCGGCCTAAGTTAAGTAAGAGAAAAGCAGGTTAAAAGAAGTAAGAAAAATGAATTTTTTATCGTTGTCTATCGATTTACCTGCACGGGCTCTTGTATCATCATGATTTTTGAAATTTATGTCAAACTAAGTGTTGAAAATCTGATTCCGCTCCGACGCCACGACGCTACGAGCTTTTCACTTAGCGGGGCGCCCTAGTTACAGACAGTGCTATTAGAGCTACACTTCCAATCCGGTTTCAGTTTTGGTTTTTCTGGTGGCAATTTTATGCTTCATATACGCAAACTAAAAACATACAATGGATCATGCTGCAGTGACTCCACACTACGTGCAATTTTCCAGCAAAATAACGAAAAAGTGTCTTGTGTGTGTAACTTCAATGCGGGGTGTGCTGGCGCTGGTTTTGCTCCCTGACCACCACTTCTAATATTGCGCTGGCGAGGCTTTTCTTCTTCTTTTTGCATGAAACCTCAGCACTCCGCACGTCAGTAAATTTTCGTAACAATTTTCAAGGCCTTCGCATCAGCTTTTCCGCAAACATTTACTCACACACACATACATTACAAATCGACTCTTTTCGAGTAAAGCGGGTTATATATCTAATCTAAACGCGAAATTTGTGGCCTATTCGTTTGCATTAAAAACTAAAATTAGTCGAACTTTTTCCGTGTGAGTGGCGATGCCAGCAAAGTATTTGCCATTCTATTTGGCATCGATTTTGGAATGCCGATAACTAGTTAATTGTGAACTATCGATATAGCTATCGGGCCAGGACTCGCATCATTTTTTAAAAGAATACAAACCATCTTTTTTCGTTATTTTAATGTTACATTTAATTCTCTTACTGACTGTACCGTATTACTATTTCCTTATGCTCTAACTTGCTCATTTACTGAATTCTACTGCGAATCACTTGAACTTGAACTTGAGCTGTCTGTGGACATGACTTCCACATCATCTTGTGCTGAAGATTCTTTGTGTGCGCGTGTTTCCAGAGCCACCGAGTTCCCAGAAGCACCCATCATGTGCAGTTCACCCAGATTCCAACTGAATTGATTTTGGAATGCATTTGGCACTTCTCCGCCGGCACTGCTTGGTCCGCTTAAATTTCTCTGGGCATCCGATTGAGTAGCACTATTTTGATGTGTCACAACGCCTCCATTGATATTCTGCTCAGATTTACCCAAAAGTCCATTGCGCATTTCAATGTCGGTAGGGTAAGGTCGTCGTAAGTCGCCTATGCACCATGTCAAGGGAGCACTAACAGCATTTGCCGAACTAATGCGGTGTGCGTATTTTATAAGTTCTTCTGAAGACACTGGTCGCTTATTGGCCTGATTAATGCTTGCCAGTTTTTGACGAGCTTGAAATATTGCCGTGGAGAGAATAAGTTCTGCATCTTTTAGAGATTTTTGTAGCTTTTGAATTTCCCTATCCTGAAGAAAAGTTAAGGTTCAAAGTAAAAGAAATGCCAGGCAAATTAAATATACATACGTGGATTTCCACCTTAGCGCGCAGTTTATCCATTGCTTCCTCCACTTTGGCTTGCTCTTCGGCCAATTCTAACATTTTCCTAAACTCCTCATCTTTGGAAACAAGCAGGTCTAGCAAATCCGCGAGTTCGGTGCTAGAATTTTTCTGATGCGCTTGCTCAATTAGTTCCTTTGAGATCATTTCGATGTCGTCAATGAGCAGAAGCAAGCGCTCCTTAGTGCTTAAGTGAAACGACATATTTGCGTAGTCTAACTCCTATTTTGATTTTGTTACTAATTTATTTTATAAGCGAAAAAAAACTGCAACACCGACTGAGGTATCGATACTGTAGGTAGTTTAAGCGATAAGATGCTATCGATATTTCCATTATGTACCAAAAGAGCCAAAAATGGCATCAGTTGGTTACACAGAAAGTGACATAAACACAAACAGCTGATTGCTGACCCAACACCAGCCGAAGCAACAGACGCTAAAAACACAAGAACGAAAAAACAGTGTTCCTTCTTTCTTTTCTAAATTCATAGATATATTTATTCAATTTAAATTAATTAAATCATAATACTATTGTGCAATGATATTTAAGCCGTGAATATGTTGCTGCAGCTGCTGATATTTGCATTGTTTCTTTTTCTTTTCATTTACTGGTAAGTGCAGCCGCACCGGCCAAACTCAATTATAGCTTCATAACGCGAACATTTTTTATTATCGCCTAATTAGGATTCTGCCCACGGGCATTAGCTGGTATCTGATCAAACGTTTTCGGGTCAAAGTGCGCATTGGACGAATTTCTCTCCCTTATTTGTCACTTAAGAATGTCCACATCAGCAAAAGCGGCTTCTCTGTTGTAAGTGACATTTTTTAATTGACCTGCGGTTAACTGCGCCCATATTTCACAATTTTCGCATTTTCTGTTTTTTTTTTTAGCAAATTGAAGAGGTATGTCTGCGCAGTAGTTTCTTTACTACTGAGGTGACAAAGCTGTTGTCAATTTATGTACGAGACATACGTATAAATAAGGATATACACAGTAATCGACAAGATGACATTAGCGAAGGTTTCTATTTTGAGCCTCGTAAACAGAAATCAGAGGTCAGGGGAGTTCCAGATTTTCGGCAAACCAAAGTACCCGCGAGTATTATAACATTTGCGCAATTTATGGCCGTTCACGTGAATAATATATCCGTGGTGCTGATGAACAATGACTTCGATCCAGGGTGGTTTATCCATGCAACCGCTAAGGAGCTGCATCTGGATGGCAGCATTGTGCAGAATGCGCGCGTTTTGCTTGTTAACGCAGCACTAACTGAGGCGCAGGCCAAAATGTTAAGACATTGCAATGCACGACGACAATCTTTGGAGAACCTTAACAAAATTCGTCCGTGCCTGGGCGAGGTGAGCTTCGATGTGGCTCTGGATGCCTCCCTATTTGCACACGGGCCCCTATCAATGGATGTAAGTAACTGCCCCTGTCAAAGCTATAGGCAAATATAATCTATCGCTCTATTTATTCTTACAGACACTCAGTCTGATCATTAATAATTGCAAGTCCGTCATACACGGCGGCCTGTACGAGTTCCTCAGCGAGGCTAAGCAACGTACAAATCCTGGGCAGCAATCCAAACGCTTACAGCAAGTTCTTACACCAGTCACGAACAGCTATGACAATGATAACTATGAGAAACTGGCGCCCATAATACCAAAGAACTTTAACTTCAGCATTAAGGCAGCAACGTTTTCAGCGGTCAAAGAAAACTCACAAAATGATTTTAGTGCCAAATTACAACTATTTACTGTGAGTCTTAGACTTTTAATAGGCCAATGGCGAAATAATTGTATTATTATTTCAGATAACAGGCAAATTCAATTCGAAGATTGTGGATGAAAAGACGCTGTTGCCCTCGATGCTGGCCAAGCTGGTATTTCAGCATTTAGATATTGATACCAAATACGAGAAGCTGCTTTTTGTGGAACAGTTTACCATTGACTCTGTGGTTAGTCAACTATATATCAATTACACTCCACAACATTAACTTAAAATATATAATCTCTTGCAGCTAGAGAAGGACATCTTCAATCTGTATGTCAAACTGAAAACATTCCAAATCATTTACAACCACAGCGAAATCTATGATTTTGTAAACAATAATTTTCTGGCTCGCCAACGTGCGAGCAGTCATCAACTGCTTCAGTTGGGCAACAGACAGAAGTCTCTGCCGGAAAATTTGGGTTTGGAAGCTCTAACTTCAGCCACATCGCCAGCTAAGCATCGTCGCGATGGCGGCATTCTGGAATGGATAATGCAACGCATTGTAGTCAAGGGCTGCGCTGAGCTGTGGAATGTTTCGCTGCTTATGAAATTGGATGATCAGCACATTGCCATGAGCGTCAGTCACACACGTTTCCTGCTGGAACAGATTGAGGAGAAGCGGAGCTCGATGTATCGCAATAAGTTTCTCAATTTGTTGCTGAACAAGCGGCAGTGGAGTATGGAATTGATGGTGGAAACACTGTGGTCGAACTTGGGCAATTCCAACAATGATACCAACAATCTGAAGAAGACGCATTCCCCGGGATCCCCATTTTTCCTGGGCGTAAGCCTGGTCAAATTGTGCTCTTATGCGAATACCACCAAGTTAGACATCTCCATACACACCTTTCGCACCGAGTATAGTATGCAATTAGCTGAATTTATTGTCATGTCAATGTTGTGCGTCAAGCAGTATGGAGGTCTTGGCAACAAGCGAACCAAGCAGATACAACGCAGGCCCAGCAACACCTCTGAGGAGCACCATGGTACGTCCCTGCGTGTCTCAGTAAAGGTTAAGGATATTACGGCGTATTTTGTGAATCATCATAATGTTTATATGCTTTTGAGCTTCTCGGAGATTAACCTGACACGATCACAGCATTTTACAACGCTTAAACTGGAGGAATTCCAAATGGCTATTATGCGATCGATGACTGCCTCATCGTTGTGTCTCACTGACTTTTCGGATGTGTTCGCCAATTGCAAGATGATTCGCCTGGAGCATGAACAGCATACAGAGCTAGACAACTCCCTTGGCAAGTTGTCTATTTATATACCCGGCAACACAGAAGCAATGTGGAATTCTAATTTGCATATGCATCTGTTAACGTTAGTGCGGGATATGAAGGATCTGATTACAGAGCTGGCAGTACCATCATCACCTGCCCAGTTGGACACTCCAAAGCCTAAACGTGTGCTTATCATTGAACTGTCAGCAGAGCGTAGTACCATATGTGAACTAAAGCTATCGGAGCGGCATTCTATACAATTCTTTGTGGAGAATCTGTTCTTCAGCAACAAAGACAACAATATTATATATGCAGAGAATGTATTTGTCAAGATAGATGATCAACATATCTTTACGGTCAAGGAGTTAAAAACTCAGTCCCTGCCGAACACGGAGGTGCTCAGCTATGAGCGACAAAACTTTCCAGGCTTTGTGCTGCCCTCGAACAAGGTGTGGGAGACCACCATTGGTTCCTTCAAGGCAATCTTTCCCTATGATCATGATTTCTATGATGCCATCAATAACGAGTGTGTTACGCACTTCAAATGGCTGAAATTGGTTCACAACTATAAAAAGAAACCTTTCACCGTGAACTCCCCTTTGCCCAGTGATTTGGTCATCAGAATCAAGGAGTTTCTGCTCGAGATAAGTGACGATCCCTTCGAGGTGAAATTGCGTGACAATTATGTGTTGTTGGTAGACGAGTACTTGGAAAGTCTTAAGCGCAAGACTCTGTTCGACAAGAAGATTGCAGAGCTCTGCTCCGAGCGCCTTCTTGTGCCTGCGGGCACCATCGAAAGCCTTTATGCGAATCTCGTCAAGAAGAATGCCGAGATTTATATACAGCGCTCGAAAAAGATACGAGAGAGTGGTCCAGTTCGAACTCGTCTGCTTGCCTGGATTATGACGGATGTGGAAATTTTAGCCATGGCAGATACGTCAATACATGGCTATGAAAATGTGACGCGTACCATGCGGGAAATCGACTCGGAGAGTCCCTGGCCAGAGGAGGGATTGCAATTTACTACGCTTTGGTGTCGCGGCGTTAACGTCAGCTTATCTGAATGGAAGTTTATGTTACGGTGCGAACAAAATGCCGTACGAAATTCATATTTCACTCATTAATACAATTCGTTTAATTTGCAGGGACTTTCCTCAACCTATGTTTTATGTGAAAAGCATGAGACTCTATGGAAATCTATGTGGAGCCGAGCAGATGGCCTCGAAGCGCGCCAAGCGGGACGTCTTCGTGGATGTGGGCGAACCCTTCATGACGGACGTCGTGCAGCGCAGCATGCCTTCAATTAAGTTCTATCACGATTTTGATTGCGAGCTGGAGAGCTGCAGCTATGCTTTTGGACCTTGCTGGGAGCCCGTCATGGCCCAATGTAATTTGAGCTTTGAGAAAATCTCAGCGCCCTCCAAGGATCCCAGCCCAACCTTACCATTCTGGGACAAATTGCGTCTATTGCTGCATGGACGCTTGACCCTAATTGCCAAGCAATTTACGGTACTGCTTCACGCCTCTCTGGATCCATACAACACCACAGAGGAAATGGAGCTGACGTGGAATAATTGCGGTATTGTCTGGACAAATGCCAAGATTATGTTCAAGGGTGAACTCAACGTGAGTTTTTAAATCCGACTTATAGATTATATCTTAACTATTAATATTAAAACTACTGTTATTTCCACCAGGTGACAGTGAGAACTGCGTCCCGATACGATGATTGTCGTCTTTTGCACTTTCCTAATTTGAAACTAACGTTTAAGCTGAATTGGATTTGCCTGGCAAATCCAAATGATCATCATGCTGTAATGCCTTGTGCACCAGACAAGTTGCCAGAGTACTCGAGTAACCAGGTGCATGATTCCTTCCGTGCCTTCCGCTCACTTAACCTCAACATTTGGGCATCGTTCGAGACAAAACCGAAGGTGGGTGAGGAGGTGGAGCTAGATATACCCAGTCTCGTGTTGTACGGTAGCACGTTGCGTTGGTTTGAGAGTCTCAAACTCATTCTGTCGGGCGTAACGCGTCCCACGCGCCGTGGTCCGGTATTCAACAATGTGCGGCCACGCAAGAAGCAGCTGAGCCGACACTATAAGAAAGCCAACCTGCAGATGTGTCTACACAAGTTTCAGGTGCTTTACTGGATGTCGCATGCCCTGCATAAGGGCTTTCAGCTGAATGGACGTCGTGTTTCATTTAGCTCAGAGTACTGTCTTACATTGAATCCCATCGATGATGGCCTAATCCATAGACCGCGGGCAGATTGGTCAACGGTGTACATGAACTGTGAACTCAACGATGCGGAGATTTGGCTCAAGAGCATTGTCACCGAGAAACTGGACAGCAGCTCCGAGAACTTAGCCAGTGCTGGGGATGCCTTCAAAATTGTGCGTTTCTATTTTCTAAGTGTAGCCAAAGTGTCATACGGGCGGGAAGCATTGATGCCAACGGCGGCCAGCAATGCGGAGGAGGATGCAAAAACCAAGTCCAGCACGCCCACACACAAGCTGGTGGTATACGATCTAAAAGGTGCCTGGACAAAGAGCAATCGCGATGTAGCGTTTGCACTGTTTGATTCCTTTATGAAGTCGCAAAAGCTGAAAAACAATCTGTCAACTGAGGCGGTTAAAAGCTATCGGAAAGAGGCAGCCAACTCGACTGTGCTGAAGCACAAGCGTAGCGATAGCACCATAACACTATCCAGCACAAACAGTGAGGTGTTGCCAAGTAAGTAGATATACCAGGCTAATAGCTCTTATATAAATCCTATTCCGCTTTTAGTTGCCAATGCGAGCACAGCGCTGAAGAAGGCACCGGGTCAGGTCCATGCCACAGCTATGCTGCAGCAGCTTATTGCGGAGGCGGATCACAAGTTCAATGTGTATAGTGATGACCATAGCACACAGTCCAGGGAATTGCAACTGCAGGGACTGCAGGCATGCTCAATGCAGGACATAATCCATGAGAATTGGTCAATCAGTCTAGTCAACTCACAGGTGCTTCTCAAGGGCTGTGAAACGTCGGGCTACGTAATCATAAGCGCGGCCAAGGCGGAGATACTTCAACGCGAACATCGGCCCGTTTGGCGAGATCGTTCACTCATATCAAAGACAACATGGAAGGGATTGCTCGAATGCATGCAGTACTATGCCACAGTCAGTGCTGGGGACAATGACTCCCTACTGGAGCGGGAGATCATGTGGCTGACGGTGGACAATATACAGGATAAAGACGAGACAGTGATTAACAATCATTTGCCAGAGGATATTTCACATCTAGTGGGCAGTGGACGCAGTGTGGGCGGTGTTGTTTCCGAAACAGTGGGAGCTTTCCTCAGCGACAACTCCGGCCAGGCTCAGCCTGTGCAGCTGCAGCGCATCGTCTCCAAATGTAAGTGCGAATTCTTCTATGTCAGCTATGGCGATGCCATCGATCCCAATAGCATCACAGAGGTGCCACCGCCGCCATGCGAGGAAACATTATCGCCTTGGGAGAAACAAGACGATCCTATGGATGCTTTCACGCTGATGCATCACGATTTGGATGTGTTTACTAATTCGCTGCAGTACGCTATGATCCTGGATATTGTCAACAATCTCCTACTCTATGTGGAGCCACAGCGAAAACAGGCTGCCGAGAAGTTGGCTCGAATGCGTTTCCAACTCCAATTGCACTCCACGGAGGATCAAAAGAGACCCATACAACAGAAGCAAACGGTCATAAGGAGTCTGTTAATGAAGATACGTTCCCTGGAGAAGGACATTCACTTGATTAGCAAGGAGCGCATCGAGGAAGGCGACACCCTTGAGTTACGCGTGGACTTTGAACGAGTACAACAACAGATCCGGGACAGCAAGGAGGAGCTTAACACCTACAGTGAAGAACTTGACATGATGTTGCTTTGCTACAAGGAAACGCAACTCTCCCAGCTTAGCAAAATCTCCAATGTGCGCTCGGACAAGTCGGTAACAATGGTCCGGGCCAATGAAATCTGCTTTAAGCGTGCCCAGTGGCGACTCACGGAAACAGATGGTCAGATTGGTATTGCGGATTTGGTGCTAAGCGCTTTTCTGTACACCAAAAAGTCCAAGAGTGATGATTCTGTGGAACATCTGCTAGAGCTGGGCAATATACGCATGGAGAATCTGTTACCTCGTGAGATCTATCGTGATGTTTTGCTAGCTACAGAGATACAGAAGGATATGCCCGTGGATACGCATAAACGTGTGCTCCGCATCTTTTGTCGCGAGAAGCCGCCTGTGGGCGGTATTTCTGTTAAGGATCACTTTGAGATTAATGTGGCACCTATAACCATTGCAATTACCAAGAAGTTCTATAGCACTATGTTGAAATTTTGCTTTCCGGATCGCGATGCATCCGAGACAGAGGTTAGTGATGAGCTGGATGATAATGCGTCCAGCAGCTCGGCCTCCTCAACGAATTTACAGTCCAAATCATCATCGTCGTCCAAAAGATCGGCCAAAAGCAAGAAAAGCGCCAAGGATTCCGAGTTCTATGTGAAAATCGAGAAGGATGATGTGGAAAAGATGAAGGAGCGCGCGGAGAAGAACAAGCTGTTCATCTATATTAAAATTCCCGAGGTTCCTGTGCGTGTCAGCTACAAGGGCAACAAGGAGAAGAATCTGGAGGATATCACCGATTACTCGCTGGTCATACCCACGCTAGAGTATCACAACGTCACATGGACCTGGTTGGATCTGCTGCTGGCCATGAAGTCAGTTAGTAAGCGTGTCATTGTATCACAGGCCATCAAGCAAAAGCTGCAAATCCATCGGCGTCAGCCGGTTCTATCAGCTGGTGAGCGTGCCACGCCCCAAGAGGAGGATAAAGCCAAAATGCTGTTTGGCAATAGATTGCTGGTGAGTTATCAGTATTAATAAAGTACCTGGAATATTTGTCAATTAATTATATTTATTTTCGGTTTGCAGAGCGAGAATCGCAACCAAAGAAAAGGTGGCGGCGTCTTTAAGTTTCCATCAAGCGGCAAGAGATCTGATTAAGAAGACACTGAGAACTTGATGCTGTTCATAAATCATATATTTATTTATTATTTATATGAATATTTATTACGGTATTACGGATATCAAACTTGCAGCGGGCACAGGCAAATCCTAATAGTTTAACAAGAATATTTATCGAGCCCTTTAATAATAGTTCCATGCTATCACACTTACAACAAAGACACACACATGCATATACAGACACTTACATACACACACACACACTCTCAAGTATTATGCTCCTCTTTATGTAACTATAAATATAACTATATTTGTATATGTATGTGTCTGCTTGTCTGTCTATCTGCCTATCCATATAATATTGGTTTGTCTGTCTAAACAATGTTATTCTTGTTGTAAACTGGTTTTGTTTAACTTTAGGCAAATAAAGAGAAAGTTAGAAATAGTTGTATTTTTACATACCACAATGCTATATTAAGACTTTAAAACACTTAAATTAACAAATGACATTTGTGAATTGCCAACAACAAATTACTTGGTCAGCTGCTTCAACGGTGGCTGCAACAAAAAATAAATTCTGTAATTAAGCCACTATTTCAGAGGAAACTCCGGGATGGGATACTTACCAGAACAAAGACACGCTTGGGTAGCGCACGCTGGACGAGCTCATCGAGCAGCACATTCTGGCTATCATTCTTTTGGGGATCGGCCTTTGTGTTGTACTCCAGCGACAGGACGGGCAGCTCTTGCCAACCCACTTGCAGTGGATACAAATTGTAGACCAACTCTTTCTCATCATATGCCATTATGGATACGTCCAGCTGGAAAAGACAGTTATCATTATCAAGTGAGCAAATAGTTGAATCTACTGCAGCACACCTGCTTATGGCCAGAGCATATGAAGTTATCCGACTTGCTAATGGATAGCGTGGCTATCAGATGCAGCACATACGTTGTGGGATTCTTAAGCACCACTTTGAAAGCCATAGGCATTTTGACGAACATCTTTTCCTCAATGGTGCAGTAAATGTTTAGCGGCGGCTCCGCTATCTCAAGGCCACTTATAATAAACTTGGATTCATTCTCCTCTTTCACACCTGCCCGTCGCCAACGTATACAAAAGACTCCAAACTTGGGGATCGTTGTCGTTGTTGTCGGTGGTGCTGCTGTTGAATCGAGCGTATAAACGCCTTTGATAAAGCCACGATGATGACCCGTAGGCTGAACAGCCTCCAACGCTTTATTAAATATGACCCGCATGCTCTTGGGTGCATCCTGTCCAATGGCTCTCAAGACTGCGCTATCTTCAGCGCCACTGAGACTCAGTTTACCATCATCAGAATGTATTGAGCCACTCATGATTCCCGCATTGCCCGTCTGCAGGGCTGAGTTATTATTAATGATGGTCATGGTTGTTGGAATTTTGGCCATCAGACTTTTGCTCATATAACCGCCCAATGGAGCAGTTGGCGCTAGAGGAGGAGCGTCTCCAATATTGCCAATTGGAGGCATCTTCGGTTGGCGGCTAATAAACTTGTTTGACACACCCTCTTCGGACTTGGAGCGCTCCAAATCGCGAGCAGTCGCCCAATCCTGAAGTGTGGCATTTGTGCGCAGCACAATGACACTCTCCAGCTGGTCACCAGCGCTGTACTTGTTTGTATACTTCTTACGCTTAAAACTGTAGTTCGATTGCACTAAATTGTGATCCTGTCGAGAAACTCAACGCATTAATAACTGAACTGCAATTGTGGAAAGATTTCACTTACACATATAAGGAAACTGTCCAGTATTTCCACATCGCCCACAGCCAATACCTCCGTATTGGCTCGCAGTAGAAAGTTCTCGCCACGATAAACTTGGCTTAGTGGCCGCCGGTTGAGAGTATAGAAGCGTGCACCAAATTTAAAATCACCAGCGCATCTCACGGTTAAGGTGTCCTCCCGTGACTTGCGCAGCCTTGTTTCGTCCAGATACTCTATCTGCACTGGCGATACAGCCGCCACACTGCTGCTTATAACCTTCACGTGCTCAGGCGTTGTCTCTGAACTGTTGGGTGTTGTACTTTGATTGAAATTGGCAGCAGCAGCACCTCCTCCTTCTGCGCTGCGATCCACGTCCAACATATAGCTGAGTTTTTGCTGCAATTTAATCTCCGTCTCCACCAGACTAAATATATAATAGGTCGCCGTGTTGCTGCCATGAGCGGACATTTCGCCCACATCGATCTGGATCTGGGCATGCAGCTTTTGACGTCCTGCCGACACATCCGTCGTGAGAAAAACTGTTAAATATAAATATTATATAATATAAATATTTAAATTTCGCAATTGAATATAACTTAAATAATGAATTTAGTGGTCAACCGACGATCATGTTAATCGATACACATTTATCGAAAACGGTATTCTTTCCTCATAGCGTACTACAGAATTACGATCCAATTGTGGATTCCATATATGCAGGCAAGTTCAAAGTTTCGTGTAAACAGTATTCACAAGTGTACGGTACTCTTTCCTCATAGCGTACTACAGAATTACGATCCAATTGTGGATTCCATATATGTAGCTTCGTGTAAACAGTATTCACAGGTGTTTGCATGTGCTCTGTGTGTCTGTGTAACAAGTCGAATTTGTTGGGTAAGGTCAGTAACGTTGCTTGGGGGTCTTTCAAAGTGTTTGAGGTTTCTGTTTAAAGCCATATAAATAGGTTGCAACTGTAATGCGACATTAGTCGATTCATAAATTACATTACAGTTAAAGCAAGCTCGACATGCGGATTACTTTATTGCTGCTTGGAAATTTAGTTGTCTTTGGATTAGCAGAGATGGGCCTTAACCGAGTACGTCGGGTGGTGGGCGGTGAGCGGATTGAGGTGAACTTGCAGCCACATATGGTGAATATAAGACGACGCGGTGATTTTCAATGTGGAGGTTCTCTGGTCACACCAAGTTGCGTCCTCACTGCTGCCCATTGCCTGCAGGAGGACCACTACAAGCCGTCGGATTACGTTGTGCGTGGAGGAGTGTCCTTTCTAAGGGATATGCGCAATGCACGATATGTAAAACGCATCCTCCTGCCCAGCGTCTATAATCATACAACCCTGGATAACGATGTAGCTCTGCTTCAGCTACAGAATCCACTGCAGGGATTATACATTGCTCCGATTGACTTGGCACAACAACCACCACATCCGGGTAGCTTTGTGCGCATCTCTGGCTGGGGATTAACCAATGAACGATTTTTGCAGCTACCCAATCAACTGCACAGCGTCCAAGTCCAAGTGCTGTCGCAGCAGAAATGTAGGCAATTGTACCAGGGCTATAGGAATCTCACAGAGAGCATGTACTGCGCTTCGGTGCCCGGTTACAAGGATGCCTGCGACGCAGACTCCGGCGGACCGGCGGTCAATGCCGAAGGTCAGCTGGTTGGCATTGTCTCCTGGGGCAAGGCGAATCGTTGTGCACACAAAGACAGTCCAGGAGTCTACACCAGTGTGGCACATCTTCACGATTGGATTACGAATAATATGGACAGATATTGCTACTGATGTGAGCTACTACTTAAGATTGGAATAAGGCCAAGCCATTGAGTATTAAAATCTAAACTAAGCTAAGTAAGAACTGTTGGAGTTTGTTATCATCTAATTTTGGAATCATTGTGAGCATATTGTTGACGTCACTAGCTTCGACACAAGGTCTTTCAAGCAGTTCCCATTGTGGAAAGTTATTTGCACAGTTGTCTTAGCGAATGTTATTGCCAAATGCCTGTGCATAAAAGTCACGCCAAGGTTGATTCGCACACATTCAGCTATCAAGATGCGTTGGAGTTGGTTATACCTGCTATTTCTTTTACTTCTGCTGGATCAGTTAACAAAAGCGACAGGACAGAGGAGACGAAATAGACGCCGCTCAAATGGGAACCAAGTACAGTCGCGCATTGCGGATGGTAGCAACAGCAGCCCAGGAATAGTTCGAGGCAACGCGCCATTGAGGCTTGGCCAGTCTCGCATAGTGGGTGGCAACTCAAGAAGACGCAATCGGGGCACAAGACGAGGCAACCGGCGAATTAGATCTAACAGAAGAAGAAACAATCGCAGCAGCTCTGCAAATCGAGTTTCCTCCAGGATTGTGAATAACAATGTCCAGGGGAGGATTTCCCGGGGCTCGACGACCTCGATCCGCACGATGCCGTATCTGGTGCAAGTGCATCGTGGTGAAGATAGCTTATGTGGTGGCTCTCTCATTGCCCCTCAGTGGGTTCTATGTGCCGGCCACTGCGTCGCTGGGTACTCTGCTTCCGATTTTTATGTGATTGGTGGCACCTCGAGGCTCAACGGCACGAATGGTGTCTTGCGTACGGTTTCCTTTATCGCCGTTGCACCCCGATTTAACAGGAGGACATTGAACATGGATGCATCGCTGCTCAAACTGAACTCGCCCATGACGGGCACGAACATTGCGACCATTGCCTTGGCCCAAAGAATGCCTCGACCGGGTACAACGGTTCGCATTGGAGGATGGGGTGCCACCAGTGAAGGAGGCAGTGCTGTGACCAGATTAAGAGCAACCCGGGTGAGAGTGGTACGACAAGCTCGCTGTAGAAGGGACTACAGGGGCCAGGCTACCATTACCAGGTTTATGTTCTGTGCCGGGGGCCAAGGTAGGGACTCTTGCAGCGGCGACTCTGGTGGATCTGCTGTGTTCAATAATCGACTCTTTGGCATTACGTCCTTTGGAATGGGTTGTGCCCGAGCTAATTATCCGGGTGTCTATACCAGAGTGGGGAGGATACGACAGTGGATATCAAACGTAATAGCAAATAATTAATATAACGTTAACAATCGGATCAGTCGAGCATGCGCGACCGCATAATACCCTGCAGCAGTCACCTTAATAAAGTATTTTGATTATATAATGTTGTGAATTGTTATACCCTCTGCAGGTACAATTGGAAACAATCTGTGGTACTATAACTTGGCCACAAAGCCACCCTGCACACGGATTTATTAGTTTTGTCACGAAAGTATGTAACAGACAGAAGGGGTAGTGGAGATAGTATCACATAAGTGTTGTTGCGTAATTGTATAATATAACATAAGATTACAAAAATACGAAACAGAATTTATAAACAAACAAAAAATATAAAACAAACAATAAAATGTTTTCTAAATTTAGAAATATTAATTAAATAAGGTCAAACTAAGAGCCAAGATAGCTCTTGGCCATAAATATAAACAATATGTTATAAAACAGTATATGAACACTTGTAAATATCGAGAAAAAATAAACAAATATATCTAAAATATAAACAATAAATCACTATCAAACTGAAAAATATTCCTAGTCGAATTCCAGCTATTCCACAGTAAGGCTCTTCTTCTCCTTCACATGGGATAAGAACTTGTTTAAAACGACTGTGGACTATCAAACTTTCAGGATTATATATTTTACAATGCAATTCTCGAGTTGAAAGGGTCTGCGTTGAAAATATGGTTTACGGGGGATTATCAGGAAGGAAGTTATCAAAAATATGAAACAGAGTTGATCTGCGTAGCTCGTACAGTTATTATCGGCTATTGATATATACTACATAGGATTTGCCATGCCTCCTTCTGCTTTTGTGTCTCTTTTTAATGGATGCAGCTTATAAAAATAACAATTGCTGTTTAAGCTTAATTAACTGAACAGTAATTAATATTGTTTCTTACAAAGAAATACAAGCGAAGCATTTCTTCTCACACTCCTCTTTTCTTTATATCGCAAGCAATATTTAAAAGCTTATCAGTCGATCAGCGTGAAATTAAAGGGGTACCTAAAAAACAGGGTATAGATTGGTTACTAAGGATCCATGCATGCATTTCTGGCCCTTGTAATTAGTTATATTCAATCGATCAGCTCCTACCTGATCAGCATATTGTAACAAGAACCTAAATTCTAAATTTAGAGTCCCATTCAGACAGAGGAAGATACTCAAATCGACTCAACTATTGACACTTATCAAGACTACATATCTTATAGAGTAAGAGAGTTAAATGTAAGGTTTCGATATTGTTTACTAATTTTCATTAATTATTATCTCTCTGAAAAGCTCAGCTCAACAAATAGTCAAGTTTTGTAAAATCAACAGCTTCTCTTGTGAGTTTTGGGTAATAACAATTGTGTAAATGTTGATACGGACTTCCGCTCAGATTTGTTTATGCCCAAGCGACTGTATATAAAAGTAGCTATAAAGCACACAAAGTTGATTAGTTCTTCCTGATTCTCAAGATGTTCGTAAGGCACGCACTTCAACCACAGTTCTTGGCTCTGTGCTTGGCCAGCTTGTGGCTGGTCGATGGAGCGGAACACTTAGATCCTCGCATTATTGGTGGCTACGTAGCGAACATTAAGGATCTCAAGTATCTGGTGCAGGTTTCCACAGACGATGAAATTTGCGGTGGCTCATTGATTACATCGCGTTGGGTTATAACTGCAGCTCATTGTGTCTACAGAGTTAATCTTTCTCAGCTGCGCGTCATTGGGGGAACAGCCGAGCAGGGCGATCCAAGTGCCATCAAAAGAATGGTCAACTTGGTGGCCATTCCGCCAGATTTCAGCATAAAAACAATGAACATGGATGTGGCAGCGCTACTGCTCGATCGGGAAATTAGCGGCTCCAATGTAGAGACTATAAAACTAGCAGCCCAGCCTGCACCACCGGGCAAGCTGGTCAAGGTCTCCGGTTGGGGTGCAGTGACAACCAAATCCTCACAAACGGCACGTCAAGTGCACAGTGTCCTGATGCCCGTATGGTCGACAGCTGCCTGTCGCTCCGCATATCGTGGCAAGCAACAGATAACCAAGTCCATGGTGTGCGCGGCGAAGCCGTATCAACGTGACTCTTGCGACGGCGACTCCGGCGGACCAATGGTCTATCGTGGTGAACTGGTAGGCATTGTATCCTTTGGCTTCGACTGCGCCAGTCGATTGCCCGGCGTCTACACCAGCGTGCCTGCGGTTAGAAGATGGTTCTTCGACGTGATAATAGAGTACTCCTAAATCAACTGGGTGTAGCATAAGTTTAGTTTGTAGAGTCAATAAATTAGTTGAATGTGATGGGTTTGCTTATCTGCTTTCAATTAGCTGAGGAATGTTTACACTCTTGGCTATATAAGCTCGCCCACTTGCAGATGCTTCAGTTGCAATGTGGACACGGTTCTTGGCCTGGCTAGCGTGCATCCAGCTGTTGGATGGCGCCCCCAACAAGGAATTGGCCAGAATATTTGCTGGTCATACGGTTTCTATTGAGGATTATCCATTTCTGGTAACTCTGCGACGTGGTAATAACTTCAAATGCGGAGGCCAACTCATCTCACCCCGTTGTGTGCTAACTGCCGCTCATTGCCTGGAGAATCGTCCCGAGGTGCACGATATTTTTGTCCATGCCCAGCAACAGTGCCTGGATGATGTGTCGCCTCTTCCGCATGTGCGCCAAGCCTGGTACACTTTGGTATCGCCTCAGTATGGATTGCGAGGCTTTGACTCGGATATTGCGATTGTTAAACTGCGCCAACCTTTCGACATTGCTGGCAATGCGAGCACCATTCAAATAGACTTCAATGACCCGCCGGAGCAGGCCAATCTAACGGTCGTTGGTTGGGGACAAACTGGACCAGATTGGAACTGGAAACAGTGTCTTCAAGGCACTAATGTAACCTTGCTTAAGCGCCATGAGTGCGCCCATCACTTGCCCGGCTTCACCAACAACATGTTTTGTGCTCTGGGTAAAAACAAATCCGATTCCTGTCTTGGCGACTCGGGAGGTCCTGTTCTCTTTGCTGGACGCACTGCGGGCATTGTCTCGTGGGGCATTGGTTGTGGCTCCGGTTATCCTGGTGCTTATACACGACTTAGCAGTCTCTCGATGACCATATTCCTGAAGAGCATCATGCTGAGGCACTGTCAATAGCGTTGGCAAATTTATTTTCCTTTTGTTTTCTTTAAAAAATAAGATTATTAAATTTATTGTAAGAGTCCTTTTTTTATCAAATTGCTGTTTTTATTATTTTGTTTGCTCCGCCTGGCAAATTCATAATATGCATTGATCAATTATACCCGTTACTAGACGAATTCAAGGGTATTTTGGATTTAAAATATTATCATATAGTTTATTTCTTTCTTCTTTCTTCAGCATAATCATAAATTTTAATCTTTAATTTTCAGAATTCAATTTCTGCTTTTAAATTCAATTTAATTAAATAGAATCCGTTACTAGGCGAATTCAAGGGTATATTGTAATTGTGCTTTTTCAATTGGATCTCAGCTTTCAATTTGAATGTTTAACTCTTTCAATGTGCATTTAAAATATTATCATATAGTTTATTTCTTTCTTCTTTCTTCAGCATAATCATAAATTTTGATCTTTAATTTTTAGGAGTAAATTTCAGCTTTTAAATTCAATTTAATTATATAGAATCCGTTACTAGGCGAATTCAAGGGTACTTTGTAATTGTGCTTTGTCAATTGGATATCAGCTTCCAATTTGAATGTTTAACTCTTTCAATGTGGATTTAAAATGTTATCATATAGTTTATTTCTTTCTTCTTTCTTCAGCATAATCATAAATTTTGATCTTTAATTTTCTGGATTTAATTTCAGCTTTTAAATTCAATTTAATTATATAGAATCCGTTACTAGGCGAATTCAAGGGTACTTTCTAATTGTGCTTTGTCAATTGGATATCAGCTTCCAATTTGAATGTTTAACTCTTTCAATGTGGATTTAAAATGTTATCATATAGTTTATTTCTTTCTTCTTTCTTCAGCATAATCATAAATTTAGATCTTTAATTTTCAGAATTCTATTTCAGCTTTTAAATTCAATTTAATTATATAGAATCCGTTAACTTCTAATTACTTATTTAATCAAATAGTTTTCATTGTTTTGTATCATTCATCAGACAAATTAATTGAATTCAGCAATTTTGTTGGTTAACTTTATTAAGTTAAGACTTCAATTTCAATTGTAATTATTAATTTGACCTTTTATGGTTTGTTCTATTATCAGACCTCACGGTAATTGCAATATCGATTAAGTGAGATTATGTTCGGTTGAGATCCATTTAAATATTTACTCGCAATTACAGATTATTATTGACATAGAGCATTCAATATTAAATTATTCTCAAATTAGAGTTGCATCTGGCCTGGTTGCATCTGGCTTTAGGTAGTTTAGTCTGTGCACGCCATGATATGGTTATGGTTGTGTTGGATGCACTCCATCGTTCTCATTGCGGCCAATGGACAACGGATTGTGGGAGGCCAGGAGACGAGCATTGAACAGGTGCCTTATTTGGTTTATCTACGACAAAGTGGCAGCTTCATCTGCGGCGGATCGCTGCTCACTGTGAGAAGTGTGCTTAGCGCCGCACATTGTGTTTATGGTGCCCAGGCGAAGGATTATACAGTCCATGCAGGTGCCAGTCGACTGGGGGAATCAGCTCCAGTGGTGCGTGACGTTGCCAATTTTTATATTGCTTCGGCTTACACGCCCAGTAATTTCGATATGGATGTGGCCATATTGCAGCTGACATCGCCTGCTGCTCTTACTCCAGGCCAAGTGGCCACAATTGCGCCATGTCGGACTGCACCTTCTAGCAACGCTTATGTCCGCATTAGCGGTTGGGGTGTAACCCGCGAGAATGGCCAAAATCCGGCTGCTCAGTTGCGGACAACCAGAGTCCGGGTGCTGCCCACTCTGGAGTGTCAGCTCGCTTATGTTGGCCAGGCACAGATCAGCGATTCCATGCTATGTGCTGCCATTAGGGGCATCAAGGATTCCTGTTCCGGTGACTCTGGCGGTCCATTGGTTTATCGTGGCCAAGTTTGCGGCATTGTCTCTTGGGGATTTGGTTGCGCACGTGCTGCCTATCCTGGCGTGTACACCAGCGTTGCCAGTCCACGGGTTCAACGATTCATTGAGCAAACTCTCCGAGAACTTCAGAGTTAATGGATGATACTTCCGACTTGTGTTTGATTCAGTTCACAATAATTCACTTTTCCGATTAGTTTATAATTACTTTGTTGGCAAATATGTCATTAATGATATTTACTCTTTTATCATTACTATAATTATTCGATTCGACAGTAAATTATTAACAATTTTACGAGTCGTTGACTTTTTAGTTACGTTATATATATATATATATATATATTTATGGCATGCGTCTTTGATCATTGTGCGAACTTTAATTGATGTGTCTAGTTAAGTCTTTATTCAAATGAGACAAGTAAAGGTGAGCGACTGCAAGATACCCTATAGGCAATTGGCCAGGGACAACACAATTTTCCATATAGAAATCTATGAACTTTAGTTAAATTTATAAGGAATATATCGAAGCTACCTTCTTCTACCTGCTGCACATATTGTATGAGCTATAAACATTAAACGACCACAAGGTCAAAACCCGACAAATAACAGCGCAAAGATCAGTTGTATCTGGATAATTAGTTGATGGTGGTGTTACACTTTCGATGGGAGATAGAACAACAAAATGAATTACTACAAATAATTAATATTTGAACAATAAAACAATGTTATAATTATTTCCTCAAATGAGGGAGCACTTTGCCCAAGCAGGCCACATATAAGGCCGAGAGCAAATAAACGCGCGAGCCGTGTCAGAACTGAAATCATTTACAACTGAATACCGGAGACTATCGAATACTATTTGTACAAGTGATCGGATAGAAAACGCGTCAGGCAGCGACTAAAGCAAATATTTGTCAACATGTTTGGCAACAACTGTTATCATTCGTGCTCTTGTTGACGTTAAACCAATGCAAACGGGGCTTGCTCTACTGCTTTTGCTCCTGCTTCAGGTAATCTCTGGCAAGTCCACCAACGAGGCGGGTGCTCGCATTGTGGGCGGCAGCCCGGTGGACATCAGCACTGTACCCTATTTAATTAATCTACGCACGAGTGGCGCATTTATTTGTGGCGGATCTCTGGTCACCCCCACTCATGTGGTAACTGCAGCCCACTGTGTAAAGGGCATCTCCGCTGCCAGGTTACAAGTGGTGGGCGGTGCCACATTGTTAACGGATGCGGGTGTGCGACGCAGTGTAAGCAAGGTTTACACACCAAAAGCGTATAATACACAAACACTGCACTCAGATGTTGCCGTTCTGAAGCTAAACTCGCCGCTTGAGGGTCGCAATATTGCGACAATTGAACTGTGCAACTCCAGCTGGAAGGTTGGCGAACTAGTTAAAATCTCTGGCTGGGGACAGATCTCAGAGGGCAGCAAAGCCGTCTCACAGCACGTTCGCAGCATTGACGTGGCGTTGATCACACGCAAGAACTGCATAAATCAATATAAATTCCGTGGAACAATTAGCAACACCATGTTCTGTGCATCGATTCCAGGAGTTAAGGACGCCTGCGATGGCGACTCTGGAGGACCAGCTGTCTACCAAGGTCAACTGTGCGGCATTGTCTCTTGGGGCATTGGATGTGCACGACGCAATTCTCCAGGTGTTTATACAAGTGTCAAGACTGTTAGAAGTTTTATCGATAAAGCATTAAAGTTATAAACAAAAAGAAACTACTAGTCTATGAAGCTTAATATTTACATTTTCTAAATTAATTTAGATTTCCTGAAAATATGAATCTGTTAATTGTATTTTTCACATTTAGTCAGAGGAATGATATTCATATTTTCTAAACTGTTAATGTTAATTTAACATTTATGTTAAGTTTACAGTCGCTTAACATGAAATAAAATGGATTCGCAAATAAGTTTTGGTAAACAGAGCAATCAACTTACCACTCGACCGAAGCTCGACAGGCACGCTGATGTGCACGCATACATTCTGCAGATAGACATTGTAGGGATTGCTAATTGTGGTCACCACTGGAAAATATTCATTAACCAGCATTGTCGTTGTTGTTGGTGAGGGATCGTTCATTACATGACCAAGGTTCAGTTGCGTGCGCAAATGGAAGCTGCAATAGAAATGCAACCAAGCGTTAAATGAATTCCGCATGCAAACATCAACAATAAGTTGGCTTCCTGTACGAAGCGATTTGACCTACGTGGGCGCAATGTAGCAAATGGGATTGATTGTCACATTATCATCGAGATCCCGACTGCGCGTGTGATGTCGGAATGGCTGGCGTGTGTAGTTAGCGCTACACGTGAGTAATGCACCAATTTGATCGGTCCCCATGTAGGCCTCCAATCGCACAATCCGCAGCTGTGTATTTTCATTAAACTGATGCGCCTCCGTGCTACACAGCAGTTGATAATAGAAACCTGGCTCCAATCTCATGTTCTTCTCGTACGATTTGAGCTCCAATTGTTCGCTTTGCTCTGGACTTTGCTGCTGCCGCAGTTGCAGTAGATTGGGAAAACATAAATATTTGAGGGCCTCCAGTTTGTAGCTGGTTTGCGGATTACTTGCATCAGCTAGCAGCACATGGAAGCTTCTTATACGCAGCGGCACATCGGTAAGAACGCTGCAAGGTATAAACAATTATCATAAGTGACGGTAACTAGATAGAAATTCCAACTCACCGCACTATGAGATGCAGCTGAAGCACATCGTTGTTGTTCAGTTGAACCTGTTGGAATGTTGCGCACAGCTCCAGCACATCGCTGACCTTATCTAAATCGATTTGTATTGGGGACTTCACACTGGCCAGCGCACTGTTCCACAGCGCTTGAATATCGGGTGTCAGTTGAATATGTGGTATTGGTGGCTCGCTTTGAAACACCTGCCAAAGATTCTCAAGAAGCAACACACGCTCCTTTTGCTCGCCATGATGACGCAGTGACAGTGCCTCAATGCTACAGGCAATGTAATCTGTCACAGAGGCGGCGAGCAGTGCACAACGAAGAGTCTTTAACAGCACATCACTAAAAATAGTCGACCACTTCTCTTCACGGTAGTCAGGTAGCATTAGGGAGTATAGACTGTAAGATAGTTATTTAATTATAATTATGATTTAAGCAACAATTTGATATCACTCACGTCAATGCCTTGGCATGATCGCCACTTAGCAGATACTCTTCGGCCATGTCAATGGCAAGTTTCTTGCGGAATCTTAAACATTTATAGATCTTAAACTGTGCCATTGCCTGACTCAACAAAGCTATAATAGCCGATGAATGATTATAGTTGCGCTCTAGTTCGCACAACTGAACATTCACCTGCTGTTCGGCGACAGGATCTCCCGTCTTCACAGCACGTATGCCAAAGAACTCGGTGTATAAATTTGATTGTGTTTGACTGGACATAGCATCAGTGGAGCCGAGGTTTGAGTTTAAAAGCGCGGCACTGGCCTGTCGAGCAGCTTCACGTCGCTTGATCACATACTCAGCTGCTTTTTGGTAGTAAAGACCTGGATGTTGTATTTGCAGCGCTGGTAAACCATTCTTAATGGCCTCACAAAAGAGCTCCGCGAAAACAGAGTGTCTGCAAGCAACAAAACATGGAGTATATCAGAAAACACTCACAAACATTAATTCAATGAGCAGCTTACTGAGTACTTAGCCAGGCGTGATGCTCAAAGGCCAAATCCTTAAAACCCACACGACTTTTATACTTCTCAATGTGTATAATGAACTGATTAATGGAATCCCTTGGAGTTTTTAACTTAAACATTAGGCGGCACATCTTATAATTAAGAAATCCGGCAATCGTTTTGATTTCCATGCAGTTCCCATCATTGATGCGTATCTCTTCCAAGTTTGAATAGGCCTGAAAATAATGTCTACAAGCAGAGTTCATTAATAAATGTATTGCACCATTTCCAATTATGTATATGTTTACTTTTGTGCCGTACTAAAGTCCTGTCGCATCTCAGCCACAAATCCCAACTTGAACTGATGCCGAATCTTAAGGGAGGTATGGGCTGCCGTTAGCTGATCCCGATGTGTTCGTATGCGCTTGGACATAAGTGCATAGTAGGACTGAGCCATGTCCAAAAATGCCGACTCTAGACGCAGAGTGTAGCCCATGAGATGTTCCGTGTGCGGCAATATGAAGAGCATTTTACTGGTAATTCCACAAGCGGTTGTCAGGCTGGCAGCGCGCTCAGCCGCTAGCATATCCTCTCCTGGAGGTAGCGGTGCCGCTTTTTGGAGCAGTACAAGGCATAGTCTGGTGTTACGTTCCTGCAGTGCATTCTTCAATGACTGCACAATCGCAGCGCATTGCACCTGTTTCTCCGTCCACTGGTTATCGTTCCATTCTATATCCTGAAAGAGCACCACCACCGATGGCAATACGTGGAGGTGCTTTAACATCCAGTTACGCTTAAGTATTCCCTTCGGGTGGTACCACTCATAGGAAACGCGCTTTGGCTTGGCAACCGGGAACTCATAGTTTGAAGGCAGTAGTTTGTATTGCACGGCTGCACGATCCCTGTCCCTATCCGCTGATTTCCGTTGCAGAGTCCCGCTGAACGCATCCCAAATGGATTTATGCACACTTTGACGAGCGATATCCAAGCCACAGAAGCCTATTAGCGGTTGCGGTATCACGAGCAGCTCTGACGGTAAGGTGGTGCCATCAATCGTCATAATTTTGTGTGTGTAATTGATGTTATTCCCTCCCGCACACGACTAACAAACCAAGCCCCAAGGCCTGTGCAATGTATAAATGTTGGTTGCGGATAACACGTTTCCAATTACCCTCAGTGCAGTTAACGCACTTGGTACATGTACTTATGCGTAGGGCGAGCTGATGTGTCCAGAATTTCTTTTATTTTAAGGTATAGAATGTAAATAAACGCCGCCCCAGAAAATGCAATTCGCAATCAGCTGTAGCTGTACGTAAGCTAGTTATCGATATCGCATCGAGGTCCGATATGTTGCGACGCATGCAACACTGGGCGTAGCTGTCACAAACTCACGAACTGTCAGTTGCTTCGGTTTCTTTATACGTGTCGTGCTACGTACTTTCACATTCGCTTTGTTATTTTCAATCTGAACGCAGGTAATGTTCACGTCTGTTTTGTGTATCGGAAATTGACACTTTATACATTGCATTTAATTTGGATTCTTGCAGTGCATCCTGTGCTACTACGCAACAAACACAAAAAATGGCTCCACCACAGAGAATGCGCGTCGCTAACGAAAAGGCCAGCAAATATGTGACAATGCGTGGCAATGTACCTAAATCCTCGGTATGTGTTTATATTTTAGCATATTTAGATGAAAGTAAATTGTGTTTCGTCTTAATACACTATTCGAAATTCAAAAACAACAACAGCAATGAGATAACGGTGCTTGCACGCGCTGTCCAGATTTAGAGCCAATAGTGAAAAGTGCCACGCCGTCATTGATTTTATTGTTGTTGCATGTGTATGCGTGTGTGATACTGGCTCGTGTATGTGTGTTAATGTTATCTCTGTTTCTGGAAATGCTTCTCTATTGCTTTGCTGATCTGGTCATTTCTTATTAATATTTATATCTATTGTTGCTGAACCTGATCAAGTGTTAATCTGTGTATTATTTAATGTTTCAGAAAACGAAAGAAGGACAATACCCCGTGGGGCCCTGGCTCTTAGCACTGTTCATCTTTGTTGTATGTGGATCAGCGATTTTCCAAATCATACAGTCCATTCGGGCTGCGTAAAGTAGAGCAGTTACAAAGTTACAACATTTAAAGATATATCCATAAGCTCAGCACACACTTAAACGCAGGTCTGATTTTCTTTCCCATACACCTCTCGTAACTGAACTATCCCGGCAATATGTGCAACGTCTGCAGAGATTGACCTCAACGATAACTTGGCTTTCCAGTTCATTGAATTGTATGCAATATGTATTTTTATTCACATACAAAATTTAAGTCCATATTTGTATTTTTTATTAATAATTAAGCTTTAAAACCGAACATAATGTGCGCCTATATTGTAAAAGCATTCCCGCAAACCACTCCGCGCACTAACAAATTGCTTGATTGCTAATTGTGCGAAAAAAGGATGGGCACAAATTTATAAATAATTGCATTTTTAGATGCCTTTGCAGCAATTTGAAACATGCAAGAGTTTAAGCGTTGTTTTCGGATACGATGACGATTAGAAAAAACTACAAGTAAATAAATAAATAATAAAAAATAAATATAATTTTTTACCTAAAATCGGTGTTTCTTTATTTAATTATTTAATTTCTGATGCCTGCCAATGTTAATTATGGAAAATTAGAGAAGTAAACTATTTAAATACATAATGATTTTTGTATCCGGGTATAAATATTCAAAAGCTACAAGTCTACAACAAATGTTGTTTTAATAAATGTAATGCAGCCCTGGTTGGCTGTATTTCTGATGTAGTTCATACACGTGGCGATCATGTTGTACAACATTTTAAGTCAAATGGCATTCAAATTAAGATACTTAAGCATTTTGCGGAAAAAATATAAATATTTATAAATGTATAGCCTAAAAAATATTTAATTATTTTATTTAGGTTTTCTTATTTAATTTAATTTTCTTATTACTGGTCTGTTGAGAATTTGTGACGTGTGTGAGACCCATGAGACTCTTAAGGAGCTGCGCATATCTGACGCAAATGCCATTACTTTTAGTCAGGAAATGTTTTTAATAAAAATGAACGTCAAAGTAAATTCGTAAAAATTACGATCTAATGCGCCGCATTTATACATCATTCTACGCGCACACAATGTCAAAAACGAAAGGAAAGGGAAAAGCAGCGGCCATTCCAAATGCGAAAGCGCCACCGGCAGTTAACACGCCGGTCACATTGGACAAAAGCGGAAATATTGCCATAAAAATACTTGCTAAGCCAGGGGCCAAACAGAATGGAATTACCGATATTGGTCTAGAAGGTGTTGGTGTCCAGATTGCAGCGCCACCCAGCGAAGGCGAAGCCAACGCGGAGCTGGTAAAATTTTTGTCTAAAGTGTTGGGGCTGCGCAAGAGCGATGTGTCGCTTGACAAAGGTTCCCGGTCCCGCAACAAAGTAATACTCATAACCAAAGGCGTGTCCACAGTGGAAGCCATACAGCAGCTACTACAAAAGGAATGCGACTCTTAGGTGAACCATCATTTAGAACCTCCCATGTGTATAGATGTTAATAAATCGAAACATTTTTGGTTTTCAAACACAATTAGCTTGTTTTAATTTTGTTTGTTTATGATCGATCATCCAACCTTATTACATATACCATTTAATATCTAATGCGTATGTAGTCTTTGTATTTGTTTTCATTACATAAATTACTTGGATTCTAAATTAGAATTTCTTAAAAACGACAACTGCTCTTAGTGAATGTATGGATCCTACATGTTTTTTAAAATGAGTTAAGCGTATTTCTGTCGCCTAGAACGCGACAAAACGTAAATACAAAATACAATGTAAGCTGAATATTAAATAACTGTTGTTAAGTCAACACATGAAGCGGTTCCAACTAAGGAAATGAAATGTGATCAACTTCAAATAATTTTGCATGTAGTGGTGGTGTGAGGGTGAGATTAAGTGTTGTCCGTTTGTTTAATCGACCTCCTCCATGTGGGAAGCATCCTCGGTATCCTCAACCAGGGATGGAGCATCGCCAGCACTCTGGGCGTCTTCGGTGGTCATGGGCTCGTCCTCATCAATGCCAAGACCCAGCTTGATCATGCGATAGATGCGGCTGGCGTGGACCTGAGGGCTATCCAGGGAGAAGCCAGAGGACAAGAGCGAGGTCTCGAACAGCAGAATGACTAGATCCTTGACTGCCTTATCGTTCTTATCGGCATCGGCCTTCTGGCGTAGAGTCTCAACAATAGGATGATCGGGATTGATTTCCAAATGCTTCTTTCCGGCCATGTAGCCCATGGTGGAGGTGTCACGCAGTGCCTGGGCCTTCATGATGCGCTCCATGTTGGCGGACCAGCCGAACTGAGAGGTGACAATACAGCAAGGCGAGTCGACCAAACGGTTGGACACAACGACCTTTTCAACTTTGTTGTCCAAAATCGATTTCATCAGCTTGCACAGGCTCTCGAATTTGGCCTTATCCTCCTCACGCTTCTTCTTTTCAGCCTCATCCTCGGGCAACTCCAGACCCTCCTTGGTGACGGAAACGAGCTGTTTGTCCTTGTATTCCTTCAAGTGCTGGATGACGTACTCATCGATGGGTTCGGTCATGTAGACCACCTCAAAGCCGCGAGCCTTGACACGCTCCACAAACGCAGAGTTGCTGACCTGGTCCTTCGACTCGCCAGTGATGAAGTAGATATGCTTCTGGTTCTCCTTCATGCGCGACACATAATCGGCCAATGAGCAGAAATCGTCACCAGAGGCTGAGGTGTGGAAGCGCAAGAAATCGGCCAACTTGGCACGGTTGTTGCTATCCTCATGAACACCCAATTTCAGGTTTTTGCTGAACTGCTCGTAGAACTTCTTGTAGTCCTCCTTGTCTTCGGTGAGCTCCTCAATCAGCTCCATGGTCTTCTTAACCAGATTCTTGCGAATAACCTTCAGGACCTTGTTTTGCTGCAACATCTCACGGGAAATGTTGAGTGGCAAGTCCTCGGAATCGACAACACCCTTCATGAAGTTCAAATACTCGGGGATGAGATCCTCGCAGTTGTCCATGATGAAGACACGGCGCACGTACAGTTTAATGTTGTTACGCTTCTTCTGATTCTCGAAAAGGTCGAAGGGAGTGCGACGTGGAATGAAGAGCAGAGCACGGAACTCCAGTTGACCTTCAACCGAGAAATGCTTGACGGCCAAATGATCTTCCCAGTCGTTGGTCAACGACTTGTAGAACTCTCCGTATTCCTCCTGGGAAATATCATCGGGATTGCGAGTCCAGATGGGCTTGGTCTTGTTAAGCTCCTCATCTTCAGTATACTTCTCCTTGATGGTCTTCTTCTTCTTAGCATCCTTGTCCTTCTTGTCGGCATCCTCATCCTCACCGACATCTTCTATCTTGGGCTCATCGGTATCCATCTCCTTCTTCTCATCGCCCTCTTTCTTTTCATCATCAGCCTCATCATCGCTGACCTCCTTCTCACGTTCCTTCTCTACCAACAATTTGATGGGATAGCCAATGAACTGAGAGTGTTTGTTAACAATCTCCTTGATCTTGCTCTCCTCAAGGTAATCGGTCTGATCCTCCTTGATGAATAGGACGATCTTGGTACCACGGCCCAAAGGCTCAGAGTTGTCAGCACGGACAGTGAATGATCCGCCGGCGGACGACTCCCAGATGTACTGCTCATCATCGTTGTTCCTTGAGGTGACGGTCACCTTATCAGCCACCAAGTAGGCAGAATAGAAACCAACACCGAACTGACCAATCATGGAAATATCGGCACCAGCCTGCAATGCCTCCATGAATGCCTTAGTGCCCGACTTGGCAATTGTGCCTAAGTTGTTAACCAAATCGGATTTGGTCATACCAATACCGGTATCGATGATGGTCAGAGTACCAGCGGTCTTGTTTGGTATCAGCTTAATGTACAACTCCTTGCCAGAGTCAAGCTTGCTGGGATCCGTCAGCGATTCATAGCGGATCTTGTCGAGAGCATCAGACGCGTTCGAAATCAATTCACGCAAGAAGATTTCTTTGTTTGAGTAGAATGTGTTGATGATCAACGACATAAGCTGAGCAATCTCAGCCTGGAATGCGAAAGTCTCAGCTTCTTCGGGCATCTGCAAAAAAGAAAACAAAATGATTTAATTTAATATTCTATCTATCTAGGGATTGCACATAATTAAAGAGTTTATATTAAATTAATGAACTGAACGAATACACATCGAACAATCAAGATTCACCGCCATTTGCTTAAACCCTCGAAGTTCTCGCAAATTCATGCTTACTCATTCACGTATGTACATAATTGATGTTCACACTGTCCCATCATACATATTCAACTTAGAACTCATCAACATGGAACAATCGAGAAGCGTTACCTTGTCAACGACACTATTTATTGGCGTCATAGTAACTTTTCTAGAAATATATTCTTTCAAATATATAATTTATGTTCGCCAATTTTTTAATGTCTGCAATTTACATATGCTCTTACAAATTTTTTTTCAGCTTTAGTTTGGCTAGAGCGAAAGAGAATCTTCCAAGCACGTGTAACAATAAAGTGTATAAAGTATGTACGCAAGTACGATCATAAGTACATAAATGGATGAAAATTATATATTTTAGTTTCATGTAATTAACGAGTTTGTGGATGCAATATTCCAGAATTTTCGGTACTTTTCAAACAGCATATGGGTCACTCAGAGCATATAGTTTTCTTTCGGTTTCTTTAAATTAATAAATGCCGATGTGTGTGTATGTTAAAATTTGCCAATCTACAATTAATATTTTTTGAATGAAAAATTAAACTCGACCGCATTTTCTAGAACTTTCTGCAATCGATAAAACTAAAGGAACTGTGTCAAGAACGCATCTTTTACACATACACACATAATCGTAATTGTGACCCAATAAAATATATTTTGCACGTTGTGATTGCTTACCTTGTTATATTTGTTTCACAGAATAAACTTTAAAACTATAACTTTTCAGTTTTCTTTGAGCAGAAAATGAAATTCACTTTTTTGCTTTGATTTTCAGCAGACGCTCACCGCACGAATTTTTTCTCAATACTGACAAGCCGGCATCGGCGTGCTACCGCTTTTATAGAGGGTGCATAAAATGCTACGAAACTTCTAGAGGCTTCTAGAGACTTCTCGACGACAGGGCTACAATTTCCGGTTGTTATTATAGGGTTGCACGGAATAAATATTCAGTGTTGTAGGTTGCCAAGTTCCATTTGAATGTAAAGTTCTAGAAAACAAGTTTTAAAGCAACGTCTACTCAGTTCATTGATTCATTGTCAATAATGAAAACTAAAATTTATACATTTTTTAAGTTTATAAAATTTATAAAATAATAATATATATTATCATAAAAGAATACAATCTCCGCAAAATAGTCAATTGGAAATGTACATAAAATATTACTTATTTTAAATTATGAAAAAAAAAATACTATACTATGTAAACAAGTGTGTATTTTGTGCTTTTTATTATTCAGTATTTTTTGTTGGATTTAGAGTTGCCATTTTTAAGTTGAACAAAAGTGTGACCGTCGATAAACGATGACGACTTTATTTGGTACCAAAACTGACAACGTTTATATTATTGTTGATATTAAACACAATAATTTTTATTTTAAAATATGGGTGGAACTCGTTGTGTTTTTCGAGATTGTCAAGTGTCAACGCAACGCAATCCAAAAATGCACTTTTTTAAACTGCCAGTTCGTGATCCAGTTCGTCTGGAAGCCTGGCTGAGGAATTGCGGTAACGCTAATATTTTAAATGTTGCAAGGGAAAAGCTGTCAAATCGCGCCGTTTGCGCGCGTCATTTTCGCTATGAATGCTTTATGAACTACAAATTGGATAGACTTATTCCAAATCAAATTCCCACGTTGGCACGTATTAGCAAGGAGCTGGCCTGGGACCTTGGTCGCCTGGACGAGAATGGCGAAGCTACGATGGTCAAGTTACCCAGTCCCACATTAACACACCTAATTTCCCCAGAAAATTTCGAGTGCCCACTAGGATTTACAGAGGATGCACGTTTTGGCCGTAAGTACGCAGCGAAAAGGCGTACTCCACCCCGTCCTTTAGAATTGGATGAAATCAAAAGACAAAAAGTTATGCATGTGCAAGAGCAGCATCCGATGAATACTATTGAAGCGTTCGAATTTATTGATAAAGAAACTCCTGAAGATAATGTGTCTGTAAAGGCAACTGATCCTATAGTCGATGCTAAGAAACCAGATATGTCTGCTACATTGGACACAAGAGGGCTGCCTACTCTGCCAGATCAGATCTTGAATGAATTACAGCTGAAGTATGATCGATTGAAGGCAGATTTTGATCAGCTCTCTGTCGAAAATGTAGCTCTGAAGGAGTCAATATTGAAACGAGAAGCTCAACAAGAAGAATGCAAGGTCAATACCTTATTCAGTTCCACGCCACAATTATCTAAGCCACAACTTTATAATGGGATTAAGAGATATCTGGGTCCAAGCATGGCGGCTTTAGTTCGCATGGAAATGTTTGGTGGCGGGGAACGTGAATGGAAGGATGACGAGCGTGACTTTGCCAAGGAGCTACTTCAGCTTGGCGAAGATGTTTACAATCATTGCTGTGATGAGTGGCGATTTCGGCTGCCCTCACTACGAATGACACGCAGTTGGTTGCAAAACACAAGTTCTGTTGACCATGACGATGAAAATATTTAAATTTGGGGAATATTAATAATAAATATTAAATATTAATAATAATATACATATATAACAATAATAAAATCGCTCTATTTTGTCATTTTTGTCATCAATGGCAAAATTTATTTATAACAAAAGGAGAACCTTAATTCATTTACCTATTCAAATCTACATGGCTTTAATCTACTCACAAGGTTTGTGTAATTGCCACATTATTAAAATGCGAATCGAATAATTAAAACTAGTCATTATTATATCAACCTATCTATCTATAGCTTATAATGCTGAAAAAATGTGCAATGATTGTGCATTGACTGGCGGAATTTATGCCTGTTTGGATGAATTCACATATGGAGAATCTATTATTCTATGTCTTTCTATTTTTTTTTAATGTAAACACATTTTTAGCCATCTTGTATGCCTGATACCACAACTGAATCGATAACGATTCTATGATTCCACAAATTCTTCTTCCCCAGAATCGACTATTCCTACTACTTATACTATATTAAATGAATCATCTACACTTGAAACAATAGAGTGTTGAACTCAATCTCAACCCTTGATTCCACGAATCAGAATCCACTATTATAGTTATGTATACTGTTACTTGCTATCGGGAGAGTTAATTTGTTGGCTTTATCATTGCAATTCCAACCAATATTAAAATGCAAAGACGAGTCGCTGCATAACAACGAGACCAGATGATTGCTAAACCATATTAAAACTATTTATGTATAATATCTAATTAATTGTACATTAAATATAATTAAAATAAGCTCTATTTGTTCTAAGTTATAAGTTATATAATCATTGGATTTGAAAATAAATGGAATGACAGGTAATAGGAAGTAGAACTGACTTTGCTATTTAATCCATTCTCTCTTCTTATCACTAACATAAAGAATACTCGGCGTTAGATAAAAACACTATACCTTGAAAAAATTATAATTTAGAATTAATTTAATTTTAATATGTCTTCTCATTAGAACGATTCTAACAGGATCTAAGTATTAGCCAACCACTTACAACTTAGTTTACTGTATTGCTTAAATTATTTGTGATAATATTATTTGTTTTTCATTTATTTCTTTACAGTTATAGTATTTTTAAACTTCAGTAAATCATACTTTATGAACAAAAGTCTGGTTTCTGAACTAAGCATTGCTCGCCATTGAAATAAGTTTCCTTCTGATTAATTTTCTCACAAGGGTATATCCTTCCTCTTCCACCGAGGCAATAAATATAACTGAAACATATATACTATATAATAAATAAATGGAAAATAAAATTAAACTTGTAATACATACGATTTACAAGAGGCATCGCTTTCATTTGTGTGATCTCCATCTCCATTTTCGGTGCAGAACGTTTTAAAATTAGTATCTACTGTCGTAGAGCTGCTTGGAGTTGTGCTAGCAGGAGTTGTGCTAGCAGGAGTTGTGCTAGCGGGAGTTGTGCTTGCTGGAGTTGTGCTAGCAGGAGTTGTGCTTGCTGGAGTTGTGCTAGCAGGAGTTGTGCTAGCAGGAGTTGTGCTAGCTGGAGTTGTTCTTGTTTGAGTTGTTTTAGCGGGAGTTGTGCTTGCGGGAGTTGTTCTAACGGGAGTTGTGCTAACAGAAGTTGTGCTAGCGGGAGTTGTGCTTGCTGGATTTGTTCTAGCGGGAGTTGTGCTAGCAGGAGTTGTTCTAGCAGGAGTTGTGCTTACTGTTGTTGTGCTTGATTCAATTGGAGCTGCATCCCCAGGTTTACATATGGGCTTGTGTCCATCAGCTTCTGGATAGCAAATGAACTTTTCTCCCGTGCAGGTATAACCAACAGGGCAGGTAAGATCGTTCCTGGTGGGTACCCCTTAACCAAGAATAGACTTCGTTTAAATCGTAGAATCTAGAATTGAATATTTACTCACCGTCAATGCAAATCGAATAGGTATTCTGACTATGACATGCTGCTCTTCCAGATTGGCAAACATCGCAAGTGGCACTCAAATATTTTAGAAGGAGCTATTTTAAGGATTATTAAGTTATTTGGATATTAAATGCGCTGTTAGATATTTAGTTTACCAAAGTTATAAGCAGCTTTAACCACATCTTAGTGTATTCGCGGACGATTTACTTTTTGGACAAAAATGTCTTTCGCAAGAGTTATACATTTTATATTGTCATTTTATCTCTGATAGAGATTTTATGTCTGCCACGAATTAATGATTACGCTTATTAGTTTATTAAGTTTAGTTTACTTACACTGGTAATATTTTGTTGTTTAAGTCGCCGCTCAATATAAGCACCTAAAATCAAGTTATGTTCACAACGAAAATGAAAATATTTAAATATGGGGGAATAACATTTAGCATCTTTAAATATTAGATAAAACTTATTCTGAATACGGGGACAGTTATCTATTTTTTTATACACAAGTATAAACTCGCTCTATTTTGACACATTTTGGCATCAATGCCAAAAGTTATTAATAGCAAAAGAATGAGAACCTTGATTTATTTACCTATTCAAATCTTTATGGCTATAATCTACTCACAAGGTTTGTGTAATTGTCACATTATTAAAATACGATTCGAAGAATTAAAACTAGTCATTATTATTTCAGCAGCTCAACGCACATATCAAAAGAAGATTTTAACATGAATTTAATTCTAAAAGTGCTAACCGTAAGGACAAGTGAAAATTTTTTTACAAACCTGTGTATTTATAATAGATCAAAATGTTTTATTATTTTCAGTTAATAATGCTGAGCCTTTTGTTTGGAACAGTGAACTGTGAGGAAAATAATTGCAATGATTGTGCACTGACCGGCGGAATTTATGCCTGCTTGGATGAATTCACATATGGAGTCTGTTATGATATGGGCTCTGTTCATCCAGAATCTATTGAATCTTGTCCTAACGGTTATTTTTGCAATATAGATGGTGGAGTCTTTTGTACAGCACCGGGAACCTCATCTGTAAGTTCTATGGAACTTTTAAAATTTCGTTTTTTTTAATGATAACACATTTTTTAGCCATCCTGTGTGCCTGTTACCACAACTGAATCTTCAGGTTCGTAACTAGATTCAGATACTGAATGTTTCACCTATGATTCCACAGATTCTTCATCTACAGAATCGACTATTCCTAATACTGATATATAAATTGAATCATCAACCCTTGAAATAATACAATAGAGTCTAAAACTCCATATTTGCCTCAGATTCCACAGTGTGTTTAACCGAATCAGAATCCACAATTTCAACAACTGATATATCAACAGAATCTTATCTTGTAGAATCATTCTTCACAATATATTGCTAGACTGAATCTTCGCATCTAATTACAGATTCGTCAACGCCAGCAACAACGACAATGGCACCAGAGATAAATCCAGACAAATATTGTACGGATCTAAAGGCAACAGGATATTTCCGCGTAAAGAGTGATCCTACCTGCAAAGAGTGAGTAGATAGTCAATAATGTGTATTAATCATTGAATTCTTTATACTATTATAGTTATGTATACTGTTACTTGCTATCGGGAGAGTTAATGGGTTGGCTTTATCACTGCAACACCAACCAATATTACAATTCAAAGACGAGTCGCTGCGTAACAACGAGACCAGATGATTGTTAAACATTAAATTGCAAAAATGTATATACCTAAATATTTGTATATTAAATATAATTAAAACATGCTCTATTTGTTCTAAGCTATAAGTTATATAATCATTGCATTTGAAAATAAAAGGAAGCAGACAGCTAATAGGAAGTAGAACTGACCTTGCAACTTAATTCATTCTCTCTTCTTATCAGTAACATAAAGAATACTCAACGGCAGATAATAATTTTATGAGCTACACTATACCTTGAAAAAATTATATTTTAGAATTAATTTAATTTTAATATGTCTTCTCACTAGAACGGTTCTAACAGGATCTAAGTAATAGCTAACCACTTACAACTTAGTTTACTGTATTGCTTAAATTATTTGGGATAATAAATATATGATGTTCTAAATGTTCGTTTATTTGTTTTTCAATTATTTCTTTACAGTTATAGTATCAGTAAATTATACTTTATGAACAAAAGTCTGGTTTCTGAACTAAGCATCGCTCGCCATTGAAATAAGTTTCCTTAGAATTAATTATCTCACAAGGGCGTATCACTCCCCTTCCACCGAGGCAATAAATATAACTGAAACATATATACAAGACAATAAATAAATGGAAAATAAAATTAACCTGGTAATACATACGATTTACAAGAGGCATCGCTTTCATTTGTGTGATCTCCATCGCCATTTTCGGTGCAAAACGTTCTAAAATTAGTATCTACTGTTGTAGAGCTGCTTGGAGTTGTGCTAGCAGGAGTTGTGCTTGCTGGAGTTGTGCTAGCAGGAGTTGTGCTTGCTGGAGTTGTGCTTGCAGGAGTTGTGCTTGCAGGAGTTGTGCTAGCAGGAGTTGTGCTTGCTGGAGTTGTGCTAGCAGGAGTTGTGCTTGCTGGAGTTGTGCTAGCAGGAGTTGTGCTTGCTGGAGTTGTGCTTGCAGGAGTTGTGCTTGCAGGAGTTGTGCTAGCAGGAGTTGTGCTTGCTGGAGTTGTGCTAGCAGGAGTTGTGCTTGCTGGAGTTGTGCTTGCTGGAGTTGTGCTAGCAGGAGTTGTGCTTGCTGGAGTTGTGCTAGCAGGAGTTGTGCTAGCAGGAGTTGTGCTTGCTGGAGTTGTGCTAGCAGGAGTTGTGCTTGCTGGAGTTGTGCTTGCAGGAGTTGTGCTGGCAGGAGTTGTGCTTACTGGAGTTGTGCTTGCTGGAGTTGTGCTTGCAGGAGTTGTGCTTGCAGGAGTTGTGCTTACTGTTGTTGTGCTTGATTCAGTTGGAGCTGCATCCCCAGGTTTACATATGAGCTTGTGTCCATCAGCTTCTGGATAGCAAATGAACTTTTCTCCCGTGCAGGTATAACCAACAGGGCAGGTAATATCGTTCCTGGTGGGTACCCCTTAACCAAGAATAGACTTCGTTTAAATCGTAGAATCTAGAATTGAATATTTACTCACCGTCAATGCAAATCGAATAGGTATTCTGACTATGACATGCTGCTCTTCCAGATTGGCAAACATCGCAAGTGGCACTCAAATATTTTAGAAGGAGCTATTTTAAGGATTATTAAGTTATTTGGATATTAAATGCGCTGTTAGATATTTAGTTTACCAAAGTTATAAGCAGCTTTAACCACATCTTAGTGTATTCGCGGACGATTTACTTTTTGGACTAAAATGTCTTTCGCAAGAGTAATACATTTTATATTGTCATTTTATCTCTGATAGAGATTTTATCTCTGCCACGAATTAATGATTACGCTTATTAGTTTAGTTTATTTACACTGGTTATATTTTGTTGTTTGAGTTTCTGCACAATTTAAGCATCTAAAATCATGATCACATTGCTAAATGTGAAGTTGAACACAAAAAGATTGACATAAAAGATTCATCTTCCAACTTGATTTAATACACAATCTCTTATATAGTTTACATTATATTCGAAAGCTTTGACAAGTAATTATTCAATTGATTGTACATTTAATCTTCCACCTCAACAAACAATTCTTTGCTTACAAAATCTTAGTGAGTCAATTATTCCAGATTCCATGCATTGGTTAACGGCGGATCAAACTTCCAAAAAAAATGATTTCCCTTTGCATTTCGTCTTCCATCTTAATTGTATCTGATTTGACGGATTGTTGTTGAATGATTTTCTTGAATAATTGGTTAGTAACATACGTGTTCTTATTCAGGTATAATGTTATTAGACCAGTCTCGTGATTGCAGATTGGAGCAGCGTCTACTTGAAATTTTAAACTACAATACTGAATATAAAAAGTTGATTTTATTTTGGGGTCTTTTTCATCAAAGATAATGTACCTTGTTAAACTTTTATTGCGTATTTAGGCTTTTGTCAATAAATTATTTTGTTTGTATAATTATGCGATAATGCTTAGATAAATATATATTCACAAATTGAAGGCGCATTCGTTAGCTGTAAGCGGTTAGCTGTAGTATACAATATCTAGGAATATATTCGAAATTGAGTGTAAAATGCATAACTAAAATATAGTAAAATCTTAATTCTTAGCTCCTATATAGGGGAAGCCTTAACTTCTGGACGTTATGAACATACATTTCGGTATTGGTTTACACACTTGTGTGTAAATATACTAGGTAATTATGAATTCGCACAGTTTTTATATATAGTCTTCATTCAATTACACAAACACAAATATATATATATATATATTTATATATATATAATCTATATCTAATTGTATAACACAACATACATAAACTTTAAACATATATGCATATAAAATGCTTTTAACTACGTATACAAAGTTCAGACGTGTGTGTCTGAAATTTAAGGCAAATCATAGCATATAAGAAGCACTTAATGTAAAGGCATATAAATTCGTTACTTTCTAAAACGAAATAATACTTCGTCGTCAGCAAATGCAGTAAATTATTATACTAGTTTTAATCCAACACACTAAACGCAACCGTATTCATACCAAATGCTATTGCTTTTATCTTCATTGCGTTTGCGTAGCGATTTATCATCCTGATTTGCGGTGCCGGCGACACTGCCGCCACTCCCACTGCCACTGGCCTGCAGCAGCGGACTTTGATCGGTGGTGGTGGATGTGCCGCCAATCGTGGTATTAATTCTATTGTACATAAGAAATGTAGCGGGACTATCATTCTTCTGTGGCGTTTGCGGCTCGGCAGTGGTGTTGGCAGCGCTGTTGCTAGGTGTCGGCGTAGAGCAGGATTGCGGCTGTTGGGATTGCTGAGTTGAGTTATTGGAACCATCGGGCAGCTTCTGATGCTCGTCGATCAAATAAACGGTGCGACGTGAGCCGGCTGTTCCCAGAGTTAAACTGCTGCCAGTTACATCAGGCGCTTCCAGGCTGCTGCAAGTGAAGGACCATTAATTTCAATCCATGGAAAAGTAAAGTAAGAAGCAAGTTATACGATAAGCGATATCGATACGACAAATATAGACATAATAACATCGCAATAAAGGAATTGGGGAGATGAGACGGGGTGAATATAAATTGTTGACTTTGTTTAGGGTATCAAGTATGTTAAACATTTAAAAGCGCATACCCGTGCACGCTATTTCTACGTGAGTTACTTAAATCCGTACGTTTCTGGGCCTGGAGACTACTTCGCACAGTGCCACCCCGTTGAATGGAGCTATCCAGTAAATCTCTGATATATATATTCAACAGTGTGTGCATGTGAGTGTAGAGTGTGTTGTGCATGGTGAGTTGTTGTGTATAATACATGTAAATAGAACAAGAACCATGAACCAACTTAAATACACATATTCATTAAATCTTTAAACATACCGTTGCAGGCTTTGACGCAAGGGAACATTACGTTGTAACAAATGCGTATCGGACGCGATGGATAGGGGTTCCTCGTTGCTATTATCAGATTCATTCCCACCCGATTCAGAGCCGATGACAAACTGTGAGCTGGTACGTGCGTCATCCACCCAAGAGCGTCGATTCTGGAAATAAAATATGTTAACAATTTCCTCTCTAATACTCGTTGATTTCACATACCCGACTGGGCACCTTATTCATCAAATCGGAGCTGGCCTTTTTAACGCGACGAACCAGGCTGCTAGCAAACGGTTTCCTATAGAATTAAGGCAGCTAAGTGAGTTCAATGCAGTAAATAATCTATAATATATTTTATGTACTTCTTTTGGACGGTAGTCTCCGACTTTTTATAGTGTTCCATGATTTTCTCTTCGAGCTTTTCCTTTTGCCGCTTCAGACTGTGTACGCGTTCGGTGTAGTTCTTTTCCTCTTCGTGGAAATGCTTTTTATCCTCCAAAGAAATAGCCAACAGTTCCTGATACTGCGACAATAGCTGTGAGACATTATCCATTAAAGCCTTGCGCTCAGAATCCAAGTCTGCATTATTCTGTATTAACATCTGCTTGATTCCCAAAAGGAGGCAATTATACAAAAGTATTCGGAATAAGGAATATTTTTTGAAACTCACCTCGCAACGTTGCTGTACCTTGGAGTACTCGATCTGGAGTAGACGCACCTGGTCTTGTTTTGCATTCAGCTCACCGGTCAGTTCAGTATTCTGCAATTTAAGGCTACTATGCTCCATGCGAATCATCTTGTATTGTTCCTGTATGTTTTTGTATTCGTTCTTAAAGCGATCGCTAGTGGCAAAAAGATTACGAAAATCATCGGTTAACTTGGAGTGCTCGGTGCGCAAAACGGCCAGATCTTCATGGCACGATTTCATGGTGATAGTTTGGGCGGTTAAGTCCTCGATGCGTTGCTCATGTCCTTGAATTGTTTCTCGTGCATCGCGGGATTCTTGCCGCAAATCGCGCACTGCTGCCTTTAGCTGTTCCTTGTCCTTGTTTAGCGATTCATATTCGGCGGAAAGTTGATCATGAAGGCATTGCAATGTTACCTGATCCTGCAGTGCATGTTTATGCTCCTGCTGCAAGGCATCGATCTCTTTCAGTAAGGTATCTTTCTCAGCGGCGAGCTGCGAATTTGCCAACTGCAATGCCACGTGTTGTGTATTAAGCGATGTAATTTGTGATCCCAGCGCGGCTACATCCACACTGAGACGTGCATTCTCAGTTTGAAGCTGGGTGTTACTATCCTGTAGTCGCAACAATTCAGCAGACTCACGTGCTGGACTCAGACGCACCTTATGCTCGAATCGTAATTCCTGCGCTGATGGCATAGGAGTAGCAGCTGACAACTCGATGTTCTTTTCAACGGTGTAGATTTCCTGCCGATGACACAGCACACACATGTCAGACTTGACCCCAGGCTTCTGCTGCTGCTCTCGATTGACATTCAACATGATTTCCCGAACAGTTTTAAATGTCTCTGGATTGCGTACTAGCTTCTCTACCATATGCTCTACATTCAGCTCGGTGGACTCGCCATCGACCTCATTGACATTGAGACCGAGCTTTTCCAGATTATGTCGCACTTTCTTTGTGACTAGCGTGCCATTAACTAGATCGTTGCGCAACGTACTTATCATTTCCTGATCAATATTGCGCTGGGAGCTTAACTCTTGATTTTGTTTCTCCAGCTCAACAAGCTTTTGTTGCACAAGCTCGGCTTCGTCTTGCGCCTTTGCAAGGCGAGTCAGCTCCTTTGCTTGAATATCCATCCGATTAATGCTTTCATCTAACTGCACAGACTTTTGTTCACTGCTCTCCTTTAGTTTAGTCACCTCCTTTAGTAGGCTTGCATTCTCACGCTCGTAGGTGCTTACCTTGACCTCAATCTCGTATAGTTTCTGCTTCGTTTGCTCGAAAAGTTGTGTTTTCTCCAAATACTGTTCAAGTTCCTTGGTTTTACTCTCAGTAAGGCGCTCCAAATCATCGGCTCGACGCTGGATGCTCTCATTAAGGGTTTGTATACGTTGTTTCTCTTTGTTTAGCGTCTCAACGTGCTGTTCAGCATCTGCGAGTTTTTGACGATCTACATCACGTTCTAGACTCTGGCGATCGTAGCTTTTCTGGCGATTATCAACGGCATCTTGCAGCTTCTTGTTCTCCTCCAGTGCGTTCTTGAATACGCTCTCCAATTCCACATTCTGTTGTGTCAATCTTTGTATGTTCTCCTGCATTTGCTCAATTTTTAACGACAATTTCTTCTTTTCCTTTTCCAGCTCCAGCATTTTGCTGGTAGATTCATGGAAATTACTCTCCTTCAACTGTTCCAGGGCAGCAGTTAGACGACGATTTTCCAGCTCCAGTTTAAGTGCACGCGTTTGTGCGTTGTTTGTTAACTGCTCGGATAAACTGTTATCGCCCGAATTGCACTCCTCATCATTGTCTGAAAAGGATTTATCAATCTCCTGTGTCGAGTTCAGATTCTTTGCCACCAGTTGCAGCTGTGCATTTTCCTCTAAAAGTTCCTCTAGCTTGGTGCGATCTACATCACGCTCCAATGCCATGTCATTTAACTTCTGCTTGTATTTTATGATCTCCGATTCCAAAGTAATGGCGTGCTCCGAACGCTTGCGTGATCGCTGCAGTTGTTCCTCCAGCATTTCTCTAAAAAAAGATATATGTAAAGAATTCCAAATTGTGCTTTAAATAAATGTGAGAATCGTACTTGGATTCAAGTAGCACGCGATTATCCTCGCGCAATTCTTCGACGCGGGATTTGTAAAAGTCGGAGTCGCCCAGCTTTTCACGATATTTCTGCACCTCAATCTCGAGACGATCAGCGCGTTCAGCGCGCTCCCGCAATATGTCCACCTCATCTCGATAAGCAGCCGCACGCTTGGCCTCTGTAAACCAATCCTGACTCTATGATGGAATGAAAAGAGAGATATTAGTTAGTTTACAGATTGATTAGGAAAAGTCACTTGCATCTTGGCGCAGCTTGTCAAAGCGCAGCTTTTTGTCTTCAAGTTCCTCGCGCAGCTCTAATAAATTTTCCGACTTCTCCTCACTGAAATGAAATACCGATTAAAGTATTGTAGTATATTATAGTAATTATTCTATATCTTACAGTTCCTGACGTAATTTGCGATTCTTTGATCTCAAATCGGCGCACTCGACAGCCAAATGATTGCTCTCCGAATTGGAAGATGATGGTGTTGAGGTTGTTGTGCCGCTGGAGGGTGAACGTGGAACACTAACTCCTTGAACGCACTCGGCACCATCGCTGGCATTCAGTTCGGGTTCAACGCAAACTGTCTCAATCCACTTCAAATACATGTGATCACGTTCCTTGGTTAGACGCATTATGTGACCATACATATTTTCTGGAGTCAGACGCTCCAGCGAGTCCTCAGTAAGCACCAAACTGTGGCTATCAGTGACCTGTTTAATAAGCGCCACTATTGCATGCTGAGTCTCAAGATCCAGCTCCTTGATGCGGGCGATGAACAGCTCCTTGTTGGGACATTGCACTGCCGCGCCCAGTAGTAGCGTAAGCAGCGTTTTCATCTGCTCAAGTCCATGCTTACTCTCTGGATAGTAGCCCAACATATACGCATCAGGCAGCACCAGAATCGTTTGGCCTAGCTCCTCCTCGAACAGCGACTTCAAATTTCGCACAATGCACTCAAAGTTCTTAGCACGCGCAATGCTCAGAGAGTTGCCGCTTAGATCGGTCAGAAGCTCGCTGGGATTGTTCTGTGGCTCTGGATCGATCTGGAGCCAAACGCTGTGTATTATGATGCCATCTAGCAGCGATGTATAGCCGGCGAGCAGTTCGGCACGAGGCAGGCATGACTCCAACTGAAAGCGAAAGATGATTGCGAGAATATGATGCGTTGGGAGCTGATTGTCTTTGAGCCTACGACTACGACTTTCAAGTGACGATTGGCAGCTTTATTATGGTGATGGTGCACTGAACTTCTGGCAAGCACAAGCACAACAGTTAAGAGCCTACTCTACTATAAGATGCCAATTCTTAATTCTTGTATACCAGGCACAATACTTCATATCATCACTATAAGGTCAATGTTTCTTGAAAAAATGTGTATCATTTTAATATTCCCTATTTAACACACTTTAGGTGCAAAGGGTATAAAAAGCTGGTCGAGTATTTCTTTAAGGTTTCGCGATTGGCAAACAAAAGGTAGCCGACGCGTCAGGCCGCTGTTAATGACAGCATAAAAAGAGTTGTTGTTGTACCGTAAACGGTAGTAGAAGCTGTCCCAATCAAAGCCACAGTTACAATGACCTTGGGGGGCTACGGTAATCTATGTAAGTAGTTACGTATGTATATGTATGCATTGTTAATATGTGCGGGCGCATGTATGTAAATGAAACACTTGAATATATTTGTATGACAATCACTTTGGTATTCAGTTGCCCCTTATGAGCATGTCGAGCATATTTATTTACTCACCCAAGAAACGAGCGCTCCATTTATGAATTCGTCAATTTCCATTGGTGTTGCGGTTGCCGTGCCAGCCATTGCTTTTAAAGTTGTTGTTTTATCTGTGTGTGTGACTGCGTGCGTGCTCTGGTGTATGGGACGTTGCCGCCGCTGCACCTGCCGCAATCGTCAATACAGCAGCCCTGGCGACAGCAACGGCGGATGTATCTTTGTTTCTAATTCAATTGCCGTCGCGACAGCTTCACAGCCTCCAAATCATTACCCTTGCTAACATACACACACTCTGGTATATAAACAGACACTGCTAATAGAACTTGCAGAATTCAAGAAAAAAATAGTTTAGTTAATTTACGGTCTGCAAAAGTTGAATGCACCTAAGCCGTTCTTTTAGTTATTTTATACAAACAAAATGAATATTATCTCCAAGTTTATTTATTTTTTTGTTAGCAAAAACACCTGGTTGCGCTTGCTGTAAATTGAGACTGTCGTTCAACTAGTTCGCTTTTTCGTTCTTTTGATAATTAAGAGAGTCCGTTTTACACATGCAAAGCTATCAAATTTAATATGAGCTACAACCCTATTAACGATATATGTTCAATAATATATCGATATAAAGTTATGAAAGTAAATTAAATTGAATCTAAAACTGAAGATATGATTGTAAAACTTAAGGGAGGAAACTTGAAATTAAACTAAAGAAATAGCTCGAGTGACAGTTATAATTTCAAATATGTAATCGATTAAAAATCGCTTTTATCATTGAACTGACACATCAGGCGCGCAGCTGGTTCAATATTTTCCACTACTGGCAACTCTGTGTGCTAGTTGCCGTTGACATTTCTTAGCGCCCAAAGCTTATTCGTGTGGAATGCCTGGCTATACTGACGAACGGATTATTTAACGCTCCGCAAAAATGTCTGCGATTACAAATCAAAACTGCAGACTTCGAAAAATACACTGTTAAATTAAAAATAATTTGGAAAACGCATTCATAACTATTGAAAACGAATTGTATCGACGCGTACGCGAAATTCAGTGCGTGAAGTTGAAAAGCGTCTGCCTATATATAGCAACTTCTATATATGCACAAATAATTGCAAATAGGTTAAATATTAAGTATTCGATATGGGCAATCAACCGGGTAAACTGCAGACAGCACAGAGTGGACGGCCCAAAAAGAATGTGCATTGGAAATCTGCAGGTAAGTGTGATAGATCCTCAGCCCCTTAATCTTAAAAAATAAACTAAAGTTTGAAATTTGTTCCCGAGATTCAGCATAGAAAATATCTCTAATTGGCTGTGAGAGCGCTCATAGTCCACATAGTTGGTGGGAGCGCTAGAAATTTGGCTATTTTTAGCCACTCGCACACTCAAGTGGTTGCTGTAGCCGTCTATTGCTGCGGCAGCGTCCGTCTGGTCTTTTTTTGTTTTTGGGTTTTGTGTGTGAATCTTTGATCTAAAAAATTTGAAGACGGCAAAGTAATTGTGGCTAGCGCAAGCGCAAGAGTTTTCTTTTGTGAGTATATTGAGTGCATTATTTACCTGTGATTTATTCATATTTTCAGAACGGCCCTCTCCACCGGGTCGTCCAATATTGACGCCTCTGGCGCTTTCTGAGCAGCAGCCTGATGTTGTTAACTTGCGTTGGGATCGCCCGCTGCTGGACGGTGGCTCCCCTATAACTGGATATACAGTTGAACAGCGACGTGTTGGTTCGCCTCATTGGGTCCGTGCCACGCCCACGCCCATCTCACGCTGTGAGATTCAAATAAGCGGCCTGGAGCCCGGCTGGCGTTATGAGTTTCGTTGTTTTGCTGAGAACATTGTTGGACGCTCGGATGCCAGCGAACTGTCTGATCCCCTAACGGTAACGCTACAAAGGAACGCAATAAGCGTGCCACGTTTCATTGAGGAACTGACGGACATGGATGCCGTGGAAGATGAACGCATTGAGTTCCGTGTACGTATATTAGGTGAACCACCACCAGAGATCAACTGGTTCAAGGATGGCTACGAGATTTTCAGCAGCCGCCGGACGAAGATCGTCAACGAGAATGATGTTAGTGTGCTCATTATACACCAAGTGGCGCTAACCGATGAGGGAGAGATCAAATGCTCGGCCACCAATCGAGCCGGACACGTGGTGACAAAAAGTCGTCTTCTGGTGCAGGCACCGCCCAAGATTCGACTGCCTCGCACCTACGAGGATGGCCTCATTGTGGAGGCGGAGGAGGTGGTGCGTCTGAAGGTGGGTGTAGCCGGTCAACCACCGCCATCGATTACCTGGCTCCATGAGGGCGAAGTGATCGTTCCAGGTGATCGTTTCGAGGTAACCAACACGGAAAAGAACTCACTGCTGAAGATCGACAACGTGCAGCGGACGGATCGTGGTGAGTACATGGTGCGTGCTTGGAACAAGCTTGGCGAGGATATTACTTCATTTCTGGTGACTGTCACGGCAAGACCTAATGCTCCAGGAGCTCCTCGGCTCAACATGTCCTTCGGCAAGTCGGCAACGTTGTCGTGGACGGCTCCTCTGGATGATGGCGGCTGCAAGATCGGCAACTACATTGTGGAATACTTTCGAATTGGCTGGAACGTTTGGTTAAAGGCGGCAACGACTCGTGGCCTTAGCACCACACTCCATGACCTGATTGAGGGATCTGAGTATAAGTTTCGTGTCAAGGCTGAAAATCCTTACGGTCTCAGTGAGCCCTCTCCTGAGTCGGAGCTTCTCTTTATACCGGATCCCAAGCGTGGCATAACAAAGCCCAAATCAGCCACAAAAATTGCCGGAGATGAAAAGGATAAGGACAAGGATAAAGCAAAGCCAGTGCCACCACGACGCAAGACTCTCTCCCCTCCTCGTCCCCATGCGGATGCCTCAACCAGCATGTCGGCATCGCCCAAGCAATCTCCACGGGGATCACGAAAGCCCACGCCGCAGTTAATTGATAGCGAGGAACTGCGTCATGAGATGTCCTATGGTACCTCCGATCAGGCACTCAAGGTGAATGTACGCAAGAGCCCTTCGTTAAGCAGTGCGGATTCAACAGCAGCACAGAGTAGCAGACCAGGCAGCAGGCCGGGCTCTAATCCTAAGCTAAACCTGACTCTCATCACTACAACGGCCTTGGTGGATAAGCCAGAGTTACAGCAGGAGCAGCCCAAGACATTGAAATCTCCACCAGCCGTTTCACCTCTTAAACTGTTCAACCCGAAACCCGTTGTCAACCAGAAGGATAAGTCTCCAGGGCGACCGGCATCAATGAAGCCTCAGCCATTGCCACAGCCACCGCTATCTAATTTGGAATTGGGACGTCAGCCCGCACCACTCCGGAAAAGTCCCACGCCACCGGATCCCATCAAATCGACGCCTGCCTTGCAACGCAGTGCTGAACCCGTTCAACTAGGAGTTAATCAGAATGTGCGACGATACTCCGGACATGCCTTGAGTCCGGCCAAGAATGTGCCCGCTCTGGCCATTGCCATTGCCACAACTGTCAATATGAGCGAGAAGTTACCCACCATCGAGATCAGTGCTCCGCCTCCTCCACCATCCGCTCCAGAGCCTATCGTTTCGGAGTCACCCTTCTCGAAGCCAACTCCGCCGGTTTCAAAGATGCGCCCACAGAATCCGACGGATAAACACGACGAGGTTCACACGAGCAATGAGTTCATGCTCGTGGTCTTCGACAAGAACAGCAAAGTCAAGGAAAATGACAGTAAGTAATCTTTCTGCGGCTTCTGCGGTTCTAGGAATTAAATCATTTTCTAACATTTTTCCCTTTTCCTGCTTTAAGAGCAAGATTCCTTTGAGCTGGAACTGGAAGACGCAATACAACCGCCACCGATATCGATATCGGCACCAGATTTGGCCTTTTTGGAGTTCACAAACTTACACACGACCTTCCCGTTGCGTCGCTCGGTGAGTTCGACGGAGCTGCTCTACGAACGTGCCATGGCTCGTTTCTACGAGGCCGTAGAACTGGAACAAGCAGCAAAATCCAGGGTGAAGGCGACACCACATGAGAAGGTTGCACCAGCCGTCAGTACTGCACCACCGTCGACAACTTTCCGCAAGCGTCTTGGCTCCATGACGGAGGCAGAGCGGGCTTCTTTTGAGCGAAGAAGCGAGCTGAGGCGGCAGTCGGCTGATATGGTACCTATGGGACGCAAATGGGATTCACGGGAGGATATCAACTTGGGCAACATGAAGAACCTTTCGCGCAACACAATGGAATTTCTGCTGGCCCAGCAGAAGAGGGACAGTCAGGAGGAGGACGAAGACGAGCAGCGTTCGGAAAGCACAGCCGAAGACAGTGAGGACATGGGGGATATGGACGCGGAACCACAACAGGGATATGATCTAGGATCTGACTATACAGAGAGCACTGCATCCTCCGATCAGGACTCTATTGAGAAGTTTAAAATGGAACTTTTGGCACGCACGCGTTCGCCAAGTCCGCGTGATTTGGAAACTTATCATCCACGCAGCATGGGCGCCGGCACCTTCACTCCTTATCGCGCCCCTACGCCGGAGCAAGCGGCTGTGGTACTCACCCGTCCAATGCCGCTACCCAGTCCAGACTTTGTACCCAAGCCTATCCTCAAGCGCTCCTCCAATGAGCATATGGAGCAGTCTGCCAGTCAACCTGGCAGTCCAGTGCCCAACAACAGCCAGGACGGTAATGAGACTTCCTCTAGCGTCGCTTACAGCTCACCCAGCTTTGCACCTGCCCAAGGTAGCAGCAACCTGAAACTGGACCTGGCCAAGGGTATTAAGTCATTCTTCAATCGGGATAAGCGCACCGCCACCGAAAAGAATACCGAAGCCAATGAGGAGATATCAAATCCGCTGGAGAAAACCAATGCGGCGGCAATTGCAGCGGAATTGGAAACGAAGCGAAAGATCAAGGAGGAGGAGGAACTGCGTCGTCAGGAGGAGGAGCGACTTATGCAGGAGGAGGCACACGCAGCCGTTGACCACTATAGTGACTTAGTGCGCCAGGTGAGCAGCACTCATAAATACCATACGCCCCTCTACCTCGACCGAGATGAACTGAAACGTGCCGCAGCTCGCGCTGGTGCTGACATCGATGAGGATGACGATGACGGGGCCGCAGAGGAGCATCAAAAGCGACGCGCACGCAGCCCTGACCAAGATGCGCTCTTGCTGGCACCTCCAACTGTTAACCGCGAGCGTCGTTTATCCATTTCAGAGCGGGAACAGCTCGTCCATGTCCGAGACATGGCCAGCAGTCATGCCATGCATAATGTTGCAGCCAAGACACCGGACACGCCAGCTAGCGACTTGACGCTGGAGGAACCCGAGTATCCCACTTTGCTAGTGGTGCCTCCCCCGAAGACAAATAAGAAGGCTCCGGAGGAGAGCAGTGAGAGTGTCATGAGCGAGATGGTCGAGGCGCGTCCAGATGCACGTGGTCGCACTCGTCTGGTTAAGGTCAAGAGGGTAATCAAAAGACGTGTGCCATCCAGCACCCGATCCCGCGATACTTCGCTCAGCAGACCACCTCCAACTAGCAGCAGTCTCGTTCCCGTGGAACGATCCTCACAAACAGCCTTACTTCTCTCGGCTGCCGATCGAGAGCTGTTGGAGAAGGCAGCCGCATTGGCTATGCTTCAATCACGCTCCGAGGAACAGGCGCATGAGAAGGTACGCTCGGCATTGAGCTACTCCACAGATCTGGTGCTCTTTCTGGTCGCCTGTTACGTGTATCTATTCAAGGACGCTCGTCTAGTGCTGCCCATACTTGCCCTCATGATCTACCGCCAGTTGGGCGAGGCTCTTCAGAGCTACATGCCCAGCTGGCTGCGTCGTAAGGGGGGCGATGGAGGCGCCTAGAGACGATCCTTCAGGTCGCAATGCGTTTATCAGTTAAGTTAGTTCTTATCAATTAATCGACTTGTATACCATTCTCGTATGTATTTTATTCTTAAGTTCTACAAGTTTCGAACTATAACGAACTTTTTTATGAACAACCCTATGTATATGGCCTTTTAAAAGGACTAGGTAATCGATTCTACAAATAGGAAGATAAATTAACAAACTTAAATATGAATTATGAACTACCATTTTTCCGATCGAAAAGAATATACTGATTCTATTTTAATACTATGGCAATTGATCGTCTATTGAGATTATTTAAGTCGAATTTGAATCTAAAAGAGATGTAAGGTTTTCCGATTCCATATTTGATCGTAATAACATCACAAGAAATGTCTGTTCTACTTACATAATTACTTTATGAAAATATATACTTATATATCATTTGAATCTGAATTTATCTAGCCAATCAAGAAAAGTCTGTTATTATTTTCCCTTTTAGACAATTCACAGCAATTTCTTCTATGACTTGTCCACAACAGTTTTCCCCAAATAAGAAGCATATATCTCTCCCTATTAGGAATCGATTATCTATATAAATCTACACATTATTTAAGCTTGCTTTTGTTGTGTACTTGTGGTATCCTCCAGTGTTTAGTATCTAATGTTATGTATCGTATTGTGTTCGTTTGAGGTTAATTTGTCGGTCTAATGGATTGTTGCCCATTTATTTTGAGAATAAAACACACAAAACAATTACTCATACGTCAGTTAGTTCCGGTGAAAGATTAACAACTTACTGTAAACAGATCGAATAGGATAGCTTCTCTTATCAGTGGGCAATGTTTACGACTCCGACGTCAGTTGGCGAGTCAACAGAACTGCTGCGACAAATTCTTGGAGTATTAAGTGCTTATCTGATAGTCAAATATTCGGGGAATGATCGGGAGATCACTATATAAGACACATCCGATCTTTTACAATATCACGCAGTTCCCATATATCAGCGATGAGGGCAAGATACGCTTGGATCTTTTTGCTCTCTCTTGGCATAGGGCTCTCCGCTGGCGCAAAAGTGCCAAAAGGAGGCTCCAAAAATGTCGGATCGCTTGTACCCCCTCCAGATCTAGGGCAGGATCTGATGGATATATACAGTCTAATACAGTTCAAGCCACTGAATCAACTAATGGTGAGGTACTTGGTCAACGATGCACAGTTCCAGGCCTTTGTGCGTATTCTCAACAGCAATGCAGGATTCACAGCACGTTGGCGTCTGCTCTCACAGCCTGAGTTGGTGATGTTCCGTCAGTGGATTAACCAGCAATTGTTTGCTTCACATGGCAAGTTTGAAATCGAGGAGATGGAGATGTGCGTAACCCTGGTTAATCGATATCCCTATTGGTCGGGCACTGTTTCTGGCTGGCAGGGATTTCTTAACGAACTGGAGATGTACTTTCCCCAATATGCTATACAGGCACATATTCAGTCCAAGGCTCAGCTGCCAGGAGTCTTTGCTGAATTCTGGAGAAGAATGCAGAGCCTACAGGTTGTCTACGAGCGTTGGCTCGCTATGCCCACCACTCAGGCGATTGTCACCCAATTGCAGACAGAGGGCATTGATACCGCCTATTTGGATACGCTGATACGTAATCTCTTCGGCTGGAATGCCATAAATGGCACAACTACAACTGCAATCCCTACACTGAATCCCACTGTGCCGCCTGGTGCCGTAATGCCACCTGGAAGTTCATTGATTTTGTAATTTTCTGTTAATATACATAATATATATTTGTATAATCTTTGAACTAGCAGAATTAACAGTTTTCTTATAACACTTGGCTAGAAACTGAGCGCTCAGAACTTGAGCTTGCCCAGCGTATCCGTGACCTTTGTGGCATTGGCCGGTGGCTTTCTGTTGTTCTTGATGGGCGCCACTGCCGGCTTTGGCTTCTTCACGACCAAATCCTTGTGCAAGACCTTTAGAGTGGCATCAACCTTTTCCTGCTTGTTCTTAACTGTCTCTTTGATCTGAAAAATTGCAGTTAGGGCTTCAGTTGGAATTTGAACCTTTGCTTTTGCTTCACTTGGCTCACCTGCTTCAGCTTGCCTTGGACTTCCTTGGGCTTCTTTTTACCTTTGGTGTTGGCGACCTTAAAAACATTTTTCGATTTTTTCGATTTGTTTAGAGCCGGCTTGGCAGACGCTTTGCCTGCAGCTGCTCCAGCTCCCTTGCCCGCTCCCTTCTTAGCATTGGCCTTATTGCGACCCATGGTGTGACTGCAAATATAAAGAATAAACTCGATTTTCTAATAATTTTTAAAGAAACTTTATTGTCAACTTTCTCAAGAACATTTCACTTTTGTCACTTCTACGCTTGCGACGTCATCCTCAGCTGGACGCTTACGTAACGTCTGCTTTGCCGATGTCAACAGTTCACGGCTTAGTTTGAAGGATACTCTATACATGTCCTTGTTGGGTGCCACATTACGCACAAAACTTATACCCTGTAGCTCTTCGTCTAATGAAGCACCCAGATTAGTTTGCACCAGCTGTCGCACCAGCGTCTTTGTGTCCTCACCCTTGGCGAAGGAGTAAACATGTACATAAGGGTAGTTCAAAGGCTCTGGTAGATCTGCCAGCTCCTTTTCTGTATATAAACCGCGAAATGCATCCAGAAATTCAACAGCCATCGCTGGTAGATTCATGGTTACATGCATGCTATAGGGCGTATTTGAAGGAGAGCTCCAACGTTGCAATAAATCTTCTCGCAGGTCCTTCAATATAAACTCTCGTCCATCTTTGTTGTACATTTTGATATGGGCCAGACACTTATTGCGCTTGGCATTGTGCTGCAGCCAGTGAAAACTGACGGGATTCAGATCGTTCGAGAGGACATGGCAGCGCTTCTTTGCCGCAGGCACGCTAAAGGGACCAACGCCAGCGAAAACATCGTAAAGTACATCGCCAGAATTCAGCATTTTAACTATGCGCTCGTGCTCCGTGGATAGGCGAGGATTCCAATACACTTTTGAGAAATCAAACTCAAAGGGAACACCATTCTCCTTGGTCTCAACCTGATAGTCCGGCTCCCCGCATATCAGCTCCAACTGAAAGTTACGATACGTGTTGTCGATGGTGGATGCCTTGTTGACCACGGTGCGGCAATTAGGCAACTTATCGCGTAGCACTTCGCCAATGAGCTGTTTGTAAGGCAGTAGATGATCACGTAAGTTCAGGTGGACAATGTGGCCAATGCGTGAAAATGACGATAGTCCCTCCTCATCTACGGGCAGAACACTTTTCAATATCTCATTTGCACTCCAATTCTCGTAGTTTAATTCGAGCTCAGCATGACAGAAATTATCTTCAGTAACCTGTAGATTTTCCAGCTCTTGGGTGGGCAGTGATTGCCAGTTCTTGACAGGTAACGGATGCAGTAGAATCTCACGTCCATTTTCCACTGAGCGCACAGGCTGCAAGTGATCCATCTTTAGCATAAGTTTCTTTACAAGCGGAATTATCTGTTGCACTTGGGTCTCGGACACTTTGAGCCTGGGAATTTGTACGCGTTTTTGAAATTCAGAACGCTTGATCACACTCATTCCACGCACAGAAACAGGTGGTAGTAACTCCGTGCAGTCCATATTGCGGTAGTAGTATCGCAAACGTTTGATTACTATCAGCGTGTTTGAGACTTTCGAAAGAGCAGGCCTTATGAACACGGTAAACATCAAAAAACGTGCATACAAGTGATTCTAGATGCGCGAATCTGAGACGTTTCGCAGTTTTCGCACGGAGTATTTATAACAAGGAGTAGCAGGGGTATGACCAGTTAACACAAACGAACTTTTAGTGGCTTTTAAAATGAGAAAATTTCAGTAAAAACTAATTACCTTAAGTAAAAATTACAACGGCAGCTAAATCAAACGAACAACTTATTTTTTCCACGGTGAACTAGTTTCATTCCAGCATATCGTTAATAGATCTGGCAGCGTCGTAGCTAACAGCTGTTTGTGGTAAAATGAGCGGCGCGCAAGCGAATATAATTGAAATTAAAATGAAAAACTCGAATTTAAGGTGAGTTATGAGAAAAATCTTAAGCGTTTGTTCAAAAACATTAATTATAGTGCTGCAGAACTCATAGCACATCGACATGCAGAAGTGGAATCACCACGAACCGGTCTAAAACGGACCAACATTGAAGGCACCGCAGCCGAACAGGAGGAGCAAAAAAAAGCATATGGTTAATAAAAACACAATGCGATTGTGAGATTATAAACTACTGAATTTTATATTGTAGAAAGTTTTCGTTGTCAACTGTCTGCGAGGCGTATTGAGCGTCACACAGGACGTGCTATTGCTGTGTGGCAGGAGGATCAACAGGCTGCGGAGGTTCTGCGCAAAGATGGTAAATTTGAGACCTTTGGTTTCAACAAACAAGGCAAACTTTATTTGGAATATTATGAGGCCTTATTTTTGCTGGAATTGGTATACATTGTATACTCTATTTGTGATATTCTGTATTAATCACTGTTCTTATAGAACCGACTTCAATTGGAGTATTGTGCGATGATTGTTTCGGTGGAACAGGCATATGCGCTGCTTCTGGGCGAGACAGCTAACGATAAATACAACAATTATTTAGTGTACTCGGCATTATCACGCGCTGGTTACATTGTAATCAAGCATCAAGCTGCCGGTGAAGCTCCGCAAAACAGTTCAGTAAAAGCAATTACTGCGATAACAAGCGAGGATTGCATTTGGGCTATCTTAGAGGAGACTGTGAGCAATAAGCCGGTGCCTGAACACATAAAATGTTCAATTTGTTATGCAACTGTGCAGGCACGCATGACAGATCTAAAGCGGCAGATTATGATCCAGACTACAACGAGCTTAGAAGAGAATACTATGGAGATAGAACCACAATATGATTTTAAGTTTGATACTCGTAAGCGTAGAGCACATTCAGAGTCGGAGGATCAAGCAACCGCCAAAAGAAATTGCTCATCTGCAGTAAACACAAGGAAAGGCAAAAGCCTTATCGATAATCTAAAAACAGAATCAAACTATTTAATATTTAGGGAAACTTTTGAGAAATTCGATATCGTGCAATTAAAAGAGAACTACTACGACGCTATGGATACAACATTGCGAAGTTTTAAGATAAACTTTGATTTGCATCTGCATAACGAAGGTTTCAAGCGGAGTGCTCCAAAAAGTCCCACTTTTAGCGTTATTATATTACCAACCAATGAACCATTTCCTAACCACAATGAGATGCTCAAGTGCCAGCGCCAACAGCTGTCTCAGCGTGTGCCGTTGCTTGTCATATCCGTTAGCGAATCTAAACAAATTCAGGCGTTTCTATATTATATAAGCTGATAATATCTGTTTCTAGCTCAATCAATTGTGTATGTAATTGTTGCGAATTTATATTTGAGTCAATAAAGTGCACCATTAAATTTTCTATTGACGTAGAAATGACGTAAATGTGCAGAAATATTCCAAAAACTCAGGTGAATAATGGTAAAGATGCGATACAACATTGTTTTTATTAATGATACTCTTTATAGTTACAGAATCTACCAATTGTTTGGGTCATGGGCGGACCAGTCAACGGAAAAAGCAATTTCTCGCAGAGCATTGTAGATAAGTATGGTTATAAGCATATGGATACCAGCGCCATGATTGACAGAGAGGTACATTCCTGAGCAAATTATACTAATTGCTTAATAGAAAATAATCTTTCGATTGAAGCCAAAACTGCAAAAGGGCAACAAGAAGTTCGTTTGACTGGAATTATAAACTTAATAGAGAGGGAGTTAATGGGTAACCGAGGAGGTCTGAAAGACTTTCTCATTGACGGGTAGCTGATCGGGATTATAAGGCTCTTTACTTTCAGGTATCCACAAACTCAGAACAATGCGGAAATTTTGAAACGGAGAATTGGATCTCCTGATTTGATCGTATCTCTGTATGTTGGTCAGGAGACGGTCGAAAAGCGGAAGTCGGTTCAAGGTTTGACTGCCAGATCAAGAATTAGCGTCTACACTGAGAATGTTGCATCCCTGCTAGCTCATTATTCAAATAAAATAATGCAAACGCGATTTTTAATGATATTGTTCCCAATATGGATACAATAACAAAGAATCGCGGCAATTAAATCTCAATTCAACGTTAAAACTCATACAAAGTACATATTAACTTAGCGCAAATAATCAAAATTATAGTTAAAAAAATCTAAATATATTCAAACGTTCTTTTTTTGTTGATTTTGTTTGCACGCATGCAGTTTCCATAGGCTAGCGCAAAAAGCTCACGCAAAGCTCGTTGGCATAAGCTTTCCGAAACCATTAGCCTCTTGCTGAAAGCTTAACGTTCAGTCGCTCTCGACACACTCTGCACTAAGGGAGGAAAATCGTTTTAACGGAAAAGATTCGCACGCACAAAAATCAAAAGTGGGAAAATTTAACAAGTAGCTCAAGTAGCGATTCTTAACAACAAAGCCAATCGAGATTTGTTCAATAAAAGCCCCGCAACAACATCGTATATATTTCATATACATTATAATGGTGAGTGAGCGAGCGTGTGTGTGTGTCTAAGTGTGTGTGAGTGAATGCGCGGGCACTAATTGATTTTAGTTTGAGCAATCATTACTTTCACTTTGATTTCATATTAAAGATTAGAGAGTAATGCAATTCCTTAACTCACGTGACCTTCAGACTCTGACCCCCACCCATTTCTACTTGGAAAGCCCTTGATGCATTCTTACCCACATGACCTTGTGCTGGTTTTACTGGGTTACATCTGTTTTCTTATGAGAACATATAAGTATGTATCACTGTTTGGGTTAGCTCAGTTCAGCATCAGCTGTTCAGCTATAAATTTAGGAGACAAAAAACTGAGGAACCGGTAATCGGTCACTGTGAAATTCCCACAACAACTTGGGGGAACTGTTTCTGATGTCTCTGTTCCCGCACACCGCCAAAAATTAGCAACTCAAATGGCCAATAAGCCAACAATAAAAAGTCGAAACTTCGCATTCCAAGCCAATACAACATTTTGACGTCAAAGTCAAACGATTTGAATAACATTAACGACAGGTTGAAGCTGCCAGCGCAGGAATTTCTGGCGGGGCTTGATTCATTAGTAATGTGTTTATTGGCGCTACCCGAACTAGTCAGTCATCATTACGAATGTGAATACGAGAATATGGTGACTCTGTATCGGAGTTTTTTCTGTTTCTCCTACGAAATTTGGTTAGCTCAATTCGCTTAAACTTTAAACGCCAACGGCGCAGCGCATTTTTGTCTAGAAATACTTAAAATCAATAACAACAAAAGTTTTATTTAATTTCGTTTTGTTATTGTGTGTTAATGTGTGTATGAGTGTTGTTACAATTTAAATTAGTTGGGAACTATAACAAGTGTTGCCCGTTAACTCGCATCCTTGCAAATGACTTTCATAGGTCACTAAACCCATTGAAACAATAAATAAAAGAAAAGCAATTTTGTGTGGTTACGTAAAAGATATTCTACTGAAAATCAAAAATTTTCATAGATATTTTTGTGCGAAAAGAACTCTTGCGAGATTAACACAACAAGAACAACAATAACATCAACAACAATTTATGCGCTACAATAACAAATGTTGAGATTTATGAGAAAAAATCAACCTGAACATTATCAAAATCAAAACTAAACCGAAATTCATTCAATTTCTGTGGTTGTTAGGTTCGTTAGGTGCGACAATGCGGAACAGTCGAAACTACGGCATATATTTTATATAATATATAGAGATAGATGCTATACACAAATACTAAAATTAACAGAGCGAATAGCAACTACACACAACACCTACACTATTATAAAAACCACTTCCATTTGTTTATAACATTTGGGGAAACTGCGCGATAAATTGGAAATCACAGCAAGTGCTACAATTGCTGTTCCAACATATGAGGCGTTAACTGAGTTGCTCTCTCCGTACATTGGATCAATAATAGACCAACATTGGATACCCTTACCTTCCTTACACACAGTGTTACTCATATCAATAAATTGAATGTGTTCAAGATCAATGTCGTTTGGCAAATTACAATTTATGAATTCACGTAAACACACTTACAATATATATATTTTTAAATGTGTAAAACTGTATAGGTAAATATATATACAATTTTTTTGTTTTTTGAAGGCTGTGTATTTTAAAGTTGTTGGCAAACAAATTGTTTTTGGTTGTTGGCATATTGCCAAACAAACTAATAACTACGAGTATATATTAAATAAATTTAAAAAAACAGCCCCGAAAGATGTTGACAATTCGATAATTCTATAGAAAGCAAGTAAATTACAAATTTGAATGATTGATAGCAGCTATATCCTAAATTTACTCGATTTCGATTAACAATTCTCGATTTTATTTCGAACGATTGACTATGTTGTAGTATAGTATAGTATCTTAAATAGGTAATGAAAGGTGTAATACCATACAAATATTGGTAATTTTTTTATTTTGAAATAGTTTTCTTAGCCTAATTCCTTTGTCATGTTTACGTATTGCCTCTATGCCTATTCCAAATTCCATTTGTGTAGTTATTTATGTGTCACCAAATGGCCATGAAGAAGGAGGCCCAGGAGAAACTCAAAGCGGAGCAGCTGCGTAAGGCACAAGCCGCTGTAAGTAATCCCTGGCAATGTCCTGAGGGGAATACCACGATAATATTGATGTATTCGTGTATGGCATGCAATGTGGCGGCTGCAAAATACCAATAAAAAAAAGTATTGTAATCCGAAATCTCTTACTCCTGCTCCTAACTCAACTAAGCTTGCGTCAAACCAGTCGACCACTAACTTGTCTAATTGATAGTTGTGCCCGTTTAATTATTAAATGTAGCACTGCTAATCTTTCCCTGCTATTGCTGCTTTTTTACAGTCTGATATTCCCATCATCTGGATTCTGGGCGGACCCGGCTGTGGCAAGGGCACACAATGCGCTAAAATAGTGGAGAAATATGGATTCACACATTTGAGCAGTGGCGATTTGCTGCGCGAGGAGGTAAGTCTTGGCTTTGTCCCTGCATTGGTGATTCGAAACTAACTAATCATTATTTAACATTTGCAGGTCAGCTCAGGCTCGGATAAGGGTCGGGAATTGCAGGCGATTATGACCAGCGGCGGTTTGGTGCCCAACCAGGAGGTTCTCTCATTGCTTAATAGCGCCGTCACACGTACCAAAGGAAATTCGAAAGGTTTCCTCATCGATGGCTATCCACGCGAAAAGAACCAGGGTATTGCCTTTGAGGAGCAAATTGCACCAGCTGATTTGGCTCTGTACTTTGAGTGCTCCGAGGAGACGATGCTGAAGCGCATCCTCGCACGTGCCTCTGCTGCCGCAGTGAAGCGTGCCGATGACAATGAGGCAACAATCCGATCTCGCTTGCATACCTTCAAGCAAAATACCAGCGCCATTCTGGAACAATATGCCGATAAGACCCTAACGGTAATTTGTGAATTCTATCCTCAACGAATATAAATAACTGTCTGTATCCCTTTGCAGATCAATGCGGAACGTGATGTGGATGATATCTTCATCGAAGTTGTTGATGCCATCGACTGCATACTGCAGAAAAAGCAGAGGTCATTGAAAGCTTGTTAGTGGATCGTGTGTTAGAAAAATGTCCAAAGATATGTTAATGAAACCAAACCAAACCAAACAAACCCAGAAATTCATTTTGAATTCACTTTTTAGAATATAAACGCACAAAAATCTGCACAGCTCTTAACACCAAATAAATAAGCGTATTAGTAATTATTAATTACTTATCCACTGATATTTAAATGATAAGGCATGGTAATAAAATGCTAAACCTGCATGTGCTTTAATTACATTTAATGAAACCAACTCAAATTCTAAGTTTTATATGCGACAATAAAATCGATGTGAAAACTACAAAACTATTAAAGAATATTGTACTTTTTATTCAATTTGATTTGCATTTAATTGAACTTTTAATTGCAGATAATGAATTAATTAATGCTTAAATGCAAATTGCTGTAAAATCACGACTTGCTCGTAATGAATGATGAAAAACTCAAGGGAAAATTAAATAGAAAGCCGAACATTGTATTACCTTGACTTGGAAGACTCTACATATTGTTTAGGAAACGGAAAACTACAAAGCCAAATTAGTGACAAGAACCAGTTTATACAAATTTAAATGTGTTAACATCTGGTTAGTATAAAGATGCAGCTAGTTTCGTTAAAAGTACTATTCTTATTCCCGGATTACCCAGAGATGAAATAGCGAAATATAAACTGAATTATTCTGCACCGGATCGCATAACATGTTTGTGTTGACATGATAAGATATATGATCTACTTCCCAATCCATTTCAATGTAGAATAAGCTGGCATATTTAAGAGACCATAAGAGTCTAGTATGTGGATCATTCTTTAATTATAGACATGCTGTGATTGATATCAAATTCATAAATCAGGCTACTTGTACGTCATCTACGATATAAGGCATAATATATGACAGAACAAATACATGGCATAAACAGATAAAAAAGAAAAAGATGAGAACAAAACTGAAAGTCATATCAGACAACTCCGTTTTTTGTTGTTGTTGTCCAAGTTCGAATGGACTGAAATCATTTTTGGCTTTTATCACGGAACTGCGTCACCGGATGAAGTGGTCACTGTTGAAGTGGGCTTTGAGGTTCTCAGTTGAGATTCCAGTCAAGGCAAAATTCGAGTGTAAAGTCAACACAAATAGTTTATGTAAAATACATGTACTTTTGGATAAATATTATTATATAAAAACTCAAAAGAAAACGGTTAAGCTGGTGAAAATAATTTGATGGAGATCTCGAATTTCTGATCTGTGATCTGTGATCTGTTATTCGTTGATCTCGGGGGAATTCCATTTGCTAAAAATCAGCATGACTAAATATAAAACGAAGATCGGGCTGGTTTTTGTTGTTTAAAATGTTTTCAAGTCTTGTTTTTATTTTTTTCTTTACTTTCTTTTTGTTTGCCGTCTTGCATACAACACATTTTTGTTGCTGTATTTTTTCGAGGCTGAACTTTTAACTTACAAATAGAATAAATATAAGATATTTAAATAGTTACAAACTAAAACAAATTCATGAGTACAATTTGGAAATTAGCTAAGTGAGAAGAGTACGAGTATTTACAAATATCACACGATCAAAATATTATTTTGATTTCAATTCAAATAAAGCTAGACGGTTCAGTCAGAGTTTGGAGCCCTCAGCACTCAGTCACCCTCATGTCTAAATGAGATTATTATCCCGATATCCATTCTGCGTGTGTGTGTGTGAGTGTGCAGTGGTGTGCGTTTGTGTGTGGGAGTGGCTACCAATTTTACTTAAAATCCAGTCCAGATAGTAGGTGACACGGGTAAAGCCACCAGGAACACTTGTTCGATCGCAACCGCCGCCAGCTTCGCCATCGGCGGGTCCAAAACTCGTAATGCCCACCAGGATCTGAGTGCCCTTTAGGACCAGTGGGCCACCTGAGTCGCCGGTGCAGACAGTCTCGTCTTTGAGTCCCTTGGCGCAAATAACGCCAGCTGTCACTACATCATATTCTTCGGCACATTCAGCATTGGATATCACTTTCAACTCCGTGTATTGCATGGCATCGGAGCTAGACATCTCTACCGTCGCGCCCCAGCCGCTCGCCACTACACTCATACCGGTAAAGTGATCCACACTCTGTCTGCTCGGCAATGATGCTGGTCGAATGCGAGATGTAAATGTCACGTCGACAGGCAGCTTGACCAGCGCAATGTCATTAGCTGCCGTCTCTGGATTAAAGCGCTCATGGACAATGAACTTATTGGAGCGCAGCACAAGTCCACCCAGTTGTTCCGTATCCTCGACGCTCCTGGTACCCAGATACACGTCGTAATGTGTAACACCCATGGTGCAATGGCCAGCGGTGAGCACCCAACGCTTGTCCAGCAATGTGCCACCGCAGAGGATGCGCTTGCGCCACAGCTGTTTACCAATGAGCATCACTTGGTAAGGGAACTTTTCGATTTTGCCAAACTTGGACTGACCAATGGCATAGCCTGTGCTCGAGCTGATCAGGCACAATATGAGCAGCAGAATGAGACTGAGAGCTGAGCTCAATGTTTGTATATTTGTTTGCATTGTGAATGTTCTTTAGTTGCACTTGTCACTTGTTGTTTTATTTATATTTGTTATTGCAGTCACTACACTACACTACTCTAAGTAATAATGTAATGTTTATTCACTTTTCGATTGTTTCTTGCTTCTGCACGCTTCAAGCGTTCGCTTCATTTTAAATCCATTTTGACGATGTCGAGATATTTTATACGTCGTCTCGTCGGAACAACAACAATCTTTGCCGGTTTCTGTCTGAGTCGCAGCGTTTTGAGAGAGCATCTTCTATCCTCCGTTTAACCAGTTAGCTGTGTCGCTCTTCGTCATTAATTTTCATGTCTCACGCTCGCTTGCCACTTAGGGTACAATTGTACCAAAACTGATATACTTATCATTTCTTGGTACATGGGCTCCCGTCTATTTAAATTGTACCCTTTTTTATTTAAGTAAAACAAACTTAGAGAGTTATACAGTTATACAGAAATAAATACGGTATTTTTTCAACCAACATGTGATCGAAATATATTATTAAATGCCTTGTAAAATCATTAATTAATAAAAAATGTAATGTAATGTAATATAATTAATGAAAAACAGAAAAAAGGTTTGTTTATACATTTATCAAAATTGGTACGAAAACGTATTTGAAATGTGTACAAAACGTGGCTGAGAGGGCAAGTACATCCCCAAGTTATAACCCGTTAGCTTTGCGCTCTTCGTCATTGTTGATTTTGTTCTGCGAGTGACGATCGCTGAGAGGCGATTGTGCTGACAGTCGTATACGCTCGCGGCGAGAGACGATAGCGGCGAAAAACGCGATTGGCGTCGATGATAATGATGACGATGACGATGTTGTCTTCTGCGGTAGCTTGTTATTATGACAGCAAACAAGTCGTTAAATCTCGTTTTAAACTTTGTTCATGTCATCTATGGGCATGTAGCACAGCTCTTATCGCTGCCCAGAGTTCTCGACGCTTTCCTGTTTCTATAGCATAGACTTCGGGTAATTGGAATAGGCGTAAGTTTACACAAATTCCAAGAAAAGCATTTGTTTGTTCAATGCTATGGTATTATATTAGGTAGGCAATATAGTAGAACAGGTATTCTTGTCTGGTGCCATCTAGCCGGAGAATTTCGTGACAAATACGTTTATAATTATGCATAGGAGTTCAAAACTTTGAACGCACATTTTTAAACAGTTTATATTCAAATAAAAATATGACAGTTTATTTGTTTTCGAATTTCGTCTATTTTTGAAAGTGGATTCTTTTGCGCATTTTTTGTGGCATATATTTCGCATATAAACAACGGGGACGCCGTTCAATATTGTCTTTTATTTTTGTTTGTTTGTGGCGCCATTCGGATCTGTATTTATAAATTATTAATTTACGCCTTACTCAGTCAGTCTTAGTGAAAAGTGTTGTTCATTTCAGGCGCAACTTTCATGCGAAATTCAGTTGAAATAAAAGATGAATCAGTATTATTGTTACTTTTTGTGTTATAAACAAATAATATGTAAATTAGGTTCTAGGTTTTATGAATATCTCCCAATGCTGACTCAATAAATGTTTACTTGTCTTGTTTTATATATTTTCAGTAAATTTTCCAGTTTATTTTTTATTTGCGCAAAAAATAAATAAACGGATCAGTCGAGCGCACGCGACAGTATAATACCCTGTGCAGTTTTCCATAATAAAAGTATTTTTCTATTAAGCTGGAAATATCCCAATTCCCAAAATCGATATCAAAACGATACATTTAGTGGCATGCTTCCATTTATTTACTTTCTGATTATTTCTCTTTGCTATTGACCGATTTTGATTAAACTTTCAGAAGCTTTCTTGAAGCACCTGTTAAATAAGAAGAAGACGCTTCTCAAAGAAATATAGCCTTAATGAGTTTTTCCTGATTTGCATGGGAAGAAAAATTTTAAATAAAGTTGATCTGTGTATGGTATAAAGAAAGCTTCGGAAAGACGGACATGGCTCAATCGATTAGGTTGCTCATACTGATCAGGAATATATATATAAAGTATAGGGTCTGCCAATCTTCCTTCTGCACAAAGCTAATATATTTCTGTACAGGGTATAATGAAAATAACAATGAAATAAAATCGAAATGGAAGTTAATTGATTTGGCGCCAGCTTGGAATGTTGTTAATGTGACGTCTACCGCATTAATTAAATAACTTAAATGAACAAATAAAAATCAATACGAAAATGTAACAACAAATGGAGATACAGATTGAAACAGTTGTTGTTTTATTTTTATTTAAAACGTATATTAGATGTCTTCGAATAATTTCACACCTATACGAATAAATAGTTCCGTTACTAAATTATATTAATTTGTAGAAAATCAATTGGGCATTAGATGTGAAAATTATAAAGTATTTATATAGATACTGCTATTTATATAAAATTATCTATATACTTATATGTATAAAGATAACTTTTGACCTTTTCAACTACTCATATTTATCAAATTGATGTCGTTTTAGCTTAGAGTTAATCTAAAATCTAGATTCAGTTTAAAATCGCTTCCCTTTCTATTCAGACTGCTGAGCTAATTCATCCACCAATTAGTTTTCGGCACATCATAAAAGTTATAGCTCTTGATTCGAGCACATTATTCATTTTCTAGATTAGATTAGAACTTGTCGATCGGGGTGCAATAAAAAATATACATTTAAGCCTTAACGATTTAAGTTAATTTAAATTAATGGCTGCTCCGATATTATTGTAACTGTGTGCAAATTCCTCAGACAGAAGCCAAAAAGATTTATTTCAAATTCAATTTAAATACTTTGAAAACATTTATACTCGTATGCAAATCACTTTTTCGGGAAACACCCGACGAAATGTTTTTGCCTTTTTTTCTTTTTTTTTGTTGACAAAGTTCAGCGGCTTAAAGCTGGCGCCACAAATCTTGTTTACCTTGCGAGAGAAAGTAGTTGACCTTGACGGATTTGTCGGATTTGGATATTCCAGGGCTAGCAATTGTATTAGTCCAATCTGCCTGTACTATACTGGTCTAGGGTGCATTTAGTTGTTGGCATTGGCAATGGAAGTGCAGTCACCCCAGCAGTCTCAATTAATTTGGTTTTTAATTGGACCCGCCCCCAAAACGAACGTTGACGTCAGGCCGCAACGCAATTCATTTGATGTTTTGCTAAACAAATTTATTAAAAAATCTCCACTTAAAACGAATGGGAATGATAAGCAGTAGCTTTTGCGTAGAACCAGTAGTCAACATGGCAGTCATTTGGGTATTCTCTTACCCCTATCCCTATTCCAACCACAATCCCAATCCTAGTAAGCTTTTAAGAATGTTTAAATGCCATTTCGCAAACCAGATCCGGTTGAGGTGGTTTCATTTTATGCTCAAGATTCCAAAGCAAAATCAAATTCTAATTTTGTTGTAAAAAAAAAAACAAAAGAAAAAAATAAATTAATGGATCGAAGAAAAAGCCGCTAAGAAAGAGGCAGCAGACGAAGCTGTTAAAGAAATCGGAATTCCCAAGAACTAAGATACTGGGCCAAAAGCCAATAGCAAACTCCCATGACGATCCGCTTTATTTGATTGTGTGTGTAACAAACAAACTTTTTACTTACGGTCATCAGACTGACTTTGAGATCGCGTTTATAATTAGTCAAATATGATGATCGCCCCCGGCGACAAAGAAATTCAAATCGATTGGCGCCAGACAGCTGCAGTTATTGTCTTTCAACGGGTAATTCCCAAACATGTGCGAATTATCACGATACCAAGTGGAGTTAAAAGAAAGTCGTTAAAACGAATCATTCAAATTGATTTGCGCTTAATCAAATTCGAATACAATTAATAAGTCAACAAGTTTTAAAATTATATACAAGCGCAACTCCAACCACTTTTAAAACTTGATATCTGTTTTCCAAAGATAAAGTTGGAAAACCGCATTCGACATTAAACGTGTGTTAGTAAAACAAATTCTAATGCTTATGACTTTTTTGAATTCTTGTGTAAGCATTGTTCTTGTCTTTTTTTTGGGTTTAGTGCCGTCGACGACAAAAGACGGTCAACAAAATTAATTATCAATGAATATGCCATTTAAAATTTGCATTTAAATTAGAACTGTCAAAATAATCGACAAAGCTGACAATATAAACGAAAAGATACCATTATTAAACTAGCTTAAATCCGCACTAACAAATTAAATTAGTCAACATAAAAATTCATGAAAAAATCATGCAGATATGTTTTCGACAATTCAATATAATTATAATGCCTTGTTTACACCATAAGATGACACCCAGGCTTTTTAATTAGCTGATTAAACTTCCTGGAGCTACTGTGGATAAACAGAATTAAGCAGTTGCTTTGTCAGTTACCTTTGTCATGTCACTGAACTTCAGTCAAAAAAGAAACGCATTTTATCGGAACTGGATTTTAATATTTATGGCTATAATCACAACATTTCATGCAGCTGTGCTCAAGCTGCAACAATTGTCAACAGAATTTGTGCATTTCATGAATAATTTTTAACTTATTTTCTGCTTATTTCTCAGACAGCAATAATTTATTTATTTAAATAAGTTATTTGCTTTCTTAGAATTTATTTTAAATATTTGGCCTGCCGCTTATCGTGAAAAGTAGTCACAATGTTGAAAGTATTGACTTATCGATATATCAATAAAAATAGGTAAAGCCAAGTTATCGCAGACAAGCGATATTGTTGGCAGCAAACAGCCGGCGTAAACAACGCGTTTTGCAGTTCTGTTGTGGATATTAAAAAATAATCAAAAATGAAGGAGAGAGATTTAAAACGCGCTTATAACAATGTTTTGGCCCAAGCTATATCAACATCGCAAAAGTTTCTGTTTGCGGGTAATCTTTTTGGAGATATTTTTATACTGAGGTAATCAGAGAATTGTTGTTAAAATTCGTTGCGATTGATGCAATTTTTTTTTCTAGCCTAAATGAACTTGAAAAGAGCACGGAAGAGCCACCAAACAAACTTAAGGTGTATTCACAAGGCAGCGATGTGGACATAAATTGTCTGGCGTTTCATCGGGACTTTCTAATAGTTGGCGCAGTTGGACTTCTCTATGGATTAAAGTGGGACGAGGAAGCTGAAATTTTGAGTACAAAGCGTGCCTGGGAAATCAAAATACCGATGCAAGTTGACGCCGTCGAAGTACCAGATGTAAATTGCCTTTGGCTGTGCTCCGAAACCGATGCATTGTACGCCGGCTGTGGAGATGGTATAATCTATAAAATTAACCTGGAAGATGGGCGCATAGAACGTGACTATCGAGGACATACAGACTATGTACACTGCGTTGTTGGACATTCAGATGGCAACATTTATTCTGGTGCCGAGGACGGTACTGTACGCTCATGGAGCGACAAACAAAAGAATGAAACATCGGTTTTAGAGCCATACAAAGATCCCCAGCTGCTACGGCCGGATTGGGGCAAATGGATTGGTGCTGTGGCCGTCAACGATGATTGGCTGATTTGTGGTGGCGGCCCCCGTCCGGCTATTTTTCATTTAGGTTCAATGCAATGCACCCGCGTATTTGATTTCCCGGGACGAGTTCATGTCTGTGATTTTGTGGATGATTCCGTGATCATTGGCGGCGAACACAATCACGTACAGTTCTACACTCTCAACGGCACGTTACAGGCAAACATTCCCGTAGAACACACTGCCAGTTATTCGTCTGTCTGGCAAATTAATCCCTTCAAGTTCATGTCGATTGCCGGGTTTAGCAACAAGTTGCATATACTGAAGGACTTTCGATTCCTAGATAGCAAAATCGAATTGTACGGCAATGTGTTGTGTGACAATATCGATGCGGAAGATGAGCAGTGCGATGAGGATGCTTCATTTTAACTTTAGTTATTCGATTCTTTACTGGTACTGATAAAATTCTACATTTAAATATTTTGAATATAGCGAACTTTATTTAAAGTAGTTGAACCTAAGTACTAAAAAAATTAAAACTTACGCAAAAAGTAAAGTACCTACTTAATTAATTAATTTGTACCTGAAACATTTGTCCAAGTCAGTCACATGAATCACTTCTCGCTTCCGCCCAGTGGGATAAATGCAGGCAGCGTACCAAGTTTAATTCGCTGGCGCAGACCGCTGCTTCCAGATGCTGTGTGCTCATCTAAAGTTTCATCTTCTAAATCGTCCTGCTGCTGACTGTCAGGTAGGGACTCATACTTATCACTTTCACACTTAAAATAGCGTGAACTACTTGACGTCTCCTCGACATTCGCATCTTTAGCACCTGTCTCGTTACGGATGGATACTTTGGTCTTAGGTTTAGATTTAACTTTGCTCTTGTTAATAATCAAACTTTGTTGTTTCATTTGTTTGCAGTAAATGCAGTTTGACAGCTCGCATTTGCCTTTACGGGCAAATTCCGGACACACAAACTCATGACGCATATTGCACTTAAAATAATAAATGAGTTAATAAGAGTCTGAAATTATTGTTATTTAACTTACATCAGCGGCACGTGCGCAATAGCCTCGTAAAAAGTCAATACAAATCTCTGCCTTGAGACTGAGTTTCTTATGCAGATATGGACAATCCTCACGAACGCAAACGCCACGCAAATAGTAACGACAAACGGGCATCTTCTCCAGCGTTACATTGTGAGAGAGCAGACAGTCGGATTTGTTGCATTCACCACGCAGGAAACTAAAATATTCAATAAGACAATAAATGCAACGCCAAACGAATAACTCTCACAAACCTTGGACAGATGGCCACTTGACGTTTATCATGCAAACGACGACACTTGCCCCGACTGTGGGCCGCACACTTGCCCAGACGCTGAAAGATTGCACAGGGCACATTCGTCTTAACAAGTGAGCGATTGAGAAGCTGCAAGCTACGCTGTTTGGCAGTCATAAGATGTGCGCGCGATACATGATTCGTGGTGCGTATAAATACATTCTGTGTCTTGGGCGAGGACACATATGTCAAGCCACCAATGTCGATACGAAGACGTAAGCTTTTATTGACGCTTAGTTGAGTGCTATTGATAGGGACACGAGTTAAACGACATCCGGAGGGATCCAGCACGAATTTAGTGCCACGGACAAACAGTGTGCGACCTGTTGAGTTAGTTGCTTTGTGTTGTTGGGGCTGCACAGCTGCTTTTGTTGATGACCTGTTGGCATCCAGTTTGGTCAACTTATTTTTTGCCGTCTTCTTATACATAACTCCATGTATGCTGACCATGCTGAGGGATTTGTTAACGCTTGGCTTCAAAATGGGCGATTTTAAACTGCAATTTTAATTAAAGGTGCATAACTGTTGACAAACGCATCGATCATACTTACCTCAACTTTTTCCAGCTAACTGCATCATTTGTGCGCCTTAATGCATAACGCGCAACAAAGTCGCGAGTCCGTCGTTTCTTTACTAGGGGAGTGCTACTGCTAGAGGTTAGAGATATGGCACGCACAAGTTTATATTTGGTTCGTTTGGCTGGAGGAACTACTGTTGCGGAGATTCTGGCTGCGGTGGTTGCAGCTATCGCAGGCTTTACTAAACTGGCGGCTTGTCTTACAAGCTTTCGCTTTGATATGCTAACTAGGGGCGGCTGAATGCATGCGGTGGGCGTGAGCGCAGTCTTCACAGGCTGAATGCGTACGGTGGGCGTGAGCACAGTCTTAACAGGCTGCTTGCGTACCAAGCAAGTGCTAGCTTTGCTAATAATTTTGGCTGGAGGTGGAGTCACATCGTCAGCAACAGTTTGCTGATAATACGTAACACGTTGCTGTTGTTGTTGTTGGTTCTGCTGCTGTTGATGTTGCTGCTGTTGTAGTAGCTGTTGTATTTGATATTCCCTCTGGCGTTGCAAAAAATGAGGATTTATGTGAATAGCTGGTCGATCCCATGACTGTAACGTGCTATTGGTAGGACGACCTTGAAACTGCAATGAACTGGCCATTTGGTTATGAAAATTGGGATTTATGTACACCTTCCGCCCCTTGGGTGGAATGTTTTCTTCAGCACTTATGTGTGGCAACATTTTTATTTTGTTTTTTATATATCACAAATCTGTCACAGTTTTTCAAAATGTATTTAAAAAAACAGATTTTGTTTTGCCTGCTATGTTGATAAAGGCCTTTTAATTTTTATTTTACAACAATCTGCTTCAACAAAGCCACAGTCACAATAGTAAGAAAACATCGATAACATTGCGCTCACATATGAATGGCAAAGTAATTGAAACGTGGGTTCACCGATATATATATCGTTATAGACACCAACAACAATAAGCGAAATTTGTAATTTTGTAGAAAATGGGCAAGGATCGCGGTCGCGGACGTCGGAACTTTCAGTCCAAACCATACAACAAAAACAATTGGCGCGCACAGAAAAGGGAGTATACCAAGCCCAACAATGGAAACGGAAACTCACAACACCGCAACAAGTGAGTTTTAATAGCATAATGTATGAACTTATTATCATGCCGCCGGCTATAATCATTACAGGCAACAACAACAAAAGTGCACGTTGCGCGAGAATCAAGTGGGCATCACGGAGTTTACAAATCCAGATTTAGCTGGCTTTACAGGTATACTGAAGTCCCGATTCTCTGATTTTCATGTGAATGAAATAAACACAGAAGGGCACGTGTTGCATCTCAATGACATTAACGTGCCAAAGCTGGAAATAAAGCGTGAGTAAAATGGAAGCAAGCCTAATAAAAATGATAAATTTAGCAGTTTTTTCTTATTTAAGCTGTTGATGCCACACAACTGGACGAATGGCGTAATAAATTGGAGAATGTCATTAATGATAATGTGTGGCAGCAAATTGAGGCATTGTCTACTGCCAAATACGATGCAAGCACAGAGCAACATGTGGAAATCAACGTTACTAGCCTTGTCAAGGAACAGCGCACGCAAATACATCAGCTTGTCAAGCAGCTATACCTCGGCAAACTCGTGTCCAAAACAATGGATCAGCAACCTCAGAGCCAGGGGGAGCAACAGGTCTGCGAGGATGTCGAGGTGAAGAAAGTTATACGCATTTTAAAGCCAAAGCCGGGACGCTGTAAGTGCTTTTAGTGTAATCCCTGAACTCCTTCATGTTTACTTATTATGATTATTACTCTGATCAGCTGACAATCGTTGGAACTTTCCGGGTGAATATGTTAATTTTGTGGTGCACAAAGTGAATATGGATACCAGTGAGGTGGCTTCAATAATCGCCAGTCAATTACGGTAGGTACCGAGTTACCATTAACTTACTCGTAGTAACCAATCTATTCTCCACAGCCTGCGTCCATCTCAGGTGAATTATTGTGGCACCAAAGATAAGCGGGCTAAAACCACTCAAAGCTTTTGCATCAAGCGCCGCACTCCCGAAGCAATTGCCAATGCTGCCCGTGGTATACGGAACGTTTACATTGGAAACTTTAGCTTCAAGTCTAACACATTAAAGCTGGGCGATCTCCAAGGAAATCACTTCCGGATTGCATTGCGGCATATTACAGAACCGAAGGAGCACATTGAGCTCGCATTGCAGTCGCTTAAAGAACGTGGGTTTATCAACTATTATGGCTTGCAGCGATTTGGCAATAGCGCGAGTGTACCCACCTATGAAGTAGGCGTTGCACTGCTTAAGCGTGACTATAAATTGGCTTGTGAGTTAATATTGAAACCACGTGACAACGATGTAGAGTTCATACGAGCCATACGAGAGGCCTGGTGGGAGAATCGGGATTCTGCAGCGGCTGCCGCCAAGTTCTATAATAATAAGTATATAGAGAAGAAGTTGCTGGATGGTCTGGCCGAATTTGGTGAGAATGATTATTCTGCAGCACTACGACGCATACCACGCAATATGTTGCTGCTCTATCCACATGCGTATCAGAGCCTGATCTTCAATCGTATTGCATCGCGTCGTATAAAAGAGTTTGGACTTAAATTAATACCTGGTGATTTGGTTTACGTTGAGGAGGATAATAACCAACAAGCTACAGACAGCGAGGAGCCTGCTCCCGCAGCAGAAGCTGATGATTCCATTGAAGATGACATGGAAATCGACGGTAGCAATTTATTAGAAGAAGAGTCAATTTATAAACGCAAAGTGAGGCCTCTTACCACTGAAGACATTGCCAGCGATAAGTACAAGCTATCAGATGTTGTGCTGCCTTTGCCTGGCTATGATATAACATATCCTAACAACGAATGTGCTGCTTGGTATGAGCAAATGCTTGCAGAGGTGGGCTTATCCTCGGAGCTTCTGCGTCACAAGGAAAAAACCTATGCCTTAGCTGGAGCATATCGTAAGTTGTTGATACAAACCAGCGACTTAAAATGGAGTTTCCGTCGGTATAACTCTCATGAAGATACTTTGATAGCCTCAGATTGGGAACAGTTGAAAAACATTGAGATAACAGCAGAACCTTCAGAAACAGAGGGCAAGTATACGGCTTTATTGTTGGATTTCTCATTACCAACAGCCACTTATGCCACAATGTTACTGCGGGAGTTATTCAAACAGGATACCTCAACAGCCATGCAAATGCAGCTAGAGCAGGCAGAAATCCTTAAGAAATTGGAAGCAGAGCTTCCAACAGTTACGGACGAGGCGCAGCCGCAGCCAATTTGAAAGTAACGTTCAACAATAAAAAAATCGATAAGGAAAATCAATTTACGCGCGCTCATCTTTTGCGTATATGTATATATGAGTGTGCATGTGTGTGCGTGTGTAACTTCAAACCAACCACAACAATAACAATGCGCACGTGAGTGAACGCTCGCGCTCTCTCACTCTCTCTTTTGCTCTTGTTCTCTGGCCTTTTGTACGACGCTCTTTGTTGGAAGCCAGGACCAGCTTGTGAGTCCTATTCTGTTGGCATTAGTACGCTGACAAGCGAGAGCTGTGGACGCGCTGCGCATTTAGCAGCAGTATCAGTGAACTGTCGTGTGTGTGCGTGTGTCTACATAAATGTTGTAAAAGAAGAATAACAATAACAAATAACACAAGTCGCGTGTTCTGCACACAGAGATAAGAAAGCATCTTTGTAAATTTGATTTAACCGCTACGAAGTAATCGAAACAAAAGGAAAGCTAAGGTGAATCACATATATTTACATACATATATTATTGAATACACATTTACATATGCAACATTTGAGATTTAGGCGCGTATTTTTTTTAAACACTTATTAGCAATAAATTAATAAAAGCTAAAAATGTAAATGTGATTGATTTGTGGCTGTTAAATACACATTTAACAATTGAACTATACATTATTTTGCATTGACTTTGCATGTTTATTGATTTTTGTGCGTGCTTTTGCTCAAATCAATCGATAATGTGGTGTTAATGCGCTACAGCTAGTACACCATATCAACTTTAGAAAGGTGGCGGGCGCTGTTCGCCGTGTATAGAGTAGGGTAGTGGGTAGGGAGAACCTTATATTGGTTGCTGGAGGAGATGATAATTTTGAGGGGATGGATTGATCGAGGGGGATTGCTCATAATATTATTGCTTCGTTAATGTCACAGCCAGCGACACAGTCATAAAAATTAATAAACTAAATGCTTGTTTGGCGTCGTCTACCCCACCTGCCAGCCACTCCACCTCTCTCTACGGCTCCTTAACCAGACTACCAGCCAGCCAGACATGGATATTGGACATGTTATTGCTTGCGCGCGCACTCTTTGACCAACAGCTAGAAAGCGCTTCAACTAACTGCGTCATAGTAAGAGTTGTTTTTGGTGTGGTTCACGACTTCGATTTTTGCGCCCAACCCAAAACTTTACTCGTGCAATGCGCTCGCAAAATTAGCAACTTAATTACAAATTAAAACTAATCAGTTCGTTTCGGTTATTAAATAGATGTCAGGCCGGGTTGATTAAATAAATATATCATCGATTTGCTCATCGTTGAGGGCACGCAGAGTGCATTTGCACAAATAGGCCACAATTTTTTTCTCTGCCTTAGAGCGATTTGCGCCCAAACCCTGCAGCAATGCATCGATGCGTTTCATGAGGTCGTCGTTGTTAGCTGGCGGACTCGACCCTTCAGCAACAGTGCCTGGCGGTGGTGGCACTATAACCGCTGCCACATGCTGCTCGTCCATTGCCTCCTGCAGCGCATCATCCTCATCGTGTTCAATAAGCTGGTCGGGACTGAGTGCGCGCCAACTTACATTTATAAGAGCCGACGTGGTCACAGCCTGCTGCAGTTGACGATCATTGTTTCGATTGTTGTTATGCTTATGTTGTCCAACGAAACGCAATTTGTCCAAAAAACTCCAATCGGACTGGTCCTTCTGCAATTCTCGGCGGAGCTTGTCACGCATATAATTCCAACGCGTTATGCACGTTTTGACTGATGGATGGTATTTTTTTAAATTATTACAACTAACAATAATTTTGTATGGTCTTACCGTCAGTTTCCAAGGAAGTAGCAATGCTGCACCACAATTCCCTTTTTTTCTTGCCGGAGTCGTAGGGTGTGCTACGCAGTTCCCGTTCATATAGACTCGGGTTTGCGCGCACTAACTCGATTAGGCGATTATCAAAGTCAACACTCCAAGACATTGTAAATAACAATTTATAACCACTTTGTTTTGCTTACACTTTTCATCATAACAAACACTAATCGATAACTCGATAAGTTCTCGATATACATTGTATATTGCTTAGTGCTGTACAACTTCCCATGATTTTTCACTCTTGCGGACCACTTATCGATTCTTATTATTGATTTTGTTAACATGAAATGGAACACAGCGGTGGTCAGCAGTTGCGTTCGAAAGGCGTTTAACACTCCTAGGCCGCAAAAATGGCCGCCGAGAACTACCATTTAAAATGGGACTCACACTTGTCCTATTTAAATACTTCCATTGCAACGCTCTACAAGTAAGTAAACAACTAATATCAATTATTGCTTTAAAGGGATATTAATTTTACTAATTTTATTCGCAGAAATGAGAAGTTTGCCGACGTTATGTTATACAGCTCATATAGCAATAGCGGCATTACTTCGGATATACCCACTGTGGGCATATCTGCGCACAAATTCATACTGAGCTCCTGTAGTCAGTTCTTTGCCACCATGTTTGAGACAGCGCCAATAACTGCGCCTAACGGCGTCCTTTACATTGTGCTTCCGCCTGATCTGAGTCATCGTGCCATTCAAATCCTGGTGCAGTACATGTACAGCGGGGAAGCTACCGTCTCCAACGATATTCTGAATGAAGTGTTGCGTGGCGGCGAGATTCTAAAGATACGCGGATTGTGCCGCACAAGCACATCCAGCGGCATCGGTATAGGAGCAGCTGGACATTCTGGACATGGGCAACACCTGCATCATCAACGTGAGCCAAGTGCACTGTATGTATCAAATGGCACGCGTTCTTCACTAGCGCCGCCACCGCCACCTCCAATGTCAGCACAGCTTCCCAGTGATATGTATAGCAACAAGCCCAGCAGCAGTGGCAGCAGTAGCTCGGCGCGTTACTCTCTGGATCATCATCATACGCATTCACATCCGCATTCGCACCAGCATCATTCTCATCATCAGCAACAGCAGTTTCGCGGCTTAGGTGCTTCCGTAATGCCAAAGGACAGTCCGGTGATTGTGAAATCTCCTAAAATGGCCAGCCACACGGGTTTGATGAGCGTGGCAAATAGCACTAAATTGCATACAAATAGCATCGGTGGCATATCTGTCAACAAGGAAGTGGCCATCGATCCAGAGGATAAGTGCTGCTATGCAGCGTCCAGTCAAGTTGAAAGTCTACCACAGCCATCAGCAGGAGGATCAGCGGCTGCACCACCACCACAACCCCCAATATCCATTTGCACAGAAGTTGGCTGCAGCAGTTGCCCCCTCGCTGCTCCGTCCACCGAGAGCTCAGAACCATCTCTACGAAGGCCAGACTATGTAGAGCGTGATCGACTTGTTGAGGAGACACTTTGTGACCGTGAACGTGAAGATGTGGGTCTAGTGTACGAGCGACGTCAACGCCGTGAGAGATCTTGTGAGCGAGGTAGATCTCCTATAATCAGAAATCAATCAATTGTCTAACATAAATCTTTTTAGTTCCTGCTCATGAGTACTTCCCCCAGGATGGATCCCACTATGAACATGTTGTGAAGACCTATGATGTACCGGCTGCAGTAGCTCCTCGCCTGCCAGCGTCACCCCCTCCGCATACTTTTCTGACCATTAAACAGGAGCCAACTGATTGGTCAAATAATCCACCGACAACATTGACCAACGACAACAACCAAGAGCACAGTCAAGAGGCGCAGCTTTCACCTAAGCAGCCACTGGACTTTAAGATGAATGCTGTCAAGCTGGAAGCCAATCTCACGAGTCAAGACGAATCAGAGGAGCACACGCTGCGGGATTACAACAACTTCAAAGTACTAGTTTGCGAGATATGCCAGAAATCTTTTGAGGATACCAAGACGCTGGTGCGTCATCTAGGCACACACGCCGCCGAGCCAGCAGCGAATGTAATATCAGGCAGTGCCAGCAGTGGCATGGGCAGCAGCAGCACCGTCACTGCCAACAGCAATCTGGCCCTGAGGGCGCTGAAAACCTATGTGCCAAAGAAGCGACGCAGAGTCTCGGTGAGTGCCGTTGGAGCAGCAGTATTGGACAAGCCCTTATCTCTTCCCATCCCTCATTCGCATTCACAGCAACAGGAGAACAACATGGATCATGTGACGCTGCTCTGCGATCTATGCTCCACGTAAGATCGATCATCGGTCAGTTATCAATCAATGAAGATATTTAAAGTCTCGCATTTTGTTGCAGCTCTTTTGAAACGCCCGCGGAGTGGGTGCGTCACATGAATAGCCAACACACGGAAATCGAGCTGGCCATGTTCAATAGCAAAAAGGATGGCGAGCAGAAGGGGTGTGTGTCGTAAAGAGCCCTGCATAATTGAGCATATGATGAACTCTGTTCACTTGCAGCAGCCACAGCCACAGCAGCAGCAGCAACAACAACAACAACAACTCATCAACTGCCTCCGCCAGCCAAATGCAACACACAGCCGTTAATTCAGCAACAAATGTGCCGCACAAGAAGTACATCAGTGCCAGCCGGCAGGGCAGCAGCATCAGTACCAGAGGAGGCAGCAGCAGTAGTAGAAATGGCGCAACATCAGCATCTCCGGGTTTAACAGTAGTGGCAACCCACTCGTCGCAGGCATGAATGCTGATGTTGCAGTCGGAGCCAGAACCACATAAGCAGCAGTTGCAAACAATCCAATAAAACAACAAAAACAACAACAACAACAACAACAAGACCACCAGCAGAGTCAGGCCACGAGTGAGAGAAGCAATAAGATGAAATTTTTTTTAAAAAATCAAGTCGTTCCAGTCAAATCAAAAAGAGAATTATTTATATGAAACAGCAAGAACCGTGATCAAAAATGCAGAAAAACACAGCATATTTTATAGAGCAAAAAATGTAAAACTAAAAAAAAAATGAAAAACTAAAACTTAAACTTAAACTAAAACTCAATGAACTAAAAACGAAACTGTAAACGAAATTTAAAAACGGAATCGTCAGGCAACGATGCAAAACAAAAACAAAATTTCAAACAACACAAACGATTACAAATTGAACTTGTAGTATTTTTAATCTTTAGAGTAGTTTTAAACTTTATTCCCCACTCGCGAGCAACAAGGCGCAATTTAAACTATATTTCAATTGAATATTTTACAAATAAAAAGACTATCACATCTATATTCTAGCAGAAATATGTACTCGGTTAGCGATTCACTGATGATAGAAATTTGTATAAAGTTTGTCCGAAATCCAATTCAGTTCGAACAATTAAAATCACTGTGTGGTTTTCAAAAGTATACGGAATTACAAATTGCAAAGTAGAGTTTTTTTTCACGAAATATGAATATCAGATTACTTGATCATTTAATCAAATTGATTGATTTTAAAAGAGGTATCGCTAATCTCAGAGTTCTGCAGAAATGATAAAATTTTATGTGAAATACTTTTTGAAATTTAAAAAAATAGTAACACTAACTTCGGCTTTTACTTTTTAATTTGCTGATGACTTCGTTAATTTAAACAATACGAATAACGTAAATTTTGTGTATTTTATATTTGTGCTGCAACTTGTTGCACGTATATTTTTGTATTTTTATATGTATGTATGTATATGTATTTTAATTGGTTTGGAGTAGACTGTTTAAGCATTTTGTAAATAGAATAAGTTAATATTTTTTATGGCCGCCGAAGATAACTTAATGGATTAATCAGAAAACTAATTATCTGAATGTGTGTACTTTGTAGTTGGCAATTCTATTAAAATCTAAAATTTGTAAAGAAGAATTCCCTCAATATACATCATATTATTGATATATACAAAATAACAAATAAAATATATATATATATATACATGTATATATTTACAAATCATCGTGATTAAGCTGAATTGCAGAGACATACATACATATGTAGCAAACGCGTTTTAATCGCAAAATAAACCAATCAAGAAATCGATTTTAAATAAGCATAAATGGTAAAAGCTCAATATTTAAAGAGAGAGGGAGTGAGAAAGTGTATACGCTAAGAGAGGAAGCTTTTGTCCAGAGCTTTATAACCGTTTGTTGGCTATTTTAAGAGAAGCGCTTTGTTTGCGTTTTGTTAGTTGCCCTTCATTATTCGTAAGAAATCGACGTCTTTTTTGACAACTTAAAATTAAATTGGGTGTATATCTACTTACTTTTATCAAATTAAACTTTAACAATTGAAAATGAGCGCTGGAAAACACTTGACAAAAGGTGAGTCGACAGATTTCATACAGATTCGTGCAAATGACTCATGTCAACCACAACAACAATCAGAAACTAGTTTAATTAATAATATCCATAAGTATGTCTATGATTTCTTATCTGAATACGTGCAATTATAATATTCAATGACTGTGCTATTTATTAATCGATTGCTGCGTTAGGTTCCCCCAAGCCTGCTCTGCCTGATGATGGAGTGCCTCGCCTGTATTCCATGCGCTTCTGTCCTTATGCGGAGCGTGCTCATCTGGTTTTCAATGCCAAGAAGGTACCACATCATAGCGTCTTTATCAATCTGACGGAGAAGCCCGAATGGTTCGTCGATGTGAGCCCATTGCTCAAGGTGCCAGCTTTGCATTTGGTCGGTGAGAAGGATCAGCCATCCCTCATTGAGTCGCTCATCATTGCCGAATATCTGGATGAGAAATATCCACAAAATCCTCTATTGCCCAAGGATCCTCTCCAGCGGGCCCTGGATAAGATACTCATTGAGCGTTTCAATAGTGTTATCAGTGCCTTTACGACGGCCGTTCTACAAAACGGAGCAGGCGATGATCTTTGGCCTGCCATCGATATAATCGAGACCGAGCTAGCCAATCGAGGTACGCCCTATTTTAGCGGTGTGAAGCCAGGATTCGTGGACTACATGATATGGCCATGGTTTGCGCGCCTAAGCATTGTGCAGTCCTTATTGAAGGAGAACTACAAATTTACTAAGGAGCGCTACGCCAAGCTTAGCGCCTGGATAGAACTGTTGAGCAAGGATGAGACGGTGCAATCCTACTCTGTCACTCCCGAACAACATGTGGAGTTTTTGCGTACCCGCAAAGCCGGCAATGCCAACTATGATATGTTGGCTTGATCTACAGTTCATCACTTTTGTTAATCATGTCATTTAGCATGTATATAATGTATTTGATTTTTAAAGCAATAAAGTGTACAGATCAATGTAAATTTATTCAGAGTTGAATTTTATTACGATAAAATGGTTCGAGTCGAATTTTTAGTCAGTTTTCCTTAAGGAAGTATTACTGTATAGATCACATGATTTGCTTAGACAGATATTACCACTAAGCAAAGAATACATAGACGTTACCAAACTTCACGATCGAAGCATGAGAACAAGAGTGAGTATCTACTGCATACATACAAGCAAAACATGAGCGCATGGGACGTTGGCCGTCCGTCCACTCAGTTCGGCTGTCCGCTTTGCGCTCTCCGTTTGCTTCCATGGTGAAGCAACAAAGTGATATCAATTTCTAGTACCAAATGAACCCTCTTTGTATTGTATGCTTAGTGATATTACTGTATGGAGTCTAGAGCTACATTCCATGCCACACGCCGCAAGATAGCCCCGATGGTAATCGTTGACACTGCCACCAAGTTCAACCGAGCAATCCACACCAGCAAACGAAGGGCAACTGAATCAACTGCTTTATATAGTGGCTTGTTGCTTGCGTCTTGACAACAGTCGATTCACACACATCATGAGCAGCGGCAGACACTTGGCAAAGGGTAAGCACTATAATTTGTTTAATCTTTAATCCTTAATCTAATCCATACTGCAGGCTCACCCATGCCCGATGTACCCGAGGATGGGATTCTTCGTCTGTATTCCATGCGCTTTTGTCCCTTTGCACAACGTGTGCATCTTGTGCTAGACGCCAAACAGATACCATACCACAGCATTTACATAAATCTCACAGAGAAACCAGACTGGTTGTTTGAGAAGAATCCCCATGGTAAGGTGCCCGCTTTGGAACTGGTGCGTGAGCCTGGTCCGCCGGTGTTGACTGAATCGCTGCTCATTTGCGAGTACCTGGACGAGCAGTATCCATTGCGTCCGCTCTATCCAAGGGATCCACTGAAGAAGGTGCAGGAAAAGCTGCTCATTGAACGTTTTGGTGCCGTTGTGGGCGCCTTCTTCAAGGCATCCGATGGCGGTGAGATTGAACCATTCTGGGGGGGCTTGGATGACTATGAACGGGAACTGAACAGGCGTGAGACACTCTTCTTTGGCGGAGAGCAGACGGGTATACTAGACTACATGATCTGGCCATGGTGCGAGCGATGGGAGCTATTAAAACTGCAGCGCGGTGATGACTACAACTTCGATGAGACGCGTTTTCCAAAGCTGGTGAGTTGATACTTAGCCAGCATCAGACTACTGTCATCTATAATCCTACTCTCTTGCAGACGGAGTGGCTGGAACGCATGAAACGTGATCCCGCCGTGATGGCATTCTTCATGGAAGCCGAAGTTCAGGCTGAGTTTCTTCGCACGCGCAGTGCTGGCAAGCCCAACTATAATCTGCTGGTTAAGGATGCCTGATCTATTCTCTTATTTATGTCATGAATAAAGTGATTTAGCTATTCCTCAAAGGCAATATCATAGATTGGCTTGTCCACCAGCTGGACATCCATTGAGGTTACCTTAAGAGCCTCATGCGATACCAACAAGCGGAGCTGCAGCAAGATAAGACATTAGGGATTCACAAGGAACAATGATTTAGTTACTTACATATTGCTCTAAGCGCTTTCCACTGCCAGATCATGTAGTCCACAATATCAATCTCTTGGCCAGAAAACGTATGTGCGTCAAGCTTATTTCGCTTCTCATCTGCTTAAGTTTTCGGGCTTAACAGTCAAAGATCTTATAATGCGGAATGTGGCTGGCTTTCAACACATGATAAACGATATGGGAGTAGGTAAAGAAGCGCATGGAGTAGGCACGTTTAGATGCAGAGCCTATGAATTAAATTGCGTTATGAGTCCTCTGCAGGTATATCAAATAGATTCAACAAATTATGTGCAGCATCAGTAGATTTAAAGCGTTATTTATTTTCCTGTATAATTCCATAATGAATTCTAAGCCTAGACGTTTAACAAAGGTTCGAAAGCCACATCATAATTGGGTTTTCCTTCGCGGCGGGTGAACATGAATTTGGCATGCACCTGACTGTCCAAAGCTGTTTGCTTGACCGCTTCATCCTGCTCCATGAGGACGCACCACTTTAAGAGATTTGCATAGCGTGTCTTGTCCAGCTCGTACTTATCGTCCAGCACATGTTTTAGGGCTGGGAAACGCTCAAACCAAGGCCACAGCATGTAGTCTACCATGCCGATTTGTTGTCCACCGAAATAAGGCGTTGCACGTTTGGTAATCTCCTCTTCAAACACATCTAATGCCTGCTCAAACTTTTCTAGCGCATCTTCGGGTGGATTAGTGGTGAATAAAACCGGATAGACAGCGCTGACAGCAGGCGCCTGGCGCTCGATGAGAATTTTGTCTAGAGCCTTTTGCAGGGGATTTGCAGGGAACAATGGACGTTCTGGGTACTGCTCATCCAGATACTCGGCTATAACCAGAGATTCAACCAGAGCTGGTTTCCCATCGACTGATGTCAATTGAAGGGCTGGCACCTTCCCGAGGGGGCTGTAATCGGTATACCAATCGGGTTTCTCACTCAGATCAATGTAAACCTTGTGATGTGGTATCTTCTTAGCCGCCAGCACCAAGGCGGCTCTTTCCGAATATGGACAGAAGCGCATTAAGTAAAGCCGCAGGACTCCATCATCGGGCAGCTCTGGCTTTGGCGTACCTGTTGAGTTGGTTTGTGACGTCAATAATATAAACGCAAACTACTTAAGTCTAGATAGTCTTTTGTCACTTGATATCAACATGATTATTTTCAAGGGCTTTTGGGGTGACATTGAAGCTTTTATTTCACCTTTCTTGAAATGTTTTAGTGGTATGCTCATTGTGCCAAATTTAAATACTTTACGTATCTTCTCCGTTGCTGTAAACGTTTTTAACTAATCTCTAAAGGGAGTAAACAACTAATTTTAAGTTCTTCAGAAAGTTCAATTGGAACGAGCTACGGAACTTGTTCAGTGTTTTGTGAACTATTAACTACATTAACATTTAACATATAATTGTTAGCATGAGGTATGTCAAAAGCACTGCTAATGTTTAATGGCTGTTATACCTATCGATAACTGCATTAATCGAAACGGTTGAATTAACATTCAAATTCAATACACATTTTATTATTACAGCCCGTTGGCAATAAAAGTGCATAAAAATAAGGTACTAGGACTAGGTAATAGGACTTTCTGAAGTTATATGTACTTAAGATGGCATTTAAACAACTTAAAATTTTCAAAACTCGAAAAAAAATTAGAGAAGCAATTTTAAACATATTACCTTGAGTTTTGCGGTTGCTGTTCGGATAATAGTTTCGTTTAACCTATTCTTTGTTGAATATCTTCCGAATTTATAGTCCATGATCAGATATCGAGACTAGCTACTTATCATGAAGCCAAAACTCAACGATGATGTCGGTTGTTCGTGCGAGGAGGTCTTATTGCCGTAGTGCATCCTCGACTTAAGCGTTCTTTACGTATTATTCAATTGTATTTAACTCCCATTACCTTCAAATGAAAGAAGTCAGCTAGGCTATAAACATAATTTATATTTCCATTAATTTCTTTTCGTATTTCTTTATATGACAAACTTACAAACTTACTCTTGAATTTTAACTAAAATTTAACTACCACAGATAGGTTGCAATTATATATATAAAATGTATGTATATATAAAGATACATACATAAAAACATACATCGTTATTTAGATTTTCATATTTTCATATTGTGTGTATTACATATTACATATTTACTTGTATATAGTATTATGATTGGTTATGGTTATATATTAACCATAAGATTACAATATTATGTAACTCTACAGGTAAACAGTAGATAGACAATTTCTATATAGAAATGCGATACGTTTTCGACTATAACGTTGAGATTTACACATAGAATACACGTGGACATCGAATGATTAAACTCGTACTCGTACTCGTATATATGTAAGTATTTTATGTATGCAGACGGGGCTGAGCGATTTATAAATTTAAATGAGGTTTTCCGGCTCCGTTAATGAGTCCAAAAATTGCCACTTAACTAAATACATAACTCTTGCACTAGGCTAAAAAACTAGACAAAATGATAACTAATTAACAATTAAGGTAAACATTTATTGGAAATCTTGCAATCTGTATTTTTCTTTTTGCATCGGAGTAGTTATTTGTTTTTTGCTTAGGCTTTTGCTTTTGCTTTTGCTTTTAGACCGTCGTATCCGGAGCCGGAGCTATTGGCTGCTTCGACTCAGATACATCCAAGCGTGTGGGTGGCGCATCCGTTGCACCATCCTGCTGATCGGGAGCAATGTCAATGCGATGCGCCTTGCGCCAGACGACCAGATCCATGAGAAATGCAAGAAACATAATGCCAGCCGTAATGCCTGAAGGAGTGAAGAGGGTAAGTGATGTAAATAGATAGAGATAGATCGGAGAGGAGTCTTACCCAAAAAGTATCGCCTAAAGGTGTCCGCATCGTAGAGTGAACAGGCGCCATGTTTGCCACAAACCGACTTCCAAATGAGGCAGGCCGAGTCCACGACAGCGCCATAAATGATTGGGCAAGGAACATTACCAAACAGGCCAATGGCCGACTGTATGACACCCATGGCCATGGCTTTATCTGTGGTCCACAGTGAGATTTAAGTTGTGCAACTGATCAGTGAGAGAGAGAGAGAATAAGAGCTTACCTTTAGGATGTGTACAGCGCATGACGAGCAGCATGCTGCCCACCTCGGAGGTGGAATGCATAAATACGCAAATGGCAAAAATCAATATAAAGTAGATAAAATTCTTGCAGTTATTATCACAGTAACCATTGACCGCCTCAGCAACTGCCATAACAGAGAGAGAGAGAGAGAGAGAGTGAGAGAGAGAGAGAGAGAGAGAGAGAGAGAGATTAATAAATTGATATTCGTATAGGTAATCTCCTTGATTTACCATCTGGAATGCAAGCACAATCGGAGTAGAGTGTGCGGTTGTCGCTGGACCGCAACGTGGAGTTGCGGCAGCCGGCATGGCAGGCCGAGATGTACATTTTGCCATCGGTGCCACAAATTGGTGCAAAGTTCTCCTTATCACAGGTACAGTTGAGTACGGCGCTGCAGGCGGGCTCGATCATTGTGGAACTAAAAGGAGTTGGCATTTACATAACTTCTTTCTCCTTGCTTCCGCATTGGAACTGGCGTCTTACCTTTTGGCATTGCCTGCTTTGTAGCCCGCAAAATCGTTGGTGCTGCAGCCAATGAACATGAGTATGATCATTCCGGCGGAGTAAACGAGTGCGGTGAATGCTATCCAAGCGGCGACTCCCTTGGCCTTTGGCTTGCGCTTCAATATGAATAAACCTGAGATTACAATGCCAATGCCCATGACGAGAATGCCACAGAAGGCGGCTATCATATTCGCATCATACGTGGCCAGACGGAACTGCGTCTCCAGGTACTTGGGCAGAAACGTGTACAAGCCGGCAATGGGCAGCAGATGAAAGACACACGACGCAGTGCGGAACATAAGTATATCGTTGCTCAGCTGACGACGCACGGTCTTTGGGAAGTCTAAGGAGGATCAACAGTTAGATAAAGTTATGCTAAACAAGTGCTTATTCCGTCCGCTCACCCTTCAGCTTGGGCTTCTCTTCCTGCTCAGGTGGTGTGGAGGCAGCGATGGTTGCCTGTGCCTGCTGCTTGCCACGCAACTGCTTGGGGAACGAGAACATGGCAATGGAGGCCAACAACATGAGGCTGCCAATGGCCACAGGACCCAGCCACCAGGCGCCAATCCAACGCGGATCGCTGGCATCAAAGCCGGGATTAGCAAAGTTCACATACCAGCGTGTGCAGAAGCTGCCCACAATGAATCCCGAGGCAGGTCCCAGGATACGCATGCCAATGGTAACAGCCATATACATGGGCGACTGTTTGCTGCCCACATTGTCATCGATGTAGGGTATGCCCAAGGTGGCCACAGCCGTCTGGCCAATGCCAGAGCTGAGCAGGCTGCCAAAGAAGATGCAGAGTACGATTACCGTGATCTTGGTGTGAGATGCCTGCTCCAGCTGTCGCTGCTCATTGCACTCGCTGCCTGCAACTGTTCCATTGCCACCCAGCATGCAGAGATTCGGATCTGTGACATTGTACCACATGTGCGACAACGAAGCGGATGATGGAGATGCTGATGATGCTGATGATGATATTGAGGATGGGGGGAAGGGCGCCTGTGGCTTGAGAAACACACTTGACTGCATCAACTGCTCGCCGAAGATGAAGTGCGGCAGGGCGCAGGCGAACGCTGCAATGGAGAAGAGCACCATGCCACAGGCAATCCAACGTGGGCGATGACCACGCCCCGCGAAATATGTGAGCAGCATGGCAGTGCTAATCTGACCCATCTCGCTGGCGCTGAGCAGGAAGCCCGTGGTCTTCGACTTGATCTGGAACAGTTTCTCAATTGTGGTGATCACAGACACAAAGTACGTCATGTACATTCCTTGGAGTATGTACGCCAGCAGGAACACCACCATGAACACGTGCGTGGAGGCAAAGCGACGTGCCCAACGTGGACGGCAGCCAAATAAACCACAGTTGGACCCATCATCACCTACACCATTCAGATCCGAATCGAAATCAGATTCCTCCGATTCGCTGCCTCGGGCATGTGCACCACCAGGCAACTTATAGCCACCGGTCAGTGGTGCCTGCTCGTGGGCATATTTGCCGCGCAGATTGTGGCCATTGTGGCCGTTGTGTCCGTTGCCATTGTTGTTGCTGAGCAGCCCGTTCTTCAGATTGTTTATATCCTCCGATGCCTTCCATTCGTTGTTGTTGCTTGGAGCACTCTCATAGAGCACCGTTGTGGGCGTAGTGGGCGTCACCGCGCCCACATCACCATTTGTGCTATTGTGCTGGGCCAAGAGCGGCGTAAATGCCTGCAACGAGTCGCGTCGTACGCTTCCATTGTGATGATAGCCATTTCCATTTCCACTTCCATTTCCATTCCCATTGCCATTGATATGTTGTTGTTGCTGTTGCTGTTGATGTGTGGTCGTGCCATGGCCATGGGCGTGACCATTGCTTGGCTTCTGTTGGCCACATATTGCTGTTGCTGCTGCTGCTGCAGCGACTGCAGATGTTGGCGGCGCTGGAGGCGCCTCAGCATCACTAATGGTCTTCATCATGCTGCACGTTGCGTATACGTAATGTGTAGCCGCGTTTGCTGTGATGCTTCTTAGCTCTTGGCTGCAATTAGATTTGCTGATTGTTGGGCGGCTGTTGAAGCTCCTTCTTTATATATTCTTGCTGCTGCTTAAGTTGTCTTGCAAATTTGTTGTTCCATTTTTCAGCTACATTGGAAATGCGTTTGTGCTCATCAGAGTTCACTTTCAAATTGATTGATATTCAAGTTGTGTGTCTGCGCGTGTCTGTGTGTGCGTGTGTGTGTACGTGTGTGTGTGTGTGCTTGTTGTGCTTGGCCAGCAACGAGGTAGTTTTGGTTGTTCTTCTTCTTGATGTTGTTGTTGTCAGTTACTTCTTTGTTGCAATATGGCAGTGTTTTCTGCAAATAAATTAGAAAAGCGCAATGAAAATTAGTTAAAGTACCTTAGCAAACTGATTAAAGAATGTTTTTTTATTGAAATAATTCAAATAGATCTTCCATTTCTTATAGAGAAACTAACACACAACATATACAATCTATAATCTATTATCTTAAATACTTTTGATTAGAGTCTGCGTATTTTTGAATGCTGTCAACGTTCAGCGCCTTACAACTTACTAAATTAATGTTATTTAATGTTTGCGTAACAAAAGCGCCTTTAGATAGGCAATAAAATACTTAATTTAACTAAATCGCATAAATAATTATCTAAGTTAACGTTATTATCTTAGAAGATAATAAATGCTGTTTTACTTCAGTTTAAGCAACTTAATCACTTGCATATATTTCGCATAATAAATATTTAAACAATTAAAATGCGTGAAATTATATTTAAGATAATAAACTGCGAGTGCTGCCTACGAGCAGGAAAATCAAACTGAGCGATCAAATTGAAACGCAGACTGCAAAAAGCGCAACACAAAAACTGTAGCACAAAAAAAACCAATTAAAAAGCAAACGAAGTAAATACTGAATGGCAGCAGCAGCAACAGCGCAGCAGCAGCAGCAGAAAGTAGGGGCAGAAACAAAGACAGGGACAGAGGCAGAGCTTATCAGCTCGTGTACAGACACTCACACACACACGCCGACATGCACATGCTGAGCGTCAACAAAACGCAGCCTACAGCTAGCGATACAGTTACTTATACTTATATACTTATATTTATACTTATACTCAAGCTACTCGCATATTGCAGAGAACGAGTATAAACGAAACGTATAAGAAATCGTTGCAAGCATTTTTTTGGCAATAATTTATTTAGCTAAATTGATAACTGTTCAAGGTTAATTGATTAGAAATTAATGGTCAACCTTGTTGTATATGTTCTATTAATAAATCTTAAATATATTTCAATAGGGGCGCTAAGGACGCGCGTATGTTTATTGATGATGTTAGATAAATTTCTTGTGAGATACAAAATAAACGCTTAAACGATTATAAAAGGATATCACTGAATTCTCAATTACTACGAGCTACGCCCTGTTCGATGTGCTATAAAATCAAGAAAATTCTTTTGCAGAATGTTGCCAAAGTTCTATTATAATTTTTCACAAGAAATGTTAAAGGATATGAAGAGATTATTACGAAATTCGCTATATTATAATTATATTGTTCATAATAATAATTATTAGCTCGTTATTAAGTTATATTATATATCAGATTTCAATATTATTTATTGAGCTGAAGAATCTGCTAATATCGTAATACTCATCTTAGTTCAAGTAAATACTAAAACTGTTTGTCAAATTCGCACAGTTTTCATATCTGTTATTGCTGCTGTCTAGATTTCAATGTCAGCCAAGAAATTCGCATGTTTATACTCATTATACAAGTATATACTTATGTGCATATATGTACATATATGTACATGTGTACATTATATAGATATTTTTACTCGACTTTTTACTGCGGCACTTCTATGAGTTGTGTATACTCTTACTTATTATAACAGATGTTTGTCTATACTTATATAAAGCCGTGACACAATAAAAATTTCGCTATTCTGTTGCTCTTCCACTATATTTCTCTCCCTCTCTCTCTCTCTCCCTCCTTCTATTTTGCCCTGTTGCAAACGCAGTCGCTGCAGTCGCTAAATCTTATCAGAAGCGGCGTAACCTCGCTGATAATGAAAGTGAAATTACTTCTTTGGTGTGCGAAAGAGTAGAACAACAAACCAAATACATAAACTTGGAGAAATGCACTGACAAATATGCGCCATGTACTTTGTTTCAGAGCACCAAGGCCTTGAATTGTTTTCGAATTCCCTCGAAAAGCCGATAAGAGGTATATTGACTGAGCATTCTAATATTAAATGAACTTGTGCAGTCATCTAACAAATGGAATAGCTTGAGTACATACAGCTTGAGTTTGATACACAAATACTATAATATCTGTTGCCTTCGGTAGGGTATGCATACAGACCATCATATATGTTGTATTGTTCTTAAATTTATTGCGTAGTATTCAAAGTTTTGTTTTGACTCAAAGAACATTAGAAATGTGCAAATTGTTAATGTTATTAATTGGACGTGCGCGTGTTTAATTCAAAAATATATATTTTCATATTTGATAAGGTTTACATTCGGTTAATAAGTTGCAACATTGTAGCACAGTGTGAATCTATAAGTTCGATTAGATCAATGACGTCAAGGATATAAGCAAACACGTACTTTAACTGATTGCGAATTGTAAATGAAAACAGCTAAACATATTTGAGTAGAGCTTTAAGCTGTAGATAACTGTATAAAGTTTGTTGATTGCAAATGATCTTCATGCTTGTCGTCTTTGTCGCAACATAGAGTGCGGCAGTTGCAAATGCTTATGCAAAGTAGATTTGAGTTTGAGTTTGAGTTTGGTTCAAATGCTTCTTTGGCCTGGTGCACTTGGCCAAGGGCTGACTGGTTAGCTTCAGCTGCCCAGTTACCAGTTCTACGATACAAAGAGCTCTACCAGAGTTTTCGAGAATGCTGCTAAGTACCTGACCACAGAGGACAGGCAAAGGTAAAGCACATTGAACCCACCCTGGTCACTGAACGGGACGCTTAGGCAGTTCTTATGTGCTATATTATATGTAGTATATGATGGTGTCTATCTGTGTAGCTCTAACTATAACTATAACTATAGCGATAACTATTCATATTGCTTTTAATTTGGTTTAATAGATTGTTAATTGTTTGTTCAATTTGTTGCTTACATAAAGTGCCAAAGTGTCAGATTGTTGTCGAATCATTTGCTGATTTATCAGTGTCAATCATAATAAATGCAATTAAAACCGTTTGCGTAACCGAATAACAAAACTATCGAAATGTACAACGATGGTTTCCATTTCAATTGAGATCCCCCAGAGTTTTGGTCATAAATATGGAGAAAAACCCAAGAGCTATCAATGCCTAGAATCGATTTGATGCAGCGACAACAGCAACATGCGGGCGAGAGACAAAGTGAGAGAGAGAGGAGAGAGAGAGCGTTATAAGTTAGCAAGAGAGATAGAAATATAGTGAGGGGGAGAAAGAGCAAGACGGCTTAGTGAGAGACTCTCTCAATGCGTGTCGTTTTTCCGGTTTTTCGGCCAGTTGTTGCCTCATCTTCCGTCTTCCGTCTTGTCCAAGTCGACAATTGTGGCGACGTAACTGCTGCAGTTGTTGCTGCTGCTGCTGCTGCTGCTGCTACTGCTATTGGCTGACTAAGTTATTACGCGATGTTGTTTGGCTCAGGTGTGTGAGACTGTGTGTGTGTGTGTGAATGTGCATTTGAATTGCGCAAGCGCAACTATTGCAAATTGCATACCAAACAGCTAAGTTGCTGCTGTTGTTGCTGCGTGCCAACATGCAACAAACCAGACACACAGGCAACGGGCCCAACCAACAACATGGCCAACTGTTGACTAGACGCTGACAGCAGCAGCAGCAGCAGCAGCAGCAGCAGCGACAGCAACAACAACAACTGCAACAGCAACAGCAACAAGTGCAAAAGCCGCAGAAGAAAGCCCGCAACAACGAGAATGGTTAGAAGGCAGCATTGAAAGTAAATTGCAGGCTAGTAGAAGACCATCATGATGATGGCAATGATGATCATGATGGATGAGCCAGTTGAATCTAAATGAATGACCATTATCGTGTTTCTTATCTTCATAATGAGCATGGTGCAAAAAAAAGCTGTTTGGCCACATTTCACTTTTAGCATAGAAATAATTTAGAACTTGTCTGCAACTGTTTGCTGCTTTCCGAGTATTAGCCAAGAGTTAGTCAAGTTAAAGCCAGATACTTTGACACTTTAACTACTCGAATTCGTATGAAATGCTTAGAGTTGAGGCATGAGTTCAAATCGGGTTAAAGTTAAGGGAAGTTGAAATAGCGATGGCATTATAAGAGAAATGAAGTTGGAGTATAAGAGTACATAAAAGTATATAAGTCGAATATGAACAACTGTTAGAGAGGACAAGTTGAAAGGTATTGATGTTATTGTACCATAGAACTGTTATACATCGCATATTTTCTGTTATACCCAAACTGCATATTGAATCATTCGATTGCTGATTGATAAACAAAGCTCCAACTGTTTGCTAATCATCGAGAGTTGAGTTTTGCTTTTAAACGCGACACATTCACATTGTAGACCCCATTCCCCATTCCCCTCTCGCATTTTGTGCTTTGTCGCCTTGACTTTGACCTTCACTCTGAAAACCGAAATTGAAACCAAGCCAACCACTACAGAGAAAAAAAACTGATCATTGTTATTTTTTTTCTTTCATTTTTTTATAAACAAAATTTTTGACAGACGCAGGGAATAAATAAAATTTGAACAAATTTGTTTACCACATTTACATATACATTCGAATGTATATTTATATGTAGATGTATTTTTTTAAGCTCTAGTTTAGTATGTATATCAAGCTAATTGAAGCCCCGTTTTAAGGCTAAAAGTGTCAAAATTATCTGAGCTCTGTTTGTTTTTTGTACACTTATTATTATTATTATTATTTCGTTTCAGCATGATTCATTGCAAGAGTTTTTGCCGCTTTTGTTGTTAATTTTTTATGGTTTCTTTATTTTTTTTTCAATTCCAATTAAGGCAAACGATAAAACATTTTACATGTACCACAATCCAAATGTTGCGGATTATAAAAATTATATTTGAATTTCGAACAGTTTGGGAAATGTACGATCACGATTACGATTACGATTACGATTTCGATTACGTTGAGGATTACCAGACTTATATGTACATTTGGCTTTTGGTTTTTAAAGTGGAACACGCATGTTCATATGGACTGTGCATTGTATTTACATATGTATACATGATTCATGGCACCATGACAAAAGGTGCGGCAGCACGAATCCAGCAGAAAGAAAAAATGTAAAAGCAAAAAGCTAAAAGCTAAAAGCGACAACAATAACAGAAACAACAAAATAAACATGCAGGAAAATGATTATTAAGCTGCGGCGAGTATGAAATACACTGCAAAAACAATTAAGTATATACATTTTCTGATTATAATTTAAACAAATTTTGTGGTGCACAATTTCAGATAAGTTTAACTATCGAAAATGTCTAATTATATTTGGATTACAATTCAAATATATTTAAGCAACTTAATACTAAATGTAGCTAAAAATTTGTCGCATTTCATATGCTTTTTGTTAGAGTAAGCAACGCCAAAGATACAGATACAGACAAGGTTGAGTCGTTTTTGCACATGGCCTTAGTGTATATATAGTGTATTTAGTGTATATATTTTATTTATTTTGTATGCCGCAATTGCTTTTCTTTATGCGCACTTTCAGCAACGAGAGAAAAAAACAAACTTCCTTTTTGACGGCGCTTGTTAAAAATGCCAAAAAGGTAAGAATTTAAGCAAAAGAACAGCAGCAGCAGAGTGAACGAATCGAAAAACCAAGAAATATACAACAGCTGAAATAAAATACAAAAAAAAAACATATATGAACAAAATTAACAACCTCAAAATGGCAGCGAAGTGTGCATAAATTTTTGAGATGCCCGCAACGAGCGAAACGACAGACAAAAAAAAAACAAAACAAAACAAAACAAAACAAAAAAAATAACAAAAATAATGAAAAAATAAAGAAAAATAAAGAAAATAAAAATAAAGTGAAAAAAAATAAGAAAATAAGAAACCAACCTAATGAAATGCAATCAAAAATGCATTTTAAGAGGCCTGCATTAAGTCGGGAGCTGTGAATGCTGCTGCTACGTTGCTTGGGCCTGGTACCTGTTGGCCAATACCTTGCGGACTTGGCCAACAGCACAACCGTTCCAATTCGGTTCCCAGTATCTGTCCTGAAGATCAGAACATGGCGATGACGTGCGCTGAGCCAGCCGAAAAAAAGAAGACGTTCAAATTTATTTAGCCATATTGCCGGCAAAATAAAAACCAAAAAAAAAAAACACAAAAAAAAACAAAAGTTAAGAAAATACAAAATAAATTCAAGCGATTACTTTGTGCTTTCCCGCCATTTGTCATTTCTGATTACAGTGTGACAAGTCTATGCCAAAAGTAATATTTTCTTTATTTCCTAATGAATACAACAATTTAAGATTAATATTTACAAAAAGAGAATCATTTAAACTTGACAATTGTGTGAGGATAATTTAAAAAATAGACTGTAGTAAATATATAAATAAATTTAAAGTTCATAAACTTACTTTATATACCTAACTTTACTTGTTATCTATTCAAATCTTAAATTAATAAAAGTTACGAAATTCTAGCGCACGCGACAGTACAATACCCTGAACAGTTCTCTATAGTAAAAGTATTTTAATGTTTTTAACTACTAAACTGAAAATATCCCAATTCCCAAAATCATATTATGTTGCATTTTCAGTGGTAATTCCACAAATCGAACGCAATTGAAGCTGAGCAATCAGGTCAGGTTCATTAAGCTTGTTTGCGCGCCAAAGCTGAGCGCTACATCACTTGCACACAACGAACAAAGCGCAAGCAGTTCAATTTTCTTTGTTTTCTGATTATCTTTATTATTTATAGACCGAACTTGATTAAACTTGCAGTATTGGTTCTTCAAGGTATTCTCCAAGCATCTGCTATGTTAGAAGCATCTACTTTGAGAAATGTGGCCATAATTGGCCAATATTTGAATTAAACTTTATTGCGAACGGCTTACGGGAATCTCCCTGCCAAATTTGATGTATCTAGCTCTTATAGTTGCTGAGATCGATATGTTCATACAAACAGACAGACAGACGGATATTTTGCTCAAAACTAATATAATCCTGTGCAGGGTGTAATAAACTGTAGTAAATAAATAAATAAAGTTCAAACTTACTTTATAACTTGTTACTTAACCTAATTTTTTATGCATTCAAATGAACAAATTGTATTAATATTGTGTGCAATTTCATCTCAGTTTTGTAGCATACTTGAAACACTGTGCTGCGCAAGCGCAGTCAGCTTTGTGATCGTCAACGACGGAGTAAGTTGCGTCTGCCATTTATAAGAAATATTCTTAATTTAAACAGAACAGAACAGAACAGAACCTTACGTCTGATTGATTGAGCTGCTGATTTAAGCGGCTTTTTGATTGCAGGTGTGCGTGTGTGTGTGTGTGTGTGTGTGTGTGCAGATCCTGGGCCAGATTGGTAACAAGGTGCGTTGAGGTGTTAACTTGCCTTAAATGTTCATCCGACTGTACCGTTATAACGCTAATTGAAGTCTTACAAATTGTTCGGCCAACTTGAGTTTCTTTTCTTTGACTTTTTCGTTCCTTCTTTGCTCTGCCGTCAATTTAGCAAAAGTACTCGTAAATTGTAGTTGATAATGTGCATTGATTTAAGCAATTAACGCCTAATTAGATGGACGAGTATTCTCGTGTCCCTTTGTCATGGCCATTTGCATAATATTCAGTTGATAGAGCGTTATCGAACAATGAAACGTATTCGTTGCCAAGAACTTCACTTAAAGTGTCAAGTGGCTTGGGCCATAGAAGTTGGCAAGAGTACTGGGAATTGGCCTGGGCCAAAGTGTGCTTGTAGATTGGGCCTGCCTCTCTCTCTCTCTTTCGCTCTCACTGTCTCTCTGTTGCTTATTCTTCATCATTTGTTTATGAATACACTACTAAGCAGTTTGGCTGCCGCAACCACAAAAAAACAAAGCCCCAAAAATCCCAAGCCACCTCGCCCTTTCTCCCTTCCCTGCCCTTACAATTCATCAATGTTTCTCAATTGTTTAAAATTCTGTGCATAATTTTCGTTGTGCGTGAGTATGTTAATTTTGTGTTGTCTTGTTTCGAGATTGTTGTTGCTTTTGTGACTCTTTTGTGAATTTCCACTAAGCGCCAAGAGGCTTTTTTTGGCGTTACATTTTAAATTAAGTGTTTATTTAAGGCTGGGCCCAGCACATTCGTGCATATGCTTATTTGCTTTTTAAATTCTTTGTTGATTTTTAAAGTCATTTACTTACTTATTGTTTGTTTTAGTTGAAGTCGCTGTCTGTAAATAAGAAATTAAATTGATAAATAATTGAGATTTAGAATGCTTAAATAATATATTAAATTTATATGCATTTTTCTACTGTGGGATTGCTAACAGCGTATACAGGAGAAGAGTATTTAGCATTTATGAAATATATTTTGCAAATTATTCAGTTGCAACAGCTGCATTCACTTAAAGATGCCATTTAAATATTTAATTGTAATTAGTCTTATGCATTTAATGCCTATAAATACATATTCATATATGCGAGCAATATAGACTGCAGTCTTAATTAACTGGTAGCTCCGCAAAGCAACGCATTCCCTTAAAAGTAAAAATAATAATACTAATAACAACAACAAGAACAACAACAATAAGAACAAGAACAGCAAAAAAAAGGCAAGCAAGCATTACAGACTGCACGTTTAGTTGGCCCATAACAATTACAGCAAGAGCGATTAACAACTATAAAACAACGACAACAAGAATCAGCCCAACTGCAACGACAACTGCAATAACAACAACAACAGCAACAGCAACGACAACAACTGAAGCTGGTCAGCAAAAAACAAGCTCGTCCGCTGCATTGCGTGTGAAAACAATTTACGAACGAGCATTTAAACAATTTTTTTTGATTGCAACAAATATAATATGCAATAATAAAAAACGCATTACAAGGGGGCAAAGTGTACAATGAATGCAAATGTTGTCTACAACATACTACAACATAACAAAAACAACAACAACAACACCGACAGCAACTAAAAGCGATGTGAATGGGCAGCGACAATGGCTGCACGCCAGCAACAACTACAAATACGGCACCAGCACGACAGCAACAACATCAACTGCAATCGTCTGTATAAAAATAAAAGATAAATGAGCGCAACTGTCTGTCGGTCTGCGTCGAACTCTCTGCCATGTGTGTGAGTGCCTGTGTGTGTGTGTGAGAGTATGTGTGAAGGAGTGTGTTAGTGTGGGTAACAAAAGCAAGAGCTCAAGCAACATTGCATTGAGATAGGTCAGTCACACACAAAAACACAGATACACACATTGACAAATACATTTACACACACACACACACACACACACACGCTCACGCATACGCATATAAATGCAACGCTGCACTCGCTGCCAAAGCTCAATATGCAGTTACAGCTGCAGCGCTGTTGCAGCGACGCGTCGCTGACGATAACGTTAACGTTAGCGTTAACGTTAACGTTAACGCCACGCTAGCGGCGACGTCAACTGCTCTAATTACTCTGCACGTAAATCGTTGCTTGGGGTGGGGTGGCAATCGGCCTTCCAAACAACAACAGCAGCAGTATTAGACCCCTTCCAGTGATGCCAAGCGTTGCATCAACAATAACAATAACAACAACAATAATAACAACAACAACAACATGAACAACGACAACATCAGCTAGTAGCATTAAAACGAGTTTTCGAGTTAATCTCAGTCTCAGTTTCAGTTTCAGCCACAGACTCTGCTGCAGTTGCTGCTGCCTCGGCTGCTGCTTCGGCTGCTACTGCGGCTATTATTGTTGTTGCTGTGCCGTGTAAAAACTTACACAATCGCCGCAGCGCACACACGCACACAGATGCAAAAGCATCTTTGCTGAGCTTCCCGCTCAACGCTTCACAATTCACTTTTCTTTGTGCAATTTCAATAATTTTGTGCCAGCATGAGAGCAAGAGAAAGAGAGACAGATGCAGAGTCAGAGAGCGAAGAGCGAAGAGAGTGTGAGCATAACAAATAAAAAAGCTCTATTGCAGTCGCTGAGAGCAGCGCAGTCGTTAACTTGCACTTTCTGCTGCACATTTGGATTTTACATATCAAGCGTAAATAGTAGTAGATTTCCTTTTTTGGCAGTAGATTTCGAGCTACCGTATTAATAAAAATCAGCAGATGTATGCTTACAATTTGATATAGCAATACGAATTGCTTAAGAGTTTAAATTTCTCAAGTATTTATATGATAAATTTATGTGTGTTTATAAATTCATCCTTATCTATTTATACATTTGGTAGTAGCTAGCTGTGTCGAACCTACCGCAACATAATAAATAGTGAACCGAAACTTTAGAAACACAATCAAACGACACATCGCCATAGAAAACTTCAACCCCTACATATACAGAGAGCTTTCGCTCTCTCGATGATTCTAGCTCCTAGAAGGGTGAACAGCGCATCTCATGTTACATTACAGACAATATAAAGAATATTGCGCAACTGCCAAAAATAAAAACCATTAAAATGCCAGACAAATGTCTAGACATAGAGCTGCTACGGGGAGAGATTGGAGGGGAATTGTGCTTATGAACAGATGCGTCATACAATGTTAATGATCATCAAGTCGAATTGCCATTTGCTTTTATTGTGACATAATTAGTGAAAGTGAAATTGATCAGCAAAATGCAGCAGCCGCAACGCAACGCAGTGCAGCTGCAGTCGCAGTTGCAGTCGCAGCTGGAGTCGCAGCAGCAACAACAGCGTTTGGTATTTTTAGCCGCTCAGCTGCGGCGCTGTCAATAGACTAAAAAGCAGCACGGCGCAGCGCAGCGTGACGCCAACATTCACGTCGACGCTTTGAGAGAGTGAGCGCAGCGGCGAAAAATGTGAAATGAAAATGAAATTAAAATTTAAAATGAAAATGAAAATGAAAATATTGCAAAACTGAAACACGCATATGGACAGTTGTAGTTGCAGTGCATTGACTTGACGAGCCTACCTTGACGGGGAGTGTATCTGATTATGTGTGCTTGTGTGTGTGTGTGTGTGTGTGTGCTTGTGTGTGTGTGTGTATGTGGCATGTGACCAACCCACATTGCCTTTGCCAATTTGTATTTGGAATAGTTGTCTGTTTGTCTGCATTGTTGTTGTTCTTTCGTTATTGTTAAATGCAAATTACGTCAATGCTTAATATAACTTGTAGTGTTTAGCAATTTGAGTGGGTAAGCGCAAGTGTGTATGTGTGTGTGTGTGTGTGTGTGTGTGTAAAAGAGTATTGTGTGGCAGGTTATGCTAGATTGAATTGTACATCTTTTTGGATTCTTTGATTGCAATACTTAAGTGCAGTGGGCTCTTTGTAGTTATAACTATGTAAATAAGCTTATCAAATCTTTAGCTGATTAAAGAGGATTAAAGTTTCTTGCAAATGTTTGTAGCGGGTAGAATGTGGGGTGTCAGATCTTACACATTTCTTATCATTATCTATCATATACAGATGTGTAATTCCGATGTCAGTAACTGTTTGAGATATAGATGGTTGTATACCGTCTGCAGACCTAATTCATTTGAAATGTTGTATTCCTTCTGTATTGAGTTGCCTAATCTAGATGATCTGATTTGCCAATTTTCAACATTTCCCAATAAGTTAAAATCATATTATTTTTAAGTGTATATATTTATAATCATGTCACTTGAAATTTCGCAGGCGGATTTGCCTCGTTTTAACGTGTCGTATGCGCAATATGCGCATTTAATACATCACGTATACGCCGCGTTGTAGGCTGTATGCAAATACATTGTACTGCGCCTCGTCTCGCTCGTCTCACCTCGCGTCGCCGTCTAGCGCAGTTAATGGGCGGCAAGCAAGTGCATAAATAATAGTAAGTAATAAATATAATCACAAATAAAACGCTTTCATGCACTTTAGTGCAGTTTACTGCACTTTGGTGGCTGCGCGCGCAAACCATTTCGCCTCGCTTGATTTGCCTCTTTGTGCTACTAATTTGCGGGCGCATTCATAGTAGAATTTGTGCAACAATGTAGCAAGCATGCGGATTGTTGTAAATTGTCAAAAGTGGGTAAGCAAGAAGAACGAAGATCGCAAGTAGCGAAACTAGTTTAGTAGGAATTTTATGTGTCCAGTGCGGGTTACGTGGCATTCAATTGAATAAGTGCCTCAAGATGGGGCAAAATGTGTGTTAAATTGATTGAGCGTCATTCAGTTATTCACAGGGCAGCCCCTAAAATGTTGTAAATTAATGCACAAACATGAAATGCGTCTACTTAAAATTGCATATCGTACAATTTTCACAAAAATCAAGCAAGACGACGCAACAGGAAAGAGGGACAAGGGGTGGGAGAGAGTGAGATGGAAACGCAGACATAGTCGCGGCCTGCTTGCTTGACTATGAAAAGCGAAAACTGGGTCAACCTGATGCAGCTGCCTACGCAGCGAGCGGACGTCTCGAGCTTTGTCGTTGTCTATCCGGCCGCAGACGTTACAAATATGTAACTCAAGAGATATGCAAGCCAAATTGTATCTGTATCTGAGCCAAATAAAAGCCCAAAAAATAAAATAAGTTAAGGGGCTGAAAAGTTAGTGTGCGACTGACAGATACCCTCTACATCCGGCTAGATAAACAGCTTTTTGCGTTCACTTTTTAACGATTTCGGACAAATTGCGTTTGCCAGCTGTATTATGCCTTTTTCATGCAATTTATTTTATAGGGTATAGAGCAAGATCACTGCGAAATATCATAAAAATTATTATAAATCATTTGCTGGCGCGTTGGAAAAGTAAAAACAGCAGCAACACGACGCCAAAAATTTATGTATCTCTTGGATTTCACCCACGCCGCCATCAATTCAACAACAGCAACAACAGCAACAACAGCTGCAACAACAGCAACAACAACGTGGGTCAAATTGCAACTTGTTTTTGGCTGGTTTTTCGTGTGCACTGCATTCGCCATTGCGTTTTGGTAATCGCATTCACCTTCTTATCAGCAGCAGAGGTAACAGCAACAGCAGCAACAACAAGCATTGCAGACACGCGACAACAACAATAACAACAATAACAAGAACAGCAACATCATTGTTTGCAAATGCGCACAGTGATTGTAGTAAATAACAACAATTGCTTTTGGCTATGCTTTAGTTACCATGTCACAGTGATCATTGCATTTGCTCCACTGTACAGGCCTACAATGTCTACAAGTCGTGATTCCATTTCCGCCGCACACACACGTTCACTTTCAAAATCAGTGAAATGTAACCGACAAATACAAAACTAAGGGAAAGAAGAAGAAGAAGACGAAGTGAATTGCTGTTGCATTGTTGTAGCTTTTATTATTGCTGCTGTTCTCACTGTTGTTGCTTTAGTTATTCACATTTTTCATTTGGCTTACAAATAGAGGTTAATTTATTGTGACTTGTTCAAAAGAAGTCGCACATAAAACACAAACAGAAATGCCAAATAGAGTTGGAATGGAAAACGACACTAAATTATACAAATTTACTCAATCGCAGCTAAAAACTGTAGGTATCGATAAATAACATCTTAATTTTACCTGCGTTGCCACTTGACAAAGCCAATTTATTCAATGTAATTCATAATCGAACTAGTTCTAAGAAACTTCCTGAGCCTGGCACAGGACTGCCAGATCAGGCAACATCATAGATTGATCAACCTGCCCAATGAGTGGCATCCTTTAGTTTCATTTGACGACCTACATCCAAACATAAAGAACTTTTGCAGCTGCAACGGGCAATAAAGGAAATCTGTAAAGTTACATTATCGACTTTAGCCCTACCACAATGCAAACGAACTCAAATCTCAATGTCAAGTTGGGGCCATGTTATTGAACCAATAACACAGAGCTCCATTCATATGAAGATACATAAATACATAAGTCTGCAATTGTAAGCAAGATGCAGCGGCGGCAGATAAAACTTCAAGTGAGGAGAAAACTACACGAGCATCCGCAGCAATAGCAGCAAGCGGCCTTCATTGTTGATCTGACATTGAAGTGGTCATACACGAGATACTCGAATGCATCTGCTTGTACTTATATACATAGATATGTATAAGTGTATATATATCCCTTTTGTGTATTTATATATGTACATATGTGAGTTTGTAGCGTTGACATAATTCATCAAAGTGTATGCAAATTATTTGCAACGCTTTTCTTGCCAATTAACGTCAAATGCCAAATAAGTCAGCGACTGGGCTTTTGTGGCCAGATCCAAGTGACAAGTGGCAATCGATGACGCGCGCCTGCACTTGCATTCCACGCAAGTTTCTGACCATATAGAGACCGAAGTGCAGTTGCTGTTTTTGCTGCGTGTCTGTGGCACTTCATGTTGCAACAAACTGCAAGTGCACTTGACTTACTTGCCGCTGCTCACAAATGTATAAGTGTGTGTCTCTCTCTCTCTCTCGCGCTCTCTCTCTGTCCATCTCTTTTGTAGCGTATCTTTATCTGGTAACTGACATCGTTGCCATCTGCGCAATGCATTTCACTTTCATTATGATGCAGTCGCTTTTTGCCACTAAAAATGGCAACGAGCGTTCGCAATGCCAAATGTGTGTTTTTTCCAAGCCGAAAATGAAAACCAGTTAACGGCATACGGATTTTCCCATTTGCTCATTCGCTTCCCCACCCCCCTCTCCACTTCTGCCTCTCCCTCCCCTCTCTTTCTATCTCTCTCACCACGCTCGTCCCTCCCTCTCACTCTCACTCTGTGTCTGATTGGCATCAGCTGACAGCTGCCTGGCTGCTCACCTGGTCGCTGTGTAGGAGGCGCCTCTTTTGTCTTTTTATTGTGTTTCGTTAGTTGTTTTTACTTTCTTCTAATAGATCGTTAGCTTTGCTTTGAACTTGCAGCTAGCGAGTTTATTTTGTTGTTGTTGCTGTTGCTGTTGCTGTAGCTGTTGCAATTGATTGCTTATTGTTAAATGAAAATGGAAAGTCATTTTCTATGCAGCTGACGTTGCCTCTTTTCAGGGGCTTATGCATTTAAAACCCACTACCCTCGACCACTTACCCACCACTTACCTCCCTGACCCTGTACTCGTACACACCTTTTGTTATTTCAGGCGCGCTTTCCCAAAATACGAAAGAAAACGGATTTGTGGCTCACAAAGTGCAACGGGCGGGTCAAGTATTTAATTCATTTCGAAGCTCGGAAATTCTTGAATGAGCATTGCTTCTTAATTATATTTGTATTTTTGTTGTTCTTTTATTGATTTCCCAGCTGAGCAAACGAAAAGCGAAAGTAATTACAGTTAGTCATGCAAGCAAATTGCTAATGTCTCAACCCCTCCACCTCACACTCACTCACTCACACATACACACTCAAGCCCAGAACGAACTGCAGATAAGTTTCCATTGAAAGTTCTGCGCACTGAATGGAATAGGCGATAAAAGCGAAATGCATAAAATGCAACCCCCAACTGCAGACCTCTCGATGTTGGCTTTCTCACAGTGTACGCCCCTGTCTCTGAGTGCCTCGCACCCTCGCACCCTCACGTCCTCCTGCCAACGCCCGCTTGCAAGAGAATCAATTTTTATTGGTTACACAACGTCTACAGCGGCAGTTGAAGAGTGCATTGAACCCAACGACTCATGACTTTTAGTACTTCTTCGTACTCTTAGTAATTACGAGGCCTTAGAGCAACTAAGCTACACACACTTTCTCATGCACTATGTAACAATTAGAAGTGTATTGTGCATTAATTGAATGCATTAAATAATATAAATATTATATATAATGTTAATTAAGAGTTCAAATCTAAAGGAAGACTGTACAGTTTTCAGTACTACGCCTGCGAAATGTTTTATTTCTTCCTTTGTGTTTGTTTTAGCTTCCCCTTTTGTGTATTGTTGTTTTATTTCCGTTGTTGTCGCTGTTGGCAACTACTAATATTAGTAAGTAGTCACTGCATTATATTGGCATGCAGCAAGATTTAGATATATCTACATAAAGATATATCTACAAATGCTGATGTATATACATTGTCGACTTTTATAGTTAGCAGATTCATTGGCCAGCAACTTGAAGGGTTTTTAGGCAACTGCTGACAACGCAGAGGAACACAACAATATGTATATTAAATAATTAAAATATATATCTGCTCTATTGGTTTTTGGTAATATTGGATTGTTACTGAAATAACACGAGATTAAATAAATATTTATATTGTAATAATTATTATATTTTATTAACTTGTTTTAAAGACACTTTTAGTGCTGCAGTTGCTTGCGCTCTTATATTTACAGCAACTTTTCAAGTGTAAATCAGATTTCTCCAGCAATTTCAATATGTTATTGTCATAATGCGACCTCTTGACCTGTTTCCTCAAATGAAATCTATTCATTATCGCTTGATAAGCACATTTGTTGTAAGCAAGAAAGGGAAATCTTAAGACGGAAAGAGGGAACTGTCATAACTTTTCTTTTCTAAAGCGACGATGGCCTACGCAACAATTCTTGAGATAACAACCCACGCACCGGCAAATAGATGAAAAAACAACAACAACAACAAAAATGAAAAAAATTAAATACGCATAAAACAAAACCTAATAAAACTGAAAATAAAATATACGTATTTAGTTCATCCGAGTTCATTGACACAGAAAAAGAAATCAAAATATTGCGGACGACTCTTTTTTTTACTTATGGACGCCTACAATCTCTATGCGTATGCCTATCTTACGCACTCCCCTCCTTCTCTTGGCCCCCTGCTTCTAGTACACAAGCACACGCATGCTTTGATACCCTGTAAGTACTGCAGATATGTATAGAAAGGGTGTTATCACGAAGAATGCAAGTATGGCTTCTACTCGGTATATTTTCCAGAACTGTCATCTCGTATACTCTATGAAAAGTAGTGTGTGACTTTGTCTGAGTGTGTAGACTTAGGCACAGGGTATCTCCGAGTCGAGCACTCACATCAAGAGACTGTTGCTTGCTTTAATACAAATCCCTATCACGAATCTGAGTCGTTTTGTTGTTGTACTCAGTTCAACTTATCGATTTTGATAAGGACAACGTCACCGTAGAGCCAGAGATACGACTAAACGAATAGACGAATATACTAAGTAGTACATGGAGTGTTGCTCAGAATTTATAATATTTGATAGCTCGACAATTCCCCAACGTGTTGCCATGAACTTGAATTTTGATTTTGTGAAAGTAAATGAAATGTGAAACTAAATTCGTTCTCAAAACAAATAGATGTGTGTATCTAAATGAATTGCAAAACGAGAACTGATTTCTAATCAGCTCTGATTTATTTTAAGGGTCTTTCAAGTGCTGTAATTAGATGAGCGTGGAGCTCGCAGTTTGGCTTCTGTCTCGGCTTCATCGATTTGAATGCGAAAGTCTTGAGTGTGTGTCTGGCTTTTGTGTGTGTTCATAGATCATTTGCGGGTGAAAGTTTTTTTTTCGACTCGCTCAAAAATTGTACGCATACAGAGAGACAGACACCTGAGTGTGCTTGTGTGTGTGTGTGTGAGTGTGTGTAGGTTCAATTTACTTTTAATATTCGAGCTCTGGAGCAGCTTATCTATTGAATATCAAGTTATGCATTTGAATTTCGTTTTGTCACCTGCGGCTATTTATCTTCTCGCTGCGTGCGCTTTGTTTTATACGTGGCCACAGGGCGTATACATGTGTCTATATGGCCATAAACCTATCTAAGAAACCACACAATAACTGTGCGCTTCAAGAGCAGCAGCGGCAGCAGCAGCAGCAGCCCCTCCAGCTATTTTGGTTATTTTTCTTAAGGTGAAACAGAAAACGGAAAGCATTGAAAAACACACACGACACGTGTTGCCAACTTGCCGAGTCATAGTTGAATTTTTATAAGCCTGCTCGAGCGGAGTGAGGAGAGTAAAGAACGCCAGAGGGGGGATAAGGGAAGAAGGGAAGAGCTGAGCAACCTTTTGTATAACTCAAGTTCAATACAAACACTTCACACACTTGCACGCGCACACATCTGCACGTTCATTGACGAAAGGTAGCACATTAGATACCCAGTATCTAGATACATTTGTATCTGTGCCCGTTTATATTGTCATCGATGTCGTAGCAAAATGCGTGGCGTACGCACGCTTTCGAAATAAATTATGTACGCTACCCAACGTGTCTGTGTGTGTGCGTGTGTGTGTGTGTGTGTGTGAATGAGTGTGTTTGCTCAGAAGATTTTGTTGCCGAAAAATATGACGACAAAAAGATTAATAAAATGGCTTTTCGCGCTTCAAAGTCGCAAATGAAGCAGCTACCACGCCTCACTTGCTGCCTCAATTCTTAATCTCTGTCTCTTTCTCTCTCTCCCTCTTTATTTTCCTCTCTCTGTCTGCCTGCCATTCTCCACACATTTCGTTCTTTTTCGCCTGTCTTTAGTATTTGTCAAACAAGAAACAAACAGTAAATAAATTAATTTAACCGAATATTAGATACTCTACTGTAAATTTGAATTCTTCTTATCCACATTCTGATCAAAAATAGATTTAAAATACATAATTTAAATGTTTAGTAACCCCGTTAATAAATGCAATTCTGTTATATCACAAGTAACTCAACTTAATAGCTCTGATATCACTTTGTAGGGCATCCCAACAGAGCAGCGAGTCGTTGAAATACAATTAAATAAGCAAAAGTCGAGAAAAAAGAAAGAGAAAATTAAGCGCAAATAACATTTTTATATATTGTTTAGCACTAGGGTTTTGAATAATGTATAGAGCGTAGCATGACATAGAATGGAAAGATGAAGAGCGCTGCGTGAGCTTAAAGTTATTGACATTCACAGCCACAGTGGACACGAAGAAGAGAGAGGCATAAAGATATGGGATAAGGGGGCGGAGGAAATGGAGTGAACTGAAATGAAGAGAACAGAAGAGAAGAGATGGCAAGAGAAGTGAAGAGTAGCGAAGGCAGGGCAGACGATGGTGTTGGAAGCTGTGTTCCATATTGAAATGCCGGCTGCTCGTGCTGTTGTTGTTGTTGTTGTTGTTGTTGATGATGTTGTTGATGTTGTCGCTGTTGCTGTTGTTGCTATTGTTGTTGTTTCTGTTGTTGCTGTTTGTGTTATGGTCGCGTTTAAGTCAAGTTCAAGGACTGTCAATTAAATTGAAATCACTTGCTAAAGAGACGCAACGCCACACGAGCAACAAAACATGCTACAAGTTGCGAGCTGAGCTGAGCCTGTGGCAGCTGCAGGGTGTGGAGGGGGGGAGGAGCAGTGAGTGCGGCGGCGAGTCCAAGTTTCTCTTCTTATGGCTTATTTTGAAATCACTTAACTATAACACGCAATACATACGCAAGTGCGAGTGCGTGTGCGTGTGCGTGTGCGTGTGTGTGCGTGTGCGTGTGTGTGTGTGTGTGTTGAAGTGTAGTTGATTTTTGCACGCAGCTTCGTTTGCATTCTATGTGCTTCTTCTACATACATATGTATGTTCTTGCGGCGGATGCTGCGTAGTTACAGATCCGCAATTGTGTTGATGAAACGACAACACAACAACAACAACAACAACAACAACAACAACAAAAACAACAACAGCAAAAACAAAAGCAACAACAAGAGAAGAGCAACGATTCTTTGGCTCGAGTATCGTCAGGTCGGACAGGCGATGTTGCCCAATGGCTTAAACGCAACTTCTTTAACTTTAATTAAAATAATTAAGTATCTATATAGTTCAGGCTAATACTTAAGCATACTTAAGAAGATTTAACGCTTTTACATACATGAAAATAGAAGAGCTCCCCGCCTCAAACTCTTTAGCAATTATTGTGGATCATCAGTTAGATCTGTTATCTAATAAGCTGCTTTTTTGTTTGTAATAAGATACAGACGCCGGCAGAAGTTGCTGAAGAAGTCTCTTCAGTCAGCGACATTTATCAACAACAAAAATAATGATAATGATTTGCCATTTAGTTTGTTAATTCTATTCACACCCAAAAACTCCAAGCGCTGCGAAACGATTACAAATCAATTGGAACCATGTTTTTAGGCCAACTTTCAATTTTCAAATTGAAACGAGGTTTTCGCATATACGATCTACAGATACGATAAAATTTGGTCATAGCCAACGGCTTTTGATACGCTTTAAACAAATGCATAATTAATGCGGCATTTTATAGTTGTTGCTGCTGTTGTTGTTGTTGTGGTTTTTATACAAAAATTAACATAATAACACGATGTAGTTTGTTTGATTTTATTTCTCTCTGCTCAGCTACACCTGCTGCCATTGGCAGCAGATTTGAGATACAATAACGAACGCTCACGCTCACGTGCTCTATTTGAGTGTTAACTTGGCTTGGATGCCAGTTAATGGCGCATTTTCAAAATAGCAGAGCAGTTGTTTCATCAATTTGTGAATACAGCCAACAAAGTCAAATCAATAATGTATCTTATAGATACATATACGGCATGTATCTAGATGTTTGGCATATGTCAATCCAACCACACCAGACAGAGCAAGGAAGCGCCTACAAGCTGAGCGGAAACTCGCGGCATTCAGTCAAACAGAGACGAAGAAAGAAAGAAAGAGAGAGAGAAATAAATAAAGAAAGAGAGAGAGAGAAAGAGAGAGGGGATATTTTGGCAATAAAGCCATTTCACCACGTTTTCAAACTCATTTTTTAAATTGTTGTTTTTGTCATTTCTGTTTCTTTTAGAATTTTTGTATGCTAGGAATTTAAATTAGTAGTAAATCTGGTTTTTTGTGTGTGTGATTTCGGGTTCTGTCTCAGCCAGTCGATTCTTGTTTCGTGATTCTTCAGCTTGGCTGCTCTTTTCTGCGACGTTATTACAGGTGGAATTCTGCTGTTATTGTTGCTCTTTTGTTATTATTATTATTATTATTATTATTATTATTATTGTTGTTGTTTTTGTTTATTTTTAGCTCTTCACTTTTACACACATTAAACTAGCCAGAGCTGTTGGCTTAAAATGCCACAAATAAAAATCAATAAGTAAGAATTTCAGTTTATGCTGAGACGTTGATAGTTCCAGACTGGAAGGTAGAGAGCTTTCTGGAATACGAAGTTAATATTATTTAAAGTGTACGATAATTACATTAGTTATAATAATTCATTTTATTTTGCCAATAAATCAGTCGAATGAATTTTGAACCAATGCTGAGGCGTTAATAGTTCCAGATTGGAAGGAAGAGAGCTTACTGGAATATTGAATATACTTCGAAGTGGATAGTATTTTTAAGTGTAAGAGAATTACATAAATAATAAAAATAGTTAATTTCTTTTCGCCTATAAATTATTGTAACGAATTTTGAAGAAATGCTGAGGCGTTCATAGTTCCAGGCTGGAAGGAAGAGAACTTTCTGGAATATTGAATTTATTACATTCAAAAGTTCATATCATTTTAAAGTATACGATAATTACATAAATAATAATAATTTATTTAATTTCACATATAAATTGATGTAACAAATTTTGATTAAACGAAGAGGCGTTCCAGACTGGAAGCAAGAGAGCTTACTGGAATATTGAATGTACTACGAAGGTCATATTATTTTAAAGTGTACGATAATTACATAAGTTATTATAATAAATTTCTTTGTTCTAATGAATTTTGAACAAATGCTGAGTCATTCATTGTGCCAAACTGGTTTAAGTAAATTATAGAATTATTCAGCCTATTAAAATGGATAAAGTTTCCTATAAAAAGTTGAAATAGTTTTAAATTATGGCATTTATTATTGGATATTTATATTTTGGTTGCTTATTCTTATCTCTCGTTTCGCTTGATATGCAAATCAGTTGCATCTTCATATCAATTTATGACAATGATTTCAATGTGGGTCACATTTGCACTGGGGCTGTGATCAGAACCAACTTGTTTAATGTGGCTTTCTTTTGTTGAACCCTTTTCCTTCCGCTGGGCAAATTACTTAAAAGTGAAACTCCAAGTTTAACTGCAAGGCAAAAAAAAGCAAAAAGTGCGCAAGTCCAAGATAAACATGGCCTAAACAATTTCTGAATATTTCAGCGAGCTGCAATATAAACATTTACACACACACACACACACACACACGCACACACATGCGTTAATTAAATGTATGTTTATTGATTTTGCCTGCCATTTTTAAATGCTGTACTTAAGCATTTATTTATGCATTATTTTGCTTTTTTGGAAGGCTTTCGCTTCGCTTTTGTCTTGAGGTCTTAAATGCATTTGCAGTTGATATATGCGTGTATCTTCCATTGCCGTTGCTGCTGTATCTGTATCTGTATCTGTATCTGTATCTGTATCTTTTTCTGTGCGTATTTACATGTTTTGCTGTTGTTGTTGTTGTTCTTGTTTCTTAGCTGCCTTCGCCGGCATGTAATTACACAAAAAATGAGGCAACAAAATAAAGAAGAAAAAATACAGAAAAAATCGAAAACGGAATGTATTTCATGTTCTGTTGCTGTTGCTGTCGCTGTTGCTGCTTTGGTTTGCTTTTCGGATTTTTCGTTTTCGTTTTTGTTTTTCTTATCATTATTTTGTGCTGTGCTCTTTCAGCTGTCCAAAAGGGACAGTCGCGCATTTAAGAAATTTCTTAACTCATTACGATTTCACTCAATACGGCGTATAATTTGTTTTTAGGCCGTCGCCGTCAGCGTTATATGTATGTATACACATCAAAATTACATGTTTCACTTTCTCTGGCGCCTGAAAGAGATTCCCCCACAATAGCCTCAAAAAGAAACAAGAAAAAAACTCAAAAAAATAGAGATCAAACCTTAGGGTTCATCAAATGTGTCGAAATATTTTAAATACAATAAAAACCAATCATTAGACACGTGCATAAAATCTCGTATCTATTCATTTCAATAAAGATCGTTAGATAAAAAGCAGTTAAGTATCTGTTTGATTCATGCTGCGATTCACGCGTGAATCTGATTAGAAGAATATGCAATAAAAGCAGATCTTCAGTAGTAAATCGATTCTTCAAAGTTCAAGCAAATTATGTGGAATATAATTCTATTGTCCGCAAACATTTCCAAGAGTTCTTTAAAACTTGTATTCAAGAATTTCAGATACCAATTACTTTTCTATACATATTCGATATATACTATATTTACTATATATATATATATATATAGATAGATATATATATCTGTCTGTAGATGTGTTGTTAATTCTACATTGTACCAGCTGTACTTACATTTATCGCTTGTTGTACTTCAGCCCGTATGCTTTGACTTTTTCATTCAGAACTTTTTGCGCTACGCAATTTATGCGTGTAATTTAGCTGCCTCTCTCTCTCTCTCTTCTTATGTTTCTGTCGCTTTCTTTCTCTGTCGCGCTCTGCCCACAATATTGTACGCTCTGCTGAAGTTGTCGATGTTTTTGTTGTTGTTGATGTGGTTGTTGATTAATTCACACAATTTAATTTATGTTGATTATTATTTATTTATTAATTGCACACATAATGGGAAGGAAAATTAAATGCTGTCGGCAATAGGAAAAAACACGAAAATTGTGGAAAGCTTTTCTTGTTTCACTTCAAATACACAAATTCAAATTGCATTTATTTTTTTGTAAATTTTCAAAACAACTTTTTTTAACGAATTCTCAAACATTTATCTATTTGGTTGTTGTTCCCGTTGTTCCTTTTGTTGTGTGGGGAAACTCTCAGTTCTGCGCTGCGACCGAAATATAATTTGTATTGGCTTTAAAAATAGAACAATTTTCGCTTTAAAATGTTGTTGTGTATGTTTCGTTTGGCTGTTATTTGGGGCGCGTCAGTGTTGCACTTGTATCGCTCAGATACTTATAATATGCCAAAGAATCTTTTCTATGTGGTGTTTTGAATTTGTGTCGCCGCAATCAACAAATAAGTACAATTACTTTTAATTCACTTTTGAATGCCATTTGCTGTTTATTTTCGAAATGATATACAATTTGTGTGTGTTTTGTGTTTTTTTGGGATATATGTGGAATAAAACGCGAAGAGTTCGCATCGCAGCGCGTGCAGTTACAACGACGACGTCTGAGCGGCAAAAACTCGAGAATAAGCAAAGTGCGGCTCAATTTATACGACAACAGACAACAAGAAGATACACACGAATGCGGCGCTGCTCTTTCTGTTGATATTTGTATTGGTATGGATTTGGGTATGGGTATGGGTATGGGTATGAGTATGGGTTTATGGGTATTGGTATAGGTATTTGTATTGGTGTATCTTAAAGATACATACGATCGTCAGCCAACAACAGATAACAGCGGCGTCGCTGTCAACAGCAATAGCAGCAGCAGCAACAGCAACAGTGACGCGCACGCAATTAGAACGCTACCATATCGGCGCTGAAAGCGGCGGCGACTAGCGCCTAAAGAGAGAGCGCGTCGCCAGCGGTGAGCAAAGCAGCGCAGCGAGAGTGAATTTTATTTGGTATTTAACGTTTGCTCTCTTTGCTGCCTGAGGGGGTGGAGGCGGCGCTGTCGCTGTCTCTGTCTCTGTCTCTGTCGCTGTTGCTGTTATCGCAGGCGTAGGCAATGTGCGTCGGCGTCTTTGTCAGCGTGTGCGTGCGCCTGTGTGTGTTTTGTATTTACTATAAAATAGTAGTAGATGTGGGAAAAGCGTAGTAGCTTTTGGTAGTAACATGCGTCTGTTTCAATATGCTGTTTTATTTGCATATATTGAATATGCACGACCTACATTGTTGTTTTTCGACGAGCGTCGCACAAACAAATACGAAAATAAGTATAAAGATACAGATACAACGCACAAAATATACAAAGCAGCGAATAGCACAGAGCGTTGAGAGTAGAGAGGAGAGCAGAAGAAACCGCACAGCGCTCATATAAATAAAAACACAGCAAGTGTAAATTGTGCCGCTGCTGCCCCCCACACGCACACATAAACATACATATATATATATATATATATATATAGATATATATATGTATATTGACGCTCTGTGGCGCCCGCACACACTCACGCTAAACGTAGGGGAGACACACTCACACTCGCACTCACAGTCACACAAGAAACATCACATACACATGAACACAGAGTTTCAGTTCAAGCCGACCAAACAACAACTCGCTGGCGTCGCCGTCCGCACGCGGTCAAAGGCAAGTCCAAACTGAAATACTCGAAAAATTTTTTCACTTGGACCCAACAGCTGCGGCTGCCGCAGTCGACGCACGAGTCAGCTGCGACTGCGACGGCGGCAGCAGCGTTGGAGCCGTTTGACGCTCTTTGCATTTGACTTGTTGTTGTCAAAAGCTTAACAGATGCCACGCTGCTGTTATCGCGCTGTTAAAGCTCTTGTCGCTGTTAAACTTGTGGGCGAGGTACCCTCTCCAGGGAGTTCTTTAGCTATTTGTTATTTACTTTGCTATTATCTACTTCGCTTTTGACAGCTGTTCTGCTTCGCAAGCTTATTAATTATCCTAATTGGGTTACTTAGCTTTTCAAAGAGAAAAAAGCTTGCCGTGAGCAGCTTTTGCAGTGGATTCTGATGTCATTTTCATACGAAATGCTTGAAAAAATTAAAACAGATTATAAAGATGTTATGCTTGAGTCCTCTCAAAGACCGGTAGCCTGATGAGATTTTGATGAAGATGCAGCAGAGACTGTGAAGATTAGAATGATGAAAACCGAAAAAAAAAAGTTTAAAGGCGCAAATTAGCCAAATTCTCATAATCATTAGCTTAAATTTGACTGCAAGAAAGAATAAAAAGGGTAACCTTACCCTTTTTTAGAAATATTTACAAAAGGCAATAAATAAAACCATGTTCTACATTTTGAGTTGTCCCTATTCAGACTTTCAATTAATAAATTGAGTAGATTTTTAGCATGCAAGTACATGCAAGTACTATATCAATTAAACATTGAGCGCAAGGCCGACCAGAAGCCAGAAGCCAGAGAGACGTGCATATGAGTGTATTTGAATGCATTAATGAATGATCAAAATGAATTGAGTATACTCACAACCAAGAGTTATTTCTATAGTATGTCTAGTATTAATTTATTGGCGAATTGCAATTGGTTTCGACAGCAACGAGTTAATTACGTGACATGTCAGAGACGTAAACAAGTTAAACACGATTGCAATTGCTTGTAAACACATTCACCTCGAAGTGTGCATTGAACTTTTGTAACAATTATTAGAAAAAAAAGAAAAAAAAAATAATAATAAAATAAAAATAAAATCGAAAAGAAAAGGAAAACATTACTGATAGCTGGCGATCAAAGTAATTGATGTGTTCGTACTATATTTATATTGGAATTCGATTGAAATGCAGCATAAAATAATATAGCTTTAGGGGCACGGCCCCTCTCGCCCTCTCATTCCTTATCTCGCTCTCTTTCCAGCAACTGTATCTGCAAGTTTCGTATCTGTAGTTGTATCTGTTGTGCGTGTTTGTGTAACTGTTTCAGCTTGTAAACAAACGTCGAGCAAACAGTGAAAAGAATTTCCAAAATTTGTTGTATTGACAACAGCGCTGGGCTTATCTGACACTCTTGTTTGATGTGCACACGTTAACATATTCATGAAAAATGCTTACATCCATTCCAAATTGATCACAAATATTTTCGCAGGCAACGCGAGCGCAATGTTGCATGTCACAGCCGAGTTGCAACTTCGATTCCAATTCCAATTTGTATCTAAAATATTTCCAAATGAGCGAGGTGATAGGGTGAGACGGAAGATAGAACAGTAAGAGTGGGAGGGAGAGGGAGAGAGCTAGCTCTGACGAACAGAAGCTGCACAGTCTTCTTATCTGTGCACAATGTGTGTCAATTTTGATAAGCAGCTTGAATTGCTTTATATACTTACTCTATAGTATATATGTCATATAGAAGACTGTACTTCTATGTATAATAACTCCACAATAACATAGTATTCCTGTTTAACCCGCTTGCCATCTCCGTGACTAATTAAGCAAGCACAAGTCAATTTCTCAGCATAAAAACGCGCCGACAACTTTGTAAAAGGATTGCCAAAAAGTTTGTTGCACATTCTTTGCACTGTGCAGGGGATAACAGCGAGTACATCAACTTTAACAAGCAGTTTGCAACATGTAAAAGGTATTATTAAGCGCATATGTTTGAGTTTCGCTTAATACAGAAGCTGAAACACTTTTCTTATTACAACTTCACATCTCATTGGAAATATATATTTGATTATTATTATTGTAGCTAAAACTCAGATATATAATTCTTATAATACTGCTGATTAAATTGTAACGCTCAATTTTCAGTTTTCAGCAGAAACCATTATGAGATACTTACTAATTATGTTTAAGAATGCATTTCAAGGATATACAGACGTCAACATTCCTCAGATAAGGCTCGAAAGTATAACTTTTTTGTGTTGTTGCTTTCTTTGTTTTTGGATTTAAAAATTTTTCGATTTTTGTGCTTTGCGCGTGTGAATCATGAGCATTAAGCATAAAACCGACATTTAGCTGATTGATCTTAATAAGAATTCCTTAACAGAGTTGGGTTCGGATTCAGGTTCGGTTGCAGAGCTGCGACGGGTGGGGGGAGGGTTGGTTCTGCGGCTCGCTAACGGATACAGGGAGCGGGTCAATAACATGTAAGGGCCCCCATCCGTTGAGGGCGTTGCTTGGGCTGCGCCTGCGCAACATAACAAACTTTGTGTTTGTTTCTTTTGTATGCATTTCCTTGTGCAGTTTTAATAACTCGTTGGGATCTGTCCACGGAGCTGGACAGGAGCAGTGTACACCGGGTACACCGGGTACACAGGGTAGGCAGGCTTTTGTGAAGTTTGCAATTTGTTGAGTTATGTTTTTCTACATCACAAACTCTCTTTTTATGCGCAGTGGGAACAAATAAGAAAATTGAATTTGCTTTTTTAGAATGAAATTTGCAATCGTCTCGATTCAGAACGGATGTGTGTCTGTTGCCCAATTGTTGAATGAAGGAAATGTCGCCAAAAGTGCAAAATTTGCAAAGCTAATTCCCCGATACGGATAATGCTCCATTTGAAGACAGTCTGCGGCTGTTACCTGGTGCTGCCATAGACTGTTGCATATTTCATATATTTAAAATTGATCAAGGCAATTTCATGTCAATCGAGCAACTACTCAGCTCGATTTCGACTCTCGGACTCTCGGGCTCTCGGACTTTCGGACGCTGTGGGCGCTGTGCATTTGAAAACCGCTTTAAACTAATCATTTTTCAAATATTATTGAGAATTTCAACAGTGTGTGGCAAACCTGTCTAAGCATTCAATGAAATCCAATCAACTTTGTCTGCCAGACAAATTGACTTTCAAAGTGCATTGGTTTCGTTTCCAATTTTAGTAAGTTAATCAAGTCTGTCAAAAATTGGCGACATTTGTTGCGCAATTTCTGGCGTCTAGCAATCGAATTAAATCAAATGCAATCGAATAATATATTCGAAAGTCTCTGCAATTGAAATTAAGTGCAATTAAGGTGAAATTGATGTCACAACCTGAAGATCTAAGGAGTCGTCTTCATCATACTGACCAGACTCCGACTCCACTCAGTGCCCCCCTATCTCTATCTCCCACCCACATCCCCGCATCTCATTCAGACATCAGCCTTGTCGTCTTGCCCTTTATAACGCTTTTCTGTTTGTTTTTGTTCTTTTTTTGCTCTCTGTGTGCAAACAAAAGGCGTCTAGATTACGTCTACGTCGACGACGGAACCCAAACAAGGTCTAGAGTCCAGACTGAGCCCGAGAAAGAGACCTAAGCCCAAGCCCAGACACAGCCCCCGCTCATCCCTCATCTGTCTACTTAGGGTTCCTTGTGCGCCTTGTCTGCTTTTTGTCTGCGGCAGCAGAAGCAGCAGCTTCTGCTTTTGTTGTTCTTTTATTTATTTTTTAGATGTTAGTCAAGTTTCTTGGATTGCCTGGGCAAGCGGCCTTTTTTTTCTTTCTTTTCGGCATTTTCGGGTTTATTGTTTGGATTTCGCATTTGATATCATTTTTTTCGGCACACTGTCTGCCTTGGGAGCTTAAATGTATCTAGATAAGTGCCTGAAATTAAAGATAGATAGACATCCACTTATTTACGAGTATCTCATCTTGAGCAGACTTTAAATATTTTCCCTTTTGCGCTTTCAACCGATTTTCGACAACTTTATCTAGATGAAGTTGCCACATCAACGCCACAAAAGCTACCAAAAAAAAGTAGCCAGACATCAAAACATTCACATACACACGCACACATGCTCACGCACATGGCACACACACACACACATTCATTTTTTGTATACTCACAAATCATGTCTAGATTTTTATTGTGCGACTGACCTTGAATTTATGCAAATTGCTCAAGTGGGAACAACTTTGTCAAATTGAGAAATCAGCAGCAAGAACAACAACAACCCGAAAGGCCAATCAAATCCGCAAAGACCTTGACATTGAGCAGCAAAAGGGCTCGACTTTTATGTATTTTTATTTTATTAAAAGACTGGAAAATATTAAAAAATAAAAAAGGAAATAATATTTTATTTAATTTACAGATTCTATAGACACATGCAGTAGCTTATTTAGCCCAAATAAAAAGGGATTTAAGCACACATTAAATACATGTGAAACAATTACTAATACAACAAAAGGATTCAACAAAGTTTAGCCACGTTTGTCATCGGAAATACGAACTTTATTCCACATTTCAAGGAGATAGTGTACCATTTCCGAAGATTGTGCTACAATAATTTATATTTTTTCATCTTCTCTACTTTTTACACGCTGAACAGGGATAGATTAGTCTGTCTGTGTGTATGAACGGCTCAATCTCAACTACTTCAAGGGCTAGAGACACCAAATTTGGCAGGAAGATTCCCGCATACCCTCCGCAGATCAAGTTTATTTAAAATTTTGGACAATTATAGCCACATTTCTCAACATAGATGCTTCTAACAAGCTTGACGAATAACATGGAGAAGCACTGCTGCAAGTTTAATCAAGTTCGGTCTATAAATAAGAAAGATAATCGGAAAACAAAGAAAATTGAACTGCTTGCGCTTTGTTCGTTGTGTGCGAGTGATGTAGCGCTCAGCTTTGGCGCGCAAACAAGCTTAATAAACCTGACCTGATTGCTCAGCTTAAATTGCGTTCGATTTGAGGAATTACCACTGAAAATGTAAAGTAATATGATTTTGGAAATTGGGATATTTTCAGTTTAGTAGTTAGTAAAGTTGAAAACTCTATAGAGAACGGTTCAGGGTATTATACTGTCGCGTGCGCTAGACTTTCGTAATGTTTTCAAATATTTTATTAAAGAAAAGTTAAGTTAATGTATAAATTAATAATTTAGGAATCGATTCCAGCAATCTGATTAATTTCAGGTATTTCAAAACTTCGAAATCTGTTAACCATTTTAAGAGTTGAACGATTTTCAAGCGAATTATCAATGTAATCAATGTTTAGTCTCTAATATTATTCTGCATTTAAATTTTGACCGCTTGCAAAATTGAAATAATGTTTTAACGCTTATAAAGGTATCAAGGCTTAACCGATTCCCAAGAGGTTTGTTTATTTGATTATAACTTGATTTTCAATCTAATTTTCTTCAACTTTTTTATTCAGTAGCGTTCTCTTGGATTGGATCATTGCTTAGTTCCTGCCTTCATTCGGAATTTGTTTCCCTTTCACTGGCTCATCAAATGAATTATAAGATACGCATAACTTACAACAAAACTTACCGAAATCAATACAAAGAAGCCGAGAAAAATAAAATAATGTGCAACTGGGTACGGTCCTGAGACCTCGAGTCCAAGTATCGATAACCCTTATCAAGTGTGCGGCATCTCGAGCCGAAAAATACAAATTATGCTTACCAACAAAAAATACGAAACAACAAAATGCCAAAGTATACACAATATATGCGAGTTTACATGTGTGTGTGTGTGTGTGCGTGTGTGTGTGTGTGTGTTTTATGTTTGCTTTGGTTGGGCTTTGCAAAGATCGTTTCGCCCTCTGGGCCACCACGTCAGAGTGGTGGGCGTGGCGCATTTAAATCCAGAACGCCCCACACCAAAAACACAAACAAAAATAAACAGCAAATGCACATTCTGCGATGCAAATTTCGCGATATTGAAAACCCCGATCAAATTGCAGTAATTTCCTTGCCCAAAATCACAAAAAGAGAGAAAAACAAAAACCAAAATAATAAGTAATGTGCATGAAATTGAGCATTTTATTAATTCACATTCACCGAAAATTTGGTAGCTGTCTACATAAATGGTTTTTAGCTGACAGTCGATTAACTATATTAACTTAACATCGCAATTGCCTAAATGATTTTCTTCACACGTGATGCATAATTGAAGCAGTACCACTTCCAATTCCTTGTAGTATAGTGTAGTATTATTCCTGTTTTTACATTAGGCATTTGTTGTTTATTTACTCGTAGAGTAGAGCAATTAAAGGAATTCGTTGCAATGTATGTAATCAGGAGACAGAGGCGAGGCAGACCAAAATGTCTTGATAAGCATCCACAGCCAAGTCCATCTAGCCAAGTCCATCTGCTGTATCCTCGCAGGCGCTAAAAGCTAGACCAATTTGGTAGAATAACTTCTATAAACTCTACTCATATCAATGTAATTCTTTTTCAGCCCGTAAATAAATATAACACTACACTACATATAAGAGCTAAATCAAGCAACTGTTGTACACAGACCAAGAGCCAAAGTTTTCAAAATATACGGCTCTTTTCTGCCTTGAAGATTCCTTCCCTTTCCTTTCCTTATTGTCACTCATCCATTTCAGTCGCATCGGGATCAATTATAGCATATTGTAGTTATGGTTGTTTTAATATTTTTAAGTAAGCCGAGCGCCTAAATTTATGCAAGCCTTTTTGTTCAGCAAATAAAAATTCCGTTTTTCCAGTCCAGAACTGACGGTTTTGAAAACTTTGCCTTTATATTCAGATATTATTGATATCAAATTTATGAAGCTTTCTGAAGTTTACGTTCGTGTACAACAAAATTCACAAGAAGTGTATTCAAAATTTTGCAATCTGCGGCTAATCCATTAATTACGAATTAAGAATAATTATGACTAAAGTTGCGCGCCTGGAGCAGGAGGTGCAACTATTGCGGCATGAATTGGAAATCCTTCGCTTCGATCGGGATGAGCTCTACCGCAAGCATGGCACCCACTTGAAACGCTGTGCCGGTGGCGATAGCTGTAAGAAATTCCGTCTTGAAGGTGACATCGTTAAGAAAACTGACAATCAGGATTTGTACATTGCCTTCCTGGAGGATCAAATCAAGCAAACGCGACACAAATACAAGAAACAAATGGAAGACGTTAAGTCTAGTGCCGGCATGCTGGAATCAAAGCTTCAAAGTGTGCGCCAAGAGATGAAGTGCATCACAGCCCGGGTTCGGCAAGTGGAAAAGCTACAGAAAAATGTTCAAATACTGAAGTTGAAGCTGCAACGTAGGGACACGATAATAGCCCGCTATAATGAGCAATATACAGAATTCGTGGGACTAATTAACAATATAGATCATATAGAACAGCCAGTTCAAGAGCATATTGCCGTCAATCAGATCAAAGCAGATGTTGTTAGATCTGATGGCTGCGGCAAGGACAGGAAGGATTCGAAAATTGCTTCGGAGAAGAAGCCTGAGTCAAAGTTGAATTTTGTCTGTCTAAACGCAGCACTCAGAAATAAGTTCACGGCAAGTGAATAGAGTATGCAAAATAATTTGTATTTTATAATGTTCCATTGACAAAATCGTTCAACTTTAAACCTTTGACTTTTTGAAAAATAATTCAATTTTAATTAATCGTTGCGGTTTTACAATTACTTAAATAAATTATATATTCAAAGTGACGGCTCTTTCCAGACGATTGTATCATTCATTGGCGGAACTTCGGTCAGCATTTTGAATCGCTTTTCAATTCCTAGAACTTTCTCACTCAAGTTCATTGACAATCTCAAACAGCAACATTCAGCGTTAATGTAAATTAATTAATAACAGAAAGTGTACGTTGGGTTATTGGACTGTAATTCATGGGAATATTTCGTGAAACATTTGATCATATTGTATTATACAGAATATTTGGATATATCCATTTGCATAACATTGCACATATTTATGTACAACAAATCGAAATTATTTCATCTGGTTTTCTGGCCAACAAGTGGTAATATTGTCACGTTTTGGTCTTTGACAGCAATCGTTGGGTTGCTTTGCTCGATGCATTCGCATCCTAATGCAGAAATTTGCGCAAAAAAGCACGTAGCAATTTTTCCATAAATACGCCCAGAATCTGAAATGGCGTAGGTCACGCCTGTGGCACGTCTATCGCATTCAAATGGGGGAATGCGACAACACCAGGAAGTGCGTGCAGCAATCGATCGTTGGTCAATTGGAGTTGTGGCAAGCATAGACTAAATGGCAATTGAAATTGATTAAGCGTAGTTGCGTGCTATGGGAATCTTAAGAAAATATCAACGAGAATTGGGCCAAAAGTTCAAAATATACCTCCTCGATAAACCCAAATCAGAAATTTTACTGAATCAGCAAGGGTAACTTGAATTACTATTTTATCTCTTTGGATGAGTAATGAATCACAGTATTTTTTTAATGAAATGGATATTTCACATTGTGCTCAGCGAGTTCAATAAGCCTTCAAATATAATTAGTATGCATTATGTTTGCTTATAAGTAGACAAATACACATACGACAGCCAACAACTACGACATCGATGTCCCTGAAATGCTTTGTTACACGACTATTGTGTGGCTGGCCGAAAAAATGTGACGTCATTGTAAAGCTGTTTCACTCTAAGAATTAGAACAATGAAAAGATATTATATTTGCTTTGATTGTTTATTATTAACGCTTAACTAAATTGCGTACATTACATTGTTACATAAATTAATCACTAAAAGCGCCAGGATATGTCCTTTTATGTTCCCGAGAAGCTACGAAAGTTATTTTTCAGCAGCAGCACCACAAAGAAAATGCCCACAGCAATGGTAAACAACTGCACGTTGATCACTTTGGAGTCAACTAAAGCCTGTAGCATGTTGTAGATGCTTTCGCTGCGTACCTCACCACCGCAGCAGTCCATATAACTATTATTAAGTGCGTTTGATTTTGTATATTAAAAAACTAAATTTTATCTTCACGTTATATGTACATAAAAATCACGTCTTTTGGTTTTTAGGGGGCGAACAGCTGTCAATATGTTCGTGTTAGCAAGGTAACGAATTTGTAGTGTTGAAAAACGCAAAATATGCATACAAATAACATATGGCAACGCCTTACGACAGCTGTTACCTATTACAATCAGAATTATTTCAAATTATTTTCCAAAGTTTCAGAAATTCCCATGTCATATAAACTAACCGTTATAACTCCATGCAATACTATATATAAACGATCTACTGAACTGTGGGGTTTGTTTTTATTAAATAGCTTAATATCACTATTTGCTAATGTTTGCCGACTAAAATACAGTTCGTTTATTCATCATTGGCGTAATCAGCAGGGTTCTTGCGGGCCAAAGCTGTGTGCTTACGTTCGGTCAGATCATAGATTAAGTATCCTAGAATGAAGGCTGCAAAGATTTTCTAACTTTAGAGAATGAAACTCGGGTAAATTGGGCTTTATACTTACGTGGAGTTACTCTGAAGACGTTAGAACGGAAGCGGCGCACCATATTGGGTAAACCATTGCTGATGGCTCCGGCGAAAGCGCGCTGCTCGAAGGGAGACAGTTTATAGGTCACAATGCCATGCACTTTGGCAAGGTTGCCGAAATGGGCACCGTTGAGGACCGAGGTTGGATGCATGTTTCAAGCTATAAAGGTACACGAAATCAGCATTACAATCCACATAAGAAGCTCACAATTATTTGTATAAAAACACATATTGTTATTATAAACATTTTGCACTTAGCCTCAAAGAGGTTATGTAATTTTGCACTGGGAACGCTTGCAACTGTGCCTAGTTGGTTGCACCTTTGCCAGCCAATAATTGAACATATTTATAGAGCCCAGCACTTGGCAGAATTTTGGCACTTATTATGTTCAATATTTACCTTGATAAATCAAAAATCTGTGCCTTAATTTAGAAAACCTCAAATGACGTCCGTCCGTCTCTCCTGCTGTTTGACAGTGATAGCTAACATATGATGTTGTTATTTCTGTTATCATATAACAGTGGCTGGCTCAACTCAAATATTTTGGACTTACTCTGTTTCTTAAATTTGCTAAAGCGTAAATAAGAAAAAAACTCTTTACATATAATTACTCACCAAATTGTGTTTGAATACGCAAATTATTGAAGAAAATTTTTAATTTATTCTCTGAATAAGCATATGCTCAGTCGAAAGAACTAAATGAACGACAAAGTATCGTTTTATCGAACTTATTGCGAACAGTGTGATACGAAAACTGACTCAATACTTAAGTTTCAACGCCAACTGTTTGTAAATTTCAATATTAATTTATTAAACTCTCATAAACAACAACAGAAATGGCCGCTAAAGTAGCAAGCAATACAAACAAAGTTTTCCAAAGTGTAAGTGCAACTGAGACAATTGTAGCTCGCCAAAGTAACCTCACTTTGCTCATCAACTGCTGGACATGCTCGGCGCATTGACTAATTCCTACTCTTTTTTTTTAACACAGCATGACGATGTGCACATATCATTCGAAGATCAACAGCGCATTAATCGTTTTGCAAAGCACAATGCGCGCATGGATGATCTGAAGATGGAGCTGGAGATGAAAAAGAATGATCTCAAGTGCGTGGAAGAGGCTTTGGAGGAAATTGAGCTCTTCGACGAGGAAGATAACATTCCGTTCTTGATTGGCGAAGTCTTCCTCTCACATAAGTTAGGCAAAACTCAGGAGCTGCTCGCCGATACTAAGAATCAGACGCTTAAGGAGATTGCCAGCATTGAGGCCAAGGCGAAGGTTATCAAAGCTGAAATGGACGAATTGAAGGCACATCTATACCAGCGCTTTGGCAGCAACATCTCCCTAGAGAGCGACGATTAAGGCGTCGATTGGTTCGACAAATGAACATTTTCATTTAAATAGAGTACATTTAATTTAAACTCGATCCAAATTATATTTTCGTTTTACTATAGCACCATAAAATAATATATAATCAGTCCGATTATCAACAGTGTTACTACCATGCCGCCCAAAAAGATGCGACGGTCCTCAACCAATCTCCGTTCAATCAATTTCATCGTGTGATTTGATAATCCCAGGGTGCTTCCAATAGCTTGGATACGCTTATGGGCACCGCTAAGCGTCATACGTTGTGATATGAGACTTTCAAGTATGCCACTTCCAGAAGCAATCATGTCATCAACACCTCGATGAGCATTACCCATCTGGGTGTGATGCTGCAATTCGTAATCCAGTTGCAGGCATGTCTCTGCCGGCGCATTACTATTTGCAGCAAACCGATGATTTAGCAATTGCTCCCGTTCGTTTATCTCCTGCTGACGGCATTGGCGACGATCACGGGCATGTTGCAGGGACATCTGCAAATGTCTTAAGTCGTACTTCAGCTGATCTATGCGCAGCTTAGAGCTCTGCCGCTGCGATGGGGGGACTTTGAATAACAACACATCAAGTCGGTCGCAGTTGCTGTAATATTTATATTGTAAGAACTGCTGAGAGGGTGGTAAGCAATGACTCACGAATTTGCCTGCGTTATTTTCACTTGAATCGCGTTCTCCACGTCAAGCGCTTCCTGAGGTGCAATCTGTCCCAAGCGCTGAAAGCATTGCTCAATTTCCTTAACTGTGTTGTTGGTTTGGTGATATAGGGTTTCCATTGTCGGTGCAAATCTATTGAGCACTCATAAGAAGTATGCTGCAAGATGTTTTGCCAATTAAACCAATTAGCTACAGTACACAAAATATTAAATAGTTTCAAAAAGCTGACGCGTTGCAAATGGTCCAATTGTCTAGGTATGTTGATAACGTATCGATATATCGATAATTGGTACTATGTACCACCTGCCGACAAAAGAACGGCAACGCTGACATAATGAAATATACTAATTAAGACCATAACCAAGTGTGCTTCAGAAAAAATGTACTAAAATAAGACAAAACACACACACTCTAGGATAAACCACAATGGCGCATACATCTAGTACCGGCGTTGGTAAGAATTTAATTTGTAAAATTAACAATTTGGTAAGGAATTTGATTGAAAAGCACGTGCCCGCGAGCACGGGCAAAGTGCAGGTCAATTTTGGCCATCAAAATGTGCGAATGTTCGGCATAAAACGTGTGCGCAAAACTGTATTTTTATTGAACGATGACGGACCACAGCGCTGCCACTGCCCCGCTGCTCGGTGTGAAAATGGAAAAGAAAGCAAATTGCAAAAACGGCCGATAAAACGCGAGCACACTATTTCATATTGGAAAACAACTAGCTGGCCATGGAGTTTAGTGTGACTGCTGCAATTGCAATGTCTCTGTAGCAGTTTTGCTCCGTGACTTGACAATTTAGAAGTCTCCCGCACCCCCCACACACCTCTTTGCCAATGACTGTGTCCCTTTTCACTTGTGTTTTTTCTTCATTAGCACAGGAACTCGGGTTTAAGCTCATTGCATTTGCTACTGGTCAAACTGCTTCCTTAATTTCTAATTAAATTAGTATTCCGATGTTTCTGCAAATTCATTTTGCGCATATCTCCAGCCGCAGTAGTAAAAATGCGTTTGCAAAAAATGATGTCTCGTGAGTGTGCTTGTGTATGCATTGAGGGGGTGGTGGGGGGACGGACCACTAGAACTAACCAGGCAACCAACACCACACCCTTCATCCGGTGTTCATATAATTTTTTTTGCCACTCTGAATGTACGAAAATGCGTGCAAAGTCGCACGAACGAAGGAAAAACATCGTAAGACGCACGGCCAATAATAACAACAACAATAATAAGAAGAGCAAGAGAAAGAGCGAACGCGTACTGCAAACACATGACCCCACGCCAAACACGCTTTATGTCTTAATTATAGCCCTTTACCATATTTTCGAGCCTTGTTAAATGGAAATATATAGATGCCATGTTTTCATTTCAGTGGTGCCACGAAATTTCCGCTTACTGGAGGAGCTGGATCAGGGCCAGAAAGGTGTGGGCGATGGCACCATTTCGTGGGGTCTGGAAAACGATGATGATATGACGCTTACCTATTGGATTGGCATGATCATTGGTCCCCCTAGAGTAAGTAACTGTTCCTCCATTCGTGTGTTTCTTAGTCACTAAATTTAGCCAACGTCCTCCCAACAACGTCAATCCAAAAGGCAGCGAGTCGATCGGGCCAATGGACGGCAATCTTATCAGCTGGATTATAAATGTTTTATCTATTCGGTTGCATAAATTCAAAACCGAGCACATTAATGGGAGTGGCAATTATGTAGAATTTGGATTAAGTACAGACTTAGACTTTGCTTAGTTAGCCAGCTAACCAATTTCATTGAATAGTGCTATTTGATAGGAATTCTCAATGGACTAATTAAACCGAAAGATTATTTCTGTGTTTCGGTCATGACCTTCTGCAGCAAAGAAATTAGAAATTAATTGTAAATAATAATGAATTTGAGATTCTTTTCGTTTATTTCGAAATGAAGTTATATAATGTAGAATGTATCTTTGATAATCCAATCTAAGGATAAGGTGTGAAACTGATCAAAATGAATTTAATGAAATTTCAAATTCATATAAGTACGAATCAAGGTTGAACCAAGTATTTCTTTTTTATATATTAGAAATTATGTAGACTTACAATACTTCCACATAATTGTCGGTTCAGTGTTTTGGGCAACGTTGGGGCATGGTGGCATGAATCATATGCATTTACCATGGTTAGCTGCAACGGCAGCGTTGTGCTGACTCACCCAGATGAGGCAACTAAATGTTCAGTGTGAGTGCTGCCCGACAATTATTGGTAGTTTCAAGTTGGGTGGAGCTGCAGCTGGGGAAGGGACACATGTAGACACAGACTTGCATTTATTTGTATAATCGACAGCTAATTTAAATTCCAATTAAAGTTTGTAATTCACATGACCCGGTTATTTTCTATTCTATTTTCCAGACACCATTCGAGAATCGAATGTACTCACTAAAGATTGAGTGCGGCGAACGCTATCCGGATGAGCCCCCAACGCTCAGATTTTTAACTAAAGTCAATATTAATTGCATTAATCAGAATAATGGTGTGGTGAGTATGCTTAGAATAATTGTAAGCTATTGCTCGTTATACCAATTGTCAATAACTTCTTTAACAGGTTGATCATAGATCAGTGCCCATGTTGGCCAGATGGAGCCGCGAGTATACCATTAAAACGATGCTTCAGGAAATACGTAGGATTATGACCATGAAAGAGAACTTGAAATTGGCACAACCGCCAGAAGGTAGCTGTTTTTAGTTGGCAACAACAACAACTACAACATCAACAACTTCAAACATAACAACATTAGCAGCAGCAACAGCAGCAATAAAAACACTACACACAACTGTAAAAATAACAAAAACAAAAACAACAACAGCAATACCTGCACTCAGCTGAGAGTGAAGGAGCTTTGTGAAAGAGAGCGTGCCCGTAACGGTAAGTCGCCTCAATCCTCAGAGTTGTGTGTAGTAATGTCTGAAATGAGAGAGAGTGGTAGTAGAAGTAGAAGTGGTAGAGGTAGTAGATGAAGAAGGAGATGTGAAGGAGATATTCTGGACTAGAAGGCGCTGCATTGTTGTTGTTCTTGTTGAATGTGTGTGTGTGCACATTGGCAGCAGCAATCTTCAACTAGAGCAAAATATACTATAAGTGTGACAGCAGCAAACAACAACTGCAACAGCAACAACAACAAACTGAGAAATGATGAAGACCCGCAGCAACGTCACTACAAATGAAATGGTCATCGTCCCTTCCGTCATCGAGCGTCGTACGAATATCATCATGTTTGGTTGCCACTTTCTTCACTACGAAATAAAACAAAACAACAACTAAATAAAAACGAAAAACAAAACACATGCAAAAAGTTACACTTATAATTTTATTTGCGCAGAAATTGAATAGGCAAGGAAATCAGTAAACTAAAGAAATTCAACAAGCCGTAGATGAACCGCAATTATTGTTTTGCATAACTAAAAAATTTATTAATTATATATATACAAATTTAAGAAAATTTTTTGTAGTAAAACAAAAAAAACACAAAAATCAACCGAGGCAATTGTAACAATTTAATTATATTTTCCTTTTTCTATTGGGACGTGAGATACAATTTATAAACTTTAACGTTTTGCGGTAAATATATATACAAAGAATTATACAAAGCTCACACACACACACACACACCCACACACACTAAACTGATGAAGAAGTCGAACGGGCAAAACGATGAAAAAATGATTAAAATAATATTTTAATTTAAGCTTCTAAATAAAACAATTAATAATCCAATAAAAATAAAAGCCAAATCGCGTAAAGAATGCGCATCAGTCGTAATAGGTTTGAATTGTTGAATTAATATTGTAATATATTCAAAAATTTATATTTGAACCCATCTCGGCTGATTTAGCATTGAATGAATTATGTTTTTAATTAAACTATTATTTAAATAACAATGAGATAATCAAATGGATTTACAGAGTAACGTTAACTAAAAGGAACTCCATTGTTCTCCGCGTTGAGAATAAAGGAATTGATAGCTTCTATTGTCTAATTTTGAACTGATTCCTCCTGTTCGGGCAATGATTGATAATGATGATGAGAATTGATAAATTCTACAGTTGAGAACTGTTTCAATTTGTAAATGTAAAGTAAACATAGTTTCTCGGGTTTTTGTTTTCAATTGTTTATTTAAATACATAATTTGAAATATAGATTTATACACGACAAATGTAATAATCTCCATTATTCATTTTTCTAGGCTCTTTGCTTGTTTTAATTTAGTTAGTTTTACTCCCCGGTTTTCTGCTGATTTTCGTCCATTGATCTTCGTGCGTTGGTTTGGTTTAATTATATGAATACACGTTTTGGTTTCCTTCGTACTGTAGCTGTTATTAACTTTGCAACTGAATTTGTGTGAGTTTTTTGCTTAAAATTGATTTATTTTTATTAGTCGGTAAAGCCGCGATAACACTGCAATTCTTCACGTCAAATCAAATTCAAACATATCTACTTCTTCTTGGGCGCAAAGACGATCTTTCGCGACTTGAGAGTGGACCACTTGTGTCGCTTAATGTAATACGAGATGGCAGTCAGGAAGCCGAGAATGCCAATTACTTTGATCAGCAGCTGCTTGCGATCATCGTGCTCCGGCTCAGATGTCCACTTGAGGAACGTGGCCACATCCTTGGCCAATTGACTCTGTGTTGGCGGTGTGCCATCCTCATACTCAATGACCTGATCAGAAGACAAGCATTGAATCATATTGTTAGCTCAGTTACAGCATTGATTGTTCGATTGTTGCGTGCCTACCTCATTGTACAAGACCTGGGCCATGGAAATGGCACCGCCAGGGAAGTACGGATTGAAGTACTGACCATCACGGAGTACCACTCCAGCTGGCGCGTCATGGTAGCCGGTTAACAGCGAAAAGATGTAATCCTCACCGCCTTTACGCGCCGAAACAATGTAGCTCAAATCTGGTGGATAAGCACCATTGTTGGCAGCACGTGCCGCCTCTTCATTGGGATACGGCGATGGGAAGTAGTCCGACAGCTTGCCGGGACGGTCAAAGTAGTTACCGGTATCATCCGGACCGTCTTTCACCTAAGCAAAGAAACAAGTGTTACCCAAAGTATAGAGAATCTGTGCTCTTTTCTTACCGTGATCTGCTCGGCCTCTGCTTTGGCTTCAGCTTCGGTATGGCTGACGCCAATCAGATTACGGTAGGCAATGTATTGCATCGAATGGCAGGCGGAGCAGACCTGCTTGTAAACCTCATAGCCGCGACGCACGCTGCAAACATGGCATTCATCAGGATGTAAGAAAACTGAACAACTTATCAGTTTGGAAAGTTTTCTTACCTCTGGTGATCCAGCGAAGAGAACACACCCTTGTGGCTCCAGGGCTGGGCTGGTGAATGCACCTCACTGCCAGACGCCTCCACGGATTGCTCCAGAGCAAACAGCAATGCACCAACGCCACCGGTAATAGCTCCCACAGCACCAATCAGCTGTTCCCGACACGCATACAACACAAGCGTCAAGTGATGGGAGAAAAGTAAACTCGTTTTGAGGTTAGGTCCGTTTGGCTATTATGAAATGCTTGGTCTTCGTTTGGTGACTTGTACTTACTTTTTTGTTGTTATTTGCCCAACTTGAAGCCGTGGCCAGGTTCTTGGCCTGCAATTAAAGGAGAATTCATTAGGTTTTACAACCCTGCAAATTTCACGTACGAATTTTGCACGGAGTTACATAATTGTGGGTCGGGGTGTAATCTACAATTGCACTTGGGCTTAAACCAATTATTCATCACAGATTATGATCATTTTTTGAAGCGTTTTGTAAGATTTCACTTAGGGTATGGACAATATTGGCAAAATTAATATCAAAATGATTGTGTACGGTAGGAGTTTGGGTTTTGTTTAGGACTTTGAAAATTTTCGCGTATGATGTTGAGGGCGGCGGTTTTTACCTGTTGCAGATTCAATGCTGGCGTAGATTTCAGCAATCTGAAGCCATTGAATCTTCGCAATGTCGCTGCCATGCTGGCCGGAGTTAAATTTTCTGCGTCTTGTCGTGTAAGGAAACTTAAAGGGCAGCGCGAATCTATCTATTCCACTGGCTCTGGGTCATTCGCTCTCGCTGGCAGATGTTTACTCGCTGCTTATGGTTATCGTAATAGTTAAGAAAACTTGCTCCTCACAAAACAGATTTTGCTCCTCACTTACTCCCACGCTCTTAACATTAACTGCTCCACCGTTAACAGCAATGACTCCACATTTACCATATTGTACACTGCATTATTAACAGTACTTTAATATAATTTACTCCTTTAGCATAGTTTACTCCTCGTTACTCCTCACTAAATATAGTTCCATGTAAGCTTAACAGATATTCACGCCCCCGCTCTTAACTCCTCACTTAAGAGCATTTACTCCACCGCATCACAACGTACGGTCTCACTGACATAAATTTGCAATAATTATTGATAGACGAATCATAGCAACGGGTGCATAAACAAATGCAAATAAAAGCGCATATCCTTGTTTTTCACTAACTACTTACTGCGGAAAAAGTTGCTATTTATTGTAAGCCAGCTGTTGAGAATCCAAAAATGCCCCAGGAGCAGCCAACGGCGACACCGTCGCAGCAGCTCGATGACGAAATCGAAAATGTTCGTGTTGTTGTACGATCCAGGCCCATGGACAAAAATGAGCTGTCCACAGAAGCTCTGAGCGCTATTCAAGTGGATAAAATCAATCGGGCCATTACCGTTGTGAAACCAAATGCTACTGCTAACGAACCGCCGAAAACGTATTACTTTGACAACGTCTTCGATGGAGGCTCCAATCAGCTGGATTTATATGTGGATACCGCGCGGCCCATTGTGGACAAGGTGCTGGAGGGTTATAATGGCACTATACTGGCATATGGTCAGACGGGCACTGGAAAGACATACACCATGTCTGGTAACCCAGATTCACCACAGACAAAGGGCATTATCCCAAATGCTTTTGCTCATATCTTTGGCCACATTGCCAAGGCGCGTGAGAATCAAAAGTTTTTGGTTCGTGTCAGCTACATGGAGATCTACAATGAGGAGGTGCGTGATTTGCTAGGCAAGGATGTGAGCAAGAGTCTGGAGGTCAAGGAACGTCCAGATATTGGTGTCTTTGTCAAGGACCTTAGTGGTTATGTGGTTCACAACGCGGATGATCTGGAGAACATCATGCGACTTGGCAATAAAAATCGTGCCGTTGGCGCTACCAAAATGAATCAGGAGTCGTCCCGTTCGCATGCTATCTTCTCCATTACAGTGGAGAGCAGCGAACTGGGTGAGGGCGGAGTGCAGCATGTGCGCATGGGAAAACTACAGCTGGTAGATTTGGCCGGATCGGAGCGTCAGTCCAAGACACAGGCGAGTGGACAGCGCCTAAAGGAGGCCACCAAGATCAACCTGTCTCTCTCAGTGCTGGGCAATGTGATTAGTGCGTTGGTGGACGGCAAGAGCACACACATTCCGTATCGCAACTCCAAGCTGACGCGATTGCTGCAGGATTCCTTAGGCGGCAACTCCAAGACTGTGATGTGTGCCACCATTAGCCCCGCGGACTGTAACTGCATGGAAACAATTTCAACTCTGCGATATGCGAGTCGCGCCAAAAACATACAGAATCGCATGCACATCAATGAGGAGCCGAAGGATGCACTGCTGCGACACTTTCAGGAGGAGATTGCGCGGCTACGCAAGCAGCTTGAGGAGGGCAGTTTTGAGGATGAGCTGCAGCCAAGCGGCGAGGGGGAAGAGGAAGAAGATACTTGTGATGATGAGCTCGAGGCGCCACTGGAAATTGAACTAGAATCTGCAACTCCAACCGAAATCAGTCCCAACAGCAAGAAACTCCGAAAGAAGCGAGAGAAAACGGATGAGGAAAAAGAGGAGTTGGCAATGCGTAAGAATGAGCATTTGCGGGAGATTGAGCATGCCAAGACGGAGCAGGAGCAGCTGCGTAATAAGCTCGTGTCGCTGGAGGGCAAGATTCTCGTGGGCGGTGAGAATTTGCTGGAAAAAGCCCAAACCCAGGAGAAGTTGCTCGAACAGTCGATTGCCGAGCTGGAAGAACGCGAGAAATCCGAGGAGGCACTGCGTCAAACGCTCCAGCAAAAGGCCACCGAACGCATTGATATCGAAGAACGCTACTCCACGCTGCAGGATGCAAGCACTGGCATCACCAAAAAGATCCATCGTGTCATGCAAATGCTGATGGGCGTTAAGTCGGAGTTGGCCGATCAGCAGCAGGAGCATCAACGGGAAAAGGAGGGCATCTACGAGAACATACGAAGTCTGTCCAGAGAGTTGGCGTTGTGCGAACTGGTGCTTAATTCCTACGTGCCCAAGGAGTACCAATCGATGATTAATCAGTATACGCATTGGAACGAGGACATTGGGGAGTGGCAGCTGAAGTGCGTTGCCTACACGGGCAACAACATGCGCAAGCACATCGAGCACAAGACCGGAGGCAAGGAGCCCGACTCGGTTGACCTCTCACATGTCTATCTCAGCTATAACACGGACGGTGTCGCCAATCCTATGCGTACCAAGTCGGCTCGTCCCCGCACTTCGGGTGTTCCGCGTCCTACAACGGCAAGACGATATTGAAGCAGTCAAGCTCTAGTCCCAATACCAGAGTCAACACCAGTATCTGTTCGGTCACTGGTCTTTGGACTTCGTGCACAGTTTTGGTTTCTTTTGTTTTTGCTTTTGCTTTTCTATCTCTTGAAATACTTTTGCTCAGCGAGTTTTATGTCATTGATAATATCATTAATTTGTTCTTAATTTATTATTTATTTAATAGGTGTCTGCAATAGTTATGTAATACTTTTAGGTTGAACAATGGTGCAATATGTTTAATTTACTTTTAATTACTAATTTATTGTATCTCACTAAGCATAACACATTTACAATTAGAGGAAAACTGCTTAAGGTATATACTATATGTGCTTTTCGCTTTTAAATCAACTTAAATAATACTCAAGATATATTAGCAATAAATGTGTTTCATTTTCGGGGTGGAAAATTCAGAAAATATACTCTGGAAATTATGCTATTAAATGTTTTCAAATTAAACTTTGTAACAAAACTGTTTTTTGGCTGGACTACTTCAAGGTGGTTCCATAGTGTAGCGGTTATCACGTCTGCTTTACACGCAGAAGGTCTCCGGTTCGATCCCGGATGGAACCATAGTGAACATTATTATTTTTTCTTTTTTTTTTTAATGCTTAACTATTTGTTGAGTATGTTTACATAAACAACTTACATAAATATTTTGGTAAGTCTATGTAGGGCAGACGTATTTTGTTATTTACATAACATTGAATTAACATAATATTGGACTCACGTTGGGGCGTATTATTTTTAACAGAAAATGCTTTAGACGCTGTTGGCTGCATTATAATTGATGATATAATTCAAATTTATATTATAATGTTATATTATATTTAAAAACAAATAACTACTTAACAAATTTGGCAAAAAACAATCCACATGGTTCCATCCGGGATCGAACCGGAGACCTTCTGCGTGTAAAGCAGACGTGATAACCGCTACACTATGGAACCAGTTGAACGCCGCTTGTCTGAGTATCGATACAAGTTGCAAGAGACAAATCATGATATTTTTCATTTCTCATTTGTGCAAATTGCAGCAAAGTTCAAAATGTGCTGCTGTCCGGTTTATAATTAAAGGCGGAAGTTGTAATATAAATAATATTTACTTCAGCATATTGGTTCTATTTTCGGTAACAGGGAAAACCAAGGAGAAATTCCAAAAGATTATATTATCTTTATCATTTGACATTTCCTTGTGATTCGCAGTCTCGCAGTTGATATTTTTAGCTTTGCTGGCTCATAACGGATGTGTGCATTTCGCAATGCAGTATATTGGTCATAATTTCTACCTGTAGCCATGCTGATAAACAGTACTATTCTCTGCTTTATGTTTGCTCTCTTATCTCTCTTATCACAACACGTTTTGCTTATTCAATTTGGGGATTGGGGGGACTTTCAGACGCGCTTGTAACCAAATTAAGGGACGTGATACTAATTGATACGGAATTTCACTCAATTAGTAGCTCTCTCCGTCTGTCAAATGTGCTATCAGATTGCTTGCTGACGTCGTAAATAACAGGACAATTCTCCAACATATATACATACATACATATATATACATACATAACATAAGCACATGGCGCAATCGATATGGAACTGTAAAACTAAGAGAGAGCAAGCCGGCGTTGTTGCTATGACAAACATCGGCTAATGGATCGCCGCTTGTAGCAGTGCAGAGAGTGACATTTTGTTTGAGTCTGGAATTGAACTCAGCTGGCGCGAATTGAGCGGATAAAGAGAGAGAGAGAGAAATTGAGCGATTGCCGTTCACAGCACAACATTGTTCAGGTAAGAGAAGATTAGATGTATAAGTGGTAAAGGGTATCTCATTATTTTCCACTCCCTAGTTTATTTTTTATTTCACTTAAAGTTCACTTAAAATTACTTTAACTATTCATTCTAACCTAATAGATGTTTAAGTAAGTGTTCTGTAATATGTTATCGTTTTATTTCAAACGCAGGCAATTGATCTTCAACCCTGTTGTGCAGTGTTATTGAGTCAGAAATCGTTTCTCTCCGCGTTGAGTTGGTGGTTGGGTGTGCAACATTTTAGTTGGATTCGGTTCGGGATCTGGTTGGTTTTATGTTGGACGACGTGTTGCGTGTTCAGTTGAAAATCGTTGACGCTGATCATAAAACGTCTCCGTCTCATCGTCGCATTTACAGAAAAAGCGAAATCGAAATAAATTGTGTGTTCGTAAAATTGTCGTTGTTGTCTTTCAATTTCACATCAATGTGCAATTGCCGTAACTAAAAATACATACACACGTACAGAAAACAAATAGTGTAAATAATATATAAATAAAATATAATAAAATAAAATAGAAGAAACGAATGCCACGTTCTCGTGTTCTACAAATACGCGTACACATGCACAAAGAGCTCGCAACATACTTATAATTAGTTAGTTGCCTTCTGATATTTCGACGATTTTCCTTAGCAACAGCTGAGAGTTTTGCAGGCCGCAATATACAGAAACGCAGAGTTTTTTATAAATATAAATACAAATAAATAATATCATTGAAAGCGGGTCAAAAGTAAAACAAACAAGTCCAATCTCTCAGTGCGGTTCCAATGTAGCCCTTCATGGATAATTAACACGAGCCCGTTGTGTGACTATATAGCAGTTTCGTGTTAAACAAAAAAAGTGCCTCAATTTAGCAGAGTACAACTAATTATCCATAATATAAGTATATTACGATCAGTTTTTACCGACGCCAAACAAATTTCACTCGACATTGCGTGAGTCACCAACAATACAAATTTTCCGGTGAGTAGTCCACGTTTATGTTTTATTATAGATACGATTGGGAATAGGGGAATTATTGTATATTGTTAAACAAAAAAAATTAAAAATGCTAGCGGACCTGTCAACAGTTATTGATATGGTATCAATGGAAAATGATGGAAAGACACAGCGCAAATCATATTAAATGAAAGCACTACGTATTATCTGTAGTCTGCCTCTCTCCCTCTCGCTCTCTCTCTATTGAGAGAGTTCAAAATATTGAAATGAACATACGTATATTCCTTATATATTTGAAATGGTTCGTTATAGCGAATTCCGTCGGCAAATGCGCACATTGCTTATGGTCAGGGATTAGGGAGGAGAACAGCAAATGAGTGACCTGATTTTTAGGGGTTGATCCCAGAGCAGAGCTCGAGGGTTCGGAGCGAGAATCAGGAGCAGCGGCAGACCTGTTGCTTCAAATTCTAGACACTTCCACAGCGTACAGTTGGCGTCGGGAAATCCCAGTATAAAAATGGATTTTTTTTGGCCAAATTGCTAATTGATCAATTGATAAATTGATAAGCTGATAAGCTGTTACGATGCAAGGTGAATCGCCTTAGGTATAAATAATCAATTGGTATTCAATAGCGGAAACGCGATAGCCGAGGTATACCCCATTGCTGGATCGAGACGAGAGGCAGACCTTCAGGCGTTTGTTTGGCTTATGACTCCGAGTGTTAAGTGTTACGAGTAGCAACAAGTTGGGACAAGTGAATGGGGTCACATGAGGCTGACAACGCGATGACATGTATCACGAACCGGTAACACTGAGATAACAACTCCCAGATGGTTCCGGGCCTTATCTTTGGCAAATATGTAGAGCGGCGGCCATGTGATGTGGATTCGCCAAGAGTTCATCCAAAAATAAATGAGATATTTACGTAGGCAGGGGCGTTCATACATGTTGTTGCTGTTTTCTGCGAATACTATTCTCTTTATCTTAACTGAACTGATAAGATTTTGCAGCGCCAGCCATGAATATGAATGCCACAAACTCGATTAAAATAGACGACATTTAGTTTAAACTCAAAGTTGGAGCTGCTCACATTATACATAACTAAGAAGCGAGCTGAAGTTTAAGTAGTTTTAGTAAATAAAATAATTTTAATAGTGCATATACAAAACTATGTACATTCCAAAGTATTCAGCACATTTTCACTTGGGTAAATTTAATTTAAAAATTAAAAACTACGTTGAATAATGTATATAAAAAACGTCTTCATTCCAAAGTATTCACCGCATTCAGCAAGAGTAAATTCTAATGACCTAGAAGAGACCTAAGATCGCAAATTTGCATTGTCGTTATTTTGTTCTTCGCCTGGCAACAGACTGAGTCGGGATTTTTGTAGATCTTCAGGTTCTCTGTCGGCTCCAGCCAAGGCAAACAAATATAAGGTCATATTAACAACCTATAAAAGAACGACTACACCAACAAAAAGTAAACTAAAACTTCAATCGAGAGTCGCGAGACTTCTACAACATGCTGACGGGGGCAGGTCTGTCTCTTCGAAGAAGTTGCCAGACGGCTTACACAGCAGACAGGAAGGCAGGCAGACAGACAGACAGACAGTCCGACAAGCCGACAAGCAATGCGATCGGCCTCAGCAACAGCAACAGCAGCTATTGTATCTCAGACAAATGAGGTCAAAATCCTTGAGGTTCTTGTCCTTCTGCAAGGCAGAACACAGACAGAAAGAAGAGCTTGAGAAGAGAGCGGGGAAGGCTTTTGAAGAACTAATTTTTCATTTGTTATTTGCTGTGTGACGCTCTGATCATTAAGGCTTTGATATTGAGCGACAATTGTCAATCAATTAACTCGAGTCTGGGATCTTTATGACTTTGTTGCACTCATTTCGTTTAGAGTTATGTAAATGCGAGAATGTTCTTCAATTCCCATTGTTGTCATGTTTAATCAGTTAGTTCTTAATTGAAGTCAGCAGGAAATTCCATGTTAATTAAAGAACTACATCATTGTCCCTAGCAGTCAGACAATTTATGGTTCCCTAAAGAAAGTGGAAATGTAATATCGTGAATTAGTATATTTAATTTTCATGGGAAAATAGCTGAAACATTTCTCCTTAACTGCGCATTTGAATGAATGTCATTTCCATTTTCATTTCCATCTCAACATCAATTTCAACATCAATTTCAATTTCAATTGTATTTAAGAGGGAGCGACGTTTAGTTTCTAACAATGCGGAAAAGCGCTCAAAGTCAATTGACAGCAGATTTACATGGAAATTACGCTAAAGGTGCATAATGTAATGAATAAAATGCATTTCAGTTACTGTCTACAGTCATGATTGTTCTATAAAGTTTTCTAACTTGGCCCCCAACTGGTTTTCTTAGGAGAGAACTACTTTTAATCGAAATTTCAATTTGAAAACTTAACTATTAAAAGAGTTAAGAACCTGAACCACATTTGAATTCATTTGCAGACTTAAGACTCAAGATATGTCTTACTTAAATATATATAATATAAATAATAATAAATATAAATAATAATATTTACTATTATATATTTATCTCCCACCAATTTTGAATACTTAGGCAATAGACTTTTTGCCTACTTAACACGATATGCAACTAGAAACTGCAGGTTCGTGCCTTGCAGTCCATTGCTCGTCACGTTTGGCGTTTAATCGCAAGACTGATAAGAGCATCCGCTGTCTAAGTTCTTAAGTTCTTACAGAAAGAACCTACACCGGACACGTGGTTGGATTAGACTGCATCGATTGACAGGCCGCAGAGACTCGCGTTATGTGAGGGCCAAATAGACGGCCAAGTTCAATAGAACTCTTGATCTGGCCATGCTCTGAATAATTCATTCGCTTTTCATTTGTCTCTTCTTCTGCCTTTTCTTTTTGCGTTGTCGAATTTCCCACTCGCTTTTCGTTTTCGCCGACGCCGACGCTGGCAGTTTTGGTGGAAACGTCAAGGCGATCGGTCGAGATCGTTGAGAGACGCGATAGATCCAAATTGTTTGGTAAAAGCATTGACGTTAACGGCTTTTTAGCTCAAAGATACTCGTACCTATATACTTGGCGGTCGCTTCGGGACTTTGTAACCGAATTTTGTGCAGATTTTTCCGGTTTTCGGGTATTCTAATAAAATAGCACAATAAATATTTGTGGACTTACGTAAAATACATAAATATAAAGAAATTTGCAGCTATTTGGGAATCAATCGAGTGTCAAAAATAAATGTTGTAGCTGAGTGTATTTTTAAGATTGTCTTTTTATATTTGTCGACAGACAATTGATAGAGGTAAATGAACTAAACCCAATATATGAAACTAATCATTTGATTTTATATAAATTACATCTATCTTTCTATAAACATATATTTGTTTGTATAGTTGGAATTCTCATTAAACACAACAGAAATAAAAGTCGGAAAGAGCGAGCAGCTGGCAAATTCTGTTAAAAGAAAGTAAAACAAAATACATAAATATATGCTAAGCATAACTGTACTTTACTATACTTTCTTTTCTCAAATATATTTACTGTATTCTAAGAATATACAATAGTGAATTTGTTGGCAAACGGTAGCTTTAAAAATGAGATAACAAAGAAATTGTTTAGTTAACAGTTCATTTATATAGTCCACTTTATTTTTCAGAAGTTAAACTAGTTATCAGTTATACCGTTAGTCTGTAGAATTGTCAGTCAGTCACTTGTCAGTTGATCGAAAAATCCTATTAGTAAATCAGACTCAAAGCTGAATAAGAACTGATCGAAGAACATTAGCTATAAGAATTAGATAACACAGAAATTGTTTAGTTAACAGTTCAATTTGAATATATAGTCCACTCTATTTTTCAGAAGTTATACTAGTTATCTGTTACACCGTCAGTCTGTACAATTGTCAGTCTGTCACTTGTTAGTTGATCGAAAAATCCTATTTGTAAATCAGAATCAAAGCTGATCAAGAACTGATCTAAGAACATAGGTGCACACTAAACAATAGTGAATTTGTTGACAAACGTTAGTTTTTAGTTAACAGTTCAATTATATAGTCCACTCTATTTTTCAGAAGTTATACTAGTTATCAGTTCTACGGTTAGTCCAAAGAATTTTCACTTGTTATTTGATCGAAAAATCATATTTGTAAATCAGACTCAAAGCTGAATAAGAACTGATTGAAGAACATAGGTGGACCCTTAAAAACAATGAATTTATTGGCAAACTTTAGCTATACAAATTAGATAACACAAAAATTGTTTAGTTAATGGTTCAATTATATAGTCCACTCTATTTTTCAGAAGTTATACTAACTAATATCAGTTACACCGTCAGTCTGTAGAATTGTCAGTCAGTCACTTGTTAGTTGATCGAAAAATCCTATTCGCAAATCAGACTCAAAGCTGATCAAGAACTGATCTAATATCATAGGTGGACCCTTAAAAACAATGAAATTAGTGGCAAACTTTAGCTATAAAATTAGAAAACAAAGAAATAGTTTAGTTAACAGTTCATTTATATAGTCCACTCTATTTTTCAGTAGTTATACTAGTTATCAGTTAAACCGTTAGTTTGTAGAATTGTCATGCAGTCACTTGTTAGTTGATCGAAAAATCCTATTCGTAAATCAGACTCAAAGCTGATTAAGAACTGATCTGAAAACATTAGCTATACAAATTAGATAACAATGAAATTGTTTAGTTAACATTTTAATTATATAGTCCACTCTATTTTTCAGAAGTTATACTAGTAATCAGTTCTACGATTAGTCTGTAGAATTGTCAGTCAGTCACTTGTTAATTGATCGAAAAATCCTATTCGTAAATCAGACTCAAAACTGATCAAGAACTGATCTAAGAACATAGGTGCACTCTAAACAATAGTGAATTTATTGGCAAACTTTAGCTATACAAATTAGATAACACAAAAATTGTTTAGTTAATGGTTCAATTATATAGTCCACTCTATTTTTCAGAAGTTATACTAACTTATATCAGTTATACCGTCAGTCTATAGAATTGTCAGTCATTCACTTGTTAGTTGATCGAAAAATTCTATTCGTAAATCACCCTCAAAGCTGATTAAAATCTGATCTAAGAACATTAGCTATAAATATTAGATAACAAAGAAATTCTTTAGTGAACAGTTCAATTATATAGTCCACTCTATTTTTCTGAAGTTATACTAGTTATTAGTTACGGTTAGTCTGTAGAATTGTCAGTCAGTCATTTTTTAGTTGATCGAAAAATCCTATTCGTAAATCAGACTCAAAGCTGATTAAGATTTCATTAAAAATGCGAATCACCTGATATTAATATTTCGAAATAATGTGCGTCTTTATGTGAGTCTGTTCAACTGTTAATTGCGTGCTTAATAGCATCCATAAATATATAGTCTAAAACTGCGCTAAGGTGTCAATCATGCGACAATTTGCCGAGGCATGCGTTCCGTGAATGTGCTCCAACTTGATGTAATCTCTGTGGGATAATTGATTACGCTAATATGTTGAGCTGAGAGTAGAATTTTTATTTAGAGTATCTCCCATTCGGGCAGTTTCTGCTCAAGTATTCTCACTCGTTTTCGATTACAAATGGAAGCCACGTGCGGATCATTGAGAACTCTTTCCAGAAGCGCCCGACGTCTGTTTGCAGACTTAGCGATCATAATGATCATGATTATAATAATAATGATGACGATATTGTTTTACAAGAAGCATTTGCATTTTTATAACGAAAATGTCGCATTTGCTTGGCTGTCGCTTAAATTGTTCTTGTTTGCTTAACTGAGTTAACTTGGCTTATCAGTTAGTTGGCGGCGCGTGGCATCAGCCAAGTTTGCACCTTTCGATCATATAACTGTGGCTTTCAACGCATAATTCATTGAACAATGCGAATACTTACGGCTCTTACAATATTGCACAGTAAATTTGCATATTCTGTTTTAATTTTTTTTATATTTTTCTTTTATTTCATTAAGTTGGTTTTTTCCATTCAGCATAAATTGAGGTTCCCACGTCAGCGACAAGTTGTGTTTTCCATGTTGCCAAGGGAGTAACTGCTGGCATATTGAATTATTTATGAGCTTCTGTCTAAGTAGATGATATCTGGGTTGATGATAAATGTGTGTACTTATACCAATCACTTTTTTTATCGGCTAAAGGCGCCAACTTTGAACACGGGGATTTCTGAAATGTGCGAAATGCTTCACCTCCATTGAGCACATGCAGTGTTATGTGATTCTGTTCTTTGGAATATAACATATTTAAACGTCTTGTATTGATACTCTGTAAATATATAGACCTTGGGGAGAAGAACTGCTGCCTCGTCGAACTGTATTTATTTATTTCAATTAATAATACTAATCATTCTTAGTATTTATTACTTGGCTTTAACTTTTTTCCAGAACTAGTTCATAAATTCTTATTGTTGCTGGAAACATTTCTCATTTCAATACGTATTTAATTTATTGGCTGCTTAACAACAAATTTATGAAATGTTGATGGAATCGCAAGTGAATTTGCTGAACTGCGCCAGTGGGTACAGTCAGAGCCAAGATATTGTATGAATGATTAATATATTACTTATTAGTTATTTGTTAGTCTCTTCAGTTTGCACTAACAGCATATGATATCACATTCCATAGTCCGAATAGAAAGTGCAATCTTATCAATATGATATGGAATTAGGTTGGAAACAGTCGACATATTGGGAACTTACATTTGCTATCGTCCAATATAAATATTTGAACGAGTCTTAGTTGATTGATTAGGCGACAGGCAAGGACAATTTATAGCCAGTGGCTTGCAGTATATTATTATAATATTAATATTAGTTAATATCTGGTTGGGGCTCTTCAATTTTCTCTCTACTACTAACTCTGTGTATTAGCGAGGTACCGTGTCAACATTTAAGCAAAGATGATAACGTTTATAGCGTTAATTAGGTGCAGTTGGCAGTAGGAGACGTCAAATACTGTGCTAGGGGATTACGTGAATTAGAAACTTTAGTGTCTATTTAAGGCAGTTTACTTTGCCTTTAGTTATTGACGTCATTCAGTTCGCATATCTGGCTAAAATCTACGTTTGTCTGTCGGCTGATTGACAGTCAGTCAACTGATAGACAGCTCTTTTATTTGGCCTTGATCTTCCTGCAATCCTTCATTCGCAAAATCTTTCAAAATACCAACTTGTATACAGAATTTAACAACCTTCCGGAGGGAGAAGGGCAGAGACTTTATTTCCCTTGTATTGTAGTATTTATTTCCATAAGCGAACTGAAAATGAAATACATTTCTCATTGGTTCACTGCAGGTCGAGCAATAATTATTATGAGCTACAGTCCCATCAATCAGTTTACGTCCAGATTGAATTGTTTACTGAATAAGTTAATAACATCGTTGAATTAGTTATTAAATGCAAATTGCCTATTGCAATTGTAATGATTTCCATTGAAAAATGTTAACGAACAGGAATAGCAATAATACTAAAGCTGTCGAGTTATCGCAACTCAGCTCAGATCGCAAGCCTGTTTCGAATCATGAGTAAGTTCCTCGAAAGGTGAATAATTCTGGATGAATGTGCATTTATTATAATTTACAAGCTATTTTTGTCTAAAAGCGACAGATCTTTGTGAATGAAATATTGAAATTCTACCTAATTATTCAACTTATGCGCTTTGACACTCTACATTCAAATGAATTGGTTTGCTTTTCTAAGATTAAATAAATATAAGAAACCCCAACTTTATTCATTTACAAATCGCAAGCAGTTCAAGTGATAAATCACGGGCTTTCGGTTAATTAGAACTCTTCTACAAATAGTTACTTATAGCTCATCAGAACACATCCACTGGGTTGCTGCTTCAATCAGAGTTGCTCGGTCAACACTGGACAAGACGGCACCAATCAATTGGTCTACTCATATTTCATAAACAATAAATGAAGCAGCCACGACATAATAAATATTTCATGTAAACAAAGTCTTTAAATGTGTTTGGCTGTTGAATTGGGTCTGGATAATCACTCGCTTGCTATTCGGCTTGTCTCGAGCTTAAAAATGCAGACAAATCACGAGACGCGTGCAATTGGAACAATAAACAAGCACAACTAAATGCTTTGACCGAGATAATTTGGACTTTGAGCTCAGAACTCGTTTTATAAGGTGCATTAACACCAGACTAAATATACAATTTTGTTTTTATAACATCTTTGCAGTTCTTCAAATGGGTTGACTTGTGTTATTTAAGCTTCCTGGACCCGGGAAACAAAAGGTAAGCCTTAAATCAAATTCAATAACTAAGTTCTATCAATATAAACAATTAGAGATATTGATTTGCATTGATGAATTGAATGTAAAGTGCGAAAGAAAGCAGGAGAAATGCGCTTCGTTTTATATTTGTAACTTAAAATTCATTATATTTCTGTGTTGATGCATTGATCAGCTTTAAAATTAGCCAGGCAAGTACATTTATCTCACAGATACTTTTCAATATGCAAGAACATCAACTGAATTAATTCGCTTGCATGATTTTTCTAAATATTACGATATTCCACGTGTCAGAGATTTCCGACACATAATAGACAACCCCCTCCCAACCAGATGACGGGGCGTATGCGCATTATTTGGAATTTGTTTATCTTGGTCCGCTTTGTAGTACAAGTTGAATTTCCAATTGAAAATTCTAATTACAAGCTATTCGGATTGCGAAAAGAGGCATCGTTACATATATAAAATATCGGGGAATGTTAATGAATAGCCTTGATATTAAAGATATTTGAAGTGGGGCAAATGTTTTAAATGTACATTTATTAATGCAAAACAAATGTAGACTTAACTTTCATTACCTTCACTTAACGCCTCTGTTCTTACGGCACAGATAAGCGTATACCAGTTAAACATGAAACAGGTGTGCCTTCCCTCTCCTGAGGGCAGATGCTGCCATAAAAATTCGCTACTCGAGATCCACTTGGCTGCCCATAAAAATAATTTATTAGTTTTACAAATGCCTACAATTTGTTTATCTTTTGCGAAAATGCGAAAACGCAATGCACGAAGTGTGTTTGAAATGAAATCAAGTGTAGATACATGTACTTATAGATCGATAATAGTTATAGATAGATAAATATGAGGCTTAAATAATTTTCTTATGAGTTTCTTCGCTCGTGATATTTGTGAATTGCAGCGGCGCTTGGAGAGATTTAGAGAGACAAATTACAAATCGAATTAAATTTAAAATTGTTTATTTTTATTGCACGAAGAATTAGCTTTTCATAAATATTTACACTAAGCGTAAAACAATAATGGGCGTTGTTTTTCCTTATTCATTTAAATGGACGTCATGGAATTGTCTTGCTTAGCAATGTGTTTGTCTATGTCTATATTTATCTGTATATCTGTTTATATATCTTTCCAGGGATTTTAATATATTGAACCTATGTAAAGTAAAACTATTCGGAAAAGACGCCCAGCTCACCATTTGTACCACCAAAAACCGCAATAGCAACAAATTACCAATTCGACAGACGTAAAAATTTCTTGGAAATTGCCTTCAACTTCAATTGAGGCCCCTTTGACTTACTGCCCAAGTGCAGAGACACCTCCACCCATGAAACTAACGGCCGTTTCGCCTGACAGCGCGGCCATCGTGATCATTTGCATCAACATCAGCAGCAGGAGCAGCGGCAAGATCCACCATCCTGGCCTAATTGCCATCAAACTGGGCCACTCCTACGCCGCCAGAGCCGATCTCAATTATAGCGAGTGAACATAAGCAATCACTGGACAGATCCCTCGAAACATCCCTGAGCAAAGGGAATAACTTGATCGTTTTCTATTGTGCTGAACGGAAACAGCTTCAAGACGGACGGAACTATGCTGAAAGTCGTTGGTGCATCATGGCAAAAGACGCGGGTAGGGACGTATATATTGATCGGAGCCGGTTTACTGGTGATCGGTGCGTTCTTTATCGGTTACATGGATCGTCCGGAATACGATGGCACCTATTGCGCCACCGCCTTCTGGACCAAGAAGGTCGGCTTTCAGATTGAGAATTGGAAACAACAAAACGATTTGGTTAACATTCCTAAGGGTGTGGCTAGAATATGCTATAAGGATTCTGTCTATGAGAATGGGTAAGCAATTCTTAAATATCCCTACGATCAGCTAAGTAATCGTTCCTTTTTGGCTTTTTAGTTGGGCACAAATTGAAGTTGAAACACAGCGCAGTTATCCAGACTGGGTGCAGGCATATGCAGCTGGCATTTTGGAGGGCTCCCTCACCTGGAAGAACATCTACAATCAGTGGGCCAAGTAAGGACACTCGCAGCAATAACTGCAGCTCAAGCTCACCTGCCTCTTTATTTAATTGTTTGCAGCACCATATCATCCTCCTGCGAACGCGATGAGAATTCGCAGAAATTTTGCGAGTGGTTGCGTGAACTTTTGACCAGGAACTATAAGCATCTGAAGGAGACGGCAGTGGCCAATGCCGAACACGATCACTACTGGCATCAATTGCATCTAGTCCTCAATCAACTGGAGGGAATGGAGACGGGTTACATACGAGGTGCAACACGTGCTCGCTCGGATTTGGAGGAGGAGATTCCGCTCTCGGATTTCCTGTTAATGAATGCGGCAGCTGATATACAGGATCTCAAGATCTACTACGAAAACTATGTGCTACCTAATGGCACCGCCGAAGCTGACAACAAGAATTTCTTTTTGCCCAGCGCCTCGATGCTGACGAGGATCCTGCGACAAGATCAATCGCCACAGTCGCTGCAGTTGCTCTTTGGCCACAGCACTGCTGGCAGTTATTCGTCCATGTTGCGTATACAGAAGCGCTACAAATTCCACTATCATTTTTCGCCGGATACGCGCAGCAACACGGTGCCCGGAGTGGACATTACCTTCACCGGGTATCCAGGAATTCTCGGCTCAACGGATGACTTCTATGTGGTCAAGGGCAGGCAGGTGCAGTCCATTGTGGGCGGCGTCTGCATGAAGAACGAGAATCTGTCACTGTGGCAAACTGTGGATGTTGAGAATATGGTGCCGCTTGTGGCACGTGTCATGGCAGCCAATCGCATTGCCCAAAATCGACGTACTTGGGCCCGTGCCATGTCCCGTCATCCGTTTACCGGTGCCAAGCAATGGATCAGCGTCGATCTGAATAAGCTGGGAGCACAGGATAATCTCTACAACATACTGGACGCAGATGAGAAACATGATGATGCTGCAGTGGCTGTCAACGAGAAGGATAATGCTGCCATTAGCGATCGTCATGATCAGTTCAAGAACATGGTATGGATTGTGGAACAGCTGCCAGGACTCATGTATAGCAAGGATGTCACAGAGAACTTCCTATTAGCCGGCAACTCCAGCTGGCTGGCTAACGGTTTGCCCTATTTTGATAAGATATTGAATGCCAGTGGCATTTCCCGCGATAACTACAGCGACGATCAGAATCTGACACCAGCCGAAGAAGCGGAACTGACCAATCTGGAGGCAGTGGACAAGTATCTACGCAAGCACGGATTTCGCGGTGATCTGCTAGGAGAGGAGTCGATTGCCTATGGCAATATTGACCTTAAACTGTTCTCCTACAACGCCCGCTTGGGCATGAGCGATTATCACGCCTTTGCTGGACCAATCTTTCTCAGATTGCAGCACGCCCAGACTAGAACGCTTGATCAGAGCGAGGTCCAGTTGGATCAGGAGGTACCAGCTGCAATTGGCGATGAGCGTCTCAGTGTAACCATTGACGATGCAGCTGCTATGGCCGAGATGGAGCTGATTACAGAGCGGCGTTCAGTGAGGAACGATATGCGCGCTATAGCCATGAGAAAAGTTAGCAGTGGTCCGTTCAAATGGTCCGACATGAACAGGGAGGATGATGGCAAGCATGAGGGTCATCCTGATGAGTGGAACTTTGACAAGGTGTCGCCCAAATGGGCCTGGTAATTCTCCAGTTGTCCGTATTGCATCTTTGTTTTTTAGAATCACAATAGTCTCATATTCTATTCGAATTTTAAACTCGACAAGAAAACTGCGAAGCAATAATTGTCCTAGATACATAATTTTAGATATGTCATATGTGTGTTCGTAGCTGATATATTGTCGTTCGTAGTAATTAACTGTGTTTTGCGTCCATAGTCATAAATTTTTGTTTGCCCGTCTGTCGATGTCAATTATTGTCTTCCAGTCTATACTATTATAAATTGTAACACTGTAGCCTCAAATTTTAGTAATAATAATTTAAATAAATGAAAATTCAAACCTATTAAACTGACGTTTCATTTCGATAATTAGTAATCCTATATTTTTCTGCTATCGATCTTATTACTAGTGTTGATTAACGTTTTGCGTTGTATATTTCGTAAGAGGTGGTGCCACTTTGCCGAAATTTCTTTGGTTGATCCATATTCTGTTATTCAAAGGTGCAGCAGGGTTTTAATGATTAGAAACTGTTTAAAACATGTAAAAATAATGATATTCTACATTTAACATTTAACTTTATTGTATTACCACATAAAACCATTAAGAGCAATAATATATATAATAATCCATTCAATGTGGGCAACTCATTCCGATATTATATCGCAGCACTAATATCGATATATTATGAGAGTAACAGTGGGACGACATTACAGTTTAGAAATACTGTTCTGTTATTGTACAAGGCACACAGTTTTAGCCGCATTGCTTAAATACTGTCGTTCGGTAAGTTTGATTCGTCCACTTATAATTAATATTTATATTTATATGTGGAGAGAACGGAAAATAAAGTGGAAATAGTATGTGGTGCCGCACATCCGCCAACATGCAATCAGTGTGTGGCATATAAAAATGTAAATTAAAATAAATATATCAGTTGCCATCGTCCAATTGCGTGCTTCACTGTTACGGCAAAAGGAAAGCGCAAATGAAAAAATATATACACACAGGCAGAGGCACGAACGGAGCATTGAAGCAAGGCACCTTCTAAGGCGGCGAATGCTCATAAAAGGCGCTGTTGTGGCATCGTACGCGATAAAATCATGCGAAATTTGTTGAAAGAATTTACAAATTAGTGTGCGTGCGGTGAAATGACAAATTAATTATAAAAAGTTACAGACAGCAGGCAAAATATTGAAGAAGTGGCAGGGGAACAAATCGACCAGCCAAGAAATCAACAGTGCTGTGAAAAAATGAGCGGCACAACTAGCGCTAAGCAACACTGGCAGCATATAGCTGTGCTACTCATACGCAGGCGGGTGGTCGTATTTGTTTGTGGGCTAGTTTAGCCATCTGTTTTGATTTTCTCTTCTTAAAATTAAGCGCGCGAAAGGGGTGCGCGTGTACTTTCTTTCTCTTGCCTTATTAAAGTGTGGGTGCGCTGTTTCGCGTGCATGTGTGTCTGCATCGCAATGTACTCCGCGCGCGCTTTTGATAATTGATAAGCTCTGTTTGTGTATCTAAGTTAATTCGTCAATAACAACACACACACATGTTGCACATGTTTTTTTTTGCCGCCATTGTGTTACAACTACTTATGTTGTTGATATCGTTGTGTGTGATTGTTGCTGTATTTAACTAATTTGTACACGCTTCGTTTGTCTTTTGGTTTTTTGTCAAAACAGAAGAAGAGACTGCCAAGTAAACAGTAAGGAACGACTAGGAAAAAGCATTAGCATTGCGACAAGGAATTGTTTATTTCATTATCTTGCAGAAAGCCAAGTTTCTAATACGCAAGCATACATAAATGGTTTCTACTTTCATTGGCCTATTGGGTAAGTCGTATGACCTCAGATTCCTAATTTCGGTCTTAATGTAAATATGAATCTTCTTTATACGATACAGACATACAATCATGGTGGGAGATACCGTGTATTTCGCATTTCTGTTCATTGTTTAGTTCCGCCTTTGATTTACCGGACATTGACATAGAGGTGCCTATTGAATCAAATAAGTTATCCAGCAATCTCTTCATGTGGTACTCAATTACGTTTACTTGCAGGATCTTGAATCGGCGCTGCTATCAGATGGTACCAGCGAGGAGGATCAAGTCGCCTTAGTGCCCGAACTAATTGTACGCCTGCTGACGGGTTGCGATGCGTTACAGTCAGTAGCCAATGAGATTACACACAGCAACTATCAGATGTTTTTGCGCCGTTTTCTGCGTCAACAGTGTCGCCTGCATCAGACAGAGAATCATTTTGATACGGACATAGATTTTCAATCGTTGCCGGTGCGCAAACGTCTACAAATTCTGCACGATCTGTGCCATTTTCGTTTGGACTCTGTCGATGTGCAGGTCATACTTAGCAATCTAGAGGCGGACAGTTTGCGCGTTGAGCCGCTCGGCTACGACGCCAAAAACTCTGGCTATTGGTATTTCTACGGTACGCGACTCTATCGCGAAGATAAAGCGGCGCCGGGCACTGCTTCCGGTTCAGGAAAGGCATCCGCCGCATCGCTAAGTGGTGGTGCCGGTTCTAGTGGTAACACAATCATCGGAAGTAACGGCACCATTTGGCAGGTTATTTGTTTCACTGAGGAGGATTGGCAGAATTTGGCGGCCAAGTTTAAGACCTCAACAAATGGTAAAGAGCGCGAACTCTTCCAGATTCTTGATGAGAACTTTTTGCCCAAATTGCCGCAGCTGTTTCGCGAACGAGAACGTCTGAGACGCAGAAAGTAAGTTATTTACTTTTGGTTATAGTTCGCTCATAATATTACTCGACGATAAACCAAAAAGGAACTAAATTCATGATTATTTAAAATGATATTCATTTTTATATTGATCTAATGGTAATTTATGGACTCCTATATTGCAGATTGCTTCAAGTGCGCAATTCCAGTCGCATTCGGAATCTAGCCGAGTTGAAGGCACGCCAGGAGGAAGAGCGTCTCAAGCGGGAGCGTGAACGTGAAAGAGATCTACGTCGTGAGCGTCAATACTCGGCCCACTTGGCGCCGCCAGCGGTTCAGCAACGCTCACGCAGACGGTTAGCACGTCCAGTATTATAAACAAAAATAAAAAAGAAAGAAAGAAAAAAAAAGAGCCAACGCAACAAGTGGAGACCATTTCACAATCATATTACATTGCGATCACAGACAGTTGCAACGGACAGAAAACAATTAAACAATTAAGCAACAGCAACAGTTAATAAATACAAATACACAGACAAGAGGACAGCAATCGCAACAATTAAATCACACACGCACACACACAAAAGCATTGTTTAAGTTAATTGCAAATTAATTTCAAATTTGTTTTCGATTTGTTATAATTTCTTAAACAAAAATTTGCTTGCAATTTGTGTTGAAAATTGTCATTGAATCGATTCGAATCAAATCAAAACACATTATCATCGACGCTTAACAGGCAGCAAGAGAGAGACTGAGATACCGAAAGGAAATAACCAAAAAGAGGACCAAAAGGAGAGATTCAGCACTTAATTTGAGTTTTGCCCATAATTTAATTTTGTGTGCGACAAATTGGTTGGATTTCGTTTTCAAAAAACACTATGAACAATTATGTAAGCATGCTTTATATGATACTCCTATATATGTATATATATATATTTATATATACTTGATATATATGACCATTTTTATGTTTTATAATTATGATTTGTTCTTTACATTTATACCACTTTATATTCATCATTAATTATCATCCATTCAGCTTCATCATCAGCGAAACAATTACACACAGACCTCAAAATAATCATGGTTTAGACTAGAAATCGATTAATATCTAACATGATTAGATTAACAGCAATATTCCATTTTCATTGTTTTATTCAAATTAAAATGTAATATACAAGTGATATGCATTATAATTTCTATAAGATTAATTAATGAAATCTCTTAATTTTTGTGATAATAAACTTATTAAAATATTGTACAGCTTTCATGAAGCTTAATCGTGTTACTTTTAAGCGATTTCTATTGTATATTGAGATTGTTTATTGTATTAATTGTAGTCTGAGAATGTCATACTTATTGTTCTCTTCTTCTCTCTTCTCTCGTGGGCAGCTCTCAATCCACATCCACGGCTAGCGGTATTTCAACTTACGCAAGCTCACTCAGACGTACAACAACAACTAATTCGAGCGAATTTCTGTGCCACAGGGAAACCTTCTGTCTCTCGCCAGAAGACGATGACGACGAGGAGCCGCATCAAGACCAACAACAGCAGCAAGAGCAGGAACAAGCAAAGCAATTAGCGGAGAATCAGGAAGAACAAGATCAGCAAGAACAAGAATTAGTTGCTGCGTCAGAAGCGACAACATCTGATATATTCCGTTCGCCGGAGCCACCTAGAGAAAAATCAGAAACACCAGCGAAATTCAAGAGCAAGAGTCATCATCATCATCACCACCACCATCATCATCATCATAAGAAGAAAAAGTCAGGAAAGAAGCAGAAGAAACGTTCACGTGAGCATCGAGATCGGGATAAAGATCATCATTATCATCATCATCGGCGGCGACACAAGCATGCGCCTGAGGCAGATGAAGAGTACGAGGACGCCAACAACAACACCGATAACAACAACGACCAAAGCAACAGCAGCAGTGCAGCTCCAGCAGTCTCAAGCGTTCGTAATCACAAGCGACGTCACAGTCGTCATCAATTGCCAGCGAATCACGAGACGCCAGAGCCGCTTCACGCCACCTCGCTAAGTCCTGAGGATAAGGAGAACTTTTGTAGACAGCTGCAGTTGCTAGATGCCAACTCGGCGGCAATTGCGGTCGCCACAAGCATTGCAGATCTGAGTTTGCCCTCGCCTGTAGCGCATGACAACGAGGAGCAGCTGCAGACAGAGCAATCAGCCGGACAACCAGTTGTTGCCAAGCGCGAGGAGCAGATGGCGCCAGCGGCCAATGTTAAGCTGCCCGGCAGGCAAACCAATAACTCACTCAGCTCCTTAACGGGCAACATTTTTATCCCAACGGGAGGTGCTGCCACAACCACGCATCACCAACAGCAGCAGCATAGCACCACCACCTCAACAGATACAACATCACGCTCTAAGAAGCAAAAGGCCACGGCAGTCAGCTCCAGCTCATCCAGTAAAACTGAACGCAGTGCCACCAAAGCGGAGGTGGTAAAAAGCAAAAAATCAATAGTGGAAGCAACAGTAGCAACAACAACAACAACAACGACAACAACAACACCATCCTCGGCCGCTTCTGCTTCATCCACATCCAGCAAGGCGGAACAACATAGTGGCGCTTACTCCGACAAAAGCGCCGATGAGTAAGTGAACCCCTTCCCTACCTAACTCCCTATCCAGACAACCAATCAAGCCAAACATTGCACAGTACACAATCTATATAAATATATATATACGCAATCCACATCTGCTTGTTGTAGAGCCCACTTGTGGTTCAGTTGAGGTCTACGCAATAGTTATAGACTTCATTTAGATTATAGAAAGTCTTCAATGAAAATGTATTTTGTTTTTGTGAATTTATCTCCATTTCAGTATTAGATTTGTTGATTTATTTGAAGATATTACAGTATTGTTCAAGTATTTGTTGTTTATATTTGTGTTTCTTTTGGTTATTGTGTAATGTCTTAAGATTGTTGACTTTGGAATTTGAATTTATTGATTTTTGTAGAATATTTTGCATGTTGTAAATGTTAAACAGTTTCATTAACCTTCGAACTCTCACCCTCACTTACTGACGCTACAACATACTCATTAAATTGTATATAATATATCAATTGATTAACAATTTTTACCCATTGTTATTGTAAATTTTTGTACCTACCACTCGACTAAAAAACCAAACAAACCAACCAACAATTTGACTGTTTCATCATAACAAAAAACAAAAAACAAAAATTAAATATGAAAACAACAACAAAATGTAGCCATGTAAATAGTACCAACCGTAGCACCACCAACAATAAAAGCAGCTTTAACAACAACAACAACCACCATAAGCACGCGTCGCACCACAATCACAACAACAACAACAACAACAATAATAATAATCACAACAACTCTACGGCGGAAGCAACAGCAACAATAACAGCAAATTCAACAACGTCGCACGGAGTTCATACACCATCACACCATAACAACAACAAAAACAACAATCATAATCACAATCACAATCACTCCCACACCCACACCCACACGCACAGCAACCACCAACACCACAATCAGCACACCATCCATAGCCATATTAACAGTAACAAACATAAAAATGTAACACACAACACCTTCTTTTCCTCGACAACAACATGCAACACAATCTCAACAAATAACAACATAAACATAACAATACCCATAACAAACCTAACAACAACAACCACGAAACAAAACAACAATTCAACGTACAGCTCCTCAAATCATGCGAATATTCTTAGCTTTACCGAAACGGAGGAAGTTCTACAAATTGGAATGCATAAGGTGCTCGTCTATGTCAAGAATCATCGGGATGCATGGCCCTTCATGGATCCCGTTGAGGAGGATATTGCGCCGCGTTACTACTCCATTATAAGAAGGTCAGCAGAGATATATTCCCATGCTTATATTATATAATATATATTAATATATTTGTATGGTTTTTCTTTTGTCTAGACCCATGGATCTCTTAAAAATGGAGGACAAGCTGGACAGTGGGGAATATCATAAGTTTAGCGAATTTCGCAACGATTTTCGTTTAATTGTAAATAATTGTAGATTGTACAATGGGCACAATAATGGTAAGAACTTGTATATATATCAATTGCGAATATACAATATGTTCTCCAACTGTTGCAGAGTACACCGAGATGGTTAACAATTTACAGGATGCCTTTGATAAGGCGACTAAGAAATATTTCGATAATCTCTCTGATGATGAAGATGACGATCCGAATTTAAGTTACCCCGCCGCTGATTCCAAGATGAATGTATTTCGGGAGAAGTACTTCAAGAAGAAGGTGAAAGAGGAGGAGAAAGAGTCCTCTGTCAACTCGGCGTCCAGCAAACGATTGCAGGACAGCAGCACTGAGGAGGAGCACAGCGATATGGAGGAGCTTGCTGAGGCCACGGCACATGCGCAGAAACGTAAACGTAAGGAGAAGGATAAACGGCGTAAAAAGAAGACCAAAAGCAAGACGGATAGAAGCGGGCACAATGAAGATGTGGACACGGACGAGGAGGATTTGGAAGCAGAGCCACCACCACAACCAGCGTCACACTCTGTAAAGAAAAGCAAAACTAACAAAGTACTTAAAGAAAAGGTCAAAGACAAGGATAGGGACAAAGACAAGGAAAAGGATAAGGAGCTTGGGTCTTCTATCAAAAAAGGTCGCAAGTCAAAGAGCAGCAGACCCTCCCAAGCAACGGCTAATAGTTCATCCAAGTCCAGTAAAACACAAAAAACCAAAAAAGCAGGAAAAAAGTCAACTCCCGAATCGGACGCTGACTCGGAAATCAGTGACCCACCAAGTGGAAGCGCCTCCAGCGAAGATGAGGAACTGGCGTTGGCCAAAGTCAAGTCCCTGGTCAAGCCAACGGCACGCACGATAGCGGCGCAAAAGAAGAAAATGGTGCCAGCGGAGTCGAAAGTGAAAACACCAACGCCTGTAAAGCGACAGCCAAAGAGCAAGAAAGGTGGACGTAGTCGAGCCAAAGGGGATCGGGAATTGGATGATCTGGATGATAGTTCCATGTCTGATATTAATGTGAAAAAGCAGCTGCCACCAACAGCTGCTGTGGCTCTGGCTGAATCTGCTGCTGACCTGGAGGAGGAAGACAATGAAGATGATGTCGATGACGATGATGTTTCGAGATCACGTAGCATGTCTCCGTTCAAAGTTGATCTTCACAAAAAATACTCAAAGAGTGCACTTAATGATGATCTTTCCGAGCTGCTGACAACAGTCAAGAAGGTGACTAGCGCCGAGACCACCAAGCTGAGTGCCCGTCACGAGGGTGAGCAGCTGTGCAATAAGTCCGATCAGGATTCGGAGACGGACTTCATGTCGTTGGCCAGCTGTAGTAGCTCCGAAAATCGTCGTCGTCGTCCCTCGCCTCAGGTCATGAAGCGCGGCAAAAAAACAGAATCGCCTCCAGGCAAAAAGGAGAAGGACAAGAAGCATGGCAAAGACAAAGATAAGGATAAGGACAAAGATAAGGAGAAGGACAAGGACAAGGAGAAGGATAAGGATAAAGAGAAGTCACGAAGTGCTAAGCATAAAAAGAACTCTGCGGAATCGGCGGCTGCTTTAGCCGCAGCTGCCGAGCAGGCAGAATTGGAGATGCTGCTACCCTTTATGGACAAGTACGATGTGATTAAGTATCGACGCAGCCGGGCAGCGTTAAGCAGTTCCAGTACATCCAATTCTATGGCCCCTTCGGAGGAATCCAAACTAAACAGTGCAAAAAGCACGTCCACGTCCAAAAAGAAACGAGAGCATCCGCCAGAGTTACCAGCGGAGCATAAGCGTGGACGCAAAAGTAAGGAACAAAAGCATGCCAAGGAAACCAGTCGAGAAGTAGAGAAGCCAACGAAGGCTGAGAAGGGGGAGAAGCTGGAAGAGAAGCCCAAAAAAGTTGAGACGCCAAAAAACGCGGAAAAGCCTCCACGGGAACTGACGCCGCCACCTCCGCCCCAGTCGCTGCAACCACCGCCAGTTGCTAAGCCAGAGACAGCAACTAAGGATGGCGCTAACAAGTCTACTGGTACAACAACTACCACAAACTCCAGCAATGTCAAGGCCAAGGAGTCGACTGTTAAATCCAGCAACAAAAAGCGACCAGATAAGCAAATGCCGCCGCCACCAAAGCCCGCCGACAAATCGACGGAGAAGAGCGTTGGCAACAAAAAGGTGACGGGGAAGAAGGCAGCGGCAGCCGCTCAGAAAGCTGGTCAAGCTGCGTCTAGCAGTAGTGCGAATCTGGAGGCGTTGGATGTGGAGACGGAGCAGACGTTGAAGGATATCAATCGTTGGCTAGAGCACACGCCGCGTTTCTCCGAGTTCAGTTCGGCAAGCAATTCGCCTTCTCGGTACAATCTTTTGGATGACTTTGATTCGGGTATCAGCAGCAAACTGGATGCAGCGGACTTCAGACGGCCAGTGGCTTTGGCTGCACCCAAAGTGGAGCTGGTGCCCACCAAGTTGGCGGAGGCGTTGAACGAGTTGGTCAGCGATACGGCGCCAAAGTCTGGAGTCAAGACCGAACCGGATGCGCTTCCCACGGCCAGCAGTGTGAGCAGTAGTTGTGGCACTCCGCCGCATTCGATGCACTCGGGAAACTCCATTGGCAGTACATCGGCTACTGCGGCCAGTTCCAATTCCGCTTGCTCCAACAATTCAATGGTCTCCGCGCAACAGACGTCGACGGTGCCTCCCGTGGTCAGTGCATCAGTTCCGGCAGCGCCAATTGTGCAACCTGTTAAGCCCAAGGAGCCGAGTAGCACTCAACTCCTGTTGAATCCCCCGCCGCCTCCGCACATCAAGCAACAGATGGCCAAGGAGGCGAAACGGAAATCCATGAAAGAGAAACTGGCGGTCAATGCCCAGGCACAACAGGCAAAGGCCAAAGCGAATGTGATGCGGACCATTGAGCGACTGCAGCCGGGCAAGACCAAAGGGAATCTCATACAGAATGTTACCAAGACGGAGGAGACTGAAACATTGGCTTGTCCAGTGGCCAGCAAGACCAAAGATCCGAAAAACGCGCTCACCACGGAGACAAGTGAAGGTGCTCCAAAACTTAGCTTGGGTACGGTGATTAAAACACATGACTTTGCTCTGGGGAAGACACTTGAGGAGTTGGCAGGCAAAAAGCAGCAAGAGACGGAAAATGTGCCCAAAGAGAACGACAGTTCGGAGGAGTCGGCGGAGTTGTCACTCAGCAAGGAACCACCGAAACCTTTCGAGGCTCTTTTGGAACTCAGCAAAATCGGCAGCGAGTTGTCTTCGAAAGCGGCATCGGAAGCAAAGGAAAAACCCAACTGGAGTGCCTGGCTGAAGGCCTTTGGTGGTCCCAATGTCAATAAGAAGTCCAGTGAGGAGAACAAACAACAAACACAGCAGACACTGGCACAGGATGACGCCCGAGTGCCGCCGCCAGCTCACTCGCCAGCCTCCGGAGAGAACAACTTTTCGCTGCCCGTGGTAATGCGTCCTCGGAAGCCAAGCACGGGCAGCACTAACTCGGAGCGCAGTTCCTTCAGTCAGGATCCGGACTCACCCCGCATAGCCATCGATGAGCGGTATGGTTCCTATGCCGCTGGTTCCTATACATCCCCCATTGGCGCCTCGCCCATTGGGGCATCTCCCATTATGGTGTCGCCCAAGCCGAACGATGACATGGGCAAACCAGCGTCGCCATATACTTTGAATGGCACTATTAAGGTGGGTTTCTACCAGGACACCACTACAAAGAGCAGTCCGGATAAGAGTTGCAGTCCGCGGGAGATGAACTCGCCGTATCCACAATACTCCCAACATATTTACTCTTCCGCATCCTCGCCGAATGTGTCCACACCCGAGCTGAGCGGCACATCTCCTTATGGGGGTGGTAATAGCTATAACCCATCTGGCTCTGAGGCATCCAAGACTCCAGCGTACTCCTCCACATCGCCACTTCCCATTTACGATCAGTACAAGCAACCGCGCTCGCAGGAATCGGAATACAATTCATCGATGAGTCCCAGCACACCGAATCCACATTCTCCATATCAGCAGCCCCAAAGTTCCCCGTACACCAACACGCACTCCTCACAGTTGTCTCCCTACCACGCCCAGTCGCCGTACCATCAGCCAACCCACCCGCAGCAACAACAGCCATCGCACAGTCCCACAGCGCAACAGCAGCAGGCGCTGAGTCCGATGCCAAGCAGCGTGGATTCACCGGCCTCATCGGCAGCCACCCAACCACCCACACCGCTGGCCCAATCTCCTGCTGAACAACAACATTCGCCGTACCAGCAGCCAGTGTTATCACCCTACCAACAACAGCCACAGGCGACTCCAGTGGTGCCAGCACCAGTGGCAACCACTCAACCTGCACCAGCATCTGTTGCATTAACGCGTAAGTTTCCTTAGGTTGCATTTTACTGAAGATATGCTCATCAATTATGCCTCTTTCAGCAGCAATGGGCGGTTACCAGCAACAGCAACAACAGCAACAACAACAACAACGCTCCCTTTATAATGCTGTGACTTTAATCAACCCGCTGCCAACTGCTGTTCCACCAGTTGTTCCGCCAGCGGCACCTGTGGCTAAAGCCAGCAACAGTGATTGGAACTTGGCGCACAGTCTTTTGCCGCCCAACCTGGGCAGTAATCAGCAGCAGCAACAGCAGCAACAGCAGCAACAGCAGCAGCAACATCAACAACACCAGAACCAGCAGCAGCAGCAGCAGGTGTTGGCGCATCAACAGCAACAGCAACAGCAGCAGCAGCAGCAACAACAACAGTTGCATGGCATTAAGCCCAAGTATCCCACATATGCACAGTATCAATCGACAAATGCAGCAGCCAATGCAGCAGCTGCCGCAGATGTTGTGGACACACAACAGCAACAGCAACCACAACAGCAACATCAGCAGAAAATTGTGCCGCCCAGTTATGGCAGCGATATGGCTACCTTTATGCAGCATCAGATGCAGCAGCCAGCTAAAACAGAGACGCTTATCAATCCATTGAAACGGTCAAGCGAGGAGATAAGCATGGAATACAGCGATGTTGCAAGTAGCAACAAAATGCCTAAGCTAGATGAGAATCGAACCCAGCAGCAGCAGCAGCAGCAACAACAACTGCTTGCTATACCACCACAGCAAGCGCAGCAGCAGCAGCAACCGCCGCAGCAGCTGCAACATACACAACCCCAGCAACAGCAGCAGCAACAGTCTCAACAACAACAACAGCCTCAACAACAACAACAGCCTCCACAACAACAACAACCACCACAAGCGCAATCCCTGATCAACAAGCAGCAGCAAATGTTCAATAGCTTTTTGGGCTCGATGGCATTTGGCAAGCAGCTGGGCACAATAGCGCCTGATAAGGCATTTGAGATGTACAATCGAGCAGCTGCCATGGGTTTTCCGAAGGAGTTTGCCAAGGATAATAATGTGTGCAATATGCAACACCAGCAGCAGCAGCAGCAGCAGCAACAGCAACAGGCAGCTGCCAGCAAGCAACAAAGCAGTCAGCAGCAGCAGCAGCAGCAGCAACAACAGCAGCCACAAGCTCAGCCACATCTTACGCAGCTGCAGCCGCCGCACAATGTAAACTATCAACAGCAGCAGCAGCAGCAGCAAAAGTTGCCGTTGCAACAGCAGCAACAGGCGCCTCACAAGCCGCTTAATTATGGGAACAACAGCAACAGCTTGCAGCAGCAGCAGCAACAGCAACAGCCACCACCACAACCGGCACAACAGGAGCAGCAGCAACATGCTCAGCAGCAACAACAGCCACACAATGCGTATCAACAGCATAATCATAGCTATGCGCCAACGGTGCAGCAACCAACAGCTGGAAAGCCAGCAGCACCACAGTCAGTTGTGACAGGCAACAGCGAGAACACCAACATGTTGCAGCTAACGACGAGCGCGCATCAACATCATCTCAGTCAGACGCATCATTTGGCTGCCTATAACAAGCCCACACCTCCGCCACCGCCGCAGACCTACAACAATCCACTGATGCACCCACTCACCGAGTCCATGTTGGGCTATCCCGTGAACTACTTTGACAAGAACATGCCACCAGCAGCACACATGTTCAGTGCAGCCTCGAGTGCAGCAACTGCCTATGGCAATCCCGCACAACAGCTACCTGGTAACTATGTGCCTGGCAGCAACAATGCGGCACAGCCGCAGCAGCCGACACATCAGCAACCTCCCGTGGCAGTTGCACCGCCTGAAGTGAAGGCGCCGGTGAAACGTGGACGGAAGAAGAAAGTAGCCACAAATGCGGGGGAAACGACCGCTAAACAGCAGCAGCAACAGGTTGCGGCACAGCAGCAGCAGCAACAGCAGCAGCAGCAGCAACAACAGCAGCAGCAGCAGCAGCAGCAACAACAGCAGCAGCAGCAGCAACAGCAGCAGAGTCAACAACAACAAGCAATGCCTCAATACAACATGCCACAGATGCCAACAGCTGCAGCAGCTGCCCACGCTCAGGTGTTGCACCAAGGCTTTCAGCTGTACGCAGGTCTTAAATCTGGCGGCGTTGCATCCCCTGCTGCCGGAACAGCAGCTACAGCGTCTTCAGCTGCTGCAGCGTCGACAACTCAGACAGCTGCAGATGCGGCAGCTATCTCACTGAAGACCTCCACTGGTGGCATGGTGCCTGGCAGCGCCTTTAATTTTGCTCCCACGCCCAGTGCTCTGGGTCTTTACGGCGATCAGACCAGCAGCTATTTGGAACAGTTTCGCGAAGCGTCGAATCCCTACTATATGCCACCAGCGCCAGCGCACAGTGGGGCAACGGGCAATCCAGCCGGCAATGCGGGGGATAAGGGCCAGAACCCTCTAAATACGGCAGCTGGATCATATCCGTTCCTAGCCGCAGCGCATCCATCGACGCGTGCGGCAGCTTATCCATTTGCGGCCTCCCAGTTGGATCCAAGTTCGCAGCTGTATCAGCAGTATCTGCGTCGCGATGATTTCCACGCCCGGATGATCTTCAATCAGAGCCTGCTGGGTAGTCCGGCTGCAGCTGCCGCTGCGGCAAGTTACGGTCAGCCCCCTCCACCGCCTGCGGCCTACAGACCTTCAGCGCTGGGCATGACCAAGCCGTACGATATTAACAGGCAATCATGGTTTTAGCAGTACGCCAGCGCCGCCAACGTGGACCTACAGGGAGACGACTTGAACGCGTCGTCTACTGCGACGACGGCGGCGGTGGCAGCGACAGCGGCAGCGGCAGCAGGTGGAACAGTGACGACAGTATCAGCAGCAGCAGCAGCAGCAGCTGCAGCTGCAGCATCAGCAGCAACAACACAGCGATGAACGTAACTTGGCAAAGGATACTTGGATATATAATTTGATTTGATATTAGATATGTATATGCTGACTCGAATTCTAGCTTAATAGATTCGCGACGACTGCTTTGATTGTGTGTACGTGTGCGTGTGTGTGCAAGTGCCCCTTGGCAACCCTGCAACCTGAACCTAATCCCAGCCCTAGCCCTAGCCCTTGTGTTATTTCTTTCATGCTTCATTTCTATTGTGCAATGTTTCCAGTCCCCCCTTCAAGTGCGCCCAGGAACTGCACACGATACACCGTTCGCAAGTTACTTGGTAGTTTCTCTTAGACAGTCTTAAATGTTAAGTTCTTTGTTAGATTGTAATAAGTTTAGTTTTGAGCTGATTAAGAAACAGAAACAGAACAGAAACAGAACAGATTCTAAGAATTGTTTCAAAATCTTCCGACTATATTGTAGGCCTTTAGTTTTCAGAATTTAACTAAGCGTTGTAAACTAGCTATATTATTATGAATACATTATATTAATTAATTATATTATATTACTATTACTACTATTATTAGTTTTTATACGATCGTGCAGCGGGTAATTTGTTGAAATATTTATTAATATATTCCAAAACAAAAACAAAACAAAAAATAAAATACAAAAATTGCAAAAGATTTTGTTAGTTTGTAGAAAGCCAAACAAGTTGTAAAAACTTTTGTTAATTATGCTAAGTACGGTCTAAACTTAAACCCAAAGTAAAAGAAAGAAATAAACATCTAAACACACACACACACATATACAATCACACACTCACACACCCTTCGACACACGTATATACTCATAGCTCGCATGTGCAACATTCCAAGATGATTTCAGAATCCTTTCCGGAATCATTTTCGCTGTACATACAAACAAAGAGTTGACACTGTTACAAAAACAACAAATGACAACAACAAAAACACATCTCAAATTGTAGCTTTAAATGCTGTAAAAAAAGAAAAGAAAAACAAACAAACAATTTAAAGTAATTTCAATGCAAAAGCAAATGCAAATTTATGAAAGGTAAATGAAAAGTGTCTTAGTCGCTATTAACATAAAATAAAAATAAATGAAAAAACAAGCAGAAAACGCATATAAAAAAAGGAAACTAAAACAAGAGAACCCTTAATTATACACAAAGAAAAAAGAAAAAGAAATAAATATGTATATTATTATATAGAAATATAATATATATAAAGAAAAGAGAACCACAATAAATATAAAATAATTAATTAAGTTGTTAACATTATGTTTTGCAAAGGTAAATTTTAAATTTTATAATGATAAATAGTTCTTAAACAATTAAAAAACAAAAACAAATCGGTACCTAGAGCATAAAGAGCAGCAACAAATACAAACATATTTAAAGAACCACAACAAGCTAAATAATATATTAAATTAACAATGATAACAATAAATATGTATATCCAATATGCGCGTACATATGTATTTCACATACATGTGCGCATGTGTATAGTTATATGTTAATGTATGTATTGTAGATATACTTTCAAATATACAAGTATATAAGTATGTACTATATTAGATGCTATAAGTGCAGCGCGAATTGTGCACATTAACAATACAAATACATGCATACATATGTGTAGCTATATACATGAAAACAAAGTAAATTACAATAAAGAATTATATTGCATATTGTAGAAATTCGTTAATTTAATTGCGACTACTAGCTACTAGCTACTAGCTACTAACTACTGAGTTCTGAATGCTCAACTCAACCCGACTCTTTTCCCGCAAGCATCGTTTAATTATTATGCAATTTAAGCGCACGCGTTCATTTGCATACAATTGGAGTGCGGTACAAGTTCTACCTTGATCAAGTAGGAGACCTACCCTTCGCCGAAGCCCGTGTGCAGGGTGATCAGTGTCATTACATGTGAAACGACTTGAAACTCGCGCCAGCTCGGTTGCCAGCCAGACAGTCAGACGGTCCGACGGTCTTTTAGAAGAGCACGATTCAGCAGCCAGCAGCATGGCATTTTAGTGTTGAAAGCAATTGATCACTTTTAATTATCATTCGTAACATACCAATCAAGTTGCGATTCGCATTTGATTCCAACGAAAGACTTAGACAGCGAACCTGCATTTCAAATCTAGAACATGGAAAGTATTTCAGCCAGCTCAGAGTCAACGATATTCGAGAGTGAGAGGTTAAAAGAGTTGAAGCCCATTAAATGTAAAGCGTGCAAACAATTACAGCCACAATTACGTGCATATGCGGGTATGCTGGTTCACTCGAGCAGTTCGATAAACGATTAAATAGTTTGTTTAAATAATAATAAATAAATAAACATGTGAATAGTTGAGTTAACCCGGCGTTGCCCGCGTTCTTAGACATTTCCCGACCACTGCGGTTCATTTAGTTCGACAAAACGCTTCTGGGCCAAGTTTTTGCTTACAATCCAAATTAAATATAATCAATTTGCGGAAGTAAAGCATACCGAATGGAACTCATTTACCTTCTTCCATGCATTTGACAAGATAAGAAATACTTTAGGTTAGTTATAAGTCTAATAATATTCAGGTATTTTATCTGCTCTTGTGCTATAAATAAGTATTACAATATAAGTGTAGGATATTAAATATAATTAGAGAGCGTTGCTTACATTTTTTTTTTAAAGATAATCATAGACATCCAAATCAAAATACAATAAAACTGACAAATGAAAAACAACTAAAATTTGTTGTATTATTCAATTGATATCATTAGCACTGCTGGATATTTCATATGCTTAGAGTGGGAACGTTTAACGCATTAAACGCTTATTTTTAGCACCTTTATGTACCTATGAATCATGGATAATCCACTTCCACTGACGCATTACAAGAAGCCATTGATTAATGATCTACTTGTCAGTCGCAGCAAGTAGTTCGTTCTGTTCATTCATATTTGCGTTGCGCATTGAGTAACACGAACTTCATCCGGTTAAATTGTTTTCTTCTCAGGAAGAATGCGACATGTTTATTAGTTTTTCACCTACAATTTTTGTAATGTTTCGCTTCCACTTCTTAACTAGTTCTTTACATTTCAGATGTTTAGCAAATTATTTGTATAAAGTAAGATCCCCAGTAATCTCCATAGTTGGAGCTACTCGGAAAATTTCCAGTCCCCTAACATGTGTCAAAATATATTCAAATGAGATATTCATTAATGTGGTCGTAATTTATATTAATTTTGATTAACGTTAATACCGGCAATTACGTAAAATCTTCTGTACATGCAAGCGAAAATGCTTCACAGTAATAATTCGATTTGAATGGGAATCTTAAAAATGCTAATTGCTGTTAACAAAAATGAAAATAAGTTAGGTATTTTTCTAAGCTGCGGGTATGACAGAGCATAGCAGGTGGGTGCCTGGGGGGAGGGGATCGCACGACAGTCACGCAGTAAGTTTCACGTGCCGAGCTGAAGTCGTAGAGCATTCTAAAATAGCCTTCCGCTTAGATTTATGTGTTGCAATATTGCACAATTAATGAGCTCAACAAATCGACAAATCAACAAATAATCGGCCAAGAAATCGAACACCAACTACATTCTACTTATGTGTATATATAGTATATATATATAGTATAGAATACAGATATTCTTATAAATATTGAGCATTACATTGTGCGTCGTTGTTGCGTGGCTGACCAAAAAGGTCACAAAATTGATGAAGTTGTTGCTTTCGCAATTGCAATTATAAATACTTACAGTATAGTCAAAAATGGTATAATGGAATTGTGTTCGACGGGGAAGTTTTAGCTGATAGCCTAAGCTTTAGAATCTGGAAGAATATGAATATGGAAGAACAGCATAAGCTAACGATATCTTCACAACTTCTATGTGAAATATTGTCAAGTAATATAAAGTATATAAACTAAAGTAATATAAAGTCTATAAATTATTCAATCTTTATTGTTTATTCTTAATATTTTATAACAATTACTGAAGAAGAGAAACACTAGCTCTGCGATAGCAGATATGCATTTCCATTTGCGATTTATTGATTACTTAATTATGGTATTACATGGGTTATAGCCAGGTTTGTGTTTGGTTTGAGTGTAATTATTCTTTTGTGTGTAGTGAGTTTCGGCATAAATCAAGACATGACTTGGCAGTGAGTTCAGTTTGTAAGTTTGCTTGGGCTGGTTTTGATGTTGTTGCTTTGTTTTGACTGGTTGTTGTTGCTGTTGTTGTTGGGGTTGTTGTTGTTGTTGCGGGGGCACTCTTTGGAGTCATTTGATCAGAACGGCATGCTTTTACTTTCTAAATTTAAATGACCGGTATTACATACTTGAATGCATGCTTGTGTGGGGTTTATTTATTTACAAGAATTTATTTAGTCACATTGCATTCAGATTGTGTTGTAGACTTCCGTTTGTGATTCAGATACCAAGTTGTACGAATGTTATGTATATCAACCAATTAATGCAAATAAATTAAATTAAACACGCTTAAAAATAGCGCTCCTTCTCTTTTGCAGCTGCGATGCCCTTACGCCGGGCTCAGGGCTTTGAACTCTGATTGAAATTTGAATTTATCTGCTGTGGCGGCCTTAGTGGTTCGCAATACTATATTCGCACTGTTCGCAATGTGGTTACCGTGTAGTGGGTGTGGTTTGAACTTGGCCAGGGTCCAGCTTGATTGAATGATTATTTGATGTGAATTTGTCGATTGTTGCCGAATAGCAAATGTTCAATGCTCACCTCTAACTGCTCAATCATCTGCCACACCACTTACTATACCAGTTAGTATAGAACTACAGTACTATAGTACCATAGTAGTAGTACTATGCATTAATTTCTAACATGCGCCAACATCTTTCGCATTTGATTAATGAAGTTCCGTTTGCTGCTCGATTGGATCATTAGAGGTGTGAGTTGTCACGTAGACCAGTTACTTAATTTACATTGTTACGTTACAATAAATTACTTAATTATATTTGTTGCCAGCATTTCCGACAGCGAATCATAAGAAGCGAAAGACTTAAGCGACAAACTTGATTTGATCCGCAACCCGAAAAAAACATAAATGTAATATTTTTAAGCTGCTGAAGTTTGAAGTATGCAATCTCTTACAATTCGAAAATATAAACATAAATGTCTAATTAGCCGTTAGTCAAATTCAGACTAGTTATCTAGTTAGTACGTGAACAATTGCATGCTTACACCTGGCCTCTGGATAGCCGAGTATATCTTTATCCGAGTATCGTATCTAATGAAACTGTTAGTTAATTTTATGAGCAGCTGTGCCATAAAATTGTAATTTATTTTAATTTGCGGAGTAGTATTAATACTATAGTAGTAGTATTAGTAGTAGCTGCTGAAGCCGGCCGCGGCCCATAATAAAAATGCTTCTAACTTATAAGTGTATTGTTTGTGCCTAGTATATGCTTAGTTAGTTTAACTGTTTAGCGGTTTAGCTTTGGTCTTAGAAAGTGCAAATGCTTGACCTTCATTTTCGCATTTACAACGCACCACCAAAGCCATTAGTGGGAGGTGGAGGAGGAGCAGGTGGTTGTCTGATCCCCTCCTCCGCAGCTTGTAATAAATGTTTTTTGATCACGCAAATAAATTAGAGAATAAATATACAATATTCGAATCAAAGAACAAATATTTTTTCTTTTCGGCTTCGGTTTGGTTTTCAGTTTTATTTTCAGTTTCAGCTTTTAGTTTTTAGTTTTTAGTTTTTGTTTCGGGTTCAAAGCAAATGCGCAAATCACTATTCGCTTGCCTTGACAACAGCTAAGTAAGACAACAAGAAGTTGACAGTTGGGCAATTTACATAATATTATGTGCAGAGGGGCTTATCAAACAAAATCACACACACTGGGTGTTAAGTGGAGTGTGCTAAATACGCTACAACTGTATAAGTATGCAGAAATGATTTAGATTAAGAAGAAACCAGTTTCACTGTTTGCTCACAAACCTCAAGCAGAAAGCCCCAAAAAAGTTAAAGTTTTATATATATTTATATAGAATGTGTATACACATTTGAGAAGTGTAATTGTATTGTGTAGAAAAACAGAACGTTTCCTAGGAAACTAGGAAATATAGAAATATACGGTACAGTCTTATGCAAATCGCAATGAAACCCAAGCCCTGTCACATCTCGTTGTTATTGTTATTGTCATCTTGTTGATTCAACTGAAGCATTTCCGATTCTGTTTCGCCAGCAAATTAGTACGATGATGCTCGTAACATCCAGCCAACATCATTTAGAACGTTTAACGCTCAAAAAATCCCCATGAAGGTGGGAAACTTTTTTTGAAAGTATCTCGATCCATGTCGACCATGAGTCAGTTAGCTGCAGCCTGCGCCTTCTGGTCAGTTAGCCAGCTCTGACGTTGGCAAATTGGGGAAGACCACGCCAAGATTTGTGGATAGTGGTTAGTTGTGTGTGCGGCAGCAGCAGTGGGCTATCAATTAAAACGCTTGCGATCTAAAAACATGGGGAATTCTCTGCGTTTTCTGCTTAAAAATTAATCCAAATGAAAATTGTGAATTTAATTGCCACAAAAATCAACTGACTCAATCTGTCACAAGCAGGTGAAAACACTTGAAAAATTTAAACTGACTGAGTGGATTACAGGGAGTTGGTGGTGGTGGGGGCGGGGGTGAGTGGATGTGCTGTGGTCAGCCACAACCTGTTTGTGTGCTGTCAATTGCAGTAACTATTGATTTTTTGCCACAAGGACAAATTGAAGCTGTCCTTTGTGGGATTGGCTAAGCTAATCGAGTCATGTGGAAAAATCATTTCAAGTGCCTAAAGGGGGCACGTCAAAAACACAAATGAACTTGCTCTGCATGCGAGTCCATTTAGTAGGCTTATGAATGCTTAAATTGTGAACGCTTCTTCGATAATAATAAAAATATTTATAGCAAGTGTATTTCAAAATATCAAAAAAGCCATCGACTTAATTTTAACTTTCTTTGTGTAGTTGGCTGGCAGTTGGTAAACTGGTTTAGTTGATCGCTTTGTTTAAGCCACAAAAGGCAAAGTAGCAGAAATTTCCGTTGCAGTCGAACAGTTAATGATCAAATTATATTCATGAAATTATTTGGGTAAATATTTTGGGGGCTCGTTCCCTCAGATATTGGCGGTGATTAAGAAGCTTTTAATACGCAACGACATCAGCGACAATGTCGACACGCCTCGAAAATGTTTGAGCTGCTTAAGTAAGGCGAACACATAAAAAACCCCAATGTAAAAATAGGACAGGTGATCGCAGCTAATCAGCAAGTCCCCTGAAGAATTCGACAAGCTTAATCTGATCGTGTTAAATGTATTTTATCTGCATCAATTGTTATTACATTTGGAAATGCTTATTATTGCATTTTAGTTTTTTTTGCTAAGCTTGTCAGTTAATTGAGTATATATTTGTATAATAAATATGCCAAATGGTGAGCTCATCTTAATAATAGTGTAGTTGCCACAGCTAATTGTTTCTTGGTAGTACAAATTGAAATTGAGTTTAAGTGGAATAAATATTCCATTTCATTATTCGAATTGTGAGTGGAATAACTGATTCAACTTACTTATTAAAGCATTTTGCTTGGACTCCCCTTTTGCATCTTTGTCCACAGCTACTCACAATATCTTATCCGATAACTTAACAGTTTGTAAATAACTGCGAATTGAGATTACTAACAACTGGGACTTCGAACCTTGCACCGAGGCTAAGTAAATCCCCTGCAGTTGCGTCCAAATATTTAAATTATGTTTTGCCGTGATGACGGTTGTCTTTTTCGACTCTCGTGATTGGCACACGTGACGCAAACCCCAAATAGAAATCACAATCAAATAACAACAGAAAACAAAATCAGAAAAACAAAAACAGAAAATACAAAAAAAGGCAAAACAAAATGTGAGGCGAACGCGCGACTATTTTGCATATGCAAACAATAAATTAACAGCTAAATGCGAGATAAAATCAAGTAAGCGGTGTAATTTTTGGCTCTGAATCAGCCCGAGGCTCAGCTCGAGAAGCTCTGCTCCGAAGTGGGTGGTTGGCTCAAGGAGGTGGTTGGAGGAGGGGGCAGATGCAGTTGCGGAATGAAATTGATTTGTCAGCGCAGTCGATATAACTTCTACTCCGCCAGACAGTCGGACAGCCGTAGAAGCGGACAGGTGGACAGGCGGACAGGCGAACAGGTGGACTGGCGGACAGACGGACAGCTCAGCAAGTGGCTATTTGGGAAAGCAAAACTTCGATATTATACAATAATTAGCAACAAAAATGATTGCCGTTTGTAATTAATGCACATAATTGTGATTCAGATCGATTGGAAATAAACTCGAATGGAAAAAAATTATAAAAATGTTTTAAAATGGATTTTTAATTGTATTATTAATTGCAGCTTATTAAATTATGAATAATATTTGATTCATAAGACAAATAAAAACAAAAAAATGAAAAAAAAAACTCTGCTAGCAATTCTATCAGCTGACTTAAATAAATAATAAACCTAACTTAAGATTATTCTAGGAAGTTGGCAGAACAAGGGCAACTATGTGGGAACTTGCCAAGGCTGAAAGAATTATACAAAGCTTCATTTACTTAGGATCCCCCAACAAGCTGCTGTGCTCAATATTGTGAGTGAAAGAAGGACAGAAAAGCGTATTATTAACCGATTGATAGATATAGATAACATCATCTTATCAGGGAGATTGCATTATAAATGTGAGTGGAAAGACTCAAACTAACATTCTCTTATCAGGGAGATTGCCTTATAAATGTATATTGGAGAGCCCCTTTCTAAGATCTGAATACTTTCTCATTGCCAATATTTACTGAACCGACTGAAACGGAATTGCTGCCAATTATGATTGATTGACAGAAATCTGGCTGAAAGAATTATGCAAAGTTTCATTTACTTAAGATCCCCCAACGAGCTGCTGAGCTCAAAATTCTATATTGTGTGTGAAAGAAGGACAGGGAAGCATATTATTAACCGATTGATAGATCCTAACTAACTTCCTCTTATCATTATAAATGTACATGGAAAGACTCAAACTTACATCCTCTTATCAGGGAGATTGCCTTATAAAAGACTCAAACTAACATCACCATCATCTTATCAAGGAGATTGCCTTATAAATGTATGCTGAGAGCCCCTTTCTAAGATCTGAATACTTTCTCAATGCCAATATTTACTGAATCGACTGAAACGGAATTGCTGCTAATAATGATTAATTGACAGAAACCTGGCTCAAAGAAATATGCAAAGTTTCATTTACTTAAGATCCCCCAACGAGCTGCTGTACTCAATATTCTATATTGTGTGTGAAAGAAGACAAGACTTGATAGGTCCTAACTAGCATCCTCTTATCAGGAAGATTACCTTATAAATGTGAGTGGAAATACTCAAACTAACATCCTCTTATCAGGGAGATTGCCTTATAAAAGACTCAAGCTAACATTTCCATCAACTAACATAACTAACATCATCCTATCAGGCAGATTGCCTTATAAATGTATGCTGAGAGCCCCTTTCTAAGATCTGAATACTTTCTCAATGCCAATATTTACTGAATCGACTGAAACGGAATTGCTGCTAATAATGATTAATTGACAGAAACCTGGCTGAAAGAAATATGCAAAGTTTCATTTACTTAAGATCCCCCAACGAGCTGCTGTACTCAATATTCTATATTGTGTGTGAAAGAAGACAGAACCGATTGATAGGTCCTAACTAGCATCCTCTTATCAGGAAGATTACCTTATAAATGTGAGTGGAAATACTCAAACTAACATCCTCTTATCAGGGAGATTGCCTTATAAAAGACTCAAGCTAACATTTCCATCAACTAACATAACTAACATCATCCTATCAGGCAGATTGCCTTATAAATGTACATGGAAAGACTCAAACTAACATCATCTTATCAGAGAGATTACCTTATAAATGTATGCTGAGAGCCCCTTTCTAAGATCTGAATACTTTCTCAATGCCAATATTTACTGAATCGACTGAAACGGAATTGCTTTCATTATAATAGCTGCCAGTTATGATTGATTGAAAGAAACTGTACCTTTTTCTAAACATTGCCAAATAAAAAATGTGGACTACGTGACTATGGCGAAACACACATACGCACACACTGTTTGTGTGTGTGTGTGTGTGTGTATCTATATATTTTTGTACCTTTTATTAGAACAAAAGTTTATAGGTAGTTTTTAGCATTTGCCGCCGGTCCGAAATACTTAATTATAGAACCTAATTTGCTTGAACACTTTTTATAACTTGATGATTGATCATTAGATACAGAGAGGAAAAAAAAAGAAAAAAGATAAAAAAAAACGAAAAACGAAAAACTTCAAAAATAGTAAATTTGTCTTATGTAACAAAAGTCAAAAATTGCAAAGCGGAGCTGAAATTGAAGCCAACCTTCAATTCTCAAAGGAATAATTCCAAAAATGTTGTGGCAAACAATTAAAAATGATATTATGATCATAGAAAGATACATAGATACTTGGTTAGATAAATTGAAAGATTGACGGATCCGAGAGAAAGAGAGGGGCAGTTGTTTGACTGTGCGAGCGTAGAGTTAACTTCACTTGTTTCGATTTGATCATGAAACTTCAATAAAACAATAACAACACACAAAACACAAAACAAACAAACTGGTTGATCAAGTTGCATGCAGGCCCTGGTTATAGTTATAGCCAGGGCCGGGCCGGGCCGAAGCCGGAGCCGGGGCCGGGGCCGGCGCCGGGTAGGGGCGTTCTAGAAGCTGCGGCCAGTCAGCCGTTAAAGGGTCAAGGCCAAGGACAAGGAAATCCCAGTGAATGGGTCTGCCTACGATAAATGAATCACGATCGACTCTCGCTTCTAGCCACTCGCCTCTGGCCACTCGACTTCTGCTCCGTTTCTATCTCCGCCTTTGTCTCCGGCTTCATATCCGATTCTATCTCCGTCTCCGCCTCCGTCTCCGTCTTCGTCTTCCACTTTGTATTGCTAGTTGTGCTCAACAATTTTGTTACTTTTAAAACCTTGAGAATAGTTATGCTCTTGCATTGTTGCTGTCTTCTATTTAATAACTTTAGAATGAGCAAACTAAATGCCGTGCACAATTAAATTTGAATATTTAATAAAATTTAAAAAACTACAACAAATAAACTAAGCAGCCGTATTTAAATGTTAAATGCGTTAATTACGCGCTCGCAATAACAACAATTGTACACAAATGTCGGAAGAAAAGTTGGCCAAAAGTAGTTTCTTAACAGAGAGTCGGAAAAATATGACTGAATATAAATAATATTAGCATCTTAAATTGACAAACAATATCTTTAAACGAAATTGCTATTGATTGCTATAATAATTTGGATTCGCCTGATTTTAATGATATTTCTTGGGCTTGCTAATTTTGAGGTACAGCTAAATTGCACAACGTGTTTGATTATCTATTTAGTAGATAGTTTAGCAATTAGCTTATGTAAGCAGACAATGAAAGGAAAACATCTGAACATTTATTGCTCAAACATTTGAGAAAACAAAACAAAAACTCTTACTGGTGGACATGTAAAGTACACGTGTGCCAATCGAGTCTGAATCTGTTACTAACGCAGTATAAAAATTCTTGAGTTTAGTTTTGTAGCATCTACTGAATTTAATAACTTAATATGCTGTACGGCTTAATAGATAATAACTCATTAGTGCATGGCTCGTTAGTGACGGCTGTGTGTGTGTGTGTGTGTGTGATCGCTGTCTTTCAATTAAACTACAGATTTGATCGATACGCCTAGCTGCTGCTGCTGCTGCTTTGGCTGCTGCTGTTTGTTTGGTTTGTTTTGGTTTGTTGCAAGGATGACCACATTTGCAACTACACCAACAATAACAACAACAGCAACTGCAACTGCTACAAATGTAGATCAATGGCAAAATCGAGCGAATAACTCTGAATTTGGTTAAATGTGCTACTACTACTACTAACTAAAGCTAAATGTCATTCAAATGATCTAAGACCAGCTACCAATTAGGCGTCAGCCTCGCTGCCCCAACAATATGCAATGGCAATACCTATTACTTTATCTACATTAAATAATTATAAGTGTTGTTGTTGTTGTTGTTGTTGTTGTTGTGTGTTATCAGCTTACAGGAATTAGTTAGACACACTTGAGGAGAGTGTTTGTGTTTGTCAGCTGCCAATACTCGCATTCGTATGCAAATGTCCAGCCAATTTGCCAGATGTTTTGACGGCACTTAATTAAACCAATAGAGCTGGCAATTCACTTAATTTCAAATCAATTCCACTCACTAATGTGTTACATTAACGCATGCAAATTAGCTTTATGTATATGTAAACAAATGCGTTTTCATAATTGATCAATTATCTGCTGTAGTCTGACACCTTCATCGGAGGTAGCAGTTCCTTGTTCTCCTTTCTCCATTCTCCTTTCTCCTTTCGCCGTTCTCTTTTCTATTTTCCCATTCATTTCATTTGCACTGAAAGCTCTTGAAATTATGTCTGTCTCATACATAATGTAATTCCCTGTATTATTGATAAACTTCTAATTTGGGTTTTCCTTTAAAGCTATTATGTCGTATTGGGTTTATTTACTGAATAAAGATATATAACTAATAGTAATATTATAATAAAACAAAGTTTCGCGTCTTTCGTCGTTTTTCGTCGTGCTTCTTCTCGCAACCGTTCTCGTCAAAGGCTGAATCGCCACTCCTGTTCGGCCTCTCTCACGCATATCCTCTCTCTGCTCTCTCTTGTGCTTGTGAATTCGCCTGTGGGTGAATTCGCCTGTGGGTGAATTCGGCTGTGCGTGAATTCGCCTTTCTTCTGCTCGTTGTCTTCTCTAATTCGCTCTTGTCTAGGGTAATTGCCATTCTCTGGGAGCTACCAACCTACATATATGCACTTGTATATATTTCGCTGACTGCTGCAAGTGTAGCGGGCTTGAAGTGTTTTAATTGTATGTATATTAGGCTATTCCCTGGCACACGCGACGTATGCACAATGTTGGTTTTTATGGCTTGTTTAGGCTTTTTTAATGACGCGCGGAGACCGCGACAATTCCAAATATTTTTGTTGTATTGTGCCTCGGCGATTATTATGTAGCTGACGCGCACGCGCGCTGTGGCCAGCTCCAATACAGCACAACAAAACACAGCTCAACAACAAACAACAAATAGTAACAACAACAACAACAATAGCAATGCCAAGCGCGTCGTTCTAGCTGCCGCACTTGAACTTGGTCGAGTCAGCCCGATGTCGACCCACTGCCAGCTGTGGGTTTTTTGGTGAGAGGAAACCCCACGATACTAGTCCGAGCAACTATATGCTCGCAATACACACGTAAATGTCGAGCTCCAGCTGGGCTTTGAGACGCAGCTACGTCACAGACGCGTCATGCAAAAACCTGTCGCTGCTGTCGCTGTCGCTGTCATCGGTCTCGGTCTCGGTCGTCGCTGGCGTCGTCGTCGTTGTCGTTAGCGTCGTTGGCGTCGCGTTCGGCTGCTCGGCTCTGGGGTATTTAAGCGCTGGCGACTGAACCTGGGGCATGCATTGATTCGCTAACATTCGCTCTAAAGACTTGCCAGCCTTCTGTGGTCAAGTAGTTTGCTGCTCTGATTTGTTGTAATACAATTTTAGCTGAAAGGATAATTCCCAACTCAAAGTTACACCGACTATCAGTTTCGTGTTCAAGGAGTTCAAATTTGAAAACAAAAAAATATATACAAAACGTGCCGTGAACGAGAAAGAGAGAGAGAGAGAGAGTTCTTTGAATTCAGCTAAATTCTAGACGCAATCAGTTCAGTTCAGGATCGAATCCCAGGCAATTAAGCAGTGAAAGTGCTAAACATTTCGAGTGCTTATTGCAAATCATAAATCAATAAATCAAAAAAAGATTAATAGTATTCAAAGTGTTTCACACAAATACTTTGCATAAATTTTGAAATTCTTTTTGAAAACAAAACAACACCAACACAAAACTCAAGCAAAATGATGGCCGTAGCAGCTGCCCAAAAGAATCGCGAGATGTTCGCCATTAAGAAGTCCTACAGTATTGAGGTGAGTCCACAAATTTCAACAAATTGCAAATCCATAACAACATTTCGAATGGTCTACGTGACTGCACAAAGGTTTTCCAAGTCCAACGCTTACTTTGATTTGTAAAAGTTACAACGCTTGATTTCAAATGATTTTCCAATGCTTTTTTTGCAACTCAATAAATTGATGTCGCCTGTTGCTGCTGATAATACAGCTGAATATACAGCCAAGAACAACGGCAACAACGTGTTGTAAACACAGCCAAGTGACAAGTTATTATTTAACAAATAAATCACTGTGACTCTTGAGAAAGATGCTTACATAGTAGAGGGAGAGTGAAAGTGGCCGACACCTCATTTGCCCTGCACTTACACAGACGCGTCTCATTGTTGATCTGGCGCTGTTTATGTTGATGTTTATGCTGCTGCCGTGTGGATGTTGTTGTTGTCTGTTGTTGTGTGAGACAAAATATGAAATCAATAAAGATGATTCAATGGGCCGTCAGCTCTTTCATCAGCAACAGCACAAGCACGAGCAACAGCACAAGCAACAGCAACAGCAACAGGTGACAGCAGAGTGAAACTGTGAAAACTTCACAAAAATAAAAACAAAAACAAAAACAAAAAAACTGCAACTGCGACATACAAACAGACAAATATTAATCCATTGGTCTCTGGCAGCTAATGCCGCAGGTAGAATAGCCTTCACTGAATGCAGCCAAGATGACAATGCTATACAGTTTAGGCTTTGAATGAGCCAAGTTTGAGCTTTCTCTTGTCACTTTCATTACATAAGCGCACATTGCGCAACAGTTCTCCCACCCGAAATGGGGGGCAAGAGTTGCAGGCAACAGCTAATTTCCGGCGTGTATCCTGCCACTTTGAGCTTGGCCAATGTCACTCAGCACTCAACACTCAACACTCAACTAATTGAAATTGAAAACTTTAATTTGCATTTTTCACAATCTTCCAGAATGGTTATCCCTCCCGTCGCCGCAGTCTTGTGGACGATGCACGCTTCGAGAGTCTGGTTGTCAAGCAGACCAAGCAAACGGTTCTCGAGGAGGCCCGCAACAAGGCAAATGGTAGGTCAAGCTCTTAGTATTAGCTAATCTCGAATGGCTGCCTCAGTTTCAATACTATTATTTAATTTTTGAGTATTTTGAGTTGTTGCTTAAGTTTGATTTTTATTTATTTTTTGTTTGATTTGCAAAGACGCCTCGCTTGAGGAGTGCATCCAGCAGGCAAAGGGCGAGCATGTGCCCGCCGAGCAGAATGTCGAGCTGCAGGATGAGCAGCCCAACTTGGACAACATGGAGCTGGCCGTTGAGGATGAATATGTTTCAGGTGCTTATCTCTTGCAATTATTATGATTATTTCATTTCATTTGACTTGTGTTTGCCTATGATTTTTATATTCTATTATCATTTCTTTCTTTTGATTTGATTTGTGCTTTAGTTGAAGATATTGAAACTGAAGCGGCAGTTGAAAGCAGCGCTGAGCAGCCAGCCGATGATGATGAAAAGCCCAAGAACGGTAAGTGGGCGTTGCACAACACACACACACACACACATACACACACGCACACACAGCCATAAGTTCATATAGAGACAGAGAGTGTGACATGAACTTAAGTGCTTAATATGATAAAGTGCCAGCACTCAGCGCTTATACGTGAGCATTGGACTCTGATTGTTACTGTATATGTGTATGAGTGAATACACACACACACACACACTCTGGTGTGCACCTAAAAGGCCACACCCACGCATAATACAGTCAACAGTTGAGAGCCGAGACTCAACAGGGTAAATGGCGCATTTCCCTTTTTCATTTTTTACGCTCGACTTAAGCAGCCTCAGTCGGTTGCATGGCAACCCTAAGAGGAAGGGAACAAGTGGGTGGGGTTGGGGGGTAGCTGCCACACGTAGCTCACTTATCGTTTACGTGACCATAAATCCGCTTGCAAGGATGATTATGATTGGCATTCTCCCACCTCTTCATAATTGCAGATTACGGCCTCACCGAGGACGAGATTGTTTTGGCCAATGCCGTATCGGAGTCCCCCGAGGCTGAGGCGGCCATCCAGAGCGCCGCTTTGGTGGTGCGCCTCAAGGAGGGCATCTCATCGCTGGGCCGCATCCTCAAGGCCATCGAGACGTTCCATGGCACCGTGCAGCATGTGGAGTCGCGCCAATCGCGCATTGAGGGCGTCGATCATGACGTGCTCATCAAGCTGGACATGACCCGTGGCAATCTGCTGCAGTTGATCCGCTCTCTGCGCCAGTCGGGCTCCTTCAGCAGCATGAATCTGATGACTGAGAACAACATTAGCGTGAAGGCGCCATGGTTCCCCAAGCATGCCTCCGAGCTGGACAACTGCAACCATCTGATGACCAAGTACGAACCCGATTTGGACATGAACCATCCCGGATTCGCCGACAAGGTCTATCGCCAGCGTCGCAAGGAGATTGCCGAGATTGCTTTCGCTTTCAAGTATGGAGACCCAATCCCACACATCAACTACACCGATGTCGAGGTGAAGACCTGGCGCTCGGTGTTCCGCACCGTGCAGGATCTGGCTCCCAAGCATGCCTGCGCCGAGTATCGCGTCGCTTTCCAGAAGCTCCAGGACGAGCAGATCTTTGTCGATCATCGCCTGCCCCAGCTGCAGGAGATGTCCGACTTCTTGCGCAAGAACACTGGATTCTCGCTGCGCCCCGCTGCTGGTCTCCTGACCGCTCGCGACTTCCTCGCCTCGCTGGCCTTCCGTATTTTCCAGAGCACCCAGTACGTGCGTCACGTCAACTCGCCGTACCACACCCCCGAGCCGTAAGTATCCACCATCCCCAGTTCTCGCATCTCATCCAACATCAAAAGGCAAAGCTTTTTGTGTGCCACTCTAATTGCATTTGCTGCCTTTTGCTGCGGCCCAGAAGCTTCCGCTTCTACTTTCACTTTCACTTCCTCTGCGACTGTTACTATCGCAGCTCCCGCCTCCGCCTCCGCCTCCGCCTTCCGCTCGGCAACTTTTATTGTGTGGCAAATTGGTTTAACAATGTGCCAGCACTTTGCCGGTTATTGCTCGTTCCCAGCACAATTATTTAACACCTAATTGTTTTATGCTAACGCATTTTCAACATGAGCTTCCTACTCTTTTGCCATTACAGCGACACCATCCACGAGCTCCTGGGTCACATGCCTCTGCTCGCGGACCCCAGCTTCGCTCAGTTCTCGCAGGAGATTGGTCTGGCTTCATTGGGCGCCTCCGACGAAGAGATCGAGAAGCTCTCCACGGTAAGTGGCAGCGTTAGAGTTAATTGTGTTGCATTCTTATTTTGCATGCCACTTAATGGCTTCCGTTGGCCTTCGGCGCAACCACAGCCAGCCACAGGGCAAATGAGTTGACACTTTTGCTCGACAGGTGTTTCACTTATTTATTTGGATCTTTGTGTTTGCTTTTGTCTCGTTCGGCAGGTCTACTGGTTCACTGTTGAGTTCGGTCTCTGCAAGGAACACGGCCAGGTCAAGGCCTACGGAGCTGGTCTGCTGAGCGCCTACGGTGAGCTGTTGCATGCCATCAGCGATAAGTGCGAGCATCGCTCGTTTGAGCCAGCAGTGACTGCTGTGCAGCCGTATCAGGATCAGGAGTATCAGCCCATCTACTATGTGGCCGAGAGCTTCGAGGATGCCAAGGACAAGTTCCGCCGCTGGGTGAGCACCATGTCGCGTCCATTCGAGGTGCGCTTCAACCCGCACACCGAGCGCGTCGAGATCCTCGACTCTGTGGACAAACTGGAGACGATCGTTCAGCAGATGAACACGGAAATCCTGCATCTCACCAATGCCATCCAAAAGCTGCGGCGTCCGTTCTAAATAACCAAATAGCAGAGCGCGAACATCCTCCCCCCTCCCCCACAACACTCACACACACACAGGTGCAACGGTCTCATTTTATACAAATTAATTTTAAATTGACATACCCCACATGCATATTCAGCGGAGTTATCCATTCCGCAAATTGAAGCACCGCAATTTTGATTTATCTCTTCCCCTTCTCCTTCTCCTTTTTGTTTTCGTTTTCGTTTTTTGTTTTATTCACATTTACTGTTCCATTCCTCACTTAATGCATTGCATATTTATATTCCCCACTAAATATTATTGGACCAAAAAATCTTTAGACATTTAAGTGCTGATGTGACAAACCCAATCAAAGTAATGCAAATTAAGCAAGAGGACCTCAAGGTTCATCATACACCCACTCACACACACTCACACACACACACACCCATGCAACCGCTGTATACTCAGCCACGAATTTGTTTTTGTATTATTTCGTTTAATAATTAATAATTACATCAAATGCATAGGAGTGAACGCGATAAAGTATTCAATCGGTCACTGAACCGTTGACCCCATATCAACATACAACATATACAACTACTTACAATAATGCAATAACTAATGGGTGTATATCCTTATTGAAAGTATTTTTGCAACAATTGAACAAGAATTTTCTTACATTGTACAATAACTGGAAGCGACAATATTACAATTGTGTACTATTATTATTATTATCTATTATTATAATTTTTATGACTATTATGTATTGTATTGTAGGTATGTAGAGTTTATTATTATTTTCTACTTAAGTTTTGTGTATTAATAAAGTTTATAATACTATTGAAAAATAACTTCGTGATCTTTTTCATTTTCATTTTGCTATTCATGTTTTCATTTGGCAATCTCTGAAGTCTGATTCTGTTTAGGGAACATTTGTGAGCATTAACTGGAACTTAGGAAGATTGGACGCATTAGGGAACATAAAGTAAACATTGAAATGAGACTCGGAATTTATCTTAAATTAATCAAAATATATATAACTATAACTCTTTTAAATTACAGGGTATACAATACAATACTCAATCAGTATATGCTATATACATATACGTGTTACAGTAATTGTTATTTTAATAAAATATTAACTCTATTTGAAATGCTTAAGCTTAAACTCTTTGGGCAACAAACATTACAAAACTAACATTTTATTGCTGTTTCTCGTTGGAAAGTCGTATTGTATTAGATAATTAAGCAATGTTAACACTCAACAATTTTACAAATTAATCAGATTATCGTATTACTGCTATTTACTTCAGACATATAATATTTATTACATATACACAATTTCAGAGGCAGCAGTTGGTCCCCATGCCTAACGAGCGGGCTGCAAGATAATTAATAATATATATATTATACTCAAAAATAAATGTTAACATATAATTAACAATATACTCTGTACATCTCTATGAACTTGCGTTTAAATAAAGTTGACTTTATTCATTACATTTGTACTTCGTTTATATCCAGGTCAATTGAACTTAAGTTAAACCTGCAACTTCAAGATCAATTTTATTCAAATTATTTAATATTTGAAGTGCCAGCTGATTGTATACATGACCTACCTCAGTATGTATAGTAAAAAGACACACTCACACACACACATTCACATACACCTGAGCAGATTTATCACACGGCAATTACAACAATCACTAGCTTTATGATAATTAACTGTGAGAATAGAAATCGATTGTGCGAATTGCTGGCAGCCAACTGAAGTACCTGATCAGATGTGGGCGATGAGATAAACGAGTTACATATAATAATAAATAAAATAGTAAAGTAAATTAAGAGATGCAGTTGCATTACTAGCAGATACCCAGTGTGCGAGTTCAATATACAGAGAAGGTCCTCAGCTGAGATTCATTTCAGTTGACTCAAAGATGAGTTGAGCACAATTCAACTTGGTTTTCCTACTTTGCAAAATATAGAAATACGCATTGCATGCATTTTGTAGGAGGCGTGCATACCGCTTATACCCTATACCCTATCTTCTGTCTAAACAATAGCACACATATTAACAAGTATGAAGCCTTTGCTTAAGCAATTATTAAATGTGTTTTTGCTTTTGTTTTTTCTTGTTGTTTATGCAGGTTTTAATTATAGTAACAAACACAGATTCAAATGACATTTTGATAAATATTTAGAATTGTCGACGAGGTTCAGATTAGCTTTAAATGGGCTTTAAACTTGACAGACCTTGGTGGCTGAGAATGAGAAATGAACCTCGACAACAGAGCTGTGGCTAAGGTCCAAACTCTTTAGTTATATTTTGTAAGAAGTTAATGCATGCATGTGTTAATATTAGCACTTGAATTTGAATTGGACAAATGGATTACATGCTGTTGGACAGGTTGGCCTATCGGCTAATCGGTCTATCGCTCTATCGTTCTATCGGTTTGTTGGTTTCTTGGTCACTTTTCAACATTAGAATACTCGCTGGTAGGCACAAGTTGTTGGTCTTTTGTCAAAGTCAATGGTTATTTGGGTTAGGGTTGCAGGAAACGCTCTGGGACACAGTAAAGCCGGGCAAGTTTCTTGAACCGTCCATTGTAATTGCCGGAAGCCGAATGCACTTTGCAATTAAAACGAAAAACGAAAAACAAAAAATAAAAAACAAAAAGAACAAACAACAAACTTTTCATTAATTGTTTATGTTAAAGTTAAAGTTAATGTTAAAACACAGCTGTAAACGCAGAGAGCTTATTAAACACGTTTCATTTACCAACACAAACACAGATACAGATACAGATACATATCCATGCACAAGATACTAGATACAAGATACCAGATACAAGATACCAGATACGAAATACAATTACAATTCTCAAATTTCAAATTTCAATTTTGGCTAATTAAAGGCGCATAAAAAGCCAAGGTTGGCCCGCTGTCGGCTTTGACAGTAGCCAATAGAACTAACTAGAACATAGCATTTGGTATTTAGCTAATTGAATATCAAAGTCAATGACTTACACCTTGCCTCAGCCAATTTACTTGGCATTGTGGCCGCCATTTCGGGCCAATTATTCGCAAGTATTTTTTCTTACTCGTTTTCGTTTCTTTCAGCTGGAGCTATTTAATCTTGGGCTTTGAACTTTTCGAACAAATGCAGGCAGGTGTGATATCTCACTGAATATATATATATATATATATATATATATATGTATATATATATATATATATAGAGTGAGAGAGAGATACATTTTGAGATATATTGTATTTCTGGGCGTTGCTTTGGCTGCTGGCTGCGGCGCCCAAACCGTTAGACAACTCTTTAAATACTGCGCAGTCGCGCCGTCGACGTTGCATCGCCTTCGGGGCACACCTGTTGCAAATTCTAATTTAAATGATCAGCAGCTATAATTGGTATACCGCTTAGGTTAATTAGAGCGCAAACTGGTTCGCAAGAGACGGAGGAGTTCTAAGATCGGACAGGCGGGAGAATGCTAAGTCAAGTGAATTTACATGCCAGTCCCCCAAACTGCCATTGGGAAGAATCCAATGAACCAATCGAGACCAGCGAATCCAATGAATCCAATGAATCCAGCGAGTCCAATGAATCCAACGAATTCAACGAGTCCAACGAATATAACGAATTCAATGAAGAGGGAGAAGAGATGTTAGTAAACAGACCTTTTGAGTTAATGTAGATTCAATCCAACGAATTTAATGAATCCAGCGAGTCCAACGAATCCAATGAAGAGAGAGAAGAGAAGTTATTAAACAGATCTTTTAAGTTAATGTGGATTCAAACCAACGAATCCAATGAATCCAACGAATCCAATGAAGAGAGAAGGGAATTTGGTTAACAGACCTTTTAAGTTAGTGTAGATTCAATCCAAGGAATCAAACGAATCCAGTGAATCCAATGAAGAGAGAGAAGGGGTTTGGTAGACCTATTAAATTAATGTAGATTTAATCCAGCGAATCCAATGAAGAGATAGAAGGGAATTTGGTAGACCTATAAAGTTAATGTAGATTCAATCCAACGAATTTAATTAATCCAGCGAGTCCAACGAATCCAATGAAGAGAGAGAAGAGAAGTTATTAAACAGATCTTTTAAGTTAATGTAGATTCAGTCTAACGAATCCAACTAATCCAACGAATCCAATGAAGAGAGAGAAGGGGTTTGGTAGACCTATTAAGTAATTTAGATTCAATCCAATGAATCCAACGAATCCAACGAATCAAATGAATCCAACGAGTCCAATGAAGAGAGAGAAGGGAATTTGGTAGATCTATTAATTTAATGTAGATTCAATCCAACGAGTCCAACGAATCTAATAAATCCAACGAATCCAATGAAGAGAGAGAAGGGAATTAGCTGAACAGACCTATTAAGTTAGCGTAGATTTGATCTGTTTATCACTCTGTAAACAGATGCTTGGCCTTTCTACTCATTCAAGTTTATAATTTTGTTATTGTTCAAGTCCATTGCTGGAATGCCGGGGTATTTCCACGGGGAAAGTCCAAGTCCCAGGATAACATGTTTCAGATATGCCTATCTATGGAGTATTTGTTTGTTGGAGATCATCATTAAGTCGGAGATGCCTGTCTACAGGGTATTTGCTTGTCATTTCACATTTCCCATCTCTGTTAAGCATATTTGTAAAACCCAGCCGAGACCTTCATTTGCTCCTCCATCTGACCTTGATCGGATCTGATCGAATGCTCTCAGGTGCATGCAAAGTGACTTCCAGAACATTATTATGCCGATTGGTCCATAATTAAAAATTATTACAGCACCAATTGGCCAGACGATCGGTTAATTGCATAAAGCCAATAGGCAAAGGCAGAGGCAAGGGCAGAGGCAAAGGCAGAGGCAAAGGCATCACAGCAGCACCACCCAGCTGCTGCTTAAGTTGCACAGGTGCGCGGGTTCGAGTACTTGCAGTCAGCTGCTAATCAGTTCAACAAATTGAGCCACAAACGACACCTGGCCCAGACCCAGACACAGTTACAGAAGCTGGCAAATAGAAGGGCCCGTTGCCCGTTGCCAGTTGCCAACCAACTTTCAATCATAAATTAACATTAGAATTTTAAATGTGCGACTAACTAATTAAAAATAGTTGTGAGATTTCATGCCCCAAGCTGTTGGGTCTCTCGTTGCAGTTGCTCAACAATTACAAGAAAATTGTGCATTCATTTCTCTTCGACAGTTGCCAAGTAGAATTCCAATTCCACACTCCCTGCGCCCCCTCAGGTGAGCCAAGCGTCAACCGACAATCGACAACCGTCAACAGGTGAGCCCACTAAGTCTGCCAGCTGGTGGCAATTAATGGGGCCAATTGCGCAACCTTTGGCGAGCTAGACAGTTAGAGAGTGGGTGGTGCGCGTGATGCGTGTGGTGTGCTGTGGTGTGGTGGGGTGTGGTGGGGTGTGGTGCGGCCTATCATTCATTTCGCTCATTATTTTGGCATATGAGTAGCATGAGGAGTTTTTATTGTCCGACCAAATCCGTGTCTGTCTGCGTCTCGTATTTGTGGCCAAGTCAATATTTTGGTTTTAGTTGAGCAAACACCACACACTGACTTACACACGCCGGCACTCAATTGGACACAGTAATAGCCATGGGACGAGAGAGATGATGAAATGTCCACAAAGTATGTGGTGCCCAGCTCAGAGCTCTACCGGATGTTGTCAGAAAGTTTGTGTTAAGTTGAAATTGAAGTTAAGTATATAGAACGGCTACATTTTGTATATTTTAAGTAGATATACACGCTTCACTGAGGCTGTTGACTTTGGCTAATTAAAATCGCACGTGTTCACAAGCTTGCTAAAGGGCTGAAGTCTCTCAGAGGTCGATCAAGGTTGAGTCCGTGAATCGATCTTGTCAATATCTAATTGAAATGTCCTGAGTATCCTTTGACAATTGACGGTTGCACTAGTATTCATAGTGATGTGGTTGTAGTATTATATAATTTGGAAAGTTAAGAAATTTATCTACATTATTTATCGGAATAAACTTATTATTACACAATAAATATATTCTGCATTTGCTCGAGAATTATAATTAGAATTATAATTAACTTAATTTGCTGTTTGTGAAACTGCAATTCGGGAATGTTTGGTTTACTTAGAATGACGTCAGAATGACGCACCAAAGTATGTTATGCATTTGTGTTGAACAATAATTTTGTAGCCGTTTATTTATTTAGCATAGTACAAAGCGCCATCTAGTGTTCAAAATCATTAAAAGCACGTCGTTCAAGCTTTACGAACTCACTCAAGAGCTGGCTGCTGTGATACGCGCGCACAGTGTCAGTCTGTTGTAAACAGACCGAGTTTACATTTCAAACACAAAATGAAATGGATTAAAAATGCAGCCACACCTAAAGTGACTGCTGAAAGTATGCTACCCCATTTGATGCGGCAACATTAACCTCCCACTTCCATCACTCAAATAAATATCTCAGTTGATTTTAAAAAATGTTTTATTTAAACAAATTATATGAGATTTCAGTCTTTTGGCAAGTTGCTGTCGCTCTTCCCTCTGCTGTAGGGTCTGGTGCCTCCGAGCATGCGTTCGAGGAGGCTCTGCTTGGACTTGCGCTTGCAGGCGAGCACCTCCTTGCAGAGTTCACTGAACACCTCGGCCACCTGGTCCACGTGATCCGCAGCGGAGACCTCACTGAACTTGCACTCGAAGTCTTTGGCCAGAATTTCGCCCTCATCGCGGCTAACTTGGCGCAGATGCACCATGTCCACCTTGTTGGCGCACAGCTGAACGGGTGTATCCGACTGCAAGTCGGACTTGGCACGGCGTATATAGTTGAAGCTGCGGCGATCCGTTATAGAGTAGACGAGCAGCAAGCCATCGGCCCATTGGATCATCTCGGCGGCATTCGGGAATTCATCATCAGCCTGAGGCAAAGATATTGATAGTTGTAATGATTGATGGAAAGCGTTGGGATTGTTGGGCTTACCTTGGGACATGTGTCCAGTATTTCGAAGAGCACCGGTTCTCCATCGACCATGGCCTCGTGCTTGTAGCGATTCTCCGTCTGATGATCATATTCGCCGATGTAACGCTTTGTCAAGAAGCGCACGATTAAGGCTGCAATTAAGTTAAATATTAGATCATAGGCGTAACTTGAGTTTAATTTCCTCCCTCCATCAGTTCGCATCAGGTGTAAAGCGAGGAAACGCCCTCCCCGGCCAGGGGCAACAACCCCGCAACAATGCTCGGACCCTTGCACTCGTACTGGGTCAGCACTTAAGCTGTAAACTCCTACGACACATTAGAAATGCGGCCTCCTGAGGCAGGTGAAACTTCCCAGGACCTTTCGCTGGGTTAATAAACTCAGCCAACGACAACGACAACAACAACAACAACAACGACAACAGCGTAAGCACATTTAGGCCATTGCGTGTTTCAGGCAAACAAAACAACTTCAAGCAGGGGGCTGCTTCCTTGGGGGTATGTCTCTAGCTTCTAGCCGGTCATTTGCACGGCAAGTGCTGTCAGGCCTGGCCAGGCCCGGGTTCTGGCCGAAAGGATAATGCCGTACGACTCGACCGGGTGGTTTCTCTTGGCCAGCTTGTTATTGTTGCTGTCTCTTTTTTTGACATTTCCACATTTCCACATTTTCCCATTTCCATTTCCCATTTTCCATTCAGATCATTTATATATTTGTAGCAGCCGCACATTTCACTTGTGTTTAATTTATGTTATCTGCAATGTATTTTTTATCTTTGTGTTTTATACATTTTACGAGGTCAACATTTAAATTTTTATTAAAATTACGCCGAAGACTGGCAACTGGCGACGCTAGCTTCTCGAGGCATTAATCGCGCTCACTCACATCCACATCCACATCCGCGTCTGCCTCCATGTCCATGGCTCGGACTTTGCCTTGTGGGCGTTTTAATTGCACCACACGCACGCCACCTCGACGCGCATCTTATGTGGCATTAAATAATTGGGAATGGTGCCATATCTCCGACATCGTGGCTGAATGATCCGCCATATATCTGCATATAGCATCCGCAGAGATCTCGTAGACATTCGTGCGATTAAGAATGCTTCATTTGATTTGTGGGTCTTGCGAGTTCTGCCGACATTTCTGGCGAAAGTCTTTAACTGGAAGGGAGAAGTGGGACTATCTTATGCGAAAAGATTATACGATTCAAAGTACAGTGGAGCTTGCCTAAAAAGAATGCGAACTATTAAGAAAACAGAAACAGAAAAAACTAATCTGAAGACAAGTCGAACTAAAGAATCTTTTAGAATAACTCTAAATGGCTAAGCATAATCTAATAGTAATAGTTATTAAATGCTTTCAGAACAGATAGATTAAGTATTTTAGATAAGTTAACTAGATCGTCTGCGCAGCTAGCAAAGCTGACTAAGCAAATGAGATTCGCATCAAGAGTTGTGTGAAATACAAATCTCAGTCAGCTGATAGCAAACGACACCAGAAGAGGGGCGTGAAGATTACTGATGAGCTGTGTTTGCATTCAAAGTAGCACAAGTAGTAGTATAAATTGCAAGTCAGAAAGAGTGAGATTTACATTGGGGTATTATCAAAGACTTTTCCGCAGAGTTCATGACATTTGTCAGTCGCCAGGTTAAGTCAATTTATTGATGCAGCACATTCTCGAGACAGATTCCGAAGGGAACTGCTTTGATTGTGCGCAGGTATTACAACATAATTAGGCACAGACTGGAGCCATTGGGGGATACAAAATGTAACAAATGAAAGTTTCTGGCAGCGAGGGTGGCTAAAATAGAAAATAAATTTGCGCTTTGTAGAAACCCAGCGACATTCCCCCCACCCCCACCAAAGAGTGTGGGTGAGAGTGTCGGGGTGTGTATCATAAATTAGTGCATGGCCTGCGATGCCCGCTTGTCAAATCAAACGGTGGGAAACGATTACAACGCCAGCGCAATGCCAAAGAGCGAGCTACTCAGAGATACAGATGCAGATACAGATGCAGATGCAGATGCAGATACAGATACAGATACAGATACAGATAGAGATACAGATAGAGATACACACACAGACACACTCATGTGGCGCGCTTGTATATGTATGTTGCCACTTTATAAACAAAACAAACAACATTCTAAATATATACGAATCGGCGATTGCTCAACTAATTTGTTGTTGCTCAGCGTTCCAGTCGATTATATCTAGGCGTACTTATTGCAAAGGCCCTTCTTTGCCATACGAATGGGTGCTTACCGCTCTTTCCAACACTGGGCGAACCGATAACCGCGATCTTCAACTCCGTCAGTGTTGACTTTTTACGCCGTATGCCGCGGGTCGTCATCTTGCGGTTTCGCAATGGCCCAGTTTAGTGTGTTACTGTTAGGCGGTGGGAGCTGTTCTATATCTATTTGTCTATATGTTTGGCTCTGGCTATAACAATGTGTATTATGTGTCTATTTTTTTCCTTTTGGCCACGGCAATACCTAAACACCTATATATCCGTTTGTTGTTTTTGTCTGTTTCACTTTCACGAATTATGCGCCATTTGGTTTGATCACAACAAACGCCAAATATCGGTCTACAATTACAGCAGAGGTTCTGCGATCTCTCTCTCTCTCTCTCTCTCTATCGCTCTCTCTGTCGCTTACTCTCTTTTGCGTGAGACACCCGTACTTTCATTGAGTTTACTAATGACTTTCCGATACTGCAACTCAATTGCAAAGCATATTTATGAAATACTTTGCTTAATTTGTTATTTATTTGTATATTATGGATACGTGTAGCTGAAACGCACACTGCACTTCTCCATGTGGTCAAGAGCGAAATTCTTGTGCGCTTATTTATTTATCTTAACAAACAGTACTATATTTTCTTCAGCTGATCTCGTTGTCTGCCTGAATTGCCTAAATTGTCTTTTTGCCACTAACCGGCCGCAGCAGCTAGCGATTTGTACGACTTTCGAATTTGTACTAAAGCCAAATCTGTACTACGCCGGAACCGAACGGAACCGAACGGAACCGAACGGAACCGAACCGAACAGAACAGAACGGAACGGATCCCCATACGGCACCGATCACCCCGATCGCAACAATCGCTCCCCCCGCCGTGCTGCGTCTTCTGCTTTTTGCGAGCGAGCGAGCGTCCGAGCGCTATCCAAAAATAGCTCCCAGATAGAGAACGACGCGAAGCAACCATGGTTCTCAAAGCATCAAACCATCAACCAGCCAGTCGGCCAACCACCCAGCCAATTGCCCAAATCTATAACGTGATCTACAAAGGGTTCAAGTTTTGCCCTCGCCACAAGTCAAAGGCTAATCGACTTGATTCAGCATAGCTGCCATCATTCCCGCTGATTGATACATTCGACTGCTGCACAAGAGTTGGCCCATTTGGACGTCATCTCTTTGCCCAGACTGAATCAGCTCCAAATTAAATGTAATGGGTATTTCCCTGATTTGCGAAAGCAGCTGCAGCAATGCAACTGTTTCAGAGAACTAATAGAAATAGACACGGACCTAGACACTCTAAAGGCGCCTTTCACAATATTATTCATTATTATGAGATTAAAGTAGATATGAAGATATGTTTAACTGAATTGCATTTTGAATTATTCAATCGAAAATCATATTCCATTTGCAATGCTTAATTAAATTAAAGTAGCTCAAACTATATTCAAATGCATTCAAATTCAACAAAAACTGTTTGTTCGGGGTCAACTCAACTGATTCAAAGGCAAACAACGACACTCGCCCCTAATGTAAACACTATTAAAGACCTTTAAAAGGTCTTTTAGTTACGCGTTTTACTTAATTAGGGGAATTGCATTTGGCCGTATCAATCATATTCCAAATACACCCAAACATACGAATACAGTTCAAATACACCCTCAACAACATGCAAAGCTACACATGAGTTTATGCTTATTTCCAATTCCAGAGCTCAGGGTCTGTGCGGGGGTGTGTCTGTGTCTCTTTTGGCTAAGGGTTGTATTTCTAGCCAGACAAAACGGTCGACACATTTCGCTTGCCGGAAAATCTTTGCACTTGCCTTGCAAACCGTAACAGTTCGTATGATAACTGTTCCCAATGCCAGTTGTAATCAAACCAGTGTGAACAGTGTGACAACAGTAGTAAGTATTGTTGACATTTACTTAGTATGTTGTTTACTTAGCGTTCCTCATAATTGTGGCAGGTGAAATGTGCTTCGGAAAAGGGAATCTTGAGTCTAAACTGCAAATATTTTCCTTTGATTTATTATTGAAAGTGAAGAAATATTTACAAATATTACATTTAAAAGACTTTGTACATCATGGCTTTTTAACTGCCGCCTAAAAGTATGCACCGATAAGTTGATCAATTTTCGCATTGCCAACTGCTTATAAGACTCTTATACTGGTAATATTTGTTGTTGGCAACACAAGTCACATTGGCGCCCAGCAATGTGAGCAGTGCCAAAGCAGACCGAAGAACAGCTGGTGGACGACTCGACCGACGGTGCTTTGTTGCTCTGTTGCTCTGGTGGTTGTGGTGGTTTCTGCTGTGGTGCCAGTGACATTAGCTTGCTTCTGCTTGGCTGCTCGAGCGCTTCGTTTAGTTTTCACTCGAACGGCGAAGCGTTGGGAGCTCACGCGGCACGCTGAACGGTACGAAAGACGCCCACGAAACGACGGAGGCAACGTTTTGGCTTCTCATTGTTGGCAGCTGCCGCCAAAAACGTTTAAAATAAAAAAGTGAACAAAAAAACAAAAACAAAAACATCGATTTTGAAACCACCGCGCGACGCGAGTTTAACGGTCTGCTGTTGTTGTTGTTGTTAATATTATTATTGTGTTAGTTTCTGGCTAGTATTGTTTCTTTTAGCTTTTTTCGAAATTTATTTTTGTAGTTTTTACATATATAAAACAAGATTGAACACTGCGCGTTTGGATATGCGGTGTTTGTCGTTGCTGCTCACGTTGTTGTTGTTGCTACATCACACACACACACACACACACACATCTTCTTCTTCAGTGTTGAATTGAAATATATACATTTGCGTCGAAAACAAAATAAAATAAAATGAAAATCAAATAAATACGCATTTCTTGCGACAGTCTGAATCTAGTGTGTGGAATCTTTCAGCGTGTGTCCATAAATAATTATGAAAATTGGAACATATAAATAGATATGCTGCAATTACAACAATTACGAAAATAATTAACATAATAATCGATTACACAGTGTGTGCAAAAAGAGTCAAAGAGGCAGTGCAGAGTCAAAGCAAATGACTTAATTTTAGATACATGAGTCACATTTATTAATTCTAATATGGACTGAGTGTTTGTGCATGCACCTACTTCATTCATAATTAGTTTAATCAATAAGTTTTGTGAATTACTTAAATTAATACTTAGCTGACAACTGACAACTGACAACTGAGTCTTCCGCACGAACATGATGTCTCTAACTCTTAGAGTGTCTGAGATCAACACTCGTTTTTAAAGATAGACTGACACAATCGAGCCCACTCAAGACTTGTGATGTCATATTTTGACCGCCTCTGCGGTCATTTCGAATGAAATTAAAAGCGAGACATTAATGTGACTTGCCAAAAAGACGACCGAAAACTGTAGCCAAAAAGGCAAGTCAAAGAAGAGACGACATCAACAACTTATTGGCATTGACTGCGAACCGGTTTCAGGTAGGGAGAGGAGCAGGAGCGCAGACAGAGCCAGGGAGGGGGGCAGGAACTCTTTGGCCCCATTCGCATGTTGCATTCGCTTGAAGGATATTCAAGACAAACACAAAGCAGAACTAGAACAAAACTGAGAATGAAATCATCACAGCAACAAAGCAATAAAAACTTATATAGCAGCTAATGCTCGACTAGCAGGTACCCTGGTTTATAGGAAATAATGTATTGCAACTCTAAAATAGGTTTCAGTTCAGTTTTTACAGAAGAGAATAATAAATCCAAGAACCAAAAGACGACTTAGATATTCACATAAACAATTACACACCCGCCCACAGGTATTAAATACTCGATTGACCCATTTAACTAGATTCAGGGTATATATATATATATATGTGTGTGTGTGTGTGTGTGTGTAAACAATTGCCAGTTAAGTGTTATTGTCACTTTTCGGGTTTACGTACTGCAAATGCAATTTCCATGGCGACTGTCTGGCGGCACGTCCATGAGAAAAATCACTTAATGCATTGCGCTCTTGCCCCGTATCCTGCAACACCCCCTCTGCCGTGCTTGCAATGCATGCAATGCACCCTGTCCTCGACTGCTCGCACTCTCTTTTAACTTTTTCCACGCCATTCGCCCGAGTAATTTAATTAGCCGAGCGCGCAATAACGCAACTGAGTTGACGCAAGGATAACGCAGCAGGGAGGAGCAACGGAGGGAGGTAGCCAGAGAAGGGATAAATGGAGGTGGGAATAGGGAAACCTTGGTTACTAATTGCAGACAAACGCAAGGGAATCAGTAAACGATGCGTGGGACAAACAGCAGCAACCGCAACTTAATGGCGCCCTGACGCAACCCGAGCAAGGCCAACAAATTTACTTCAAACATACCCTGTAATTGTGAAAAGGAAGAAGTAAAGAAAGTAAAACTGATATTAAGCTGAGCACAGACTTATTATAAATGAGCATCGATCAGTGTCGATCTCTGATTTTTTCAAGGAAGGGTATGCAGGTGCCTGTATACCCTCTGCAAGTAAAGTTTACAGGGAATTAAAGTCAATTCCAAACATTGAAGTTAAAAAAGATATAATCGATTGCGTATCAGAGAATTCAATTAATGCGGACAGGGTACCTCCATGTCGCATACTTCGGACGTTGAGAGCTATAACTTAATTTTAATAACGCTTTTATTTTCTGCCGATGACGTTGACTTCATTGTCGCCAGGCATTGCCGGCGGGGTCACAACATTGTTGCACTAAGTGCTTCAACTTCTACCTCGCCACATAGAAGCACGAATGACATAGTTTCCGACTTCGACTAGGGCGACTCTCTGGCTGCTATTCTAAGGCTATTTTTGAGTGAGAATCAGAAACGAGAGTTGAATTGTAGTACTATAAATATGATTATCAATCTGTCTGTAGCCTACAGAAGGAGATTGACATTAATTCTGATTAATAGGAAAACTCCAATAGGGAAACTCTTCCGATTCCCATAAGTTTGCTGTGAAAAATTACGCAATTTTTCTAGCTTAACCCAAAAAGGTGGCAACAAATGCCTCTACAGACTGTGGAACAGAATGTGGAACAACTTCCGAACAACCCCTTTGGGCTGGGCCTCTGCTCCCCGAGCAAACAGAGAAGATTCGCGGCATTAAAATACTCGTTTGCCAGGCGAAACACCAATATATATAAATCTAAACCGTCTAAACCGTACACGGCAGCAATGTTAAGACATATGTGTGCCTAGAAAATAGAAACCACCCTGTAAGCGGTGCGTGTCGCAAACCACCCTTAGTTAGACCGAACCACCCTAATCTAAGAATCTAGCAAAAAACTTAAAGACATCTTCAACACGTTAGAAAAGGTTACTGCAGGAATTTAGTGCACCAAGAGGCGGGTATGATGGACTGCTGATCAAATATGGCAAATCGCTGTAGTTGCAGCATGCTCTGTAGGGTATTTCATCTTCGGCTCAAATGTAGTCCGCTTCTTTCGGTTTGTTGCTTGAACTTGAATTCGCCAGCAGAGTTTGAAGTTGAAAAAGGTAGCGGAAAGATCTGCTGGCAGAGAACCAGACAAACAACTTTTGGAGCTTAAACCGGCAGGCACAAGGCATTCTAATGGCAAACAATGGCCGAGACAGGCAAATCGATAGGGCTGCGAGGCAGAGCGAGGGTAGGGAGTTGAAGCGCAGTTATGAAACGACAAAATAAAATGCGAAATGAAAAATGAAAAGATAAAAACGAAATTTAAATCACAAAGACGAAAGCACGAAGCGTTGGAGTGTATCCGCAACATATGACATCATTCGGCTCATTCGGCTCATTCAGCTCATTTGAGCAATGGGCAACCTCTGTGGCTAACGTTAGACATTAAAATCATGTCAGATAATTACTCGATCCACCAGATTCACAGAGTTTCAGATATGCTTATGGCTTTATACTTGTATTATGAGCAGTCTGTCTATCAGTCTGTCTGTCTGCACATCTGTTCGCCATTCAAAAACTGTGCCACAGTGTTTGCATACAAAAGATGGCCAATTAAACAGCAGCCGGTCCAAAATGAAATTAAGTAAATAAATAAAGAATAAAGAAAAGAGAGCTATAAACAAAATAATAATGAGCCAAGCAAATGACATAGATCCTACTCTTTGCATGTTGTTAATGGAGCTCATTTCAATTTTTGTGATTGTAAAGAAAACTAGCTATACGATTTGCTTGTAATGCCAAAGATAGCATCTCAAATCCACAGTGTCGTCAGTGTGGTAATACATTATTTTGCCTGGGTGTCATTTATTATTGTTGTATAGTAGTATTTGTGTCACAGCCTCATGCTGAAGAATTTGATGACTCAGAGACGAAACAGACAAAATAAGTACAGACACAACAAACTACAGATACAGATACAGCTACAGATATACAAACATCTACAGATACTTTATTCACTAGTGCGGATCTCTCTCTCTCTTGAGCGACTGCCATTTGTTTATTTTGTTTTGATGCTCGGAAATTAGGGCAAACTTTTCTGGATTCTGTTTTGATGTGGAGGGTCTTCCAGCATTGTATTATCTGTTGGTCAATTCAATGTCAAGCAGTCGAGTCAGGACAAGACAGAGACATACAAATTGATTTAATGCTCGCATGTTCAACTTAATCTAACTAAATTCAATGCGCCAAGCCGCCTCAATGCCATTGCCAATGCCGATGCCGATGCCAAGTCTTTAATCCACAAGACTCGAACTGAAGTTGAAAGACTTGTGAATTATTGAGAACATCGCAGAGTTGCAGTTGCTCTCGAGTAAACAATTTCCTGTTTGTGTGCTGTGAGTGACAACCAACGTCAAAGCTATCTTTGCAGATACAAATGTATCTATGTATCTCAGGCTGACTCCTTTTGTGTTCTGGCAGCGCATTTCAAGTTTAAGTTTACCAACGCTCTTGGGGGCCAGTTAGATGCAAGACTTGCATTTGTCGTAAGTTGTCGTTGTTGTCATTGTTGTTGATGTTGTTGCTGTTGTTGTTGTTGTTGTATTTGCAATCAAGTTTTTTAGAAAAAGATTGCAATGCGTGACTTGTCCCATCGATGAAATCGTTGACTTTGGCTCGTTGGCCGTGTCACTGCCATTTGGCTCTCTCTCTCTCTCTCTCTCTCTCTCATGGCTAACTGCAGAGTTTTTCCTGAGCCTATGTGATTCCTACCGACCAAACTTCCCCTCGAGATACTTTTATGGAGGCAATTCACAATTTTTGGTGCTCAATTTCATGCTATTTTCGGCTGTAGGCAATTAATAAAATATGTAATTAATGCGCAATTGAACAATTACATTTCAATTAGCTTCGATAACGTTGCGATAGACTGTCGCAATTGCTTGAGGCTTCTGTTCACATCTATCTACAAAGTTGCAATTAGGCACTTTCGACATGCCACAAGGTTGTGGCGAATGCCTTCCACAAGGTGCACAGCCAGGTTATATGCAAATTTCGGCGCGATTGAGTCAGCAGAGAGGCAAATGATATCATAACTCTGACTTCATGGCATTACTATATGTTTGTCTGAGTTAGAATTGAATTAAATATGAACTTGTATTTATAGAGTGAGTTACATATCTCTTCACTGCTGTGGGGAATGCATTTAAGCTGGGAAATGGTTCAGTTAATCACAAAATATACAAAATATATATAATTGGAAGTGTGCAATACATTTTTCTATGCCTTCCTCCAAAATGTGGAAATAGTTGAAATGCCTTGACATGCAGCTAAAAATAAATAAACTCTGCTAAAAAATTGGGCTCGCTGAGATCAACTTTCGCCCAGTCTGTCGCCTGTGTTTTTCTTGTAAATATAGATCCCTATGAACAGAAAAACAATCTACAACCTTACGTCACATGCGTCGCTGGTTGAGGCCATCCAAAAATGATGTCATCGACGCATTGATCCACATAGCTAACTAGCTGCGTCATCTATGGGGTCACGCCACCAACAAATTGAGGCTGAAATAAATTTCGGGCAGTTTAATGGAGCTTGCCACTGACGATGGCAGGCCAATGTAAATTAAAAACATATACAATGCACATACGTACTGCACGTTGTTGTTGTTGTTGTTGCTTTCATGTTGCTGCTAATGCCTGACCGAAGCCTAGATAAACAAACATAGGCAAATTGAATGGGAATGCAACAAGTGGCATGCTGATCACAAGCCAAACAATGCTTCCGACTAATGCAAACAAATAGTTTTATTGCACTTTTTCAAAACATATTTTTGATGCTGATTTCAACATTTTGTGGCCTACAAAAGCCAATTAAAGAATACCTTTGTTTAATAAACAAACAAGGGACTGTTTGACTAGAAGATTCTCAGCTGATTCTCTATTAAAATATGAAAATATTGATGAAAAATATGGAAATGCCTAACAAATTATGACAATATGCTAAAATACAAATGTAGCAGCATTTCTGAATTCATTTTGGAAATGTCTATATTTAAAATTGTGTAGAACATTTATATATATACAAATATATATGTATATATGAACTAACAAAACTATTTTCTATTTTCGACTGCGACAATTTGGTAAGAGTTTTCGCTGTGCTGAATGTGTCTACACACTTGAATGGATTTTCCATCGGATGACAGGCAACAAACATTAAAGGCAGCACGCAGCAATATTTATAATTTCCCCCCTAGTTTCGCACCCCGTTTCTGTGCACTTGCTGTGGTTTTTGTTGTCTGACCCACTTTATGGTCATTCCTAATTAATTAGCCGGTAACAAACACGAACCACGAACCACGAACTACGAACCTCGAATCGCAGCCCCAGCCATCAACTGCAGTTCGTAGTGTAAATGTGAGTGATTCGCAGGGGGAGGGGGGAAATGCCGGACTGGGATTGCGTGTTGCCTCCCAGGAGCGCCTTTTGTGCTTTTCTTTTTGTCTCATTTCATATAAAGTATGCTGTAACATACTTAAAACATTTCTACAGCTCCCAGGGGCGTGTTTCGAAATGATTATAAATTAGGCAAATGGCTAAATAGTTGTTTCCAATTTGCCACAAAGCGCGTGTGGATAGAATTCTTATGTAGTCAAAGATTCCATTTGCTAGGTTAATGGCGTTGATCGAAACTATCTAGAGGTTGTCGTCTCGTTTGAATAGCAATTGAATCATAAAAACTTAACTCACTCGCAACTCATTTGCCTATTGCCTCCCTTGACGCTGTAATGCCGTGCATAGGGATGAGTGTGTCGGGGTATTGAAGTGTAATAAGTTATTGCACAAGGCAAGAGTCATTCATAAACCTCAGCGGAAATGGACTCCATAGGCAGGCCCGGCTGGTTTTGGCTGGGATCATTAGTTGCACGGCGGGCGACAAACACACCTGAGGAAGTTTCATTCAATAATAAGTAATAGTTATTGCGTGAAGTTGGAGATGGCACTTAAGTGATTACAATATAAAGATTTATAAATGAAATGTTACGGCAAAGTAGGCCAACATCATTATCAACAATAAATAATAACAAATATATATTTATTAATAATAACTTCTCGCTTCGTTAGTTTGTTTTTCTTTCGTGTCACGAAGGTAAACTTGACTCACGTCCATCTCTACGCTTAGTTCAACTGCTGCGGCTTTAAATCGTTTGATTTTGTGGGTAGTTGATGAATGTATAAAATTATGCAATTAAAATTCGTAGTTCCAAATAGTACTACGTGCTGAATTTGTGAATAAACAATAAACAAAACGCGATCGTTGCCTTCAGCCCCGAATTCCAATTAAGCGTACAACTTTATGGGGCGTGCCAAGAAAAATGGCAAGAGAAATACACAGTGACACGTACTTCAACAGAATCCAAAAGAATCGAGAGTCGCAGATGAATCGATATTATTTTGCGTGATTCAAAATTATATTTGGCATTTAACAGCTGCTTATCCAGTCGCAGAGATCTTTCCTTGAGGAAACGCGGCGCCCATTTAAATGTCAAAGTTCGCCAGCAAAATGTCAGACTGTTAAACAAAGCGAATCAGAGAATAAAGTAAATTTGTGTTGCTGAATTAGTTTGTGTACTTATCATGAAATTAGCATTTTGTTGTTTTAGTCTACGCTTCGGCGAGTTTGTAAACAAATGAAGGTGATCTAGTTCGAAATGATGGAATAGAAAGTACCCTATGGCCGAGTTGACTAGGCGATTGCTTAATAAATATAAATATATATATAGAAATCGCATATTCGTTCATGTAGTATGCTTAAATCAGACCTGATCCATTCATTCATTAACAGATTAAACTGAATGCTGGCTCGCATTGTTTTTTGGGGCGACGTTTTCATTGATTTCCGTTGACATGTTACGCATAATTAAACGTTGACTTCTCATGCGCCGCGTTGTCTGGTGGCAAGCCCCAAAAAAGCAATTGACCCACATAGTGCATGGCGTTGGCTCAAAGAAGCAACAACAATAAATATTGCAACTGCCGCGCAACTGCAATTACTGTCGCCGCTGATTGGTGTGCTTGAGTGTGTGTGCGTGTGTGTGTGTGTCGCTGTGGGCAGAGGTGTGAAAAGATGTTTGGAAACCAACCTAAGCTATTTGCTCAGAAATATTTGCAACACTCTACATGGGCTCTATTTGATCACTGGCTAACTCAAGTCTTATTACATAATTAGACTTGTAAATTGTAATTAACGTGCATGTTATTTAATATAGTAGATCAGAGTTTTCTTTCAGTGTAAGAGTTTGTTCTATGGCTGTGTATTTGTGACCGATGCGTCATCAATTCATTATCATAAACTTATCATAGACAGATCAATTTGCCAATGCTCAGTTAACAGATTTAAGCATTTATTCCTTAGGAAACAATTCTCCTTTTCTTGTTCGCCACTTAAAGTTGGCTAATTGCATAAGATTTTTAAAATTATATATATATTATATATAACTAAACTTATTAACTATATTAATTGAATAGAGTATCTGTTAAACCTATTATGTATTTATTAAGTATTCTATAATGTTTAATATTCAAAAGATGAACAACACCCGGCTTCAATTGTTGATTGTCAAGGTTCTCCGTCAAACTCATAAACATGCTCACTGTTTACAATTGTTGAGTTTACAAGAATTCTACACACACTTAACTGAGTCCATCTATTTTATGAGGTGTAGGGCAACTTGAGGATTACCCTTGGAATTGATTGTTATACTATATACTGATTGAAAGATGTTGCCAGTCTCTTGTGTAAAGTCTTTTGAAATGTTACAGATGCCTGCGTTGGCCCATCATCTGCCTCTGTTTATGCCTCTACCTCTGTCTGTGTTATCTGCCCCAGTTGGCGAGGGGGCGTATTCTCAGTCAGAGTCAGAGTCAGAGTCACAGTCAGAGTCTTCCCACTGACTGTTCTTTGAGGTCTACTGATTCGCTGTGGTGATGTAATTACTGACTGGCAGCTTTAACAACCGGTTTGAGCACTGTCTGACCGCCTGCTTGTTAAACACAATAAATACGAGTACAAGTACGAGCTTGAGTTCTCTTTTATGCCGTGCTTTATGTAAATCCACAAATCTTGTTTATATTCTGCGCAACAATATAGAAAAATACCACACAGTTCCACAGACGTCTCTCACTTTCCATTTCCCTGGTGTATCTTATTGTCAAACTCCTTCACAAACAATCAAGATCTTCACTTGAGATGAGTGCAAATTGCATCTACAGACACCACTACGTGGGTGAAGTCCATCAAGCCCATCAACCCATTAGCTGTATCTTCAGTTGCATTTACATAGTTATTATCCAGCCATTTGCCTCTCGACTGAGCTCAGCATGTCACCATACTCTACACTCTACTATTTTACACTCTACACTCTACACACTACACTATACACGATACAGGAAACACCCTACACTCTAAACTCTACACTCTACACAGTACACTATACACTCTACACTCTACACTCTACACTCTACACTCTACAGTCTACACTCTACACTCTATACTCTACACTCTACACTCTACACTCTACACTCTACATTCTACACTCTACACTCTACACTCTACACTCTACACTCTACACTCTACACTCTACACTCTACACTCTACACTCTACACTCTACACTCTACACTCTACACTCTACACTGTACACTCTACACTCTACACTCTACAGTCTACACTCTACACTCTACACTCTACACCCTACACTCTAAACTCTGCACTCTGCACTCTACACTCTACACTCTACACTCTACACTCTACACTCTACACTCTACACTCTACACTCTACACTCTACACTCTACACTCTACACTCTACACTCTACACTCTACACTCTACACTCTACACTCTACACTCTACACTCTACACTCTACACTCTACACTCTACACTCTACACTCTACACTCTACACTCTACACTCTACACTCTACACTCTACACTCTACACTCTACACTCTACACTCTACACTCTACACTCTACACTCTACACTCTACACTCTACACTCTACACTCTACACTCTACACTCTACACTCTACACTCTACACTCTACACTCTACACTCTACACTCTACACTCTACACTCTACACTCTACACTCTACACTCTACACTCTACACTCTACACTCCCTACACTCACACTCTTCTGTACTCTACACTCTACACTCTACATTCTACACTCCACATTCTACACTCTACACTTCTACACTCTACACTCTACACTCTACACTCTACACTCTACACTCTACACTCTACACTCTACACTCTACACTCTACACTCTACACTCTACACTCTACACTCTACACTCTACACTCTACACTCTACACTCTACACTCTCTACACTCTACACTCTACACTCTACACTCTACACTCTTCACAGTACACTATACACTCTACACTCTACACTCTACACTCTACACTCTACACTCTACACTCTACACTCTACAGTCTACACTCTACACTCTATACTCTCATTCTACACTCTACACTCTATACTCTACACTCTACATTATACACTCTAAACTCTACACTCTACTCTCCTACACTCTACTCTCATTCTACACTCTACACTCTATACTCTACACTCTACATTATACACTCTAAACTCTACACTCTACTCTCTACACTCTATACTCTCATTCTACACTCTACACTCTATACTCAATACTCTACAATTTGACGTTCATTCTTATCACCTCCAATAAATATTTAGCGATAACATTGAACAAATGTTGACAGCTAATATAAATTAATGCATAGGACAGCAACAAATTCCATCTATTTTTATTGCTCTACGCAATTGATGCTGTTGTTGCTTTTCTTTTTTTGAATACCCTGTAAATGTATAGTAAATGACATATCTCGGAATGCTGGCTTACTAGTATATATTATAGTATTTGCTTACTTACAGTACAGGGTATTTACAAGTTGATCGCCTCTTTACTTAGTCTTTCTTCTTATGTTACTCAATTAAAGTGATATTTTATTTCAGTTAAACGGAGCAAATGGCCTATTGCCCATTGACACTTGTTTATTTTGACACCTCATTGGCATGCCTTGTAGTCTTTTAATATATGTGAGAATGCATGTGTGTGTGTGAAGGTATGAATGTGTGAATACATGTGTAAATATATACATTCATATGTAATGCCTCAATTTCTAATACTCTCGCCTTGCAATTAAGATCTCATTTGAAGCAGAAGAAATTCAGTGTATTTAACTGTTGACATCGTCTGATTAGCATTATGGAAATGATTTATTGAATTATGGCATTGATATGAATAGAAATATATATTATTGAGGTGACAGTTCGTTAAATAGCTTATGCAATGAGTCAGTTTCCTAGGCTCTTCTTATAATATATATTATGCTAATTGTGATATAATAGGGAAAACAGTTTAAATAATATAATTATATTGAGGCTTTATATATTTTACACATTTGTATTACACATTGAAAGCCAACCCGTTTTGGCAAATTGTGTTTCAAGTTGTTTGTATACCCTGTAAAAGTCAAGGCGACGGTGTGTTCAGCTATAGAGTAGCAATTTTATTTACTTATATAAGAAACTGAGGAATGTAACAAGTTTCCCTGCTTGCTCTAAGGCGTTTACAGGGCAGCGCTTAGCCAGTTACTCTCTCAGTTGTTAGGCTTGATGCGGTTACATTTGTTAGGCGACATTAACAGATTGTTTACCCACAACACAATACGACACAAGGTAGCTGCTGTAGCCTACGTGCTGCGCACTTCTGTGGCACTTGTTGTGTTGCATGTGGCAATCGATTTTATCGCCTGGGAACTCGTCCGTGTCTATAAACATTAGGCAGGCTCTTTTGTTTGTTTTGCAGCAATTAACTTTACAACTTTTGGAATAAACTGAACAGTTTTCATTTTTTCTTGGCTTTTACAGGTTCCGCACAACGAAACGAAGAAATTCCCATAATCCCAGAGACTGTCCCCTTAAACTGTAGTTAAGTTTAGCATAGTTACCCACATAAAATGGGTTTCAAAGGCGGTAGCAGTCCGCGAATCAACAAGACGTTGATATCACTGAAGCTGGTGGTGTTCTTGGTGATCAGCGGTAAGTGGGAACCCCTCTCGAGGTGGTGGATCAATACCTAGTAATATTCGGGGCTCTCTAATCTTGTTGCAGGTCTCACGGCATTGCACATTCTGCATGCCACATTACCTCTATTGCTGGGAGTGAACTTCTCCGAGTATCGCACCATCAGCATTATTGCTCCATTTGTGTCCATTTTGGGTCCTCTCATCGCTGGTCCCTGGGCCGATCGTTTGGCTGCCAAGAATCCAAATGGATTTGGACGCACGCTGAGAGTCTTAACTGCCATCTTCCTGGCACTCTCCGCCTTGTGCTTCGCTGCTCTGTTTGCTGTACCGCATGTGTCACGTGAGCCGGCGCACGAGCCACAAGTTAGCTTCGGATGCGATGGAAACGGAGCCTACATATTCCAGAAACTGTGTGTGAACGACACGTGCAAGGCCTGGGACAGAAGGACAGGCAGTGTCAACTTAACACGCTGCACCTACAGTTGCTTGAATCCGAACTTCCACGAGAACATGTACCAGTTCTGGCTGGGAGAATCACCCACCGCAGCACCATCTACCGAGCAAAGCTCTGAATTCGATTACGAGGAGGATCCGGCCAGTGCGACTACGGAGAAACTGCAACCCAGAAGCCACCTCGATATGGTGGAGCTACCTGCGGACAGTGCGGGCGTGGAGCTTGCCAGCTCCGAAGTGGGGCGGAGCAAGCGACAAGTGAAGGGTAATGCAGCGAAGGTGTATGTGGAGCCACCGCATCTGTGCGTGACGGAGCGCAACGAACAGGGCGAGGATCTGGTGAAGAACTGTCACGTCTACACTCAGGATACACCCAGCATTGTGATGCATGCTATCATGGGTGCGGCGTTGAATGAGCCTGCAACGAACGAGACTGCTGGCTGGTGTCAGTATCCTGTTGGTAAGTGTAGAGTATCTTCTACTCTTGTATCTTGTAACGATCGCTAACATTCTCGTCACTTCGCAGAGGGCATCAAGTGTAATATACCCGCTCAACAAGTGAAATATATGCGAGATCTAAAGAGGGGCAGCAATTGTAAGCCCATCATCGAATGCCTCATTGTGAATCCCTATGATGGCAAGGACTCCGTGCTGGCTGACAGCGAGTGTGTCACGGTAAGTTATACGGTTATTCGGAATAAACCACAACAATAATCCCTCTAAAATGAACAATCTCCTCTCAGACAACTGGCAACGTGGAGGACACTCTGGTGGGCTACACGATCATTCGTCTGCTGGGCGACATCTTCGCCATGGCAGCTCTGACGCTGCTCAATACTGCGATTGTGATTGCCGTGCGGGAGACATCGGAGGGACGCGGAGAGGTGTGCCGGCAGTATGTTTGGGGTGCCATTGGCTACGTCATACTCTTCTCGCCGTTCGATCTGCTGTTCATCCAGAATGAGCCCAATAAGGATGCCGCTTTGGCTGCCTTGATCATATTCATCGTTTGCTTTGTGTTGGGTGCCGTGACGCTCCTTTGTGCCTCGCAAATGCCACTGAGTCCACCAGAGTGGTGGTGGCACACCAAGACAGGCATGCTGGTGGTTCCCATGTCCGCCATTCGGAGATACAGTCCTGAGATTGTCGTGCTCACCTTGGTGTCCATTCTCTTTGGTACCTTCTGGAGCAGCATTCACACTTTTCTCTACTGGACATTCACCGATGCCAATGCCATCTGCTACGCGGGCTTCATTCTCATCCTGGCGCTATTCTTCAATGTGGACAAGTTCATTGAGTACTGCGGTCATTCGAACATCTTCATTGCCGGCTTTGCCATTTTTGTCATTCGCTTTACGGCGTTGAGTGATGAGCAGACCAATTGGCTAACTATCATCATGGAGACAATTGAGCCAGCTGTGATTGGCGTCATCTGGATTACCATTATCCTCTATATGCGTCACGCCATGCCACGTAAACTCACCGCCACAGGACAAGCCATCGCTGTGTTGGCCTTCTTTGGATTAGGTACGTAATCCCCTGTGAGATTTTACAATTTTCTGACCAGATCTTTTATTCCGCTTCTACCAGGCAAGGGAATTGGTGCCTTAATCGGTCTGGCACATGACGAGAAGCATCCCCGGTTGGAGAATTGGAAGTGCACCTACCAGTGGCTGGCCATAATTGCCTGCATCGTATCGCTCGTATATTTCATTATATATAATCTCATACTTGCTCCACGTTGCACCGCCAAGCCACAACACTCGGATGAGTTGATATCGGGCTCAGCCTCGCAGAACTTTGGTAATAATGGAGTCAGCAATGGCAATGGAGCGGGAAGCAATGGCGCTGGCATTCCAGCTGGAGCTGGGGCCTCACTTAATGGCAATGCGAATGGCAGCTACTCCCCGCTGAGGGTGTACCACAATGAGCGGGGGAAGAAGGGGCAGTTTAGATATTAAAATCATAATTGAGAGGCGATTATTTGCTTTGCACGGATAAAGATAAACATAAAGATAAACATAAAGATAAAGATAAAGATACAGATTTTAAGAATTTTAATGTGAGCCAATGCACACTTATTTACCCGATTTGGGGCTATTTTTGCTAAGTGTATACACTGACAACAACTGCAATGCAAAAGTATGAACAACTTTTTAAATATAGAATCTCTTTTATTTGTTATTTAATGCAAACTAAGCGTGTTCGTAATATTAATTTAAAGTCTACAAAATACTTAGTTAGGAAGCTGCGACGCCAACTAAAGCAAAAGCAAACGCAAACGCAAAAGCAAAAAACAAACATTAAACAGAAAACAGGAAACTTGCATGCAACTTCCACACCACTCCCCCACACGCCATACACCCTCTGTACCTTCACCACCATGTAGCTCCCACTTTATGAGGTTTCATAATGAAGGCATCAAAAATTAAAAATTAAATAAACATTTGCGTGATTTTACCAAGCATACGGAAGCATATACTCGTACATACATATATAAATGTAATAATAATACAACAGAAATGTAATTATACCAAAATAAAATTAATGATAATTTTATGTTTTCAAATTAAGCGAATGAACGACTGTCAGAAGCTCGTTAGATTTTTTGTAATTATTATTCCCTGTAGCAGTGATATATTGACTCTCTGCACAAGTATGTAACACGACGAATATATATTTATATATATACATATATTCTTAATCATTATCAACGGTCGAGTCGATTTGTCCGCCTTTCTTTATATTTTATTTCAAATGATTTTAAAAGCTACTTTCTGGACGCATAGTCTACATTATTTTTTGATTTAATTGCATTATGGGACGTCTATAAAATGAAGTTCGAACGGAAGGTTAGAAAAAGAGAAATTATCATATAATATTGGTATTTGAAATTAATAAAAAAGGCTGTTTCAGTTTTTATCTTTCCCCTTTTATAGAGTTTTTATTAAGTTTCGTTTTCAATTCTCCATTTAAATTTATTTTTTTAATATAAAAAATTAAGAAATAACAAAATTTTGTTAGACATTTGTATTTATATACGATTCATGTATTCATTCTACATACGATACTTATATACTTCTTTAAGATACGAAACTTCTAAAGCGAACAATGAAATTGAAGTGAGAATATATTTGCTTTTGCCGGCTTTGTTTAGACAAGTGCTATGTGGCAACACCAAATGAGCGTAAAGAATAAAACCATACTTTCAAGAGTTTATCGCAATTAGACTTACTCAACCCTTCTGGCAACTCTCGAAGTAGCAAATAAAGCTTTGTGGAATTGGAAATTGGTGCAGTTTCCAACTATTAGTCTGCGAGAAACAAAGCTCTTGGAGCTTTCTCGAATACTATCCGAGACACAGCGAAGATGCATGAAAAGCTCTATATTGTACTCAAACCATTTTCTGTACGTACGAGTTTATGAGTTACTTGGAAAGTGTGCAGCTTATGAACTCCATTACCCTGTGTGGGGCAAATGTGTTGAATGGGAGCTATACACATATCCCGAAACGGACATATCGACCGACAGGCAGCCAGACACGACATCAGTTCACACGATTGTCACTTGACCCTTTTATATTCGCTGCTAATAGATGATAAATAAGTATACTATAGTTGTAAGTAGTCGACTACGAAATACCCTGCATAAGACATTAGACATATTTACTGCATATATTCTTGAGTATTTGATATTTTTAATAATTAAATGTCATGCATTATTTTCAATAAATTATCGTACTATTACGCATTCAGTATTCACTTCATACAACTCTGTTTTTTTTTTTTTTTACCGATTTATGGAATTGTTTTTATACAGTATTACGATACTTTACTGTTTTGACTCATATTATGGATACAGGGTGTAAGGAGAGTACAGAGCATGATGTGGCAATCTAAGGCCAACGTTAAATGAAAGTAAACAAACACACTTAAATGGCTATTTACGAAAGAAGTGCGGAATTTATGATGCACCGTCACAGAGAGAAGGGCCACTTGCGTTGGGGTTGTGTGAGGTTGGGATTGCTTGGCAATTGGAGTCTGACGTCTGGGCATTGACATTATACACTTGCCCACGAAACTCTAAGTACTCTGTCGCTGTGTGAGTGAGTTTGTATGAGAGTGACAGTAAGCCACTTAAGACTGCGCGCATTTCATTAGTTTTCTTTATTGATATTTTCACAGCAACACAATTATGAGTAACACTTGAGTGTGCACACATATGTGTGAGCGTTTTCTTGTGCGCGTCTGTGTGTGTGTGTGGGTGGGTGTGTGTTAAGGGTTATCAATTCACTGGATAGTTATTGTCTGACTTTGATGATTCAATAAAAATTTGCTTGATTCTCTGTTTCTGCAATTAAGAACTGTTTTCATAGCATTCTCTTTATGGAAAGACAAGCGATACGAAGCTCTGATTTATATTAGTAACTGTTGCGAGCTGTTGTGCGATTGAGTATCAATCATGGTAACTAGGAAGGTAGGAGTGGTGAGCTTACTAAACCCGATGGCCTTACTTATAGCAACTTTCAGTGAACCGCACTGTGGTGCGATGTTATCTATTGCCTCTCCTGCCTAGAGCTGGGCAGTGACACAACAGGTGTATGTGGGTTCTACTAGTGTCCGGTGATCAGAGCTGTGTATACAATGTTACTGTAATTGTCTCAATGAAATAAGCAATAGTAATTTAATTTTACTAAAAATAATATTTGTAAATATTAAACTGTTTACCTTTAATAACTGTTATTCATTATTTCTTTTAAGGAACATTCCTCTCTCAGTTTAAGCAGACATTGCTCACACAACTCAGCTGCAGGTAACGTATATTTATAATTTATAATTTCGAAAATGTCTCCATCATCACTTTGGAAGGTAAATTCATAATCAGCTCAGCGAGTATATAAAATGTAAAAAGTTTATCTTGGCATTTAAATGCAAGTCGTATGCGTAGTAAACTGAAGAGTCAGCGTTTACATGGGATTTGCGTTAAGGAGTTCTTTGGGGTGCCCAGTCAAAGTCTTGGCAATTAGGCAAGAGCTGGAAAAACAAAGGACTTGTCTCTGTGTGGGAGTGTAATTGTGTGTGTGTGTGTGTGTGTGTGTGTTTGTGTGAAAAAGAGCTTCTGCATTTACTCTCAGAGTAGACACTGAAATTATTGTCACTTGCCACCTAGAACAAAAACAACAACAAGAACTAGTAGAAGAAGCAGAGGAGAAGGATAAGGAGTGGAGGAGTGGAACAGGAGCAGTCGAAGCATTGCTGCAGTTTGGAAGCGCTTTTGGCTCTATGAAAAATAGCTGTCATTTGCACAGCATAAAAATAGGGATGTGCTGGCGTAGGAGTTGGCGACACCAACACATACATAAATATATATACACAGACTACACTAACCATAAGTTAACCAAGATCCACACAACCACACGACCACATGGCCCCATATGCAGGCGACATCAGCTGCAAGCGGCAGCTGGAGAAGATGCTGGGGCTTGGCTCCTGGCTCCGGGTCGGGGTCTGAGCCTGGGGACGGCTCTGTCTCCGACTCCGACTCCGGCTCCTGAACCGGGTGTTTGGTAGGTTCGAGGTTGCGTCGGCAGCAAAGCACTTGTGAAAAATAACTTTGCACATCGTTGGATTTGGTGTGCAATTTTCTCGCTCTCACTGTGCTGCCGCCTGTTGCCCGCTTCCTTTTTTTGCCGCAGCGCTTACTTTTAATTTTGTTTGTAAAGAAAACTCATTTTCATCATTTTGAAGTTGGGACTGTGCTTGTCTTTTGTAAGGCGCTGCCGCTTCCACAGCCTCTTCCACTGCCAGTGCCACTGCCACTGCCACTGCCTCAGCCGTTGCTATTGCTGTTGCAAGTAAGAAGAAAAATAGAACTGAAAACGGAAAAGGGAAAAATACAAACTGCCGCTTCATGTAATTATTTTGATCATTTGCATGGCTGCCAGAGACCAACATACAAATAAAAGTACTAACGACTTTGTTTGCTTTAGCCACATGCCCCTTTAAGAATTCGACTCACACTTTAAGCCTGCATCTTCCACCATCCATTCCACCATCACCATCATCATCACCATCATCATCACCATCATCACCATCATCATCATCTCCATCGTTGCGTTGCAAGCATCCTTTTAATTGTCGGTGCGTCTGTGAAACTTGTACAGATTCATAAGCTTCTCTCCATCTTTGGCATCTGAATTTTTGTGGACGTGTGAAAATTGTTTTACTAACAGAAACACAGCGCGAAGCAAATAGGAATACTACAGCTGAAAGTAGTCGACGTGGAGATGCTTTGTAGTTGGTTCGAAGCTAAACGAGCCAGTTGTGAACCAAGCCAGGTCAAAATGATCTTAGCCTCTTTGCCGAGCCCCTATCTTCAGAAAATTGGGAAACTAGAACGCACGCGACTGTATAATACCCTCTACAGTTGCCTATAGTAAAAGTACTTTCATAATTATTACTGCTAAGCTGAAAATATCTGAATACAAGTAAAATCTATATCACGACGATTAATATTTAGGGGCAAGTTCTCAACTCGAACGCAATTTAAGCTGAGCAATCAGGCTTGTTTGCGGGCCAAAGCTGAGTGCTACATCACTCGCACACATGTGCTGGCCGCAACGAACAAAGCATAAGCAGTAAAATTTTCTATCTTTTCAGATTATCTTTCTTATTTATGGATCGATCTTGATGAAACTTTCAGAATTGCTTTTCTATAGTATTCTTTAAGTACCTGTGAAGTTGAAAGTATCTACGCTGAGAAATATGGAAAAAATCTGTGAGAGGAAATCTGGAGAGGATATACAGGAGCTTTCATGACTAATTTAGAGTCTCTAGCTCTTAAAGTTGCTGAGATCGACGCGTTCATACAGACGGGCAAATGGATGGACAGACAATTGGACAAGGCTCAATTGACTCTGCTGTTGATACTGATCAAGAATAAATATACTTCATAGAGACTGCCACGTCTTCTTCGCCTGTTACATACTTTTTGCACAAAGCTAATACATCCCTGTACAGGGTATAAAAATATTACTTTTTTGTATAAAATTAAAGCGAGGTTTGAACCGAAAACATTAAAGAACCGAGACATTATTACATAAACTGCTGTCTACTTACTTATCTCTTCAGGTATTTAAACATTAACTGCTGGCTACTTACTTTCCTCTTCCACCTTTTAGGGGAGAGTTTCTATTTATATTTTTCTAAATTTAGGATAAAATGTATAGAGTAGATAATTGCGAATATATTTCGACGATTTCGGGCAATTATCTGCCTTTGTTCAACAATAGTACATCTACACATTTATCGTCGAATTACTTACTACGTAAGTTCTCCTAAGTTGAGCATACCCGCTTTGCCCATTTGCCACCGCGGGGTGTTGAAATGACGCCCTGGTTACTATTTTTGCGTCTATGGTCGTCGCTTGAAAGTCTCAACATTTGAAACTGCCGCATTGTCTTCAAATTTTGAGCGTGCGAGTTTGCACGAATGCACAATTTAATTCTTATGAAATAGTTTGTTACTTCGCCTCATGCATAAACTCCTCTGATTTGAACCCTTCCACGACTGGGCGCATCTGCGCGTAGCAGGCATAAAAGACTTGTAAAACTTGTAAAAAATATGCTGGATGTAAATAAAACGAGCGCACTCGACCTTAAACTACCCGTTACTCAGATATATATGAACTAATCTCTGAAATATAATAAATACATTTAATATACGAGAAACGAGCGCACTCAAACTTAGAATACCAGTTATGCAAATATATATGAATGAATTTTACAAACATTTAGATCAGGTGCCCCAAAGGTCTCTTTAAAGATCAAGATATTCTTAATATATACTTAATGGAGTCCGAGATGCCACCTTCAGCCTGTTAAATACATTGCAACCAATACAATATACCCTTGTACTCTACGAATAAGGGGTATTAAAATGTAATTGCATATTGAAGTCACGATTCAAAATTTAAAGCGCATTAAATCAAGAGATCCCTCTATTTGACAGTTACCTTAGCTGATGTTGGCATGGAAACAATTTTATAGGTTTATTCTACAGCCGTTGTCTTATTTGCTATGAACTTAAAGTAAAGCTTAGTCTTAAATTACAGATATAATTCAATGTATCGGACAATCCATGGTAAGAATAATAATTAAAGTGACAACAAAACTCAAAAAATCTTGCATTTTTTTTGGACCAAGAGCTCTGGTAGCAGAGCTCCTCATAACTGTCTGATTGGGCAACTCGTCAGTTTCAAGAATACTCCTTAATGACATACATGACGTTTATATCAAAGCTATGCAAATTTCTAGGCTTTTATGGGAACTCGAACTTGCAGGTTCGCCTTACAACACGGCCCAAGCTGACACTTTCGTTGTAATTAATTTGATTTTAGGTTTGTACTTCTACACAAACATCGTTAGCCTCGGAGGCTCCTGTTTTTCACTGCTTTCTGGTATCATTTCATGGGGTTGGGGCTTTTCATTAAAATCACTAGTCGGGGAGGTGGGTAGGCACGTGGGTAGGTAGGCAGGTTTCTTACCTGTTGGGTGGGCAGTTGTGAACAGGAAACACGCTCTCGGAAGGCCTTTGTTTTAAGGCGTAAAACTTTGCTAATTACTGAGAACATTTTCACAACGCACATGTTGAACTTTTGTGTTTTTTATTCTGTTTATTGTTACTATTTTTCCTCTTTTTTGGCAGTCTGTGTTTTTGTTTTAATTGTGCATATAAGGACATTCAACCGAAATAAGCCCTGCGCCTGCATTGTGTGTAAGTTCAATTCATGGTGCTGATTTTTTAATTGCGAGGGAAGCGCAGCAGGAGCTGGAAGCCATATGACAAGGCGGCTTTTAATTGGCCGTCAGCTTATGCAATTAATGAGGAAGCGCATCCTTTTGTTCGATGTCCTTGTAATGCTGATGCGTGTCCCCTTCGAGTGTCTGCTCCCAATTACCACGCCAGGTCAGTTATGGCATTGATTGACGCATATTATGTCCATATAATTCATTTTAAAGGACAATGCAAACTGCGTTAATATCGCTGCGAATATTGCAGACTTCATTCGTTCTTCAACAATTTAATTTTAGCAAAATTGAAGACAGCATAATCGGATTATCGAATAATATGAGTGAAAGGAGACGAAACGAAACGAAGACGTGGCCGTGGTAGTAATGTATATAATTGATGGCAAACTCTTTAAGTTTTAATACAAGTTTGTTGCAGTAAACGTTGCTCAATGTTCGGCGCGTTGTGCGCGGTCAGCAGACGCTGAAGCAGACTTCCTTATTAGCTGCTGGTCAGCCTTAACTTTTTCTGCTGGTCAATGCAGTTTTCACCGTCAAAGGATAAGCTACATGGAGTTAAGGGACTAGCTGGGGGAGGAGGATGGGGTGTGTCTCTGTACGCCTCTTGCATTCAAAAGCGCGCAAATCGCATTTTCTGCAGAGGGAGAGAAAATGTTGCATCATTTGCTCAGTTTGGCGAATTGTGTAGAAAAATGTTTGAAAGGATTTCAGTGTGCGTAGGAAGTCGAGCAGCAGCAGCTAAAGGAAGCAGCCGCAGCAGCTGAGGGAACAGAAGGCACTGAAGGCACAGGACGGGACAAGTTGCTGAAAGAGGTATATTGCATGTGCAAAATGAAATAAAAGTGGAAAGCCATAAATGCAATTTGGCTGCAACTCGCTGAAATAACCCCAAGTCTTTGAGTATTGATAAAATAGACATCAATTGATTTCAGCAATTGTTTTGATGCTATCCATCCGCACAAACTGCTGCCAAGGGAATGGGAACTTGCTTCTAAGCTCTAAACCCTTTTTTGTACTGTGCTCCAACAGAACCCAATGAAGAAGTATAAATTGAATGTAATTGGAGGTATTTGCGAGCTTATTTTAAATAAATTAGTTAATGTTTGCAATTTGTTGCAGTTCACAGTTCTCATTCTGTAAGCTTCTTTGACGCACTCGAAACTTTCAACTGGCCGGAAACTGGCCGCAATTCACGTGTAATCGTGTGTATGTATGCTAATAATGAGCCATTATTCAGTGAAGCATCAGCAGTCGAACTGTTCGGGCAGTCACTTAACCAATCTACCTGTAACAGTAACAACAACAACAACAACAACAACAACAACTGTTAAACTGGCCAATTGCAGTTTCAACAAGTCGGCTGACTTGTGGATTTGGGTCGATCAGCTGATATCCTAGGAATGTTGTCGCTTATATTCCTCCAATGAACCAATCCATTAATAGGGATTACCTCTTGATATTTGCCACACCATAATTGTATTACCTGCACCCCTTTATGCAAATATACGAAGTACAATCGGGAGGAACATCGATTGTGATTACAGGATAACTGCAAGTTGCTCGGACTCTATTAATGTATTCTTACCGTTGCGCTATGCAACATATACATACGGTTGTTGCAAGTACCGCTTATTTATAAATCATTTGATTGTCGGATTTTATTTGCCGTTGAACGAGCGTTGAGTGTCGGAGTTTCTATGCCAATAAGCAGCTTACCGGAAGTTGTAAAGCTGCAAATTTAGATTTCCGGCCGCAACCAGAACCAGTAACCAGTAACCAGCAACCAGGGCTAGAACTATCGCAAATGGGTCCAATGGCTGAGCAGCATTTTGTGTGGCAGAAACTTTTGCCACATTTTCATTGAATTATGCCCCACGCCAAGCAGAGACTATTGTGGGTGGCAGCTATTTGTGTAAGGTAAGCAAAAAGTTTGTTGCCAAAGCACAACTCAGGCGAGTCCTGTGACCGATTTCAAAACTTGCCATGCTCGTTAAGCATTGAGAATGAGTGCCGAGCATCGATATAAACAGGAGTCTGGTAGCATGTCTTATAGGTAAACTGATAATTGGCTTGTTTGTCCAGTTGCATGCCACGATTATGTCATTAATATATCGCTGATAGCCAAGCCAAACCAAACTTGCAACACACAAATCTGTCAGGCACACTAATGACTTGTGCTTTACACATGTATCTCATGTCTGGCCTATCAGCATGTCCCATCTGCCGCCCACTTATTGGTCAATGTCTGCTCTTGCAACGAGCATTCCACTCCAGTTACGGTTTTTCATCTTTCTCTATTTGCCACACACACACACACACACACACACAACTGGTTGCAACGCTTTCTCTCGCTCTCCTCTTTTTATCGTCTGACTGCAATCAATTTTTACAAATGGGATTATTTTAAAGATCCTTCTCCCACCGTGGCACTGTGCACATGGAGGAAACGAATTGTAATTTGTTTTTCCATGCATTTGTTATTGTTCTGTTCGGTTCTTCTTCTCGCCCGGCAGCGCAGTCAAAGTCTTAGTGAAGTCACCACATTATCTTCTATCTGCCCACACACACATGCAATCGCCCAGTGGGGGAGACAGAGAGGGAACACAGAGTCGTATTCAGGTGGAATCTCCTCCGATGCCTTCTGCCGTTTGCCTTCTGCCTTCTGCGTTCTGGCTTCTGGCTTCGCATTCGCATTGCAAAGCAGCTTTCGATAGAGATTTATGCTTGTTAGTAGTTTTGCTCATAAAAATGCATTTTTATTGCTTTTCGCTGGTCACCCTACCCGGCAATCGCCCCCTTCCCCCATATTCGTGCTGTGGCTTTGAATATTGAGTTAGGGAGTTCGGAGCATGGGAGTTTAGGTTTGGATTTTTTCGGGGGCCTTCTTCAGGTATGCTTCGATATATCTATCTATATATATACAGATATATGTATATATTTTGGGCACATTTCTCCTTTGTCGCCATTGCCGTCGCCTCGTAAAAACTGTAATCAGAAAAATAAATAGCGCCATAAAATAAGTTGCTATCTTTTATAGCCAGTCGCATAAAAATTAAGCATAAGAATGCCAACAATTGTAAATAACTTGCTTAACTTTTACTCCGCATTTGCAAAAGGTGTCGCGTAATTTGCACTTAAAGTCCTTTTTAATACTCCTTTCGCCTCTTTCCACTCCCGTTTTCCTTCTCTGCTCCCTTTTCCGCTTCTAAGGTCTGTCAATGTATATCGTTGGCATTCGTAATGAATTTCCATTGGTGGGAGGGGAAGATTTTTTGTAAGAGCTGTAAACGAGTTAGCTAAAGATTGCAATTAAAATTTATTATTCTATTATTTTCTCTTGGTCGCCTTCCTAAGCAATAAACATGCTATAAATAAAGTTATTGTGCTTTGAAATATACGCTTATTACAATTAATCAGACACTTGAAGTTCGATGAATTCAAATGAAATGAATGAAAAGGAATTCAAATGAATGCTAAACTTAAAGTCTATGATGAAGTTTCGTTACCAAAGCGAAAACTCAACAATTTCTCTGGTAACGGACTGTTTTCTAACGCGAGACATGGCTACTTTCTTTCGTCTTCAATTGGATAATGATCAGCAAGAATCAGTTCGTATTCAGAATTCGATTTTTCGGTTTCCAACCCCCTTTCAACACTTTTACACTTTCCAGTGTCTATTTCGTGTTCCCTTTTATGCTATCACACACAACTATGGCCATCCCACTCATGCACACACTCAGACTACGTTGACTGAAACATCTCTGTCTCGCATTCAAAAGAAGAAACTTCGAAACAAAACGACAGGCAACGGTAAACTACGCCAAGAATAAAAGACAAAGAGAAGTATGCAAAGAATTCGTTATAATTTGAATGTAGTAAAGTTATACGCGACATATAAACAGTTGGTGTACCTTTAATGATCTAACGTAAGTTAAATTGAATTGCGCATTAATGATCGACATCATCGTAATTAGCGAACATTAATAGCTTTTGGTTTTATTTGTGGCCTGTCATTGAAATGCATTTAATTAATATTCTCGTTTATAACAATTCCATCATAAATTTTATTAAAGAAAGTCTGCTGAAATTGCGTTCATACTGTACAATTTATCATAAATATTTTGCAATTGATAATGCCATCGTCTAGGGCTTTGTTGTTGCTATTTTGATTAATTATCGCAATGACGACGGCAACAAAAACAACAAAAAAGCGCAACAACAACAACAATGCTCAACTTATTGCTGCAAAAAATATTTTTTGGAAAATTTTTACTCTTCGTTCATGATTTATGTTGAGTCCTTGGCAGCAATCGCTAAAGAAGGCGAAGCGATGAGAGGGGGAGTCGATGAATTGAAGGTCCTTGTGATGCTCTCCCTTTGATTCCTTCCCATTGTTGTTGTTGCTTTTTGTTTGCTTAATTAAAAACATAAAACTTTTGCGGTACGTAGCCAAATTAAATTATGTTCAATTTATTTTATGGTCAGGACTTTGGGACACATTGCCGAACCCGAATGACTGACTGCCTTTAATATGGCTTACAAGTTTTCAATCATTTCTTCTTGTTTGCAAATTTCAAAGGTTAAAGTAGCCGAAAGCAGAGGAGAAAGCTCAAATGATTCCCCAAAGCAGTTCATACCATAGCAATTGATTCTATTAACCCATTTCTCATTCTATGTCCGCCAAGGTTGGCAACCTCTTGGGTTTCTTCAACCTCTAGAAATTCGTTTAATCCTGAGCACAAGATTTGATTCATTAGAATCCAAACACGGTCATTATCGTGTCCATCTGTCAACTTTCTTTAATCAGTTATTATAACATATATTGCAATTAATTGTTGTTGCCGCACTGTATCATTTATCATATTGCGCATTGTTGTTATTGTCGCTGTAATGTTGTAAAAATATTTCACATGAAACAACAACTGAGTTGGCTAAAATGTAAGAGAGCGAGACAGCTAGGCTGATATCAAACAACATGCCTTTTGTTTTGCACTTGAACTTAATTGCACTGTTGCGGGGCAAAGGCAAAGGCAGGAGCAGTGTTTATGGAAGCTGGGAAGGTGGTGGCGGTGGGGGGAAGGGGTATTGAAAGGAGAGCTACAAGCAGAACCAGTTGCAGACCAGACCCGGGTTTAGTTGATGCGACAGCAGCAGCGCAAAAGGGGCAGCAGAGCAGCAGAAAATATATAAATTGCATGTGAGCAAGGCAGCCATTACCTGCTACACACACACAGACACACACAGGCATACAGACACACACACACAAGCGCGCGCAAAGGAAAGCAAAGTTCTCGATGCGTGTGTGTGTGTGTGTGTGTGTGTTGTCTCTTGTGTGTAATTAAACAGTGCTGTTGGCATAAAATAAAATATAAGCACAGTCGGCAACAAGAACAACAACAACAACAACAGCAAGCAAGGGTAAAAGGGGCAGACGGATAAAGGCGCGAGGCGGTGGGCGGTGGGCGAGGGGAGGCGGCCAAGTGGGCGGGACAAACGGAAACGTACAAAGCATAGCATGAAATTTTCTTGTCTTGGCATCCTGTCGCCGGATATGTTGCCTCAATATGGCCGCCGGATGAATGATGCACGCACACACACACACACACACACACACACAAACACACATGCACACATGCACACAGATACAACTACATATTGAGATACAATCACATTCACAGCTGAGACGACATACAATGGATATTTTATTGTATTGAGTTGCTGGAATTGGATTTATATGGATTTTATATTGTTTAAAATTTTAGCTATAAAGTATTTCTTAGACCATTAGTTTGTCACTTGAAAATTTAGTGCTGGCACAATTGCTTTTTATACCCTGTAACGAAGCAAATCAAGTGAATAAGGTATGATCAAGTTATGCATCATTGCAGACAATTTGCAATGATCAACATTCATAATTCATTCATAGTTTGTTGTCAACAATCAAATACATTGATTGTCCTTTCTCGAATGTATATGCTTGGTGCAGAGTATTTCCTAGTCGAGCATTTGCAGCTGCACCTTCGCTGTCGTTGTCGTTGTCGTAGTGTTGTTCTGCCTATCGAAGTTGCTTATGAAATTCCATGTATGCAGGTTTTCCTTTTTCTGACCCAAGGCAAATGTGTTGGAAAAAGCAATTGATGTAATAATGTTTCATAAACTGGGGCGTGGCATTGGCGTGGCAGTGGCGTGGCAGTGGCGTGGCAGCAGAGCGTAGCAGGACTATAGCAATTGCTTGGGGAAAATGAATTGCAGTGGCAAAGTGAGTTACTGAGCTCAACTTAAGTTAATGAGCAGCCACGATTAAATATTCATAGATCTTGCATAAGGGAGTGCAATATATAAGACTGGGAACAGCTCGGATATAACTGGGAATAGTATAGGTACTCTTAGCCCCCACTTTCGAGTTGCCAACGTTGAAAGAGGCAAACAAATTCTTTAAAGTCCTTAAGATTTTCAGCTGCTTTTTTCTGTCGTGTCGTTGAAATCGAAAAGAAACTTTTATAATTCTCTCAAGGAGCTCCGCTAGAGACTTGACTGAGATGCGGGGAATGCGGACAGGGGAAGGGCGGAATGCTGTCGACGCTTGATTGTAAAATAAGTGAATTTAAAGAACTTTTGCGAGGAACTTATTGGAATTGGAAAAATATTTTAAATCATTCGACGTATTTAATTGAAAGGAAAACAAAAACAAAACTTGTCACTGCTCATTGTTGTGCATACTTATTGTGTGCATGTGTGTGTGTATGTGTGTGTGTGGCTGAGTGTGTTATTGTTTGTATTACGGAGAGTAATAAAATGCAGTGCGCAAATGAGAATTTACGTGGCAACCTCAGTGACAAGGCCAAATATTAATCGTTGTCGTTATGCTGGTGTTACCCTGTAATCATTGAACGTACGAGGCCTTGCCATACTATGCATATACTATTTGATTTATATCAATTCTAAAACATCTTTTTGTATACAGTATCCGCTAGACTAGCAAACAGTAATAACTCGTCAAATACAAAACGATGAATTTCTATAAAGCTCACATTTGGGTGCTGATTGTTGTAAATGTTGTTGTCGCCGTTGCTTCGTTTTATTTGGCAATTAAAACCGATTTCCGAAAATCGCCTCAGTCTACCCGTATTGCGGCCCTCGAGCCGCCGCCGCCGCCCGCTGCCCTCGACCAGCTGTCGTAAAAGTCACGCACCATAAAACTGACAGCTGCTAAAATGTCGAGGGGGAAGTTTGATGGGGAACTGTGCGAATTGGGGTGAAACTATTGGGCGGGGACGGGGGGGACAATGGAGCTGGCTTTTTTCGCATCAATGTGAGTGAGTGTTGCCGCAGTAGTTAAATAGTTTGATGACTCAATGCACTATTAACCCACCACCTCCATAAGGATGTTCGAGGGATTTCGCAAAATGCACAACACTAAACCTATTGATGTCAAATTTCTACTACGGTTAATCATAAAATTAATTTTATACATCTGAAATCGATAAATGCTACAATACCAATAAGTGTTTATGTCAAACTAAATGGAAAACTGCAAACCAAAAGTTTTATTGGAGGAAACTCAATAATACCTAAGTAAGTAATAAGTACCTAACTCGGATGTGCTCTTTGACAGGGTATTCTGAAACACTTATGCTCATATATACCTTATTTGAATATAGACATGCCAATTAGTTAAATATATACACTTAAATATATGTATTACATATATCTTGGAAATACCAAGTAGTGGATCGTCGCATTATCAAGACCAGGTAAATACAAAATTAGACTATTGTATTTAATCTATTTAAATTTAACAAATGAATTTTTAGATTGCAAGAAATGTTAATGAAATAGTCAAATATTATTGAGCAAGTCTAAGAATTTGCGGTTATGGGAGAAAAGTTTACCTGATCCATTTGGAATGCTTTGGAAATTGTTTCATCAATTCACAATTAGTTAAATATATACACTTATATATATGCACATATGTAATTGGAAATACCAAGTAGTGGACAGTCAATCGCATTATCAAGACCAGGTAAATACAAAATTAGACTATTGTACTTAATCTATTTAAATTTAACAAATTAACTTACAGTTGGCAACAAATGTTGATGAAATAGTCAAATGTTCTTGAGCAAGTCTTAGAATTTGCGGTTATGGGAGAAAATTTGATCTGATCCATTTGGAATGCTTTGGAAATTGTTTCATCTATTCACAATCTTTTACTTTTGTTTATATTTTTCGATATGTCAAACTTTCTCATATGAAGAAAACAATGGAGCAGAGATTAGGCTTTCACAGTGGTACAAGTTAACAAAGTGAATCATTTGCTTGTTGAAATGGGGTCCCAATGCAATGTTTGCCCCTCACTTGGTAGTAACTGCTTCGCTGCTGACACATAAGCTTATAGGCTAATTGAAGTAGCTTGTTTAAAACTTCTATGTATGAATAAATCAATAAATTAATAAATAAGTAATCAAATATCAATAACTATCGCAATATTCTTTGGCCATTTGTGAGTGAGAGCAGAATGACATTGCTTCATCTGCAGTTGCAGAACATTTTGACAGGGCTGCGATTACTCGACGTTGCACATATGTAACTGTATATCGTTGCAATATCCGCTGCAACATTTTGAACTTTCCGGCGTTGTCAAGTCCAAAGTTTATAAATGCGCTTAGCGGACACATTAGAAGTGGCCATGATGCAGATGGGCATTTTGTCATTGGATCATTTGAAGTCGGAAGTTACAGTGGTTGGCGTGCAACATTGCCACAAGAAACGCAACGAGCAGCTAACTGTAACTAGCTGTAACTAACTGTAACTAACTGTAACTAACAATAACTGTAATAGAATTACAAGTTTTATGGAATGCGACTATTGCGTTGCACAGTGCGTATGATGAATATGCCGATCCGGCAAACCTAAGTAGGCAACCAACACACAATCGCACACACACACACACACACACACACGCACACAAGGCACACACGTACACACACATAGTTATCGGTTAGGTGTGGGGGGGGGGGGGGGGGGGGCAGCAGGGGCTCTTTATGGCAATGGCGTCGATAAGTTTACTGTTTATTTGTTTTACACTTAAGCCGGAGCCACTAATTTATTGGGGCCACGTGTAATGCCGGCAATTATTGAAAGCGTGAGGCAAATAAAAATATATATACCAAAATATCTATGCGCTTGTGTGCTTGTGTCTGTGTGTGTGTGTGTGTGTGTATCTGTGTGTATAATCTATATGGCAGCTGAACAAATTGCAGTTGCCCGGCACGTTCTCGGCTAACAAATCACAAGCAATTATAGAAAATTTAAGAAGAAATCGCCTGGCCGAGGACATTGGCTGCCAACTACAACAAGGAACAACAGCTGATGTTGACACGAAACACGAAGCAGAATAAGTAGAAGAATAAGCGAGAACTTTTATTTGGTCAGTCAATGCAGCAGCTAAATCGAAAATGCTTTCAGATAAAATGCCTAATATATTGTGACAGAACGATCAAAATGGTGCGACATCAAGTATACGCCACGGCTGTCCGCTGTTACGTAAGCACTTTGTTGTGGATTGTACATGAGCGATTATCGCCGTGTTCTACATATTTGTGTTCATTATAAGAGATTAGTGCCTAAAATCGTTTTGTAATCCAACATGAGCACAATCTGACATTCACATGTGTCAGTGCATTAGGCGTCTATATGTGTCCATGTATCCATGTGTGTGTTTGTATATGTGTGTGTGCGTGTGAATCGCGCACTATAAACTACATTAATTTACATAATTGCACTCAAGCGTGTTTAATTTGTATTTATTGCATTATTACGCATATCACCGTACAGTAAATACTACGACAACAAGCGAATGCTGCACCGCCATCCGTCGTCGCTTCGCCCGGCTCCTGATGAGAGATTGGACAGGATGTAGTGTGGATGGTGTTAAATGATGATGCCGCCACTAATGCCCAACCAAATGCGAGTGTTCGCTCGCCTATTGCTGCCCGCTTTAATGCAGTATTTTGCCTAACTTTAAGGTCATTCCATTTCCATTTAAAGAATCTCTCTAATAACTTCGTTTTACCAAGTTATAAACAAGTCGTTTGATTCTGAAGGCAACTGGAAACAGGTGTTTATTTATTGCCAACTCCTGAATAGTTGGCTAACAAGTCGCCGATATAAACGCAATTAAAATTCGTGTTAATTATTTAATTAAAAGTTATATCCTCCCAGACATCCAAGCATCCAGCACCCCAGCATAAGCCACCCACTTTACATGTTGTTTCAAGTGCATAGACAACACACAAGAGGAAACTTGATGTCTCTTTACAACACAGTTGTTGTTGTTGTTGCCTTTTTTTTCGTAGAGTTAACATGCAAAAACTTGTCTCCCAAGTTTTTTGGGATAAACTCCAAGTTTTTATGAAGTTGGCACAACTGCAATTGCGATGTTGTTGTTCTTATTTGTATTTAGATTGCGCCCGCCCACATGAAGCTCATTCAAATCAAATTACAAGGAGGCCCCCACATCTTTTATAACCCAGCCCAAAGCACTTTTCTCCCCATCCCCTCTCAACTCCATTCCACATGTAATTAACGCACTGAGGGCTGCTCTTGACGACAGCTAAGATTGATGTGTATGATTAATCTTTGCAGCAGTTTAAAGTGCGCTCAAGAGCTTCATTAATTCTTGCCTTGCACACATCCACACGAGTGTATCACAAAGGATCATTGTTCAGCGTACACCTACATAAGTGAGCAATTAGGAGCCCATTACTCCTCACAATGTTTACATGCATAAAAAGCTGAGTAATCCCTAAACGGATTACTCTATATTTCGCCAATTACCTTAACCCCTCTCACTTGCTCAATGACTTATCTGAATCAAATCATAATAAATAATTATAGGCAATTCTTTAATAAGTCACAGAGTCTTACTTCTCCTATTCAAAACTGGCAAATTTAAAGAGCCTACAATCATTAGATGCTTAGATTTTGTATAACACTTTCCTTAACGCTTTCCTTCGCACTGGTTTGGTTAGTCTAACCAATGTTAATCAATCTGCCTAGAGTAACTCGAAATATTTCCTTACTTTTGATTGAACTGTGCATTGCGTGATTCCTTTAGAGTTTAATTATATATTTACTTATCTTCTCTAATAGGTTTGTATTTGATTATATTTCAAGAACTCCCCTCCTAACAGTTTACATGTCCGTGGAGGGATTTCTTTGCGCAATGGAGAAAAGCGTGATACGGCAGCAATCTCCCTGAAATGCCTCAAAATTTCAGCGGTCTCTAACATCTCTTTAACATTTCTCATTTGGCTGTGAGGGAGACGCAAGTGCACATAAATATTTTTCGCACCGCGTGTAACTTTCGCAACTTTTTATTAAATTCTTTTTTGAGGCCGCGTGCAACAATCAATTACGAGTCTGGCATCTTATGCGCTCCGACATTTATGGTTATTGTTTGGGAGCAAAGAAAAATAAAGTTATTTTTTTTTATTATTATGTTTTCGTGCAAGGGGGGCGCCGCGTGTAGCGTGCAGCGTGTTCTGTGGGCCATGACCGCAGCTCGACAAGGTAGGCCAGCCCAAAAAGTGATTGCAAGAGTTAAAATTAAAAGCAAATGTAAAATCATATTTCTATGTGTAAACTTTCGCCGCAGGGCTGAACGCCCAGGACTCGATTGCTCTCGCTCTCTCACTTGCCAGCAAGTAAAACAAAAGTTTTTTAATAAAATGTTTGCTTTTGCCAGAGCAAAAGTTTTGGCGCGGAAAAAGAATTGGAATGCCCGCAGTAACAGAATCTGAATCGGCATCAGAATCAGAATCAAAAATGGAAAACAGCAGCAGGAAAAGAGCCCAGCAATAGGCCAGCAAAAGGTAATCGAGTATGAAAATTGAAATCGAAGTTGCTGCCACACTCGCCAGCACACACACACACACACACACACACCAGTACACTCACACACCCACACACCCAATGGCAACAAGCCAAGTTAAAACAAACCGTTGTAATCAAAACGAGCTGCCGCCTAGCTCAGCAGTCAGGTCGTCCCCCCGTCCGTCTGTCCGTCTGTCCGTTCGTCCGTTCCACCAGGCGTATGCGTATTGTGTTATTATTGTTGGCAAGTAAACTAAACTGAACTAAACTGAATGCCCCCGGCTGCAAAACTTAAAGTCTCATTGCCAATCGCTGTAATAGAGATCTACAGAGACAAAAACATTGCTCGCCATTCCCCATTATCGACGACTTAGTAAATTTGATAAATCTTATCGGTGTGCCTGCAGTGATTCGAGAGCTGAACTTAAGGACGACAGCGTTGCGAGTGGCGCAGATTGAAAATTTATTACATTTTTATTGCCTTAATGGCCGCGATAATCGAAAATTTATTTAAAAGTGCCAAGTTGTCAGTGCTAAGAATGCCGCAGGGTGACATTGTGCAGGCGTTCCACCATTTGATTTGTGGCAACCAAACTCAAACTAGAGAATTACCAAGCCCCAAACTTGAAAATTCACTTAGGTACATGCCAAAAGAACTCCCTCTCTCTCTCTCTCTCTCTCTCTCTCTCTCTCTCTCTCTCTCTCTCTGTCTCTCAGCAATGTCCAATTCAATTGACTTAAAGCTGGCGATAAAAATTGATGGAATCATATTCATAAGCCGCTTTACATGAATAATTAACAGGCGAAGTGACAAATCCATGAGAACTACAAGGCAGCTTGCACATTGAATAACATTTTTGAACTTTGTATTTGGTTTTATTTGAATTGCAATTAACTAGAACTATAAATGTTTAACAAAGCCATTTAGCTCAGACTCAGAATTCAATGGACAATATCAAATGAAATGGAATCAATTTTGAGGAATTCTTAATATTTAGAAGCATTGGTTACATTTGTATATTTGTATTTTAATGAAATTAAATTCTTAATTCAAGTGAGTACACATAAGATATAAATCCTGATGTAAATAATTAATTAAAGGCAATTATTTTTATTAAATTTGCCACTTCAGCGCATAGAGTATCAAGACGAACTCCCGTTCATATTTGTTTTCCGGATAATTTTATTCTACACCTTCTGCCAATTCAAACACTGTTGTCAAACTGCAGGTAACCAATATAGTAAACAGTGTGAGAATAACTCAGCTCAGCTCGAAGAGAGTGTGAGAGAGTGTGGTACATTCTCTAGCTGCAGATCTATGAGGTTGTTACCATTGTAAGCCGCTTATGTTCGACCAAAACTGTTGTTTGCATTTGAAGTTTTAAGCCAGCAAGCGGCATATCTGTATGTGTTTTATGCATGTGTAAGAGAAAAGTGTGTATGAGTTTGTGTGTGTTATAAAAATATATGTGCAACTATTGTGAGCCATCGTGGCAAATAGTAATTAATGTGGAAAGTTTTATAGCAGTCATTAAATAAATATTATAATTTCCTGCATTCACTAAGATTACAATGAATGCAACTTGCATATTAAATATGCTGCACAGCACTTAAATTATTAATTACTATTTAAATAAAGCAGCAGAAGTTAAATTAAGAGCATTTTCATTTAAATAAATATGCATAAATGAGCATTTTAATCTGGCAGATGCACAGACAATGGCCCTTTTGTCCATTTCATATTTTCATATTTTCATATTTTACATCAATCGAATATTCCAAACAACGTGTTCCCCTTCATTTCGCCAAACAATTAACTGACTAAATATATTGTATTTAAATTACAATTGCAACTGCTTTTGCGATGTTTTCCAGTTGAACTCGTTCGTCAGAACATCGCGGTTAATTGCAAATTTGATGTGTTTGCAACTATGAGAAGAGCCGTTATTTGTTTGCGTTTTATGTGTTCGACAACAGCTGGCGCTTTGGGCAAATACAAATAATAAAAATAATAAAAATAATATATTTAAATGCATGACAAGCATGAAAATTGACACATTCAATTTGGCATAAGTTTAGTCCCCCATTAACCGTTACACCCTTGACCGTTACAGCTAGCGTTACTGTTACCGTTTGGCAGCTGCAGCCGACTTCGAAACGAAGTGGACTCGTGGCGCCATCTGGCGATCATCAAGCGATTTCTGAATCTGCTGCTGAGTCTTGCAGCAATTTAAGTTTCAACTTGTTAGCCCCTGATTTCATTTTAAAGTTGCCGCTTTGTTGCAAATGCAAAAAGTTTCCTAATGCAGCAGCCAACTCGTTTGAAACTCAGCCAAGTCAATCGGCAATGCAATTCCAATAGAAGCAAACTCCAGCGCTTAGGACAACGAATAGTTTTGCAACTCAGCTTACAACATAATTGCTAAGTATTAGCTATACCTATCTCTGTCTACAGCTCTTCCTGTCTCTGTTAGACTGATTGCAGCAGTAACAGTATCGTAAGCTGACAGTTTCCTCCTATATATATATGTATATATGTATTCCCGCTATCTTCCTGTCTCCAGAGATTAATCAGCACGTGCAAAGCCGAGTAATACTTCGCTCGTACTTAGAATTATGTGTATGTTTCTGGCGTACAATTAAAAGTTTTTCTCTGCCAAAATCTTAAAAGCGCATTAATTTTGTGCAACGCATAACTAACGATTTAATTTCTCTTGCCCGTTCGTCTTTTGCCGGCATTAGGAACACAAAATTCTGATTATTTGCAATGCAAATATCCCCAACGAACCGAGAGGGGAATATGGAAAGCAAGTTGTACATTAGAAGAGCAGCAATTATGTGCAATTTTAAGGCGGGAATAAAAGCCTTACTTATCTGCAATAGAAAATAAATAACTCAAGCAGACTCCCCTTTATTCATTGTGTGAAAAGAGTTGATTAAATTATAGCTGTCCAAAATAATTAATGTTTGTTTTGCTGAATGAAATTAAGTTTTGCTATGAAAATCTTTAACACTTTTGAAAGTTGCATTACGATTAATTCGAAAATTGAATTGGAAACATATCTCTTAACTTCTGAATCATGGCTTTCTCTAGTAAGCCAATAAGTAAAAGACATTTCCCGTTAATATACATACTTAATTTAAAGATTTCAGCAGGGTATAGCATCATTTTGAAGTGACCAGTCGACCTCGACTTAAGCAGCATCATTTACATATTGTCTTAAAGATTAACTATGAACATTAACAAGTCGTTTTTTCAGACAGCCTCAACCCCATTCCTCGCTGAGTGCCATTGAAGGTCCCCTCAATACCCATTGCCCATTGTTGAGAGGGAACTGGGAACTGAACACTGACAGAAACCGGGCACTGAGAAACAAAACTAGCAAGAAAACGCATAAAATTCAGCTTGAGAATTATTCACACCATTGAAGTGCCGAGCATATTCACATCACACTTTTGTTTTATGCGAGTGCCGAGGATACTCAGCATTGGGCGAGGTGCTAAGCTTGGGCAACTTTTCGGAATGTTTTTCTATAAGCGTGATTATGGCCCAGGATACTAAGAGACTTGCGGACTCGACGGCTGACTGGCAGCATAAATTGAAATACGGCTCCCACTGTACATTTTTGGCGGAGTCCATTGAGGGCTCTAGTGGCAAACTTGCAACATTTTTCACTGCCTACTTCGCGTTGCTCGGCGCCTCGGCACTCGGTGGTCGAGAGCGAAATGGCCATAATGTCATTTAATTAAACGCCTGAGAGCTGTTGGTAGTTGGCTGCCCCACCCTCTGCCTCCCCAGGGTTGTTGTTGCTGCTGCTGTTGTTTTGTTGGTGGTTAGCGATGGCTAAACGGTTAACCAAAGTTGAGCTGAAGCAGTGGGGACAGAGGGACAGAGGGGACGCCCCATTCTATATAATTTGGATAGAGACCACGAGGGCCACGAGGTCTCGCCTGGGCGTGAAACAGTCCAGCAATTTACGTTCATTTGCATAGATATTAAAAATTGTTAGGAAGTCATTAGAAGGCATCAGTCAAATGACGCAACCTGCATATAAATGAAGCATAATTTTATTATAAGCAGTCCGGAAGGTCACTCGCCGCTCTAACAAATGTCCAGCTGAAAGCGTTTCGCCTATAGCCATATTAATTATTAGTTTTAATTGCGTTTTGTTTGGTCAGCTGTTGTATTGGTGAGAGCACTCCCTGCCCCTGCCCCTCCCATCCCCCATAAGCAAGTGCCCTTTGCTCAGTTGAGCTTGAAGCAAATCCAAAATCATACACGCAGCTCCTTCTGTGCATTATTTAAATTTCTGTGAGCCAGCAAATCACACGCAGCCCCACACATCCCCACATTCCCACACATCCCGACAGCCACACACGCACACACACACACAAATACGCATAGAACCCCAAAATGGTGTGCAATTAAATACTTATACCATAATGTATTTTTCACAAGTTGAGCAATGTTGACCATTGGGTTGTGGTTGCTGTTGGCCCGGGTCGCAATGGCCAGGGTTGCCCCATTCAGTGTAAATTACAAGCACAAAGAGTTGTTTATTCGACAGAGCTGAACAAATGTCCAGGATTTATCCTTCCACTCCCACTCCCGCTCCCGCTCCCACCGTTTAAGCCACAAGTCAAAAGCTCAACCACAAGCAATTTTATGAAATTTGTTAGCAAATTTTTCAAGTCCAGCTAAGAATCACTATTCCTGTTGTGGTTTCTTTTGCTGCTGCTCATTCTGTTCCTTCTTCTTCTGGTTACTCTTCTTATAGCGTTTGTTCTCCTGCCACATCCTCTTCCCCCCTCCACTTCCACTTCTACTTCCCCTTCCACTTCCTGTTCCATTGTTCTATCTTATCAAATATGTAATTACATTTTTGTATGCGGCTGCTTTTAGAGAAATTTTTGGACGCGGCTCATCTATTTATATGTTTGCGGTATTTCTTTTTAGCCCATTTTGAAGTTACAGTTATTTGCTCACGTTCATTTCGGTTCGACTGTGTTCTGGCTGCCGCATCCCCATCTACCACTTGCCACTGCCACTGCCACTTGCCACATCCCATTCCGATATCCACATCCGCTTCCGCCAGCGCTTCGTTTCGATATTAAATGGTGCGCGTAATTAGATTTTAAATTTATTGTACTCTCTGTCTGTGTATATATAGTGTATATGTGTGTATGTGTGTGTATGCTGTGTGTGCTGTGTGTTGTTGTGTTATTTTGTCTGCTGCTTGGTGTGCACAACAATGCAAATGCTGCAATAAATAAATACACAAAACGCGACTGCGAATTCCAATTCAATGGTTCTCAATGTAGTAGCTTCTTCCCCAAGGGATCCAAAGCCCCCAAAACACAACAAAAGCGCGCCACCTGAGTAGATTTTTCACCAACATTTAAAGACCTCTTAGTTTGCTCTGCAATATTGCAATTCAGATAGATCCACTAGTTTGATATTAGGAATGGAGACTGCTCGAGTCTCCTAATTTATTTCTCCTAGTTTATTTAATAATTAATAAACTCATTTAACAAGTTAACATTTAAAGATCTTTTAGTTTGCTCTGCAATATTGCAATTCAGAGAGATCGAGTCTCCCAATTAGATAGTTGCATTAATTAATAAAATCATTTAACAAGTTAACATTAAAAGATCTTTTAATTCAGAGAGATCCACTAGCTTAATATTAGTTATGGAGACTGCTCGAGTCTCCTAATTATATAGTTTATTTAAGATATTAATTGTTCAGGCTTCATTTCATGCATACTTCATTAACTTACTAATATATTAATTAATAAACTCATTTAACAAGTTAACATTTAAAGATATTTTAGTTTGCTCTGCAATATTGTAATTTAGAGTGATACACTGGCTATATATTAGGAAGTCTCCTAATTAGATAGTTTATTTAAAATATTAATTGTTCAGACTTCATTTCAACTTACTAATGCATTATTTAATAAAATAATTTAACAACTTAACATTTAAAGACCTTTTAGTTTGCTCTGCAATATTGCAATTCAGAGAGATCGAGTCTCCTAATTAGATAGTTGCATTAATTAATAAAATAATTTAACAAGTTAACATAAAAAGACCTTTTAATTCAGAGAGATCCACTAGTTTGACATTAGGAATGGAGACTGCTCGAGTCTCCTAATTTATTTCTCCTAGTTTATTTAATAATTAATAAACTCATTTAACAAGTTAACATTTAAAGATATTTTAGTTTGCTCTGCAATATTGCAATTCAGAGAGATCCACTACTTTGTTATTAGGAAGTCTCCTATCATCATATCTTTTAATTCAGAGAGATCCACTAGTTTGACATTAGGAATGGAGACTGCTCGAGTCTCCTAATTAGATAGTTTATTTAAGATATTAGTTGTTCAGGCTTCATATCATTAACTTACTAATGCATTAATTAATAAACCCATTTAACAAGTTAACATTTAAAGATCTTTTAGTTTGCTCTGCAATATTGTAATTTAGAGTGATACACTGGCTATATATTAGGAAGTCTCCTAATTAGATAGTTTATTTAAAATATTAATTGTTCAGGCTTCATTTCATGCGTACTTCATTAACTTACTAATGCATTAATTAATAAACTCGTTTAACAAGTGTGCTCAAACGATGTAAATCGTTTTTAATAGCAGCAACATATTAAATGTTTTTGAATATTCAATTGAGTTCATTTAATAGAATTGATTAAATGAAGTACACAAAATTGAATGCACTTTTGATTTATTGTCTGCACATTTTCTTTCACTTTCTCACTCCCTTACTGATTGACATGACACACTCTCTCTCTTTCGCTCACTCTTTCTGTCATTCTCATTCACAAACAGTTTGCTCTTTTGGCCACAATACTGCGGGCTTGTTCCGACCGTTTTCATGCACTGTTATTGGGCTGCCAACGTTGACCACAGACAACTGACAACGGGCTCCACGGGCGTCAGGTTTCTTCACACCAAACTAACTAGCCTAGAAATAACTGTGTATGCCTGGCTGTGCGTGTGTGTGTGCGTGTGTGTGTGTGGCCTGACAGTTGCATATAGTGTTAACCAGGCGGCGTGAGTAATGAGCGCTTAATAAGGGTTCATAGCCATACTTTCAGCGAGCAGCGGGCAAATGCGCTGCAAAGTATGCTTTATATAATGCTCGCAGTACTGTGACGCGTAATGTATGTGCGTGTGTACACGTATTTCAGCTTGTTAAATATGTATGCATGGCTGGGTGTTTGGGGCATTCGAAAATTTCATAAATCACTGGGCGAAGTGTTAAAAACGATGAGTTGACGATGTGGCTGTCAGTTTGCGCGGCTGAAGCGAGTCGGATCTCATCCTGGCAATGAGATGAAATATGGTAGATTCGGCGGGGGTGGTGTGCAGGGAGGGGTGCTGAATTCGATGGCGTCTTAACTTGTTTACACATGTTTAAAACGCAAATGAGCCGTAAAGTACTGATAATGCAACAAACTGACAATCGTCTGTTGCCAACTGTGGCCAACTGTTGCCACATTGCTCTTCTCTTTAAAATGTTGTACTTCAATAAAGCAGAACTTTATTTTTCAGCAGTTGTTGTTGTTGTTGTTGTGGTGAGTATTTACTATACTTTACTTAATGGTATTATTCAACAGGATTGCTGCAGAAGCGCAAACCGTTCAAGTATTTCATATCACGCGAACTCCTCTCTCAGATAGAGTCATTTCTCTTCAATGCGGTTGACTGCCTGTCCAGCTGTCCAGCTGTCCAGCTGTCCAACTGTCCAGTCTGTCCAATAACGAGGGCAACTCAAGTAAATCAATGCTGTTGCCATCCACAGTGCAAGGCAAACTCAAATGATGCGTTCGCATCCAGCATCCTGTCGATGAGTGCCACGAATCGTAGACCTTCCCTGCATTGTCCGAGAACGAATCTGAGCTCGAGCACACACCAGACCAGGCAGTTGACCAGGCCCCAACAATGGCAGCAAATGTGTTACGGAAACCACAGCTGAGTGAGCCTGTGCACTGTGTCCACATCGACCTTATCCGATATATTTATATGGCTCTTCCAACTGATAGCCCAACTGCAATCCAAGCCATTGGCCTCAATAATGTCCGACAATAAAATTTTAATGCAAATGCTGCGTGTTTAAATGTGTGAGGAGAAAATTGAAATTGAGATCGTCTAGCATTGGGGATTGCAGATGCAGTTGATCCATTCAATCACAGAATTCACAATTCACAATCGCAGTTCTAAAGGTAAAGACGTAATTTGGATCATCATCTCTGCTTCGTCTAGTATTACGATTGCATCATCTAGCATTGGGATTGCAGATGCAGTTGATCCATTTAATCATAGAACTCACAATGAACTCGCAGTTGGCGTAATTTGTATCATCATCTCTGCATCTCTGCATCTCTGCATTGTCTAGCATTGGGGATTGCAGATGCAGTTGATCCATTCAATCACAGAATTCACAATTCACAATAGCAGCTGGAAGTGTAAGAACGTAATTTGGATCATCATCTCTGCATCTCTGCATCGTCTAGAATTGGGATTGCGATGCAGTTGATCCATTGAAGAACTTCATGCCCAGAATTCACAATTCACAATCGCAGTTCTAAAGGTAAAGACGTAATTTGGATCATCATCTCTGCATCTCTGAATCGTCTAGCATTGGGGATTGCAGATGCAGTTGATCCATTGAGGAGCTTCAATCACAGAATTCACAATTCGCAATCACAGTTGTAAAGGTAAAGACGTAATTTGGATCATCATCTCTGCAATAGTTGAGTTTCTCAACGATCGACTGGGAAACAACTGTGCTGTGCGATGTCTATCAATCGGGGCTCAGTAGAGTTAGTAGTCTTTAGAAGTATCACATATTTCCTATATCGTGTCCAGTAAAAGTATTTTAAAGTGAGCTGAAATTGAAATAAACGTAAAGGGGGCATTAGACTCCACTTGATAGATCCCTCCGACGCATTACAAACAACAATTCGCATCAATGCTCTTGGCCAAACAGAACAGTTTCACAATGTTGGACAGTGACTCCGAACTGCAGACTGACTCGCGTTCCACGTCGAGTCAGGACCTCAAGTCCTACTCGGATGGCGACACATGCAAGCCAGGCAAGCAGCTGGTTGAAATGCCGTTCAAGCATCCACTGGAGAATACCTGGACCTTGTGGTATCTCGAGAATGATCGCAACAAGAGCTGGGAGGAGATGCAGAACGAGATCACCAGCTTCGATATGGTCGAAGACTTCTGGAGCCTCTACAATCACATCAAGCCGCCATCCGAGCTGAAGATTGGCAGTGATTATTCACTGTTCAAGAAGGGCATACAGTAAGCCAGACATGCATTACTCTCTGTATGTATGATGGGTATGATGACCCACCTCTCTGTTCCTCTTCGATTGCAGGCCCATGTGGGAGGATGAGATCAACAAGTATGGCGGTCGCTGGGTCATCAGCATTGGTCGCTGCAGCAAACTGGAGCTGGACAAGCTCTGGCTAGACGTGGTGAGTTCGCCTGTTGTACTTTCGTCCTTTCTCATCTGTCACTCGCAAACCACCTCACCTCACCTCACGCCGGCAGCTGCTAATCCTGATTGGTGAGGCTGTTCAACACACTGAGGAAATCTGTGGCGCTGTCATCAACTTGCGCAGCAAGAGCAACAAAATTTGTGAGTAGCAAATAGCAAATAGCGATTAGCAAATAGCGAATGTGGCACGTTGTTCACACGGGTCTGGCTCATAATTTGCTTGCAGCTATTTGGACCGTCAATGGCCACAACGAGCTGGCCGTCATGGAGATTGGGCACAAGTTGCGAAAGCTATTGGGACTGCCGCCCCACAATCTGCAGTACCAGATGCACAAGGACTCGATGATCAAGCAGGGATCGTTGGTAAAAGCGGTTTACTTGCTGTAAGCCCGATGCTTACAGTGACGGGGACGGCAATGGTAACATTCACGGTTTTTGTTTTGTTTGTTAGCCACGGCAGCAGCTGTTTCTCCACTCCCCTCCCCTCCTGCCACAGCCAGCTGCTGCCAGAGCTCGTGTATTCCAAAAATGTAAAAAAAAGAAACTAAAATTATATATATATATATTTCAAATGGTTTGTTAATTACTGAAGTAACTTGGCTTTAAGGCTTGGCCGAAAGGCTCTCGCAGGATCTGCACGCCCGATAAAATGTTATGCAAACATATGCGGCACTAGAGCGCGAATAAATGCGTTATGCGAGTATTCGACCATTTTTGGTGCATAGCCATTTGTTAGAAGTGGCACACAGTGACTGCAAAAGATAAATGTCCACTTGGCTGCGCGGCTGCTCGACGAGCGCTTGGCTGCTCAACTGAGAAGCTCAAGACAAAAGGGTCAACAATGGAGGTTGCCCCATGTCTGTGCCACTCTTTGCTGCGCTTTCGGCTTTTGTTGCCACCGATGCGACTCCACTGCTGCTGCTGCTGCTGCCACTGCTTGTGGCACCGAGTGTCCGTAAATTGAAACAATTGAATTTTGATGAAAAGCCCTGAGTTCGAGAGAGTATTCGCAATTGAAATGCAACCGTTGATCGCTGAATGCACCAATGCAGTGCACGCTGCACGGTGTATGTGAGGCAACAAGAACAACCACATTCCAATCAATCTGCAGCACGCCATCGGCACGTGTCCCCCAAGACGACGCCAAGGAACTTTATTATGAGCCAAGTTAAGTTGACAAAACTATCCTCATTGCCGTCAAACTTGCACTTGTGTCGTCCTGTCCGTCTTTCTGCCTCGTTGTCAGTCGCTTTTTATGGCCTCAGTTCTGCTTGAGCTGCTAGCAGTGGCATGCGGCAAGCGGCATGCGGCATGCGGCAGGTGGCAAGTGGCAACTGTCTTGGTAGCTGTTAAACCGAAACCGCATTGCAACCACACACGTCCCACATGGCATCCAACTGCTTTTCGTGCTGTCTACCTTCACCTTTGACAAATTGCTACACACACACACACACACACACTCGTACACACTCGTACACACATGTGTCGAGATACAGAGCATTATCAGCTGCCGAGGTGAAGGAGGCTGCTTCCTGCCACCTCTCGACTAGGCGCCACATGACTTTAGATGAAAATTTACAAATTAGTTGCACGAAACGTGACTTGGGGCGAATGTTGCAGCTGCAACTCGTTTTTCGGCCTGGCCAACGCTTGCAAATTTAGTCGGCAAACTTTTACAGCATGCAACTTAATTAGTAAATAAATAAATTATGTTGCAATTAGTTAATTTCATACCCAACTACGAGCATATGATATATGAGCTAAAAACCTCTGTGCAAATTCAAATGCAATGGCACTTTTTGTTGCCCGCCTTGTTCTGTTTGTCTTCCACATGTTGCACGAAGTGTGTTCTGCGTGAAATGAGGTCTCTGTTCAACCTTGCCCCAGGCAGCGTTGCTTGACTTTGACCTCAGCTAATTTCGTTTATATTTGCACCAAATTAGATTAAACTTTTAAATTCACAAGAGAAAGAAGCGGAAAGTATAATGTTAGATATGTGGGATAGTAGCACCCAGAGAATGGCAATTACCCTAGACAAGAGCGAATTAGAGAAGACAACGAGCAGTATAAGGGCGAATTCACACACAGGCGAATTCGCAAGCACAAAAGAGTGAGAGAGAGCAGAGAGAGGATATGCGTGAGAGAGGCCGAACGGGAGTGGCGATTCGGCCTTTGACGAGAACGGTTGCGAGAAGAAGCACGACGAAAAACGAAGAAAAACGCGAAACTTTGTTTTATTATAATATTACTATTAGTTATATATCTTTATTCAGTAAATAGACCCCACAGACATGTGGAATTTAAGTTATTGGAATAAGTAAATTCACACTGTTTTTATATTATATAAGTTTACTTGTAATTATGTTAGGAACAAATAAGTTAAATATTCTTTAATAATTCTTTATGTCTTCGTTAACTCTTTTGAAATTGAACTCGTAAATCATTTCGTCTTAGTTCTTTGTGCGATCGTCTTTCGCAACTTCTTCGCTCGGGCACTCGATCAGAACTCTCTAATTCATCTCGAGTTCAACCACAATTCGTCGCTCAGCTGAGTGTGGTGAGAAGGCTGAACGGCGATGCCAGACCCATTTCCACAGATATGACATTAAACATTATCTTTCATTATGTTTTCTCTTCTTCTCTTCTTCTCTTTCTTGCCTGCTCAAGTCTTTGATTCACACAAACATATCGCGCTTTAAGTGGTATTTTTGATTTAGCAGGAAGATAACAAGGAGTGTGTACTTCTCCAGCTGGTCAGGCAGACCTCTAATTATAGCCAAACATGCACAGCGAGTTGGCTAAGCGAGTGTGAACAAGAAGACCTCCCTAGGCAACATTCAATTCGAGTAGACTCCACTTGAGTTAGAGTGATAAAAATCAAATGATAAAAAACGCAGTTTCTAAGCAAGCGAAACTACTGTTAAATTGCTAGATAATCGAGTGCAATTAAAATGTTTAAGTAGAAGTACTTATAACGCATATTCAACTGTTGTTGAGTTATATATATATACATATATATTTTTGTTTTTTTGTTTTCTTTGTTTTTTTGGCGTCTGCGCTATCTCCCACATATATCAACACTTTTCATACACTTGGCACAAATAACGCGCAGATGAGAAGCAGAAGCAGAAGGGGAAGGAGAGGGAGAGGGAGAAGGAGAAGGAGTGAGAGCTTCAGCTTCAGCTTCAGCTTGGTTTTTATTGCCACAGCAGCTGACCCAGGCACTCTATCGACCCCGTCGCTGGTTGCCCGCCAACACCTTCGCCTTCGCCTCCTTCTGCTCCTCCTCCTGCTGCTGCTCCTGCTGCTAGTTCTTTTCCTCGACTGCGCCACGAGAGGCTTCTAACCTTTGCTTATTTTGTGTATTGTTGTGGTACGCAGTGCTTGTGCTTGTTTGGCTGCTGTTGTTTTTGGTTTTTCTTTTTTTGGCAAAGCAACGCTGCAGAACATAAAAATAAATTGCACTTCTGACACTTAAATACAGTTGAAAAGTGGTGCGGCGGTGTGAGCAGTGCTGTGTGAGGGCTATACGGGGGGTATGTGGGGGGTATTTGGGGGGTGTTTGGGGAATGGGCTGCCTGGTCAACAGTAGCTGAAGCAGCGACACATGATAAAGTGGAGTTTGTGGTTTGCTTTGCGCTGGGAATACGCATGTAAATCTATTTCAGTATACATTATCGTCGTCCAGTTGAAGCTTAACTTTTATCATATAATAAAATGTAATTTTGCAACTCGTAATTCTCTGGTAATTAGAATTTATAGCAATCTTAATCGTTTTTGGCAGGCGGAAGAAGAAACAGAAGACCCACTTTCTGTGCCTGTCCCTGCCCACGTGTGTGTATGTGTGTGTGTGGATGTGTGTGTATGTGTGTGTGTGTGTGTGTGTGTGTGTGTGTGTGTGGCTGATCATCAATTTTATTAATTTGCTGGATTGCTGCTGCTACATTTCATGGGCCCCACTGAGATCCACTGGCAATACGAAGAAACTGTTTTATTAAAAGGCGGTGGTGCACCTTGGCCACAAGAAGCACACCAAGGTGGTGCTATTTGAAATGAAATATTAATAAACGAATTCCTCGAATACAATTCAAGGGAATTTTACTTTTCACAAATTTGCGTTACGAATTAATGGGAATTTATGACGCCAACTTGCAGGAAGGGACTCATTTCGAAGACAAGGGGACAGACGGACGGACGCACGGACTTCTCTGCTGCATACTTGAGAGTGAGGCTGACTGATGTATGAGACAGATATTTGCCCTAAAATGTTATTGCTATTCGAAATTTGTAGTAGCTTTTTCGCTTTTTGGCCAACACACACAGCGACAAATGCAGAGGAACAGGAATAGGAAATAGGAGGAATGCCTGGGCCAGTGAATTCAAGATAAAGCAGCCGTCGAATACATGGAATACTCGTAGATAGAATACATATTTATATTGCTTCATAAATACGCAAATATGCCAAGGCAAACAACAAAAGAAGGCGAACAAGAAAGGGAAATCTTTTCCTTTTGCATTTTATAAGCAAATTAAAGGCGAGGCGAACTATAAAGAGCACCACAAACCTCAGTGAAATGCACTACAGGATATTAAGCACGAAAGTTGGCCGAAAAGATTTTAGCCGTTGAACAAAGTGAGTGTGTTGAGGGCAGCGAAGCTAACTTAATGAAATAAAGCACTTGCTTACTCACACACACTCACACACACGCACACACACACGCACACACACCACACACATATTTGAGGGCGACGTTGACCTAAACCTAAACGCCAACCTTAGCATAAGAAGTCAGTCATGAAAAGCGTACGTGAGCAATGAAAAAGTCGCAAACACTTTATTATATATAACGGTTGAAGCGTGGCTATGGCTGCCACTAAATGCTACGCGTTGCGTATACGTAATATTTTCTATGTAGATACTGCTGCTCCTGGGCAGCCAAGCATGCAGACACGAGAGAGCACCAGGGAGCACAAGGGAACGCAAGGGAGCGCAAGAGAAAACAACTGACAAAAGCACCCAAAATGAGTGAGCAAGAGCGAGATAGAGATAGAGATAGAGATAGAGCGATGCTGGTTAGGAAGATATTTACACACAATCACACTCATTACTCATACGCCGCGTCATTGTGCCCGCAGTCAGATAAAGCGCACACGAAAGACAAAGGACGCACGGCACCGCAGGACAACAGTTTAACGGGCATGTGGAAATGCACATGTACTCCTTCTGCCAACGATGACGATGATGCTCCGCTGTGCTCTGCTCTGCTCTGCTCTGTTGAGCTGAGCTGGGCTGAGCTGTGCTTGTCGAAGGTATTTTGGTATTTGGTATTTTGAACATGTTCTCGCCAGCTAATGCATAGTTTATGGCGCCTATTGCCGAAAAGTGTTGTTGGTCAAATAAGGTCAGCCATCAGAGCTGCTGCTTTCCTCTGCTCCCTCGTCCCTCAGCTCCTTGCCAAATGTGTGGCTACAATGTGAGCTAACGATGTTGAGGCAAGCCAAGGCAAAGACATCACTCCTCCAATCAGTTATAAATTTCTTTCAAAATTGGAATTTGCAAATTTGCTAACAATCCACAACTTTACTTTCATTTCATTTACAATCAAAATGTGTTTATTGACTCATTATTAACGACACTCTGGGCAAACCAAGAACTCGGCTACGTATACTTAATATATTAGGTCATCGAAGCAAATCATTGACCAACAAAACCAAGTTCTCAATCTTACTCAGAACGTGAGAAAACTGCCTAAAGACTGTGATACTGCGAAACTAATTTGCAAAAAAAAAAAAACTGAATTGGCATGCGAAACCGAAATCGAAACTACAAAGTGCACTAATTTAAGTTGAAGGTGTTCAAACGGTTGAAATGTAACCGCAAGGAGCTTTGATGTGCGCTCAAGGGTTGCCAGGTAGGATAATCTAATCAAGGGACAACAGATGGACCCAAAAAGGTTCGTTTTATCTGTATATTTGTTTGCTCTGCTGGTCTGTCGCTGGTCTGTCGCTCTGTTTGCCTGTTTGCCTGTCAGGTTGTCCGCCTCATACATTTTGCATTCTAAGCACACAAACTTCGCGAAAACTGTGCTTGGCTCCAGGATATGCTCGTGCCAATGCCGAGTTGCTTATTTACTGGTGCATGTCATAATTTAAATATATAATTCCTAGCGCCTTAGCATAACTGTCAACTTGTTCTTCTTGCTGTTGTTGTTGTTCTTGCTGTTGCTGTTGTTGTGGCGAGGCTTCTCATATTTTTAATAAGTATGTAAATGCCAAGACCTCAAAATGCCTTGCAATGTCTGCAAATGGAAGTCTCAAGCATATTTGCTACGCTGTTTACGACGAAATCTTCCATGAATTCTCCAACTTTTCGGCCAAGTTGCGTCTAGACATTTTACGGTCCGCGTGGCTATGAGACAGTTTTAAGCCACGCAAACGTTGACTCTGCTCCAGTATCAGCCATGATATGCAAGTGCTTAAGCCCAGAATCCAAATTTCAAATAAACACTTTGTAAACGTTGTTTTCTGGATTTCCAGCGACCATAACTTGAGCCATTTTCATGTTGATGAAGTTTATTTAAGAAAATCAAAGATCTATTATATGTTATCTAATTAAATTCAATTGAAATGTGTCCAAACTCATTTTGATAATAATAGTTTAAGAGCATACTTTTAAGGAATTACAATATATATTTATATATATATTTTATTTATATATTTGTTAAGTTTTCTTATTCATTTGAATCGCAACTCTCTGATTGGTTTCGCATTTGCTCCCCTGGAAAAGGCAACTAACTTGGCCAGCTTTAAGTTAAAGCCCCGATGTTGATTTTATGAACAGTTTTACGTTTCGCGCTGCACTGCGCTTTGTTATGCAAATAATTGTCAACACCTTTTGAGGGCCTTGCAAATTTCATTTGGTTTCGCAGTTTGAACGTTGGCCAACGGGGCGTGTCCTGGCTGTTTGGCAATGTATAGGTGTGTGTGTGGGGGGGTGTGTGGGTGCCTAGCACAAATGTTGCCAATTATTTACACAGACCAACACACACACACACAGCTATATGTATATGTATATGTATATTTAAATAGGCATACACACTGAGCGAACTAGAGTGCAGTTTGGCGTTTACACAATGTCGTAACGAACGGACCGCGCCGTATCACAAAATCGCAATGGCAATGGCAACTGCAACGGCAACGGCAACTTCAGTGACAACAGCAGCGTGGCAACCGCAAACGTGCCCAAAAAGGCGTGGCAGGAGCAAAATGCGAACGGACGCGTTTCATGGCCCATTGAAAGGGAGCCTGTGGCTGCTGCTGGCCAGAACGGAATGGGAATGGAGTTGGCGATGGCGATGGCGTTGGCAATGGGAATGGAGGGGAATGGGAATGGGATTGAAGTGAGTAAGGGCTTACCGGGCATATTTGCGGCTAATTGGCTTTAAGTAGTGCTGATTACAGTGCCCACCGTTCTGATGATGTTCGCGTCGTTGTTGTCGTTGTCGCCGTTGTTGTTGCTCGAGCTGTAGTTGTCGCTGTCGCTGTTGCTGTTGCTGTCGCTGTTGCTGTTGCTGTTGTTGCCGTTGCCGTTATCGATGTCGTTGTTCAAGTACCGAGCGCATTTTCAATTACTAAATACTAATTAGCCGACACTGCAAGCCCAACCATACATTTTTGTTAAGTTATTAAAATTGCAAAGAGAAAACGTGGGTGCGTGGGTGTTTGGCCGAGGGAGGTGGGGAGGGGGAAAGGTGCTGGTTGTACCGCATGTTGAACGGTGCATAAATTAATGCCATTAATTTGTGCTTAACGCTGGTTTATGTGTCGTCTGCCTTAACAACAACGTGCATGCATGGCAAAAGTCTCCCATTGCTATGGACTTTACAGGAAAAGAACACTTGCCTTCCCCTCTTATTCTTATGCTCATCCTCCTTCCCTCCCTTCCTCCATCCCTTTGCCTTTGCCAGCGGAGCCACCACATGGCAATGGTCAGGCCATGGACCAGAACAACAATGTTAAGGCCGCGCCGTTTGCTGTGCATTTATATGTTGCACATTAATTAAAATGTATACTGAAAAGCTTTTAGCTTAAGTAAGAAGCGACTTCCATACAGTTAAACCCAGACATTTACCATATACAAATATATATATGTATATAAATATACTTTATACTACATACTGACTGAATCACAATAAGCTAAGGGCAAGAATTGCTTGCAAATATCGCCAGTCATGTTCCCTTATTAAATTGCCGTGTTGCAGCCACATTTGTAGCTCGAGAGGTGGCATGTTTGAACCTCCCATTAGGCAATTACCATATACTGCATTAACCAGCTTAGATTTATGCAATAAAAACGTTAACAAAATAATTGAATTTCTCATCTATAGCATCCGAAAAGAGTGGAAAAGTCACGCGCTTGCTACAGTAAAGACTTTATATATTTGTACTATATACACTTGAATAATCAAATATAATAATCAATATTTAATAATTGTAAACTCACTCACATTTGTCTATGCAAAAATTGTCAAAGCTCAGCCAAAATTCGATTTCAGTTAAGTTACGCACACTCTTGCCTAAACAAACATTAATAAATTTTAAAAAATGCAAAATAGTACACAACGCATTAATGAAAAAAACATTTTACATATAGGTAAGTAAGAGGAATAACGACCACGACTCGATCCTGCGATCCTTTGATCGATGTGCTGACGGTCTACCCCCTGGACCAGTGCCTTAACTCAGCGCTGACAGACCAATTTAAAATATATCAAGGGGAACTAAATAATGCTCTCTCATTAACGGTCGTTCGTGGAAGAGAGCGGCAATAGTGAGCGAAGGCAACTACCGTTACATTTTTTGCGTTACTGTGTTTAAGCTTATGCAGTAATGCAGACTCGTGTAGCAAATGCAGAGCAATCAACGGTAAACAATAATTATGCTTATAAGAATGTTAAATTCTGAATGCTTAAGCAAAATAGAAATAAAAATGATTAATTTTATAAGGGACGTAGAAGGTTTCGCAAGCCATACTTCATTTGCAAATTGTATGTTCTTCTGTGTTATTATTTTCCAATCCGGAAATCTCAATACGCTTACAGCTCGATTGCTTCCCATTGTCATGTAAATGAATGCGAATTTCTAGCGAAATGTGGCTATTGTTTTTTCGTAAAATGTTAATAAGTAAGATTTAATAAATCTCACAGATATATTAATGATTATACCCAATGTGTGTTGCTCTAGAGATGTAGAAAATGTAGCTGATACTAAAGGAGTATTTGGTAACTCTATAGTTACCTGCTATAGTCTCGGAGATCAAGGTGTTCAAACGAATATGGCTAAATCGTTGATTCTGATCAAGAATATTTTTTTTCTGCTTATTTTACAGACAATTTTACAGTCTAATATCTTCGCCTATAACTTACTTTGTCTATGGATTTCCTCGTATATTTCATCTCTAACACACCAAAAATAATTCTATTTCTCATGTTGGATTATATCCTTTAATTTTAATCTTTTTCCCACACAGATTCACATTCAAATGTTCGAGTCCATTTGACAGCACGAAGAAAGTTATATCTTACAGAAAATGCAAGCTATTCATTTTATTTCAATCGTAAATTTCCATATAGATATTTCATTTTCTGAACTCTCACGAAAGTTTCATTTCTTATAAAGCATCAGAGAAGTGGAAAAACTATTTCTTAGTCGCACTTCTGTCTGGCAATTTTGTTGCCATGACTGTAAATTGAAGTCATTTTATCGCCGGCACCATCAACAACGTAATCAACACGAGCCACATAATCATTGACATTTACTGCTTGTCTCCTTTCTTGTGCTTCTCTTTCACCTAGCGTCCTTGTTGACGTGCAAAGGGAATGATAAAGAGAGTAGATAAAATTGTAAACTTTATGTGCTGTTCATTTCGTTCCTTTTCATTTTTTTCTTAGCGTCTCAGCGAAAGCGGTTTATAATTATGAGAACATAAGATAGAAAAAGAAAGTAAAAGGAAGTCAGAGGGAGGGGAAGTTTTCAAAGTAAGTATTCATTATTGCATGACAAGGCTGTAAATAGAGTCTATTAAGTTAAATTATTTATAAAGAGAGTAATACAAAACACTTGAACAACCAAATCATCTATAGAACGTTCTTTAAATGAAGTATATATATATATATATTTATGTGTATGTATATGTTTATTTGGATGCGAAATATAAAGTTGATGTTGCACTAAACGAAAAGTTGACTTCTGCCTTTGGCTGCGCTGAGATTCATTTGGCTTGGCAGAAAGCCACACAGAGTCATACAATTTGCCAGACACATGCCTATTTTTCGCGCAAAACTATCAGCGAGACCTGCGGGGCAGGTGGAAATGAATGGGATCCATATGCCGCGCCCTTCGCTAGACGCACGTTTTGAGGGGTAAGGACAATTTTTGAGTAACAACTTTGCTGCGTGACACGAATATTGAGCACGAGGCACTTGCAGAACTCCACAGCAGATTCCTTCACGTTCTGCTATGTGATCAGCGAGACTAATGATGTTCATCATGAAGTTGGTGCTGTTGCTGGTGCTAGTGATGTTGATGATGATGATGATGTTGATGTTGAAGCAGATGATTATAGTGAGACATTTTGCAACTAGTCAAAAGCTAAAGTTGTGAACGTAACAAGTTAAAAGACCAAGTTAAATAATAAGTTAAATAATAATAAATATTGTGTTTTATTTAATATTCTATATTTGTATTTTATTTTGTTAGAAGCTTAGTTGAAGGATTGAACTTCCTGACAGGCAGATGCTTAACAATTTTAACAACTCTTCCATCTTGCAACTTCCACTGCCATTTGCCGTCTTCATTTATCAGCGCAAAAAATGAGGGAAACCCATCCGCAGGGCCTTAACTCGGTCTTAACTGCTCAAGCAAACTGATGTTGACAAATTTCTTGGAATTTTCTTTTGTAGATACATGTATTACGTAAGTATATGTGTGTATGCAGAGCTGCATCGTTAGCTGTTTGTTAACTCATCATCAAGCATCATCGTGACAAAAGGCTTAAATCTGTCACATTCGAAACACGTGAGCAGACGTTATTTATTTTGTGGCCTCTTTTGCTCCACTTCCCCCATTTCCCCCATTTCCCCCCACAAACAGTAAATGTTTTTACTGCCCTTTTGCTTAGGTGTGTGCTGTTATTTGTTATTTGTTATCTGTTATTCGTTATTCGTTATTCGCTATTCGTTATTCGTTATTTGCTGTTGAGTGCTCCACGTCAAACGCAATTGGAATTTATAAATTGTTGAATTGTAAATGCAATTTGATTCGCCATTTTTTATGATTTCTTTTTTTGTTTTACTTTCTTTACAATTTATCTATTGAAATGTTTATATTACTCTGGTAATTGACAGAAAATTCTACTTTAACTGCATAAAATCACAGCCTTTCAAATCGTATTAAAGCTGCCTTTGTCAAGGTAAACATTTGATTGTCCTTTCCCCTGGTATTTAACAGTCGCTTAACTTCTCTCCACTTATAATTGAAGTAGGGCTTTTAAACGCTTTGTTAACACGTAATTTAAAAACAAATCATTGTATTGGCCTAAGCACAACAAGTTCACACACTCCAACACTTAACTGAACTCATCGAGCCACACACTTAGAGGTAAAGAGTCGCAACGTGGCTAAATCTGTGGCATCTGGCATCGATAATTGACACTGCAACTGACCACACAATGAACTTAGTTGCTGCTGCTATTAACTGGCTAGGAGTCGTTAAATTTTGTTAGCAATTGTGAACATTATTTTTAATAAGAGTCGCCGAGCTGCTCCATGCATTGCAATGTTTCTAAGCTTGGTCGCTGTGAGATAGAGAGAGAGAGGGGGGGGGCGATCTTCATGGCAAAGTGCTTACTTACGATACACTCTAAGCCACTTAACATGACTCAGTAAAGCCAATCTCATTAACAGGCTTTAATTTTGAAAACACACTTAAGTACTTTGGCTGCCTGGCCCTGCGACTCGCAACCTCGACAAATCACCGAAGCAGTTAGAGAGGGATGGGCAGACAGCGGCCAAGAGAGATAGATAGAGAGAGAGAGAGAGAGAGAGAGAGAGTCTCATCAAGCTCGTCGCCATTTAGTAGTCTACTTAACTCGTCTGAAGATGCTCCTGGCAGCGACAGCGACAGCGACAGAGGCAGAGGCAGAGAGCCAACAGCTTGAGCAGCCGTTTGAGTTTTGCTTTTCAGCGCAGCCATCAGAGTGAGAATGAGGACGACGACGACGACGAGGACGACTGGTGACAGCATTTGTTGCTCAGTTGAATGTCCTTCAGTCCTGCCCTTACCTTTGCTGTCCCAGCGCTCTGTCCTCTGTCCTCTGTCCTCTGCGCTGCTCAGTTAATGACGCAAAGTTCAAACAGGTACGAGTCCTGCCCGCATTGCCCGTGCTGTCCCGTTCCTTGGCCGTGGCCAACTCGCAACTCGTTCCTGGTGCTGACAGCACACACAGACTGAGCTGAGCGGCAACAACAAGAACAAGAACAAGAACAACGCTAACAATGGCACTGAAACAACAGAAATTAATTCTTGCAGCCTCGGCAGAAGAGTTGGCTCTAAGAGAGCGACTCATTAGGTTAACTGAGCATTGAGGCTTTGACTTTGCCTTGGCTCTCGAAGTGATTCCCTGATTTCTATGTGACATTTTGCTGAGAGTGCTAAGCACTGTCACCTCTTAGTATAGTTATCAATTATCTTTCTTTTAAATCTTTCTTTTCTTCAGCCTCGGCAGAAGAGTTGGCTCTAAGAGAGCGACTCATTAGGTTAACTGAGCATTGAGGCTTTGACTTTGCCTTGGCTCTCGAAGTGACTCCCTGATTTCTATGTGATATTTTGCTGAGAGTGCTAAGCACTGTCACCTCTTAGTATAGTTATCAATTATCTTTCTTTTAAGTTCTTTCTTTAGTTAGATTGTAGCTAGTATTATTCATTTATTATTCCTTTTCATCTTCATTTGATTGTTTTCTTTGTTCAACTCCTCAGGCACACTCTGAGTGGGCCACTCAGAGTCATCGCTTCGTCAAAACATTGTCACGTACTGTCGCCTCGAACAATATTTCCTTATAACAGGAAATTAATCCAAAACACATGAAATGCATTGCCAGCCGAAATATGGAATCTGGAATCTGGAGTGTGGAGTGTGGGGTTAATGTTTTAAGGTATTCCTGTTTTCATCTGCGAATATTTTTGCAATAAAAATTTCAATTTATTTTCGCCCGAGGCTGCAACAATTTTCTCCTAGCTGCGAGGGTTGCGTCTTTAATTTCCGTTCGGGCCTCGCAAGATTCAAATAAATATATATATATAGCTAAGTTGTCTGTCAACAAATGTCCAATTGACAGTTCGTGTGTGAAAATGTACATTGATTAGCGAAAGGAAATCAATTTTTAACTGCAAGAAGAACAAAGCAAAGCTAAATCCAACTGACTGGCATGCAAACCCATCGAGGTGGCGACTTGCCCCCTGGGAAACCCCAAGGAAATAGCCACGAGTTGAAAGGTCAGGGCAGGAGCCCAGCAGACTGGGATTGACCCTTGGCCCGCATGAGCCGCAGTCGCTTTTCCTTTTCTTTCCGAATTTCTTTTGCTTCAGCTGCCTTTTTCAGTGTTTTTTCTGTATGGAATGGAAGGGCATTTCGCTGTACTTTAATGTTTCTTAAACGAATCCACTTAAAACGTTTGATGTTTGCTGATCAAAACGAATCTAAGCTCGAATGCTTTAGGTAATTGGAGGCAAAGGCCCGCCCAACGCACCCAATACCTTGTAATACACAAAAATCGTTGCCAAAAAATGCAGATTGCAAAAAAAGAAAAAATAAATATATTTGTTGCGTAATATTTTCTAAGAAAACACTAATGGAGAGAATTATTTTTAATTATACAGAAAAGATACGAACAAGCAGTTAATAATGTCTTATAATTTCAACTTTGGCCTTAATTCTTAAACAAAATTCTTCAATTTCTGTGTGTAAATAATTTGTATACTCTGAATATTTCTAACAATCGTTTAATCAATGAGTGAACAAGCAGCGCTGTAGTTGTGTACTTGCTTCCAGGGTATCTACTAGACAATTAATGCTTCTAATATAACTTGTTCTATGCACTAATATTACACAATGAAGCACTCAGCTCACAGCTGCAGTAATTAGGGCAGTCTCAACAATCAGTTCATTCGAGTGGCGAAGTCATTCGCAATTGCTTTCAACTCGGGCTGCCCCCATAATATGGCCAATTTAACCAGAATTCGATTCACTTCAATTGACTCATCCATAAAAGCGTGCAGTGTTATTATGCAAATACAATGATATCATTATAAGCACATTGCTTACACTTGTAATGGCTGACAAGTTTTCAACACTGAGGAACAAAGGCATCTATTATCAATCAGTAGACAGACGTCTATGCATAGAAGCAGTCGATGAGAGCAGACAGTTTCCAGGGATTTCAATTTGGTATCAATTTTCATTGATTTTGTAAATTGCCTAAGCAATTTATACAATTTCAAATCACAAAATAGGCTACAAAAGTTCTTGTGTGTGGCCTTGAATTGTCAGCGAGGGGTAGAGTTAACAGTGCTACTGCTACTGTTCTGCTGCTGCTTGTCTAACAGTTTTCTGTTATGTTGCAGCAACCCCAGTTTGTGTATTCCATTGACTGTTCCCAGCTAACAGGGGCTGTGCTAGCTAACAGGCATATGTTACTGTCTAGCAGCCATGTTAACTTGGCGAGTTTGCACTGGGGAGTTTAACAGTTAACAGTTTTATAGCAGCTGTGAAGGTGGCCATCGCTGTTAATGTTAAATGCACACGTAAATAACATAAATCAAACAGCTACGTTAACAGCTCCCCAAACAATGTCGCTTGAGAGCTGTTCAGTGTTTTTGGCCAGCAAGAGAGTTCTTTGGGCCACAGAAAGAAACGAAAAGAATTAATTTATATAAAAATCTTCTATAATGTTTCTTAGATGTTAGTTTGCATATAATTGACTTTGATTTTCCGTTAGTAATATTAATAAAATTGCAATAATAGTAACTGCAAAAGATGTAACTGGGCCTGGCAAAGTGTATCCTTGGCGTCCGGTTAGTTGGCATTTAAAGTTGGAGTCTAGGTCAGAGTCTGGACATTTAATAGAAATGTAGTTCAAGTATTTGAATAGGTGAAAGGGGCAAGTAGCATGGGACAAGGGGCATGGGGCAAGGGGCATGGGGCAAGGTTGGTTGCCATTTCGATAATTAAATGGGTGCACAGTGTGTGTGTGTGTGTGTGTGTGTGTGCAAGTTGTGCGCCATTAGTGGTAAAATGTTGTACATTTTTATAGTGAACTGGAATTATGCAAATTGAACCGCAAAAGCGCTTTTAAAATGTTTTAAGTGCATTTGCATGAATATATTTTGGGTGGAAGCACACACACACATGCACACACACACACATGCACACAAGCAGACAGAGAGAGCATGTGTGCAAGTGTATGCAATGTGTGTCAACCAATTTTAGTAAATTCGAAATTGTAAGCGACCTTCTTGGCCCCAGGGCCGGGTCGAATGTTAAGCCGAAGGCTTTTAGCTGAAGTCTCATTTGCCAAATGCACAAAAAACCCAAATCGACAAGTAATCTGAGAAGCACACAGATGTGTATGTATATGTATACGAATTTGGCATTGTTATGATTGCGATTTTAATATATTGTTGTATTTTCTTGTTTCTCTTATTATATTGTTGACTCGGAGCAACTAATTGAAGTGCAGCGAAGCAGAATCGTTTGCCAATCTCTGTGATAAACCATGCAGAATTGTACTGCGAGGCGTAAATTAAAAATATGTAAGGCGATGAGCAAGAGGAAGCCATTCGAGGAGAAGATATGCAGAGCTTCAGAGAGAAACAGATACAGACAGAGAGAGACAGATAGAGCGGGAGTGGGAATGAGATAGAGAGATGCGCTTGTGTTGATTAAATTCAGTATCAATCAAAAGTTTATGGCCTCAAAAGTCAGAGTAAGATTTGATGGATTTTCAAGGCAAAGTTGTGGCCCCAGGCGAGACTTGGCCGTTGCGATTGGCATTAGCATTGGTATTGGCATTGGTATTGGTATTGGTATTGGTATTGGATATTGGGAATGCGACTGGGATTGGGATAGGGATTGGCATTGGGATTGGGAATCTGAAGGAAATCATCGACAATGCTGTTGCTGCTGCTTGATTGCTTGCCACGTTGATATCTTTATATATCGGTTCCTTGTATTTGTGCAGCTTCCTCGACTTTACGCTGGACAGTGAAGGCGGAAACGGAAGCGAGTCTGCAGTAGCAATAGCAATAGCAACAGCAATAGCAATGGCGGCAGCCGCTCAATTTGGTAATGAAGTCCTCCTCGTGCTCGTCCTGTGCACCTCCTTTTTTTGCCGAGTCTGTCTCCCTCTCTCTCTCCCTCTCTCTGTCACTCTCTCCCTCTCCCTCTCTCTCGCTGTCTGCTTCTTATCATCCATGTCCTTGTCGTTGTCGTCGCCGTCCTGTCCTCTGCTGTCCTGTCCTGCTTTATTATGTTTTCTTTTGGTGCTGGCATAACAGGAAAATCATTAGGCCACGCCGATTTGGCGCTCTGATTGCACTGCACTCGAAGCTGTACAAGCGATCAGAGGGGGAGCGCACGATGGAGAGGGGGGAGCAGCAGCAGCAGCGGCCATTGGCGCCACATTCGTGTTGCAACTGCAACTGAAGCAGAAGCAGCAGCAGAAGCAGCAGCAGTTCAGCAATTTACTGCCGCCGCATTTACTGCAATTAATTAAATTTTTCCTTCGATGCCCCGGCAAAGGGCATGTTGTTCTGACGCCCCTCCCCCTCTGACCGGCTGCCCCTTGCCGTCTTCTGCACCTTCCTGTCTGCCTTGCAACTGCATGCGGCTTTAATAAATTTATTTAAAATCTCATTTAGCGTTTAGCGCGTTGCCGATTGCAGGATTATCTTCAATTTTATTCCCACTGAGACACTACAGAGGTATTTGAAATAGTCTGCAATTAAAATATATAATAATAATATTAAGGATCAATTTAGATGCCAAATTCAACTGACTAAGAGTTCAAGTAATATCAGTTATCTAAGAGAGTTAATTTAATATTTTCTTAAAGCAAACGAATACACAAAGTAATCGAAGTCATTTACTTCCAATGAGAATCATGATGGATTAGAGGCATTTTAGGTTCTTATATGTTACATAGGGTATCTGCTAGTCACATGTACATATGTATAGGTATATGTATTGTGTGTGAGTTGCATTTTCGTTGCCCGTCTGGCAAATAAATCACGTGTACTTATTTATTTAATTAGACTAACTTCTTACAAACGAATAATAGACACATACACACAAATTGACTGTCTGACATGCCACGAGATTGATTAGCCCAGTCACAGGCTTTGCTTTGCCACAGCGAGTGTGTGTGTGTGCGTGTGTGCGTGTGTGAGTGTGTGTGTGTGTGTTGATTGTTTTTGCTTTTGCTTGTGGATTGGTGTAAATTGTGCATGGAAATGTAACTTCTGCCTCTGGCTGCTGACGTTATAAATCACCGGAGAAAAGCGACAACTACAAGAACAACAACAACTACAACAACTACAACAACAACAACAATGGGAACAACAGCAAGGAGTACAATAGCAACAACAACAGTTACAACCAATTTCACATGGCAGAAACAACTTGAACTCATTAATGTAAGTGATTTTTCTTGCGGGCGCTGGCTTAGGCAGTCAGTGCAGGGGGTGTGATTGGTGGGAGGGGTGAGGAATAGTGTATCCACGTCATAGAGAAGAAACGAAATCATCTTTTAATTTCAATTGATTTTGCTTGTTGCCATTGCAAACTGATTGATTGCACTGTTTTCTTATGAAAATTCCAATGAACCTCCCGCTCCCTCCACTCGCTCTGCACCATCTTATCCTTTAAGTAATTGCCATGGTCGTCCCCCTGCCCCTTGACCCACTCTACAACTGTATAATCTATTCTGCTGCCAAGCCAATTAAATGTTAGTGAGAGTAAATTCAATGTGTGCCAAGGCATTCGCCTTTGTTGCAGTTTCTTTGGTGTAGTTCTATGTCTATTGGGATCTTTTATTTAACTAAATTGTGATTTGTGCTTAGAATGTTAAGAATGTTAAGCATATTTGAAGCATCAATTCTTTGCCTCATTTAGTGAATTGCACAGTTTCCACTCGTTTAAGGCAGGAGCACTGCAGACTGTCGTCAAATGTGAAAAGCTATGCGTTCTGCAACAGCTTCACCTGATACTTTGCTCTGGTGTCCAATGGCCAACAGCATGACATCAGGGGGGACTGTGGTGCAGGGGGGAACTAAAAGTGTCACTTGAAAGTGTCTAACGCTTGCCACATCCAGCATATGCGTTCATTTTGACAATGGCCCCGTTTGCTGCTAATTGAATCTCAGCGCGCGACGGCGGAAACGGAAATGTCAATGGCAGCTTAAAAGTGGCGACAGCATGTGCGTGTTCCCCTCTCTCTTTTTCTCTCTATCCCTCTCTCTTTCGCTCTACATTTATATATGTATGTGTGTGTGTGCGTTATACCTCTAATTGAATATTGAACGAGGCTTTTAGCATTGAGTTTATTAGCGACGCCTAAAGTGCCGCTCGCAACTCCACAATTATGCAACGCGGGCAACAACAACAACAACAGCAACAACAACGAGTGACGCCACAAGCGAATTAATCAATTCTTGGCGACTTCATTAGCAAATGAAACGAATGAAAATTAGTAGAAGAGATACAAAAAAATAATAACATTCGATAGCCATCATTAAGTTAATTACAATATGGATGCAATCAATGCGAATTCAATTTTTACTTCAACTAAGTGCAACTACAACGACGGCAACAACTGATGTTGCAACTGCCACAAAGACAGCTTTTTAATTGCATTTACATGTCCTGCGGGTCAATTGCGTTTGTTTTTGCTCTTGTTGCGTTTTTCCTGCAGTTGTTGTTGCAGTTGTTGTAGCTGTTGTTGTTGTCACTGTTTATGCACTGGCATTTTCCTGGCCTCGCAGTTTATTAGACTGTGCGTGTTGTGTCCGTGTGTGTGCGTGTGTGTGTGTGTAGGCGTGTGTATGTGCGCATACATGTTTGCTTAACTTTGTGTTCTTTTGTACGGCCCCGAGGCAGCTGCCAAATGACAAGTACAAACCGACAACGTCGATGACAAAGCAATGTAATTATGAGCTATTTTAATGGTCTTCAGGTCAATGAGCAATGCTCAGCAAAGAAGCCAAAGTAATCCAATCGGATGACAAGTTTTGTGTGGAGCTGGTTTAACTTGCCGACACCCTGTAGGCGCAGAGCTTGACCTACAGGCAGTTGGAGTTCTTCAGTCTCTCAGTGCTTCAGTCTCTCAGTCTCTCAGTTCTTGCTCCTGCCAAAGCGACTCGCTCACTTTGCTGTATTCAATTTGAAGTGATTGTAATTTAAAAGTAAAATTTCAACTGCTGAAGCTAGTGAGCCAACGCTTAAACAGTTTTAATTTGCACAGGGTAACTAGTTAAACTACTTATTACATTATTATCACTCGACTAAGAGTAATCTGATGTGAACTGACTTGAGATTCCCAGCCATTCACAACAATTATGGAGTGTATTTCCATTATCAGTATTAATATAACATAGGACATTATCCAGTTGACAGGTTCAGGGCATCATTAAGTCGGCTGACAGCCACCTGGACAGGTCGGGACATGTCGAGACAGATCGGGACAGGTCCAGTGCAACGACGACGAGTGCTCACTTGGACAAGAAGTGAGCCGTGCTGTGCCGTGCATTAACTTTAATTGACATGTGGCCATCTTTGGTTATCTTAGTTTATGAGTTTTGTCAGCTTTTGAAATAACGATGACATGTTTGCAATATGTGAATTTTATTCTCTTCTATTTGCTCGGTTTGTTTAGTTGGCGCTGATTGAAGTAGATTCGACTGGAGTGGGGATTCGTGTGGAGTGGATTGGATTGGGTGGAGTGGAGTGGAGTGGAGAGGAGATTGGGTGGCACATTGTGACCAGACCTGGGACACATTGTCATTATTCCGCTTGTCGGCGCGTCGAAGGTCGAATAAAATCGATGGAGTGTCTTTGCTATGACTTTGGGGGAAAGTATTAACCTTAAAATTAATGGCCCAGAAAGAATCTCGTTTTCTTTCTCTTTCTCTCTTGCTCTACTTTGAATAGAGCTTTTGTTGTTCATGTGGATGTTGTTGTGCTTGTTGTTGTTGTTGTTTTGGTCGTTGTTGTTGCCATGGGATGAAGGGCCAAATCCAAATGTGTCTTTAACTTGAATACTGCGACGGCTCTTGCAGAAAGTGCCGCGACTATGAGTTGGCAGCAAAATACATTTGCTAGGCATGCCAAACAGTGACATCGCACATGTATTTACACACACACACACACACACACACACAGGCACACACATTAATGTACACATAAGCACTTGCGTAAATATATCAATAAAAAGGACTTTCAAACGATGGCACTCAGAATGTTTTAATTCGCAAAGGAACTGTCGAAAGTCGAGCATCTCTAAGAGACTGGACATACCCTGGCAGGATTTGATTATGATTTCAATATCTTATGATAGCAGTAAGACAACTTCTTACGCTTTAAATTATTATTGCTTTGATACTGGAGTTGTATCAATTGTTAAAACCTATCATATTATTAAAGAGCTTTGATTGCAATTAGAAATGTTATGACTTTACTTACTCGCAACACTTATACACTCTGCTCACACATACCTCAACTGCAGGGTATTAAGACCTTCCCTGCCTGAGCCTGGGCCTTAGACACACACCAGAAGATACACACTCTCGCACACACGTGTGTGTAACACATATCATCGTTAATATTGCGCTGTAATGAGCATTTATCTTGGCTATTACTATGTGTAACTGTGTATTCAGATGGAGCAGTGTGCATAAATGGAATATTGTATCTTTCTCTCTCTCTCTCGCTTTCTCTTCAGCTTGCTGCATCTGCATCTCTCTGTTGCTCCTGCTATAATACCCAGAGTAACCCAAAGTTACATCCGACTGCATGCGCCTGGATTTTCGGATGAGTTTCTCGGTGAGCTTAGCATGTTTAGCGTACGGTTCGTCGGTTCCTTGGTTGCCCTAATTTCTCCCCCCTCCCCCCACCCACAGCACCATTGCCATTGCACAACATTGCACAAATTAGTTGCATACATTTTGGCCAACTGTCTGCGAATATGCCAAAATATTGCTAATGTACTTTTCTGATTACAACAATGGAGCTCCACGATTAGTTGTTGAGTTGAAATCTCGAATTCATTCTGATAATTGGCAATTCCATTATTAAAAGTGCTTGAATTTATAATCGCTAGGGGAATTAACTGGAATTTGTTGTATTCTTTCAGATGTATGCTTCGATTCAATGAGTTTCTCTTCCGAAATTGCGAATTAAATAAGTTGATTAAGCGATGCCAAGCAAATGCGGGTTGAAAGTCTGCAAAGAGAATATTTTGTAAATATTTTGTAAATAATTTGTAAATATTTTATAAGCTGCCATTAAGTGTCTCTCTGGCTGTGACTTGTCTTACAATCTCTTGCAATTTAGTCAAAATTATTAGCTGGAAGACCTAAGAGGGCAGGGGAGGCACTGAGGTCGGAGGTGGGTGGCTTGTGTAATGGCATTAAGTGAGGCATGATGAACTCTCTCTCTTTAAGTGCTGATCTATCTCTCTCTCTCTCTCTCTCTCTCTCTCTCTCTCTCTCTATCTCTCTTACTCTCTCTCTCTCTGTCTCTCTCTCTCTCTCACTCTCTCTCCCACTCTCTCTCTCTCTCTTTCGCTCTGTCTGGCATTTCAATTAGAGCACATTTGCCTACCGCGCCAAACTTATCGCTTATCGCGCTCTGCTCTCCGATATCGCCAATGCTCTCTAGGCGGGCATAAAACAAACAAATGATGCGAAAAGCTGCTAAAAGGCTTTTAAAATGTACTTAAAATTCAACAATGACAATCACGTCACATATCGTATTTATTTATTTCCCCCTTTTCGGGCTGCCGCACAGCGACCCAATGGATTCACTCGCTTCGTTCTTTTTATGAATCAATGGCATCGCTTGAGCGATGGGGAAGATGTTTGGCAGAGGTTTGTGAGAGGTTTGGCAGAGGTTTGGGGTTGGGATGGGGCTGGTTAGGTGGCTGGTCGGGTGACTGCAAATCTCATGTTAATGCGGCGTCTGCTTTAGTGCCGCTAAAGCGGTTAAATAGCGTAAAAGTTTGCGATAAAATGTTATTCAAGTCAAGTTCTTTCATTTTCGGGCGGCTTTCGGTCTGTGGCAAGTGGCAAGTGGCATGTGGCAAGTGGCATGTGTAGGAGGTAGTTTTTACGCTCGCTTGGCTATTGGCCATTTGCAGGCACTGCTCCCGCTGCTCCTGCTGCTCCTGCTGCTGTCGCCTACCAATCACGTGATCCGGCAAATAGGCAATCAATGGCAGCCATTAGAGCAGTTCCCCCCTCCCCACTCAATTGCTGTACAGTTTTATGATCCATGTGCTTGGGGGGATTATCATTTATTTATATTTATTTTTTTGTTCTCCGCTTGCTTTGCTCGGCTTGAGTTGCTGCTTTTTTGCGGGTTCAGGTCAATCGGCTTCTGGCAGCAAACGATTTTTAACGGCTTAATAGCCGAAATTCAATACAATTTTCCACTTGCCCGAACTTTTCCGATTCTCCTGCAGCAACTGCAGCGACTGCTGACCCTGTAAAGCTTGCGAAATGGCGAAATGGCGAAATTCATGCAATGAAATGCAATGTTCGACTATTTCTGAAGTCTGTTTGCACTTTTTGTGTGGTTTCCATCTTCTGCCAGCAAATACAAATATTTTAAATATTTTTCAAACACCCTCTGCTGAAGTACCCAAAGGGTAGTTACATTCAACAAATCTCATCGCATCAGAGTGTTATAGAGTGTTGAATACATGTGAAAATCTATTTACTTATCTATTTATATATTTTTAAAATTTACAATTAGTTGCATTTCGATTTACCAGGCATCTGCTAGTCGAGCTGCCTTCATTATTACTCCATCTGGTAGTTACCTCAAAAAGCTCTCATCAGAGTGTTATAGGGTATTAAATAGATGCGAAAATCTATTTACTTATTCTCAAAATCTACAATAAGTTGTACTTCGATTTACCAGGCATCTGCTAGTCGAGCTGCCTTCATTATTGTTCCATCTGCTTCCATCCTCAAGCAAATCTCATCGCATCAGAGTTTTATAGGGTATTGAATAGATGTGAAAATCAATTTACTTATCTATTAATATTCTCAAAATCTACAATTAGTTCTATTTCGATTTACCAGGCATCTGCTAGTCGGGCAGCCTTCATTATTACTCAATCTGGAAGTTACATTCAACAAATTTTATCGCATCAGAGTGTTATTGGGTATTGAATAGATTTGAAAATCTATTTATTTATCAAAAAATATTCCTAAAATTTACAATTAATTGTATTTCGATTTATTTTCGATAATAGTATTAATATTGAATAGATGTGAAAATCAATCAATTAATATTCTCAAAATCTAAGATTAGTTGCATTTCGATTTACCAGGCATCTGCTAGTCGAGCTGCCTTCATTATTGTTCCATCTGCTCCCATAAAAAAGTCAACCGAAATGGAAATTCAAATGCACATGTTTGAGTTTACTGCGACTACTGACACTCTAACGCAGGCACACACACACCCAAACACACACACGCACACACGCACACAGGTGTCTAATGGCCGGTCACCTGTCACTGTCCCCTCTGGACACAGCGAGAGGTGGAGAGGGGGCTTCAAAATGCAAATGAAAATTCGCTTTAAAAGTGCCGCCTCACAGATTTTTGTTAACCAAGCGAAATTCAGCCGTTAGCGTTAGCCACTCACTAATTTGGCCCATCGAAAAAGGAATATAACAAACGAAGAGAAATAGCGAAAAATGCGAAAAAAGAAAAGGAAAAAACTGTCAGACGAGGCGTGGCACATCATGAATTTTCATGTACTCCGCTCTGAAGCTGACATCCTTGCGAGAATGTGCAATTTTTTACGTGTTCTCATAACAAAATGTCAGCGATTCGTTGTCTCATGTATGAAAATTGAGGATCCACAATTTATAATGCAAATGTCAGACCCTAGCAGTGGAAAGAGGGTGGTGGGTGGAGTGGGTGGAGAGGGGACTGCCAGCGGGGGCGTAACGCAAATTGAATTAAATTTCCTTAAAACTTCACCTCACCAAGTTCAAAGTTTAATTAATTTTCTTTTGTTTGGCGCTAATTAAATGATTGAGTTTCGTATTTAGCCATGCTTGCGTGCACAGCTCAACCCCCCTCCTGAAAGAACCTACATTCTGGAGTGGGAAGGTGTTGGAGGGGGGGGGGGGTGTAATAAATCATTAGTGTACCCTTTGAGCACAAAGTTGCCCGCTAGTTGCGCCGGGGCCGCCGCCAGGTGATTGATGAGCCGCAGCACGGTGTGTGCAACCTGTAGGCTCTTTTCCGCACGCTTCAAATGTAAATAAATTTTCATTTTTTGTTCAACATTTCAACTATTTCCGTCTCGCTTCCTCCTCGGGGCAGCTTAAAATCAATTATTTGGTGCCTTTTTCTGTTGACAATGCGATTTTAAATGCTGCACAGCAGGTTCAAGTGACATGTGAACCACTGAAAGATTATAAATAGCAAGCGAAGAGTCAATTTGCAATTAACAGATACCCTGTACTGTAGATCAAGTTAGCCTTTGCATTGAGAATGAAGTCAACTATTGAATGGGTTGTTCAATATATCACAGGGGATCTGGTTGCGAGTGATCGACTGAGTGAAGGTGATGTACACTGTTTTGATAGAGTAGAAAGACTCATTCACGCACTCACAGTTGGTGCGAACAGATACCCTCAAGTAACCCCAGAAGTTGCAATGAGAATGAAGTCAACTATCAAATAGAAGGGAATCTAGTTAAGAGTGATCGACTAAGTGAAGGTGATAGAGTAGAAAACTCATTCAAGCACTCACAGTTGGATGCGAATTGCAATTGGAATACCCCAAAAAAAGAGCACAGGGTATTTCCAAAGCGAACTCAACAATTCTGCAAAGAGTTGCTCAAACTAATAATCACTCAAAGAGCTTTTCTATAAGCTAGCCGCTTGCATTTGCAGAGTATGTCTGAGTCTGGCATCTGCGCATTGGCGAATTTGTGAAATAATTGATAATTTAATTGTTGTAATTTATATGGCTTTCAGTCATTGCTTTAATACAGTTGTTCAAATTAAATTCAATTAACTTCGAAAAGGTGTCAGGCGAACCTCGAAAGTTATTTAAATCAGGTTGAATTATCTAACGCCTTCTGGGGGGAGCGTTAATTAATAGCATCCACAACAACAACAACAACAACAACAACTTGGGTGTGTGAGTGTGTGTGGTTGAAATATGCACATATTAAGTACGATTCGCAATTGTATATCTGAAATCGCTGGCCAAAACTATTGTCCGTGCGACCGCCAACCAATGCAAACTATTGAAATATTAGCCAAGACTCCATTTGAGCACGTCCATGTGTGTGTGCATGTGTGTGCGTGTGTGTGCGTGTGTGTGTCTGGGGCTCATTTAAAATTAATTAATATTATGAAAACGCAATGCACAGCTGCGGTGCCTTTGTTGGGGGCTCACCACGATCGCCTACAAACAGCCGTGTCACAATAATTACAACATTTTTCAGCACATTCACACTCACAGTCGCAGAACAAAGGCCTTGGGGGCATTGTTGTACTTGGGAGTATTGCAGTTTTATGAAACTTAAATTGTTGCTAATACAAAGCGAGACAATGGATCGCAATGGAATCAGATAAGCATTAATTATGTTGACAAAACCATTGAATGAGTTATTATTTAATTAAACCGATTTAACATTATTTATTTGCCTACTTCAACTAAAGTTTAGTGCAGAACTCACGTCGCTTGCGAGCTGAAATCCTATTAAATTAAAGCAGAGATCCTATTAAATTATATGAAAGTGGAGACAGTTGACAGTGTAAAATCATATAATTATTATTATTAATTATTATTATTATTATTATTAATATTTAATAACATAACAAATGCATATTTTATACTCAATTGTGCTTACTGTATAATTTTAGACTTGCGAAATAATTGTCGGCAAGTGTGATATTTGAGAGTGACGTATCACTCAGGTCTTGATCGGGTATATGTATGTGTGTACATATTCACACTCCTGTGTACACATATATCTATGTCTCGCTCTCGCAAATGTAGTCACAGCAAAGTGATTCAATGCAAAATGTTCTTTTCTATTCACTTTCTTTTGCTGAGTATCCTAATGATTTCTGGACCAAACTTAATGCAATTTGTAGATATATTTCTATGTAACGAGCTGCCTTTGTGCACAAACTCAATATATCACTGTACAGGGTATACAAATAGCCATGGTTCTATACACATTTGAGGACACTGCGTGAGTTCCTCACAAGAATTGTTTAACTATAGAGAGTGTGTAAGAAGCGCTTACATCTATTTATCTATCTTTAGTTTTAGCTTTAATGTCGCGGCTTTGCGGCATTTAATCTTTATTAAATTCGTACAGTTTTTATGCTTTTTATGCTCGTTGAGTATTTTTTGAGAGTTGGCTATAAATTTTGTTGTTTGCCGCTAAACGAAAAGCGAAACATTTGGCGCGGACATTTTCCGAAGAAGTTTCGCCAAGCTAAGCGAATGATTTATGTTGGGAAAGCTGCATTCGGTGGCATTAAAAGTGTTTAATAAAGTACGTGGGCGAAGGAGTTGGTAATAAGCTGCGATACGTTAAGGCAACACACGACAATTTTTGATAGAGTTCGAAGGTAGAACTCTGAAGAAAAGAGATTGGAAATGATTGGGTAAAATAAGAAAATATTATAAATTATGAATTATCAAAAAGCGATTGCACTTCAAACAGAAAACAGCAAAAATCAGATTGAGAAACCCCTAAGAAACACCTACTTAAGCTTCTGCTGATACCAATTGATCTATTCACAAGCAGATTGGGAGGACGAGCAGCTGCGGGTCTTCAGGCCACTAATCACTACGCAAGGTGAAAGGTCAACATCAGTTTAGTTCTCACTCAATAATGTGTACAGGGTAGCCCTGCGCCAAGCAGTTTTGAGAAACACATTACTTGCTTGTTATTGATATTATTGTGTCGTTTGAATACAATGGTGATTAATCAAGCGAACGCCTTAAGTCAATTTCAACAGATTGATTCGAATTTGTTGTGCAAACCTAACGCATGACACGCTCAACACCCAACGCCCCCCTACCCCATCATTGGCACCTTGATGGGCAACAGAACGACAAACCGACTAACAGACAAACTGACAAGCCGACTCAGACGAGCCCGTAAGTCGCCTGGGCTTGGCATTTTAGTTTGGAAACACGCAAAAGGCAGCGGCACGTGCAGAGAAGACACTCAAAGTGAGACACACAAGCTCACATCTTATTGTAGATGTGCCCCACACATGCCCCACACATGCCCCAAGCATAGCCCAGCACTCGGAATGCTCTAGCTAAAGCCGAAGCTGAAGCTGATGCTGAAGCTGATGCTGATGCTGATGCTGAAAGCAGCCCAAAAATTTATTGCATCAATTAAGTTGGACATGTTAATTGCGTTAAGTTGAACATGACGCACACCTGAAGGCGCCACACTAACTGTAACTCTGACTGTACCTCGTGTGCGTGTGTGTGTGTGTGTGTGCGGCCGTTTGTGAGATTGTGTGTGACAATGACAACGACAACGCTAACAAAGCAACGTCAAAAGCTATAGAAGCTATTTTCACATTGATCCTTTGATTGCGATTTGCCACCTGGCGTGGCATGCGTCTACGTGTTGGTAAGTGTGAACGTTATTTCAATTAAACTACAAGTTATTGGCGCAGACATAAAGGAATTAGTTTTGGGGCCAATCGATGGAGTTGCCTGGCTAGCAGATTGCCTGTTTATTTTCAAGAGCTGCAAAGCCTTTTTAGACTCTGTACTTGCCAAATACATAGTCTTCTAGGTTTGACGAAATCGAAATGTGCGTAACAGGCAGAAGGAGACGTGGCAGACCCTGTAAAGTATATATGTTCTGGATCAGCATCTGCAGACGAGACGATATAGACATGTACGTCTGTCCGTCTGTCTGTCTCTGCGTCTGTATGAACACCTAGATCTCAAAGACTCTAAGAGCTAGAGTTACCAAATTTGGTGACAGCACTTGTATAGCGTGCAGGCAGATAGAGTTTGTTTTAGATTTTTGCCACGCCGTATTTCTAGAGCTACAGACTTCAGATATATGATACTATATATTTATTTATTTATTTAATGTCGACTAACAGCAGTCGACCCAAGTAAAAATCAAACTCTTATGATAAGTAAATTAAAAATAATTACAAATTAAATTTAAGTGTAAAAATGAGTTTAAAATTTAAGTTTAAAATAAGATTAATTTAAATTTAAATTTAAAATTTCAAATCTGGGGAAATCAAAAAGCGTTGATTGATCCAACATTTGTTGCGGGGATTGGGGAAACCCAGAAAAACCCAATCAGATCACAAAGTATATAAATGTAGTTAGTGTATACTAGCTAAATAGTTTAGATTGAGCAACTTGATACTGGGAAGAGAGGACTCTGAGCTGAATACATGAAAAAATTTATTATAATCAGCACAGAGTACTCGAAAAGGTTCTGATATAATCTGAATATTTACGTTTTCTAAATTCCTTTCAATGTATGTGCTTAACTGCCTGACTTGTTCTAGTAGAATTCGATCTATCGTCGAAATTAACATCTTAAATAAACAAAGAAAGCGAAGCGAAAATTGTAGTTTTAAATGCATCTGAGATTTCTGGGAACTTCTGATTAAGAGGCACTCCATTTTATAGACACTAATTTAAATTGTTCTATTCTTCGATTTCGCATGATTCAAAAGAACAGCAAATACTCTCTTCGTTTGCTCTGCTTATGAGAAACGATCTGTCTAACCAAAATATTACTCTTTACACTACAGTCTCGAAATGTTCCCTATATGAACATTTGGCGGCTAGGCTCCTTGTCATGTGTGCCAAAACAAATGGTTATAGGCTTCAAAATGCTCTTAGAATTTCTTTATCGATCTATTAGCGAAGTTTGTAATCTAATTGAGCTGCAGAAGGTGTAGATAGAATGCTAAACAGATAGACAGATGGGCGATCGGTTCCCGTAACTGATCAAGAATACAAATACTTTATTGAATCTGCTACGCCTTTCTCCTTATGTTACATCCACTTGCACGAAGCTATAACTCCCTTTTCTCTACATTAAAAATGCGCAGAGAGAACCTAAAATTATCCAGGTTACACTTCATCTACTTTAATTTCCCTCTACTTGATCAAACTTCTCACAATTTCTGTTCACTGGGTATATCAAATTATTTAAAATTACTTGACCTGCTCATAAAAACGCTTGAGAATGTGTGCAGAACAGTTTATGGCCTAGAATGCCACTCACAAATTGCACAATGAGTTTCATGGCTGTGCGGAGCTACTAAACCTATATTAAACACTTTTTGGAAGACCAAATTATTTTGGGGGCAAAAGCTTACCGCTCAATTTGGCCATAATAATAATATAAGGGTCGGTCAACTAGATACGCCCAGCAGGGCACTTGCTTCTCTTGCAGCTGAGCTGAGCTTTTTGTTGTTGTTATCATATTTGTGGCTATCTGCCTCAAACTGAATGTATTATTTCTGCTTGTTGTCATTGTTTTTGTTTCTGTTGTTGTTTTTGTTATTGTTATTGTTGTTGTTTTGTTGTTGTTGTTGTTATTGGCTGCGGCTGCTGCTGTTGATGCTGCTGCTGCTGATGCAGTACTGTTGGACGTGACTGCAACACTAAAAACGCATGCAGCGAGTCAAACAGGCTGTCAGGAGCTGTTCACAAGGACCTGCCAAACTACATGACATCGAAAATAGTTTTTAGGATCTCATTTTGCTCATTTCCTAATCTCTCGTTCGTAGCGTGTTGTCAACTCATGTTGGCAATTTGCACCTGTGCGTTTCTTTGCTGAGGAGCCGCAGCTTACATGAGTATAACAAATGTGGCATGTGACAGCTGGAGTGAGGGGGACAGCACAGGCAGCAGAGGACATTGTCGGGTAGCTGTGTGCGGAATGCCAAATGCGTTTATGACTTGTGGCATGTCTGTCCCTTGCCAAATAAATCAAATGCAATCAACAGTCTCAGCCGGGATCACAGAGCTTATCAAGCACGTGGTCATCATAGCCAGAGGCGTCTCCTGCTCTGTCCATTATATCAAATGCTTAGCACCTGCCCTAGCACCCTTTCCCCTCCCTCAAAGCAAATTCAATTTACCTTGCAATAGACCGCATCACAAATAAATGCAGTGCACTCACCAGGAATCCCGATGAATCTGATATTCCTATTGAAGAATAGAAATACTTATTACCGAGCACGATACGTGGACATGTGGCAACAGTATGAATGTCTCCAGCTAGCTCAATAGTTGGTAGACCTCATTTAATCAAGTTAATACGAGGGAATGCGAGTTGCATTCGCTTAAAGGACACTTTTTACTTTGGCACGAACCATGGAAATGCTTCACATTCTGTTTGAGATTCGAGTCTGCTTGAAAGCACTGAGGAAGCAATAACTGAAGGGACAAACTGGACTGTTAAATGAACGACTAATTGTTATCCTAGAATCAGATCTAAGTAAATAGTCACACTCAAAACAGAGGAATATCTTAATCGATTGATAGATGAATACAGAAATGGACATGGGAGCATAGCGACAGAAAGTGAAATAGACAGACAGACAGTCAAAGTGACAGTTGAGCACTTGGATTGACATGCGATGTGTCAATCTCTGCTCGCATTTTCCAGGGTATTTCAGTGTCTTAAAGCTCAGCTGTTGCTACAATTGTGTGTATATGTATATGAGTAAAATGAGTGCGACTGGCCAGTCCAATAGTTGACTTTGATTGCTTTGCCCCGATTTCTGTTTCTTTCTGTTTAGTTGGAATTCATTTATATTTTTTTACTTTGGCAAGCTTTGAATTTTCTTAGATTGTTTAGGTTTCGATTGCACAGAGAAAAGCGAGTTGCACAATCTTTTCGCAATACTTTTGCTCTCATTTTTTTAATTTTTGTAAAATACAAAGCAAATGTGTGTTCCATAAGCAAACGTGTAAGGAGAGAACGAGCGTATCCTGGAGTGTCCTGGAGTGCGTCCCAAAAGCGCAGCGAGTGTTGCCTTGTTTTCAGTCCCTTGACAGCATTGACAGTTTCGACAAAAAGCTATGGCCAAAACAAAACGAAAAGAAATTGCAAAAAATATACGCTGCAAAATATGAGAAATACCCTCTCAGTATATATTTATGTATCAGTGTGTTGGTGTGCTGTGTGCTGTTGTGCTGGTGTGTGTGTGTGTTTGATGCTCTTGTATTTTATTGAAATTGATATTCTTGGATGCGAATGCATTTGCGCCAGCATATTACTTTTATTATACGTTGTAGTTGCCCTACTCTGAGTGAGTATCTTTTTGGTGTCTTACTACTTTACTGCTCTGTCTCAAGTCTCCATCTCCATCTCTATCTGTTTCTTCTTTAATGGTGAAATAAATATTGAAAATGGCATAAGGGAATTGCAGACAATGGATTGCTGAGCCGCGACTAGCGATGCTGCAATGTTAATTCATATTGTCAGGTTCTAAGATTCTGTTTTTGCTTAAACTGTCAGGTAACATAAACAGGTTGAGTTTTTGACTCCTAATTGCTTTCATATTTAGCCGATCGATGCTTCCAGGTTCGAGTGCGCGACAAGTTAACTACAACATACCCAGTTAGGTCTGGAGTTCCTCAAGGAAGTGTCTTGGTACCTCTCTATACACAGCTGACCTCCCACTGCCCATAGATTTAGCACCACAGAAGGGACTGCTTGCATCACATGCTCATGATGTAGCGATTCTTTTCAGCTCTTCTTATGTCGATGCTTTAGAGACATGGGCAAATCAGTGGAATATCAAGCTCAACCCGTCCAAATGTGTCAACGGGTGCTTCACCCTCAGGAGAAAAACAACACCTCGACTTCAGCTGAACCATACTAACATCGCGCGAGAAAAGGAAGTTCGATACTTAGGTTTAACTCTAGACAGAAGACTGACCTTCAACAGGCACATCAAAAACATTGTCATCCGCTGCCGTTTGAGGCATTCTCAGACGTACTGGATGCTGAACAAACGAAGCAAGCTGTCATTGCTCCTATCTGGAGGTACGGCATACAAATTTGGGGCATTGCATCAGAAAGCCAGCGACACCGTATACAGGTATTTCAGAATAAGGCACTATGTGCAATAACAGGATGTCCGTGGTATATTAGAAACGGAAGGCTTCACTTGTAGATTGAGACGTTTGAAGAAGAAATACTGAAGCACAGCAGCAGATAAAGCGACAGACTGAGGAATCACGAGTACAGAATGGCTCGTGCTCTCCCAGATTGCCAGCCAATCACACGACTCAGATGCAGGAACATAGGACTCATACTGAGTTCCTAGTAAAGCTTGAAATATATAACTACATGCTCTCTTCCTGATGAGATGACGAAATATATAATTACTTTAGTTTGTGATATTTTTGTTAATTGTTATAATTAAGGCTCAACTGCTTCAATAAATTCTAAATAAAATTATTTAAAAATTTACTCCTAAAAGTATGCTACAGTGTCTAAACGTTTAGATATCTTATTATTTTTTTTTTATTTTGTTGAAAGTTTTTTCTTTCTTTTTATTTAGATTAATTAGCGTACTGCTACCACACGGCAGCTTAAACTAATTTTAAATCAAAAAGATAATACAATTGACTAACAAAGTGAAATATTTTCTATCATTAACAAAGAAGAATAATAGGTGACATGATTAACAGAACAGTGAGATTTACAATGGAAGAACGATATATTTACATTTCGACATAAACTTTTTAAGACAGAATTCTGGAAGGTAGATTCTGGGGGTGGTGTCTTTTAAGTCTCCTTTTTCCTCTGTATCGTATTAGTCGCCGTGCGAGTAAATTGGGATGAAGCTTATAGAGTTCATGGGAATTGATTGCCTGATGCAAAGGAAAATATTCGATCATAGTTTTTCCCTACAAGTGATAGTCATGTGGCATGTTAAGCAACTATTTCTCAGGACTCCCGCAATTAGGAGCTGCACACATGCCATGAAATTGAATACTTTAATTAGATTGTTGGTTCCAGTTGATGCGAAACTAAGCAAACAGTTTTATTTTTATGCAAATGCAATATTAAACTGCGAGTCCTATTTAGCGGCAGGAGCTGCAGCAGAGGCAGGCAGAGGGCAGGGCAAGTGCAGTAGTGTGGTATCTGCTTTATTTTAGCCATTCATTGTGGAAAAGGCAGACAAGAACGGAGTCACAAAGAGCCAACCGAATGGGCTGCAGCAGATTGCGTTGCGCTTTGTGTGTGTGTGTGTGTGTGTGTGTGATAGAGAAGGGGAAAAGAACAACAGCTACTGCAAACCAATGCAGCTGCAAGTGAGGAGAGAGACGGGAGAGCCAGGAGAGTTTCAGCGGCAGAAAAATAATTAGAGCCTGCCAGGCAGCAACGCACTGTAGCCAGTCATTGTTTACATACCTGGTAGCTAGTTGCCATAGCTGCTGCTGCTGCTGTTGTTGTTGTTGTTATTGTTGTTGCTGTTGCTGTTGCAGTGACAGTTTCAATGTGCAAATCTGCATAAGTGCGCATTTTAATTTTGTTGCACATTTTGCCGGCTGCAGAAGCGGCGTCTAATTGAAATGCATGCACCGGGCCGAGTTGAGGCAGGCCGGGCCAGAATGCGGGCCAGAATGCTTGACTCTTGCTTTAAGCACAGGCAGCCGCATGTCGACGATGGCTTTAATGCGAATGCACTGAGCACTGAGTACTGAGTGCTGAGTATGTGCCCCTCTACCCATTGAGAGTAACTTCATGCCGGCACGTCACAGCCATCAACGCAGCTTTATAGCTGACATCGCAGGCATCTTACACATACACACACAAACACACACACAGAGACACGCACACCCACTGCCACCATTAGCAAACCCTTTTGCGTTTATTTACCTTTATGTCTCCCCCCTTTTATTTATATATTTGCGTTTTATTATTGAACAGCAACATGACATGAATTTCAATGAATGTCAACAACATCAGGATGTCCTCTTGCTGTTTCTGCCCCAGTGTCCTCTTTCCAGCTGCCAGTTGCCAGTTGCCAGTTGCCAGTTGGTAGTTACCCGTTAACCCGCACCGATCCCGCTCATATCATTGCCATTAAATGAGCGTGTCATCAGAAATCGCAACAAATTTAACAAATTGCCGGAAATAAAATTTAAATTAGCAGCTGGCAGCAGGAGCAGCAACAAATAGCATCAAATAGCATTGCCATTAAACGTGGAACTTGAATTGAGTATCTACTGGGTATTTAGGATGTGAAGGGATATGCTCAACTGACTGATCTCCTGCAGATAGATTGTCGTTAATCGGATGTAGTCAAAGGGTTTCATTTGGTTGCCCACTTTAATGGGCAGCTTTCATTGCCTTGACTGCAATTTATTAAAAGTAAATCCAGTTCAAAGCAAACTTCTGCGGACAATTCATCAAGTGGGGCACTTTAATGGGACGACAGGTCCTTTAACAATATCAATTCAGGCGCTATTAAATCAAGACTGTGCAAAGAGTGTCAACAATATTTTGACTTTATTTCATTTTTATTTGGCCATCTCACACACATACCCATACATACATCTACACAAATGGGCAGAGCGCTCATTATGCAAATTGCAAAAATTCCCATAAGCAGCTCACCAAAACTAATTTGTCACTGTCTCTTGCTTGTTAGTCAAAAGAACGAACACAGAAAGCTGCGTCTCATATGTCTCCCTGGGTGTGTGTTTCTCTCTCTCTCTCTCTCTCTCTCCTCTCTCTCTCTCTCTCTGTGTGTGTGTGTGTGTGTGTGGATTCGGCCACGCTTTTGTGGCTTACATTTTTATCACTCTTCTGTGTGTGGGAAACAGAGCGTCCTGTCTCTGTGTGTTTGCTGATAAACTGATGCAGACAGCACAAACATGCTAACAATTTCATAAAGTTTCCAGCAGACAACAACAACAACAACAAAAGCTTTTGCACAAAGTTCCCAGTAATCATATACTAATAAATACTTATATTAATGCTAAAACTAACATTTCATGGCAGAAGTTGTAAACCCCAACATTATATATATTTTTATCATTTGACACGTCACAAGCATCAAAATGCCCCCCCAGCTACCACTCACACACACACACACACACACACACACACACACACTCACACACTCACACACACGTGGCTGTAAGGGTTGTCGCTTGCCATTTGGGCTGGGCCTGGGGTTGTCGCAGGGCACGAAAGCATAATTAAGCGTTGCATACTTTGCAGCGCAGTTTTCAATTTAATTACCACATCGTCACAGCAAAGCGTATTTTTGCACTAATTAGTGAAATTATGGGCTGATTGTGTATGCCAACCCCATTTCCTTCTGTCGTTCTTTCGTTCTCCCTCTCTCTTTCTCTTCTTTTGGGTGCATTACATGGACATGTGTGGTCTTCTGGCCTTGGCACTTGGCGTTCGACATGAATTTGAAGCGTGTTCAAATTTCAGCTGAAATTATCGTTGAAATAATTTAAATAAAATATATATTCCGATGTTTCTAACAGAAGTAATGCTTTAAGTTGCTGTCACTCTTTTCATTAGGGTATTATTTATATATCAAAGCGAGTTCTCTGCCGGCTTATTTTGCTATTCAACTGTTGTTAAGGGGCTCGTCCTTCTGTTGAAATGGCATCTGCGTTACACAACTTTAATCTGACATTTTTCGTTAGTGTTGTGGCCTGAAAAAATAGCCAAACCGGAGCATTAACAAGTTGCTGCTAAATTTGTGTTATTTTTTGTTGGTGGTTTAAGCTATTTCTCTGTTTCGCTGTTGTTTCGTGTCCGGACGCTGTCGATGCCCTGCAACCTGCAACCTCCAATCTCCAACTCTGGACGCCTGTATAAGCTTGTCAAACTCAACTGTCAAACGCACCTGTCAGGCGTAACAATTAGCACGGCGAAATGGCAACTGGCAGCCCGCAAACAAAGCTACACACAGTAGTCTCCCAGGCAAGCCAATGGTTGCCAGCGGCTCAGAGTGTGAGTGACGATGGCTTAAACTTCGATTTGTGTGTGGACATGTGTGTGTGTGTGTGTGTGTGTGTGTGTGTGTGCGAGTTAGCAAGTAGCTGCCATGATTTACGACCATTTGTCGAAGTTGACAAATTTTCTTAACGCCCAAAGAGGTAAAAAAAACTAGAAGAGCAACTTGGAAACAAATTTGAAGAACAATTGTATGAGTAGGAGAATAAGTTGTGGGCTTTTAGAGCTAACAATTTAACAATATAATTATATAATCAACGTAATGTTAACACAAATGCTTTCCTAATACACAACTTTACTTACACTAGTGAGCGATCTCATTTTATATTAACCCAAATTCGTAGCCAAAAATAATAATGAAATATGCAGAGCTGGCTTTAAATTCGCATATCTCAATTTGTGTGCAGCTTTCTCTGAGCTCATTATGAAGTCAGTTCAATTAGCGCCGCAGCTAAGTCCACGGCACCATTGTGGTCCAATCAGGGTCCATTGTGATCGACAACGTAGTCCTTTATAAATGGCGGCAATTGCCGCGGAAATGTGCCGCGGCCAGCGCGTTTGGGTACGGAAATGACATTGTAAGTTGGCGAACGCAGCAAAATTTGCATAATAATAAAACAGCACAGAATGGAGCTAGTTCCCTAAATATAAATATACATATATACATATACATATATATATATATATATGTATAGATTATACTTACTGTGGCCACAATAACCATCGCTTTGCATTATGCAGCCGGCATTTTGCTAACAAACTGTTTGGCCAATTACCTGTGCGTTTGGCAGCCAAATGAAATAAATAAAAATATATTTGGCCAGACAATGAGATTGTGCTTTAGCACCACATTTCTGCTGTTCTGGGCGTGGCAACAGTTGACTTTGTTCGCAATTTTATGAAGACGAAATTGCAAGTATTTGCGTCAAATATTTATGAATTTCATTGAGTCAAAGTTTCGGTTTCGGCATCTGCTTCTGGCATTTCGCTAAAACTTTTCCCATTGTAAGAGTATTGTTGGAGTTGGAGTTGGAGTGTACGTGTGCTTGTACTTATATAAGAATTTCTGTGAAAAGACAGCCCAGGCTTGTTTTGGGTCAAAATGTTCTTCAAAATATTCACTTGTTGTTGGCCCAACACACACACACACACACAAATGAAGCAAAGCAAACTAAAACCAGAATGCACATGAAAATGCGTCACGCATTTCGCAAAATTTAAGAGAAAAAAGAAAACACAAATCGGCTGAAAAAAGTTTTAGTCCATGCAGGTGTGTGCTCCGTATGTGTGTGTGTGTGTGTGTGTGCATTTGTGTGTGTGGGAGTTATGACAGAACACACACAAACAGAAAAAAAAGAAAAAAAGACTCAAGATTTATGTGCGAGAGTTTTACAATTTGATCGCCTGCTGTTGACATTCGTTGCTGCTAGTTGCACAAAATTTGTTGTAAAAATGTTTCATTGCTGAACATAAATTGCGAGCATTCAAGTTGTTGCTGCTGCTTCCGCCGCTGCAGTTGTTTGGTGTCTGATGATGAGCTTTAAGTGCAGTCTCTGGCAAGCCCGTCACACGCGGCGTATACTCAATATACTCAAAATACTCTTCAGCAGCGATCGCAACTTTCATCAATCAATGTCGATTGGAAATCCTTGTTTTTATTAAGTATTTTGCTAAAACTTTGTTTTCGGCGTCCTTGGCCTTGGAGTCGTGTGTGATGCCGCTAAATCAGACTGAGTATTCAAACGGAGTCATTCATTCATACTTGTTGTGTCTATGAACAATCCTGCAGATGCTTCCGTTGAATGTTTTTAAGCCTCATTATACAATGCGAATACAAACCCAATATTATCGAGAGTATATTGTTTTCGCTCGATGCTTTCCATCTTAACAATAATATTTTTGTTGCTGCTTTTAATAAACTTTCACGGCACTCATAAAACTTAGTGAGCAACTTTTATCGAAACTTTTTGCAAAGAAATTTATGTAAACAGCGACGATTCTGAAGTTCGATTGAGACGATGAAACGATGAAGCGATGAAACGAGACGAGCTGACAGAAATAAAGTGAAATAAGTATGCTAAGTGTGGGCAGTGGGGAGTGGGGAGTGCTCTCTCAGTTTGAGCTTTTCAATAGATTAATTCAAGCAGCGAAACAAAGTAAAATATTTGTAGTAAACAAACCAAAACAAGTGGAATTCGCTTGCATCAAACTTTAAGTACATAAATTATGCTACACGAATGCTCAGCTATTTGAACCGTTTGTGGACTCTGATGAATGAAATTAAGTGAAGAACTGAAATTGATTTTAATCTAGTGCAAGAAGCAATGTCTGTATGATTGTCACAGATGTAATTGTCCCTGTTGTATTTGCAATTGATTGATTTTACTTGAAATAAATCAAAAATTTGCAATGTTTATGTCAGCGAGTGTTATTTTATAATGCATTAACACTTTGCCACACACCTGGTTGCAAACACTAATAGCAGGCTCTCCTGGAAAACTCAACCGAAAACATCACATTACTCATGTTCGTGGAAGCGGGGCACAGCTGCCATTGGCGAAGATAGGAGCGGCAGCCACTTGAAAACCTAATGCCGAAGCGATGTGGCGTTGAAGTGAAAAATATGTGAAATTTAATTTTCTTAAGTGATTTTTCATGTAATTCGGCACCTGCTATTATTTTCACTTTGCAATTTTCTTTTTATGTTCGCATTTTTTCTTTATTCCTTCTTCTTTCTTTTGCTATTTGCTCATCCACCACATAATACTTTTTCGTCTAGCATCATCGTCTTGATCAATTGTTAATGCCACGCCACATGTATCTTACACACGTATCAGCGCCTTGTGAACTTTCTAAGAGACCAGCCATACATCAACAGCATAACTTTTCTCTCATCCGTCGTCCGTCGTCCGTCTTCCGTCGTCCGTTGTCGTCTTTCGCCTCAAGTTTCCCGCATCAAATATAAAAAATTTCAATTTCAAAATACGTATTCTCCGGGTATGAGTGTGTGTGTGTGTGTGTGGGTGTGCGTACTGTGAGTACTTCCCCTGGCAGTACACGTGTGCACCACAGGCAGCCGCAGACTGTGCACACTAATTGCATTTACCAATGATATTTTACTGAATTGGGTCAGCAACTGCAGAGATTGCTCTAGAATTTGGCGACATATGCATATGCATTTCGATTGCCGAGAGCACGGCCCACAGAATGCTTACGCTTTAAGCTTAACCAGTTCATCGAGTAGTTGCTGAAAAGTATACAGGAGAAATATGAGAACGAGTGTCCTAATAAGTGCAGCTGCTAGAGCTAATTGAAGCAATTGTCAAGGAATTAGTTATGCTGCCACTCGCATTTCAAGAGCCAAGCTAGAAAATAGAAACACCATTCCAAGTTAAAGCTCATATTTGATTACAGTTTAGATTCCTCTATAGTATTTATAACTGAAAATCATATAACAATGCCACTCGGATTCCAAGAGCCAATCTAGAAAATATAAATAAAACTCCAAGTTAAGGCCCATAATTTATTATTGTTAAGATACTTCTTTAGTACCTATAACTGAAAAGGAAATAGTAATGCCCCTCGAATTCCAAGAGCCAATCTAGAAAATAGAAATAACATTCCAAGTTAAAGCTCATATTTGATTTTAGTTAAGATCCTTCTATAGTACCTATAACTGAAAAGGAATTAGTAATGCCACTCGCATTCCAAGAGCAAATCTAGAAAATAGAAATAACATTCAAAGCTGTGGCTCATATTTAATACCTACCTATAACCTATAACTGAAAAGGAAATAGTAGAAGAAAAAGCTTTCCAAGAGCAAATCTCATGGCATTTATAATTGAAAAATCTACAAAATAGAAACACCAAAATAGAAACTGTGGTTCATAATTGATTATAGTTAAGATTCCTCTATAGTACTTATAACTGAGTAGGAAAAGGAAAAGGAAATAGTAATGCAACTCGCACTCCAAGAGCAAATCTAGAAAATACAAATAAAATTCCAAGCTGTGACTCATATTCGATAATAGTTAAGATTCCTCTAAAATACTCATTGCTGAAAAGCAAATAGTAATGCCACTCGCATTCCACGAGCAAATCTACAAAATAGAAACACCATTCCAAGCTGTGGCTCATATTTGATTATAAGTAGGATCATTCTAAAGTATCCCTAACTGAAATGGAAAAGTAATGCCACTCGCATTCCATAACTAAAAAATTGAAACACCATTCCAAGTTAAGGCTCATATTTGATTATAGTTATGATATAGTTACAACCGAAAGAAAATAGTGATGCCACTCGCATTCCAAAAGCAAATCTCATGGCTCATGTGGCTCATATTTGATTATAGTTAAGATACTTCTATAGTATCTAAAAAGAAAAGGAAAATTACTGAAAAGCAACAAGGAAATAGTGAAGAAGTTCGTAGTGGAGTTTCGTTTAATTTTGCCAAAGATCTAATAACTATAAAGTGGAGCTAAAAGGGAAGAAATTTAATTAGAATGGATGCCCGGGTTTAAATCTTTTCGGCAACTCCCACGACTCCACGCCCCCGTCCCCGTCACCGTCCCCGTCCACGCCGCCGCTCCGCATAGAAAACACTCTCGTTTTTCTTGTCCAGTCTTCGGCTGCTTTTGGATGTTGCACCATAAATTTGCGCTGTTAATGCCATAATACCATTTTATGAAGATGAAAGTCGTGCGTTTATTTCATTACACAAATAATAACAGCCGAAAATAAACCGCAGTGGCAATTGGTCTGCTACGCCTGAAAATCTATAGCAACAGCTTCAGTTAGGCTAATGAGTTGTTTGGCTCAGGCCAGGCACATGCCTCATTGAAGGTCGAAAGGCTTACTGTGCTTTTAGGCCGTGTGAGGGGGGTGTTGCCAGAATTGAATTAATGGCAGCACATGTACACATAACAGACTCTCTGGCCTAGACTGAGGCCAGGGCAACTGCGGGTCGCGAGGAAATGGTATAAATATTCCTTATTCCTTATTTCCTATTCCTTGTGTTTAACTCCTTACGGCATTAGCGTAAATTTGTTAACAAATTTGTTTGTGCTAACAAATGAATTAGCTAAGCTCAAGCAAGGCACAGAGTTTGCCATCAATTAAGTGCTCGTTGATTTTTCAGCCACTGCAAATGCGTATATATATATTTATGTATGTGTGTGTGTGTGTGTGTGTGTGTGTGTGTGTGTACTGCCTAGTATATAAATCAACTTCAATAAAATGTGAAAATTTAAGTTAGATGCCTGTTCTGTGTTCTGTGCAGCTCATATTTCAAGCTGCTTGTTAAGTGCATGTTTTATGATTATTATCGTAATAAAAAACTCAAGAGACCACCAAAGGGACTCGTCGCCTAGGCATTTGCCAGCAAACGAGCAAATGATACGCCAAAAAGCGTAGCTCCGTAACAGAACCTCAGCCTGAGTCCTCAGTCCTCAGTTCTCAGTTCTCAGTTCTGAGCCTAGAGCCCAAAAAGCTCTGAGCCTTGGCATTACGGCAGACAGGTGGGCTTGGCTGCTTGTCTGACTCTGTGGCTGTCTACCTGGCCACCTGGCTAGCTGGTTACCTCGCTGGCAACATTATAAAGGCAATAAGATTTTCAAAATACGACAATTTATGCAATAAACTTGAAATTTATGATATTCCGCAAAGGGGCGAAGCACGAAAGTAGCAGTCACATCCAGTCGCACAGTCGCACAGTCATCCTGTCGTCTAGTCACCCAGTTGATATTCTGACTCTTATCGGAATTTTTATTTTATTGTTGGACACTGCTCATGTGTGTGTGAGAGAGAGTGTGTGAGTGTCTGCTGGAGTGTGTGTCTGACATTTCAAAGTCAATCCGTGCGCTAATCCATACAATGTAAGTTGTTGACTTCGGTCAGAGGTTCCCCATTTGTCGGTGAGCTTATAAAGAAGTTGGTTATGTGCCACTTTGTGGCTGCATTGATATCTCTATTCATCAAGTATACATATAAAAATAAATGACTCTAAAGTTTCCGTTTATTATGCACTGGATACACTCGGAATCTGTTTGTCACGCGCTTTCTCGATTCCAGATCCGATTCTAGGATTCTTCGAGAATTGAGGTAAACAACTCTTTGGCTTTTCAAACTTTCACTATAACTTCAAGCAATACAATATGTGGCTGCCAACGGGCTTAAAAAGCGGGGCTATCTTTACAAACAGTGCTTGACTAGCACAAACCCAGTATCTGTGTTAACACCTATCCAGCAAACATCCGAATCAGCTGTGCTGCTCTGCTCTTGAAGCACCCTTTGCCTCTTACATCAAGTTAATTGCCGTGGCCAGCGCTCGGCAGGATCAAGGGGCTAATCTTTAATAAGTTTTGTGTGTGGACAGCATTTCAATTGACAGAGCAATATCTGTTCCACCTAGGCCGGAATGCCCCAAGGAGAGCTTAACTTAATTTAGGTGTAAAACAGCGACAAGCCTTGTCTGCCAGGTAGGAAAAAATACAAAAGCACGAACTCTGAGACAGAGAGAGATACAGCAAGCGAGAGAGAGAGAGAGAGAGAGAGAGAGAGAGAGAGAGAGAGAGAGAGTGAGAGTGAGAGGGAGAAACAGAGACACATCATTAGCAAGGAAAGCATAAAAATGCTGATTAACGAGTCCCTCGGGGCCCGAAAGGACGCTCCCGACGCTGCTTCGGCATTTGTGTGTCTGCCGTCCTGTGTCGAGCTTTTGGCCGCTTTCGTTTTTTGTTTTGGCTTAAATTACATACATAAATTTAAATTATATTAAATAATCTAAGCGCGACAAATACTCAAGGACACTGGCAGTGACATTTATTGTATAATTTATTGCGTATTTATTGGCAATGTAATAATATTGAATGCCAAATAATTGAGGTTGCTCTGTTCGTTTCAGGATGAAATGAAATTTCTTTGGCATAAAATATGGCGCTGCCAATGTTACACTATACTACATAGAATGGGCGTAGCTATCGCCTAACATAAAACTTTTATAACTGCGTTTTTCTGCGCTCAAAAGCTAATTTCAGCCGTTTATGAGCTGTGTGCGTCCGGGTCCCTTCAAACTCATAGTAATAATCACAAGAAGTGCTGCCCACTGGCCCTCTCCACATCCTGCCCCACTCGTGGGCGTGGTCACTCAATAAAATGCCAATGGACATGGAAATGGAAATCGAAAGCGAAAGCGAAAACGAAATAAAAATCAGTAAAAGGTGCGACTATATTGTCAAAGACATCGTTAAGGCTCAAAGGCAACAACGAAAGTACTAAAATAGCCCTTCAAATGGGCCTCAACCAAAAGGTGTTTATGTGTGTGTGCGTGTGTGTGTGTGTGTTTTGTTGGGTGCTGAAAGGCAAAAGGATTTGCTGTTAAATGTTAAATGTATAGCGAGGTGCTGATTTGAAGTGTCTTGGCCAAACGAGCCTTTAAAAGTGCAAAATGGTCTGCAGCCAAAGTTGACCCCGGGCCACAAGAAGGTTGGAGTTTTCTTATGTACATTGCTTAGCCGTTACAATGTTTATGAGCATATAAACATCAATAGCTTGGACGTATTATTTCTCACTTTGTGAGCGTAGCAAAGTTTTAATTAGCCGAGAGCAGGGGACGCCAAGAATGTGGCCAAGTTGAAGAGTTGTGAAATGAATGAAATATCGATTGCAAATATTCAAAGATATGTGTCGAGCTATGCATAACTGTCGGTGCGTGTGTGTGTGTGTGTTGTGAAGTTGAGAATAACAACAACTGGCCTGAGTTTGTCTGGTATTTTGACACACTTTCACAGGATTTACAACAATGTTTGTTTTCACCCAGTTCCACTAGCTGTGGGTCTCCGGTGGCAGTTCCTATTAGTTGTGTTACGATCCTTTGACTGTGACATGACACAAGCATGCACACACACACGCACACACACATACGTGTGGACATAGAAAAGGGGGCGTCGAGCAGCATTTATAGCAGTTTCAGTGAGCTCGTTGTGTAACTCGATTGCTGTTGCATGTTTGATTTCAATTGAATTGCTGTTGAGTGCCACACATAGAAGCACACACACACACACACACACACACAGATGCACGCATGTGCAACGCTTATTTGACAGTTGATTTGACTACATACCAAAACTGATTGACATTTGCCACATTCTATTCGTTCGGGCCAGTTGCTCTCTCTCTCTCTCTCTCTCTGGTCTCTGGTAACTTGACCAGCTCTGCAGTTAATGCAAATCTCTGGGCGGCCATTCAAATGAATGGAGCTTTCAGTCAATTGCGTGCTGTTGCATACTTTGCACTGCATTATGCGTAAAGCTGCGACTCATACTTAGCATACACACACACGCACACACACTTATACTCATATTCATTACAAGTAATGCGCTATAAGCTTTTGCGTTCCCCAAATTAATTACAGTTGCATTGTTTTTGCCATTTTCCAACACACTGGATGTGTGTGCGTGTGCGTGTGTGTGTGTGCGCGTGTGTGTGTGTGTGTGCTAACTGAAACTGCCCTTTTTGCTTGGGTAAAGTTGAACATTGAGGTTACTCACACAGAACACTCAAAACGGAACCCAGAACTGAACCATGACCACGACCAGACCCATTAACCCATTTTGTTTATCGAGGAGGACGTGGAGATGGAGAGGGGGGGGGTTCGTGCTTCTAAGTAAAACCCAATTATTTTAATAGGCAAACTTTATTTTGAAATACTTTTGCGCGCATTTTGTCTAAAACCGAAAAATGATAAAAGGCACAACCAAAGGACTATCAAGGATCTGTGGCCTTCTAACCTGCCTTTTCCAGTTACCAGAAACAAATGATGCAATAGAATTTTATGAGCCACACTAAATGTGGCTAATAGATTTTAACAACGTGGCAATAGAAAAGATACAGCCCGACACTAAGCCAACCAGCTGTGCGTAGACACACACACACAGACACATATGTATCATCTATGTGTGTGTATGTGTGTGCGGGTCCTTGGAACAATTTACTTTTATATTTGTTTGGCAAGTTGCGTAGAAATGGCCCAAATGCGAGCGTATTGCGCCTTGGGAAACCGCTGAATTCTACTAAAAGGACATGCTCACACACACTCGCACACACACACGCACACACACACACACACACTTATACGGACAGCGAATTTACTGACATGAATACTTTGATGTTCATACTTTTGACTAGTTTGTTCCCTTAACAAATTAGCTGTTATTATTTTAATAAAAAGTTACGAAATTAATACAGTAATAACTCTACAGACATACGCTTTCTCTATTATGTTTGCCCTTAAGTTATCACACACCCACACACTCACACACCACACACACACACATTAACTGTGTGTCAGATTCATTTCAAACGATGCCACTTTGGGGTGTGATTATGCATATAGAGCTGAGATTTGATACTTTGTCTATATCAGAATGCAAATTGTGTGCTATAAGCAGACAGAATGAAAGACGAAACAGAATTAAGACAACAAAGAGGGCGGCAGTGGCCAGTGATAGACTGGAAGATACCCTATCTGGCATTACTTAGGAGCAAATAGGAGACTAGAAGTATTTCTGAAATCAAATGTCGACGGCTTCCATTTTGCATGACTGCATATTAAAGAATTCAATATAGCCATTTGATGCATTTGTAGAGAGCATAAGATATGCGTATATCCAAAGTGAAGCCATGAAGCCATGAAAGTTTATCAAGAAAGAAGAAATTTAATAACCTGCCCGAACTGCCAATAAATTGGCAGCTGTCCAAACAAAAGCCGATACCAACCGCTACTCAGCTTAACCTTTTTCCCCAATATTCCGATTTTTTATGCCCGCCAAAAAGTAACCTGAGCATGGCCAATTTGTTAAAAAATTTACCCGCTACATGTAAAATATGTAAAATAAAAATAAAGCGCTAGGGTGAGCTCTTGGTTTTAGGAAAGGGGGGAGACATAAAAAAATTGACGCCTGCTGCCCGAATAAACGACCCATGTCAATTATGCGATGAAAGCAAATATATTACGATATCAAAATGAAAATGAAAATGAAAATGTAAACGCAAACAGCTAAAAAGTCGAAAGAACTCACAATGAGTTCCTGCCTCATCCACAGTTTTCCCATCGTCACTGCAAGTTGCCCCAAAAGGCCCCCAACAAAATGAGCATTACCCGCACTTTGTAGGAGAAAGTCCAAAGCTAACAATAGACCTTCCCTTACCATGTGCGAAATTACTTGAATATTTGTGGAACTTGAACATTTTCTTATGCAACTACGACTTGTATAATAACAGGTTTATTAGGAAACACTTGCCCATGGCTATTGGAAACATTTGGTTATTAAAATTTCACTAGAAATATTTCAAAACTCGTGCAAAATAATAAATATTTGTAGGCTCTCTCGGCCCCAATAGGCTATTTCCGCGGCACTCCAGATTTGCCTCCTTTGCTATCATTCGGATGACTCTGATTTTAGTATTTCCAAGATTGAATGTGAAGTGGTAAATTGTGAACAAACATTGATTAATGAAAAATTAATCGTAAAAAGTTAAAAATATGAACAATAATGAATGACAAGTGGAGAGAAAGCAAGCAGATCTGTTGAGCGCGTCTACATTAGGTATATCGATTAGAGTAGCAGTAAGTTCTGTAGCAGGCGGATAGCCGATAGCCCATCACTAACACTGCTGTACAAATTACCATCCCTAACAAGCAGCATGCAGCTATCTCGCTCTGCCGAATTGAAGGAATGTGTGGAATCGGGAAGGGAACAAAGGGGGCTCTCTCTCTCAGAGAATAGCTCTCAGAAAAGTAGACAGTCAGTCGAGAAAAGAAAGAATTTTATAGTGAAGAAGAAGATTTGAGTAAACAATTATATTGTGAATAAGACCATCGACTAAAGGACCTAGCAGGCGATTAGAGAGTTCTATGTTGTAACACTCATATAGCATATGAATTCTTTGTGCAGCAATGTGCAGCTTTTGCACATGTACACATGCCCGATCAAGAGCTGAGTGCAACGTCACTTTATTTACCTGCATATTCATGATTCGCATTCGTTCGCTGTCTCGCTCGCACACAGGTGCTGGCTGCAAAGAACAAAGCAAAGCGATTCAAAGCAAGCATTCACTTTCTGATTATCTTTCTTATTTGAATACAGATCTTGACGAAACTTTCAGCACTTCTTCTAAATGATATTAGAAGAGGAAAATCTGGCCTTAATTAGTTTTTTTGAGAGGAGAGATACGGAGGTACAGGAAAATTCATGCCAAATTAAGCGCCTCTAGCTCTTGTATTTGCTGAGATCGACGCATTCATACAGATTAACAGATGGAGAGACGCATGGAAATGGCTCAATCGACTTGGCTGTCTTGGAGTCTTAAATATAAATGATATCTGCTGTTTTTCATGTTTTATTTTAATCAAAGAATGATTCAAATTGAAGCATAAACTGGTCAAACACCGCCTAACATTTTAGAGTGCGCAGTAAATAACAGGAACTGAATGCTTTAAATTGCCTAATATTGATGCTTTGACTAAAGTTGCCGCTATCAAGCCCGCACAGGCACACGCAAAATGTTGCAAGCACACACAAACACACACACACACACGCACACACACATACACATGCAAATTGTTTGCAGATATGTCTGTGGACATACACAAGGGCCATGAGCGGGGGACCAACTGGCGCTTGGTCATATTGGGCGAACGAGGCCGTTAGCCAGTTAGTTAGCAAAGCAGGGCGCCTACTTCCGTTGCCGTTGCCGTTGTCGTTGCCGTTGGCTGGCAAAAACGCATTTTCCATAGACGAGGTTTGGGCAATGGGACTGAATCTGGTTGATTGCTATGGGTGTTTGGTCCAAAGGGACTGAAGTCAGCAGGACTTGGGCAATAATTGAAATTATCATTAAGCTAAACCAAGTCTCATGCCAAAAAAGAAAACTTTTCTGTTGCTGCTTTTACGGTAACTCTGGTGTTTTTAGCCCATTAAACGGGTGACGAAAGGGTAATCTAAAGTTCTTCGACTGCATGAATATTCGAGCATCAATTGAGTCGAATTATCAAGAATATTTTAACATCACATTCACAAAGAAAAAGCAACATTTTGAGTTCCGTTCTCAACTCATGAGAAGCTGGGAGTTGCACTTCATATCTACAGTGGTATTTGTGTGTGTTTACATAATAGCACAATTGGTGTGTGAGTGTGTGTCTGTGAACAATTCAGGGATCCGGCTCGTTTGCCAATTGAAATATATATTTCGTACCACATTTCATAGTCTCTTGTTTAAGAGTGTTTAAGAAGTAATGTAATACTAATAAAATATTAACTAATTTTTGCATAATTTTAAGTAGTTAAGAAATTAACAAACTGTTCTTTATATCATTGAAATATCACAACTATGCAAATTAGATTTAATCGTTTATAGTTTTCTAAATTCAGTTTGTTCATTTGTAAATAATTTTCGATTTTATTTTTAACATATTCAATAATCTGCTTTCGTAACTTTGTAAAATATTAACCAATTTCCATGCAGAAAATTTTATTATTCTTGTCTGATCTGTTAATTTATTCAAAATTTAAATTTTGTTCACATTTCTTGAATAACCAAGAGTTCAATAAACATGTGCCAATGCTTGTAACAGGCAGAAGAAGGCATCTGCGACTCTATGAACGATAGGTATTCTATATTCTATATTCTATATTCTATATTCTATATTCTATATTCTATATTCTATATTCTATATTCTATATTCTATATTCTATATTCTATATTCTATATTCTATATTCTATATTCTATATTCTATATTCTATATTCTATATTCTATATTCTATATTCTATATTCTATATTCTATATTCTATATTCTATATTCTATATTCTATATTCTATATTCTATATTCTATATTCTATATTCTATATTCTATATTCTATATTCTATATTCTATATTCTATATTCTATATTCTATATTCTATATTCTATATTCTATATTCTATATTCTATATTCTATATTCTATATTCTATATTCTATATTCTATATTCTATATTCTATATTCTATATTCTATATTCTATATTCTATATTCTATATTCTATATTCTATATTCTATATTCTATATTCTATATTCTATATTCTATATTCTATATTCTATATTCTATATTCTATATTCTATATTCTATATTCTATATTCTATATTCTATATTCTATATTCTATATTCTATATTCTATATTCTATATTCTATATTCTATATTCTATATTCTATATTCTATATTCTATATTCTATATTCTATATTCTATATTCTATATTCTATATTCTATATTCTATATTCTATATTCTATATTCTATATTCTATATTCTATATTCTATATTTTCTCGTGTTCAGAGATAAAGAAGTTTATGTAGTATTTATAGCTTACTCAGTTATATTTGGCTAGTTTACCCCTTCAGAAGAAGACTTGTATGCATCCGACGAGCAAACAGAAACATCAAGCTGTCCTTCAAATGCGATCACAACCAAAGTCCTGTAATTGGTGACATATTAAATAGAGCATCCTCCCGCAACCCAGACGCTGGATCTACTTTTTAAGTAATATTTCTTATAATTTATTTCACGTTTGCTTTTTTTTAAATTTTATTCAAAGACATAAATAAGACTTTGTTGTATATTTAGTTACATTTTTGTTTACCTGTGCATATTACTATATAATAATAGTTATCCATGCGTATAAAGAGAATCCCACAAGTGCTTTCTGCTTACCTAAAGGGTATTTGGTGGTCGAAGTGCTGCCACATATCTGGTCACTCCTAGGTGGATTCCCCTGCCTTATTGAGAAAGCTCTTAATGTTCTATCAAACCACTGAGACCCGTAGCCAGGCTCCAGTGTGAAATGAACTCTCGAGTGGAAATCTTTAAGCCACACTGCAACTGTAGCTCTGTTGTTGCTCTAACTAATCTCGTCCTCCTGTAGCTTGCATCCGGAATGCATACTCGGAGTGGACCTTAAAAAAAACATGGCCTGTTTGCTTTTAAAATATGCAGCAGCAACACTCATTGGCAACATATTTATGCGATTAGATGCAATACGAAGCTACTAAGCTGGAAGCTGCCTCAGACAGGACACGCACGAAATCAAAGGCAGACAAAGGCAAAAGAAAGGGAAGCTGCTGCGTTGACAGTTGGTTTTTGGCTTAGCACAATATGCTTGTCCCTTTCTAAAGCACACACACACACACACAGAGACAGACACACACATACGAACACACTGTCACACATACGACTTTCAAGAAGCACAAAAAATGTATAATAAAATGACAACAAGCCACCGACAGTTGCTTTTACAGTTTTTGCTTTAGCTTCTTGTAGGCACAAAAAAGGTGACAATGGCTCCGACAAACGAACGAAATGGTCAAAACGGACGGCAAATGTGCGCCGGACAATGAACACGAGAACGATGAAGGGTTGGGCCCCAAACGACAACTCACATATGTGAGTGTGTGTGTAACATATGTGATTTGGGGGCAGTTCGACTCGCTGTTGGGAGCCTTATGCTTAAGCCCCTCGTTGGGGAGGGACTTTGAAACGAACGTAGGTAAAAGGAAACGGCTAAGAATTGTTTTGTGGTCAGGTCTGCAGGAATCTAACCGGCGCTTACCAACACTGATTGGAACTTTTTTAATTTTTAAATTCTGCTTTAGCCACGTTAATGTGTTAAAAAGTTATTCTTACTTGTCTTACGCAATAAAAGCTGTTTCATTATCGAAGAGTTAATAAATCAATAAGTGCTCGACAAAGAGATACTCTATAGCGAGTCTTATTCGTCCTTCGACGGCTTTACTCTATTCCCTGAACCAAATAAGCAGAACTGACTTTTAAATAACTTTGTGCGCTTGTTATCCGATAGGTAAATAGAAATGTGCATATTCAAAAGCCATAAGTACCAAAGTCATAACTTGTTCAAATGGAATTTAGCCACGTTAGCAGTCCAATCAATAAACGGTGAAAATTTCATAAGCTACATCGATGGCCGCATGCCGCATGCCGCATGCCACAAGCCGCATGCAATGAGTATAGCAAATAATTAGCTATTGTAGTATTATGTGTGCATGTAATTACATAGAAGTGTGTGTGTGTTGTGTGTGTTGTGTGATTGGAGGATGCGTGTTTGGGTGTGTGACTTTAGCTAATACCTTATTTGGAAATCAAACTGCTCCAGTGGACTGCACGGCTCGTTGCGAAGATGATAGAGCCATTACTTATGTGGGTAAGTGTGTGTGGTGTATGTGCATGTGTGTGTGTGTGTGTGGTGAATAAGCGCAGGTGCAGGTGTATGTATTATAGATAATGCACTGCTTGACACGGCAGATGAGCTACCACAGCACAGCGTGTCCCTCCCAGGCATTGCTGCAACGTTGAAATTGCATCGGGTTGACTTGCGACTGCAGCAGCCACAGCAGCAACAACAACAACAACAACAATTGCTGCAGTTGTTAAGCAGCAGTCGAGTGGCTTGTTTGCTAATGAGATGCCATCATTTTTGCTGGCTAACTGACTTTCTGCAACGGCATCGACATCAGCATCGACATCAGCATCGGTTATCGCCATCTCCATGGCCATCTCCATCGGCATCTCCATCGGCATCTACGTCCTTATCTCCGTTCGCCAAGCGAAATTGATGAAGCAACCACTGGGAACGAGACAAGCGCAGACAAGTCGAAATGCCGCTTACTTCTGCCCATTCCCCTGCCCATTCCCCTGCCCATCACTGCCCATCACTGCCATCACTGTGACAGCAACAATAAAAAAGTTCCAACAATTTGGTTGGCAAATGAAATGGGGGCACTCGCAACGAGTTTCGAATCATTCGATCAATGTTGTCGCGACTTAAAGCAAATTCTACTGATATTGACATATTCTCTCTCCTCTTCCTCCTCTTCCTCCTCTGCCCCGTTGCAATTGCAGTTGCAACACGAGGAGAGCTCTTTAAGTGGAAAGCCAAGAAAATAAAAGAACTTAAGTTACGAGTGCTTTTCCCATAAATTGCGCTTTTTTGCTGCTAGCCTTTTCTTTCCTCTTTCCTCTTACATTCTTTTCCTGTTTTTGCTCTCCTTTAGACGTCTTTATTATGAAGGGAAATCAGATCTGATTTTAAATTCAATAGATATGATTATGATAACATTAAAACTTGTTTAACAGAACTATTTAGTGTTGATGGATGTTGACTTAATAGCAACTGCTCTAATAAGAGTGCTTCGAATTGTGATTGAGAATTCAAGTTGCCAAATCTCTTAGTCTATATTTATTTATTTATAGTTTATATTAATGTCTCCTCCTTTGATTGGTAATGTCAACGGATATCATTGGCACAAATCCACTGCTTTCGATTGCAATGATTCGATTTACAGAATAAAATAAAATCACATTGATTATTATGGTTTCGCTTTATGACCAAAATCAGTTGCAGTCCTCGACGCGACTCTAACTTTGCTTTATCCCGAACAAAATGTTCTTATTGGAAAACTGCAGCTGCGGAGCTAAAGCGAGGAAGGTGAAGAGTGAAGTGTACAAGTGGAGGAGTGGAGGAGTGCAGTGTGGGGTAAGGGTTAGCTTCAATTACAATTTACTTTGTAGTGGGTTGTCTTAGCTTTTTGTTGAAATTTCGCAAAATGACAAAACTTTGTACCCGCCAAACCATTGCCCGTATTTGTTTGAATCTTTGCACTTTTGGCACTGGACAAAGTTTTTAATTAGTCTTTGATAGGAAACCGAAACTGAGTTGGCAACTTTAAACGCTTGGTAATGTCGAACCAGATGCCTCTCGCTCTCAATTGCTCCGTGTACTCGCAGTGCTTTTGTCCGTTGATTTAAGTTTTTGGGTCGTGGATGCCCCGCAAGGAGTTAATCAAAGTTCGGTTTACCTGAGGCTGCTTAGTGTGATCTTTGGCTTTGGCTTTGGCTTTGGCTTTGTCTTCAGCATTGACATAGACACACACACACACACACACTGAGACTAGAGACCCAGAGACTCAGTCAGACAGAGAAGTTGCTGCCTCTGATTGCTTGCATACGCCGCAAGTTATGTGCCAATGCCGAAATTACACATTCGCCATGTGGCGGTGACAACTAGCGCATACACATGTTTTGCCAATTAGGTGTGTACTACACTGCGTATACATATCAAACACAAATATATATATATATTTATATACACTTACATACATATATCTTATCTGTGGAGCAATACACAATCATGTGTTGCCTGTCAGGCAACTATTGCGTCTGCCTCAGCTTCTGTTGTGACTGCCACTGCGTGTGGCATTTGTCAACTGATTTTGTGCTGCACTTTACTTGAAATACATATGCATGCCACTTTTATTGCCACATGACTTCGCTTTCATCTCTCTCCGATTCAGCATTTGCCATCCGCCATCAGCCATCCGACATTCGCAGTGTTTTTTGTGCTTGCCTGCATTTTACACATAGCATAGCGTAATTTTAATTTACAGTGACAGCCACGAGCCACGAGCCACGCCCTGCCATTCCACGACAACCAACCAGCCAACCAGCCAACCCACCAGCCAACCCACCAGCCAACCAACCCACCAGCCATCGGGCAATGTTTAGCTAAAATTGCTTTTTCGCTTAGTTTTAGTCGCTTAGTCGCTGCACACCCCATATTTGTCTCTCTCTCTCTCTCTCTCTCTCTCTCTCTCTGTGTGTGTGTGTGTGTGCGTCTCACAGCTGCATCTCTCGCATTTCCCTCCACTCGGATCCAACTGAAAGTAAATACTTAATTATACCAAAGAGTGTGGCACACATCTCTTCGCGCTACTGGCTTACAACCCAGTTAACATTATGGACATTCTATTGAGCATGAAGCGAGAGTCTCCTCTTTCACCATTAAAATTATAACACCGAAGAGGAGACCTATCTTGGTTTCAATGCGGAACATCTACTGTTGATAATATATATATGTAGTTGATAATTGTCTCTCTGTTCAGGCTATGATTAATAGAGTTGCAAAGATGATTGCTCTACATGTCGAAGCATATTTTTAGCTTTAACTCAATCTCAATCAATCAATTTTGGTATTCAACTTTATAGGACAGTTTTCAAGACTTTTCAATCGTATTCAGAAGTAATTGGACATCAACTGAAGTTCACAATTGTGTAAATTCTTAAGATTCGGATAATTTGTTTACACATTTGAATATATATTGGACTTAAGAGGGTTCGAGGTCCAAGTTGCTGGAAATAAAGAACAAGATAATAGAAATTAAATAACTTTAAGGTCTTTTGCTTATCGAATTCTTCTATAATTTAAACCAAGCGAACCTTACTACACTGCAGAGAGTAGTCATGTCCTTCTTCATTCCCTTCAGCTTTAAAGCTGCAGATATTTCAATGCTGCAATCTGCGATGCGTTCTGCCTCTGACTCCACAGCATTCACTTCACGGCTCGATGCCGTGAGGATTTGCTGTCATTTGCGTTTGGCTTTTCTGCTGCTACCCCCATACTCCCCCCTATTGCTCCTTATCCGTAATCCTCAATGCTTTGCGTATCCCTGTCAAACGCTAAAGTTTGCGTGTGCCAGCAGCAGTAAAAGTTTCTAATATTTTTCAGCACCTCAACACAGGCGATAAGATCTATTGCACGTTGTCGTGCTGGTCTTACGACGTCTTAATTAGTAAAATTCTATGCATTTCGCAAACTGAAAAGAAAGCAGAAAATGTCGAATAAAAATTGTAACTGCTACAAGCTAAGAAAAGGTTGCAAAAAGACTGTGGGAACTTTGCACTTTTGGCATAACTTTTCTAATATTTTGTTATAATAAAGTTTCGATGTTTGATAAAATGTGGTGAAAAGAATTTGTTGAGCTCTGCGCCACGGGTATTACTTGCTGCTGCCACATTGAGAAATGACTGTTGTTAAACTCGTAATTACATTTAATCAACTTTCATAACTCTCGTACCTTAAATTTACTTCATTTATCGATTAACTGCATCGGAATAAATGGCAGACATATGTTCTGCATTGGTAACGCCGTATCAACACATCATTTATGCACATTTTTCGCACTTCTTTCGAAAGCATTCTCGGTTTTTTATTTTTTATTTTTTATTTGTAGACTTACGTCAATGCAACTGACAATTTTTCAATCTCAGCCTGAAGCCGGCGTCAGAAATAATTGCAAAATGCATCAATCAACTGTCAGAGTTGATACTTGACTATCGTTCGGCATGGGCTAAGCGACAAGTAAGAGCGGAGACCACTACAAGTGCTGCACGGCTATTAGATGCCCTGTAATACGGACTTCTCTTCATTGGAGTCTGACAAAAGTTTCAGATTCCCAAAATGACATTTCGACTTGTAGATTTTGAAGAACTCTCTGATTAGTTCTGTTTTTACAGGGTATCGCAAATTTAGCAAACGTCTGTCGTCTGTCAGCTGCAGTATCCACGCCGTGTACATATTTTGACGGGCGACGGGACGAGTCAAGTCAAGTCTAGTTGAGTTGAGTCAGGCCCTTGTGTAGGGGATGAGGGTCCACATTTCAATATTTCTAACGGAGGTGGGGAGAGGCATTGAGGAGGTTGTCGAAACTGCTCATTAGCTGAGATTACGTTGTTCTGTGCTTGGTCTAGACCGCATTTCCGATAAGTGTTCATGTATTGGCAGACGTTAAAAGTTTCAGGCGGCCCCAAAAACTAAGCCGAGGGTAAAAGTAAAGGAACTTGCTGCGTGATGCCGCAATGGCCACAGGAGACGAGACGACGCCGAGAAGGACGATAACAAGCCTGAAGGATTATAGGCGCTTGTCAAAGCGCAATCAGCAAGTTGCTTGTGGTTTGTCTCTTTTTCTCTCTACTTTTCTGTTTCTCTATCTCTCTATCTTTCTCTTTCTCTCTCTGCCTCTGCCTCTGCCTCTGCCTAGTTGGCCAGCTAATGCGGTCGAGATGTCGTCGTCCGATGCTGATTGATTTTACATGCCGCATTGTTGCCTTCCCCCTCCCCATCCATCGACCGATCCTTGTCCCGACCAGGCAATACTTTTAATTGATAATTGCGGAAATGCATGGAATTGTAAAAATCTCCAACAGACCGCAGAAAAGTTTCCAATATATCAGCTACAGACAACAGAGCCACTGCCAATGATGATGACGAAAGTTGAATGTCCAAATTGGCGGCCCTTGCCATTTTATTATATCGTATATAAAGTGAATTGGGTGGTTGTAAATGAAAATGAAAATCAAGCAGATTGGTTAACAGCAAAACCGCAGAACCTTTTAATAACGGCCAATAGGAAGACAAAGCGCAGGGAAACTGCAAACAATTTAAATAGTTGGGCTTTTTAAAGGACATTGTCGGACGTATGGACGGGTATGAGGCTCTACTCAAAGGGCTCGTTGGAGATACCGTCCCAGAAGTAACTCAAGCAGCTGCTGAACTTATATGAAGTACCCTTTCAAACTCGTCCCTCCGCGCACATTTAATATTCATGCTGCGTTTTGGCTTTCGCAACATAAGCGAGCCCGCGCAGAACTTTACCTTACTTTTAGCGAAAATCAATTATACGCCATGAAAATATGATATGAGCGTGCGGCGAGAGTGTGTGTTTGTGTGTTTGTATGTTTGTATGGTATTCTGGGGGAGGCAGAGCTAATATAACGTGTAATTAAGCCGCGTTTCGTCGACCGACTCCAGTGGGAAACGCTCAGGTTCCCCAAGGACACTGGACGCGAATGAATTTGAAATGCGGGCAACGTAATTGCCAAATTACTTGGATTTTTGTTAACAGTAACACTAAACGCATCTGTGAGTGTGGAATTTCAATAAAATATGCAAGGTACACCAAGCCCATTGTCAGTCAACATTCCTTTATCCTCAACCTCATACGCACAAGAGAACAGCAGCAGGACCCAGAACAATGGCAGCCCCAACTGGCATCACGCATACGCAGCGTGTGCAATGCGAACCGAATGAAATGTGTCCCAGAAGTTTAACGACACTGAACACTTTAAGTTTGAGCGTATGCGAGTGTGTGTGTGTGCGTGTGTGGGTGTGTGTGTGTGTTCGCATTTGCGTAAGTTAGCTCATGGATTGCTGCTGACCATGTTAAAGCCACTTCAAATTGATTTGGCCTATGTCCTTGATTGATTCAAGCCATTAATGCAGCCGACTGCCTACGAACACTATATTTACTTTTCCATTGACAAATTGAAGGACATTTTATCACGTTGCCTGAGATTGGGTAAAATTTGTTTGTCTTTTAAGGCGATTGAACGTTGCTTTCCCAAAATGTCGATTTCAGCTAGAAATGAGTACGGGATCTGATTGATTTGCAGGCATCGAAAGAAATTTGCAGTATCCTTTTGATTACTTTCAAACGTAAGTATGCGAAAGCTCCTGACTATTAAAATTACATTTGTAAAATACATATAAACTTTATCGTTTTTAGAATAAACAATTAAATGTTTATGGCATATTAAATTGAGAAGAGCTTTTTACGGACTGCGTTGATGATTGTCTCTGTGGAAAAGGGAGTTAATTAAGAATGATTATGTGAGCACTGAATGAATACTGAATGTTCTAATGCAAACTATGACTGCAGAAGTTCGTAACTACAATTTTCATTACTCTTTTTATTTCCGCGCCAGTTAAAGAAGCATCTAAGTCTAAATATAGTTTGTCAATGGACTAAGAGTTTCATCCGGCTTTTCCACCGCTTCCGCTTTGTTACCTTTTTCCTTATTTTTTTTTGTTTTTCTTTTTTTGCACTGTCATTGTGTAGCCGTATTAGCTCCCTCGGTCCCTTGATTTCGCAGAGTCGGTTTAAAAAGGAGCTAATTTCTGGAGGTTTCAAATTTGGCATTCGTCAGATGAGAGAAAAAAGGGTTGCATAACTTTCGCTGGGGTTTCCCAGAGTTTCCACATCCAACCTCAGCAGCTTTTATGCTAATATGGAGCGGCAGCGCACCTTGGTAACTTGCAGTGGCCTTTGAGAGTAAACAGAGGCATCCTTAAGCCTTCCAACAGCCCTTCGGTCGCAGTTGCCACTGGCTGTGTTAATTACTGCGGCGAGCCGAGCACTCTTGAGTCATGAATCATGACTTCCGTCTTGCCACGCAAATGCCACCACTGCCGCCTTCTAATTATGTCAACAAAAAGCAACTGAGACGGCGCTAATTGAGTATGCTCGACTAGCGAATGCTCCTTAATTATGCGCCCATAAGCAGAGTACAATTGAATATGCCTTCTTTTAGGCATACGAAGTTCAATGGTGCAGGGTATACAAGCAGCTTGGCAACAATTTAACCGCAAACGTATTTAGTTCATGTTGGAAGCACTTCCGAGTTTACTGTAAATAGTTTAACCAATCTAACACGAAACGTTCTGCGGTGGAGCGGGAGGAGGGGAGGCCAGTTGATGTAACGAAACTAAATACGACAGAACCATAATGAAGCAGTCTTTCTCCAATACTTTCTCCTCCTTTTGTGTGCTTCTGTGTGTGTGTGGGTGAGCGTGTGTGTGCGTGTGTGTGGGTGGGTGTGCGTTGGCATTTTGAAGTTTCCGCATGTGGCAACTGCGGTAAGCCGACAATTTGTGCAAATGCTTTCAGATAGCCGAGCTTCCGAATTGCCTCTACAATTCCGAGCAGTTGTTATTTGCTTAGCTAAATTAGTCTTAACTCATTTTGTTTAATCGCATCGTCGAAAGCCCAAAAAAGTCAAACAATGTTGGACAAATATTTTTGATTGTGTATATTCGTGACAGCAAAGAGAGAATGCGAAAGAGGAGGAGAAGGAGAGCTGCAGAGGGAGGGGAATAAATCATCAGTCAGTTGACAAAAACAAACACAACCGCATTTAAAATGTTTATTATTTATAATAGTTTTATTCACCTTTTTGCTTTTACTTATTCCTCTATATTTAAACTTTGGTTTCCGAATATTTGTTGGTATTTAAATGCAGTATGATAACAATATGTTTACTTAATGTTAATAAATATATCAAAGATTCTGTTTTCACTATTTACCGTGGCTAAAGTTGTACATACATATAAATGAAGATACTTACATACAAAATGTATTATATATGTATGTAAAAATTTACAGCATATACTACATACAAATACAAATAGTGTGGGGCAACTGACCCTGAACTCAAAATGGAAAATGTAAATATAAAATATGCAAACATGTTGTGTAAACTTGAAAACAAAATGAATATTTTGATTTAGTTTTTCTTCTTTTTTTTACTAGATCTCTAGATATACATAGATGCTCGTTCGTATATTGTATCTTCTTTTTTATGTTTTTGTTTTTTTGATTTATTAAATGTTTTCGTAGAGTTGCAGTGCAAATCCATTGAATTGCTTCATGTTGTTTGTAATAGCGTCAATTTAATTATTATTTTTTTGCTTTAGTTTCTATTTCAGATTTTCAGTTGCAGCAACACACGCAACACACGCATCGCTTCGCATCGCTTTGCATCGCAATTGCTCGAATTTCTTTGCCATCTCACTTTATATGCTTGCATTGATAATATTACTTATATTTTCACATATGTATGCGAGTATAGTATGTATGTATGTGTAGCTCAGTAATTCTATTAAAATGTTATGTTATTTATAGGTCTTCATATATATTTACTTATTTATTTGATTTCATGTTTGATTTCTGAATATTCTATGACATCGTTTAACTGAATCAGTAAGCTGAAGTGTTAAATGCATTTTACCTGCAACTGTTATGCTTAAAGAGATTCTACTCTAAATGAAAAGTAACCAAGTAATCAAGTTAAGTATAATTTGATTTTCTCATAGATTTGCGTTAGCAACAGTGAATACTTCAATTGTTTACAATATTAATAAGTACAATAATTTTCATCTTTATAAAGGTTATCTCAGTACCATTAAAATCTCATTTTTGATATGACTTAAATAATTTAATGGTATTTTTAAACTATTTTATAAATTAATATGAAGCTATTTACACTAATAAACGCAGCATTCACATCTTATTGCACAAGATGCTAACACTATCATATATGCAATTTGCTGTTAATTATACTCATAGTTCTTTATTTATACATGTATTTTTTGTTTGTTTTGTTTTTGTTTATAGAAATTTCAGTTTTGAACAATTTATACGCTAAGCCTGTGAATATGGGCAGATCAGTTTCAATTATTTGCGATAAATAATTCAATTAGTTGTTAATTCAAAGAAAACAAGAAACATTCATTCGAAATTGAGTTGAATATTAAATTAACATATAGTTGAGCTCGCCACACAATAGATTGTCAATTTATTGTTAGTCAAACAATTTGATCTTTTTATTATATACTCGCACTTTGTATATGGAAAATCAAATCAAAACGATTTCAATTAAAATGAATTTAATTAAATTTTGTTGACCTGTCACAATTTTTTTGTTTCTCCCGTATTTAACTATTTTTTTTCTCGTATTTTGACAACAATTTAAATTGTTTTCTTTGCGCCAATTAATTTATTACAATATTATTATTAAGCTCCATACTTATGCTGCCCTTAGTATTCATTAGTTTTCGCTATATATTTTCTGTAATTTAATTATAAACAAATATGAAACAACAAATGTACATAAAAAATTCCATTATGAGACTTATGAACAGTTTCAGCTATGTTTCCCTTAATGCCCTTTTGTCCTCATTGAATTTATGCAATTTTTATACTTTTACTTGTTTATTAAAAATATTAATCAGTCATTTGAATGCAATGAATTGCACTGAACACACACACGCATACTCACACACACACTCACACACACACATTCACATATATATATATATATGTTTACGTGTGTTTTCACACTATAAATGGTATTTAAGGTTCTCATCCCGACTCCCGAATACCGAATCCCGAATCTCTCATCATAGTCTGCTCGCCCAGAGTCGACTATTAACAATAATGCAATAATTAATGCCATTCATTTGCATCGCATTGCTGACAGCACTAAAACTCTGCCAACTGATTGCACAATGCAATTATTTGAGTGTGGTCATATAAATAGCGTTGCATACTTTTGTGCGCTTCTCAATGCCAGCGCCGATGCCTGCGAGCTTTGAGTTAAAATTTATTAAAAAATGCTTTTTGCACTTATTAAAAAATAATATAATTGCATATACGAATAGTATTCAATTACACATTCACATCAGTAGACATTTAATTCGAATGAAATACAGTTTTAATTCCTTAATTGCATTCTTGATTGATTCAAATGTTTTCTGCTTACGCTTTCTGCATAACTCAGGACAATATCTCAATTAGAGTTTGTGCTTTTTAGACCCAACATTTCGGCTTTTCATTGACCGCTCTTATCGAGAATTCCTCTGTGTATGTGTACCTACTTTACTTACTTGTCGTAGGGATGGGTATGCGTGTGCGGATGCTTTTTAATGTCTGGAGAATGTCGCATCAGTGTCGCGTTCTGGCCATTGACGGGGGAGAGCGTTAGGCTGCCTTCGTGGTTACCATTGATAATGCTGCCGCCGGCCATCATCTTCTCGGTCTCCTGGCGACTGTTGGCCATTATTCTACGTATGGTTGGGGCGCAGGGTGTGCGTCAGAGACGCGACTCCTGCACATGTTCGTGTCAAACCTGACCGTGGGCGTTCATGTGCAGCGCTTCTGCGGCATCGGATGGAGCAGGTGGATAATACTGTAGAGATGTGCAATTGAGATACTGTGTGTTGGTTAACATCAACGCTCGTATAATTAACATAAATTGCGCGCTTAAAATAACAATTTCGTCACCCCACCCAGACCAAGAGCTGCCGCCCCAACACCTTTACTAAAGCTACTCCCTCTCTCTCTCTCTCTGCTCAAATACTCACCCCCACACGTCCGTTGTCGTAGTCGCGACTCGCTTGAATAGTCAATTTGGCCTTGGCATGCATGCTGTCCGTCATCGCGTTTCTTTGATGTGTCGAGGCCACCACACCAGGACCAATGTTCGCTGGGCCGAGCATCATGGAGCCGTTGCTTTTGCTCGCATTGCCAACGCCCCCAAGCGTCGAGCCGGAACTGTTTGTCTTGTTGCGGAAGCAAAACTCAATAATTGCCACGAATACCGAAACCATCAGGCCGCCGATCAGTATATAGAATATGCCAGCCACATTACTCAGCGTCAGCTCATTGTGTGAAGCCTCTTGATTGTCCTTATTACACTCCGCCTTGTCGTACCACCATTTGTTGCGCAATTTGATCAACTCGCCGTTCTCCTTCAGCGAAAGCACGGCCAAGTTAATGGGATCTCTGGAAAAGGAGAACATTTCGCATACATAGATGTCAGTTAGTTGCGACTCGACTTAAATAAAGCCAAAGAAATTGATGGTTCTCCTTCATTCATTCCCTTCCCGATATACTCACTTGAGGGCTGAGCCGAGTGGCGTGGCAATGCCAAAGCCTTTTGTGTCCATGTTGGGTCCTACTTTCATTGTGTCGCATGGCTCTCTGACATTCACATATTCATTCTTTGGGGACTCCACCAGCAACGCATACTTCCCCTTGGATGTCCGCACACGTCTGATCCCCTCATCGTAGGTATTCACAAAGACGTGCTTGTGTGAATTCATATACTCCCACATTTTGTTGTGTAGTCCGATTGGGGAACGCTGTGGGTCAAAGATAAGCCAAGGCACATAATGCGCAGATAATTTGATAATAATGGACAGGTGTAATTAAACAGAAAGGAGAGAGCTTGCAGTCAATCGAATAGCACTTACCCTAAAGAAATCCCAGGTGGATCCGTGCAACAAGGTCCCATACTGTACCTCCGTTTGCATTGCCAAATCGTCGGCAGAGTTGATCGGCGTCACCATGCGTTCCACGGTCAGGAAAGCAGCCAAGTTTGCAGTGTACGAGGAGATGAGTATGAGGGTGAAGAAGAACCACGAGGCGGCGGCAATGCGACCCGAAATAGATCGAGGCGAGAGATCGCAGCCCTGCTGCATGAAGGCAGACAAGGAGTACCAGAACGAGTTTAAGATGCTGAATTCATTGACCGCCGCTGAGCTGGCTGTTGCTCCGGATGCCAGACTGCCGGCTGAGAGGGATGCCTGCAGAGCAGCCGCACAGGCAGCTGTCTGTGGGCCAGGAGTCGGTGGTCCAGGCGGTGGGGGAACGGTGGCGCCACCAATGATTCCGGGTGGCTGCTGATTGGAAAGCTGTTCGTGATGTGCATGTGGATCTGCAGAGGAGCAAGAACAAATTGTTGGGTGTGAGTGTGAGTAGCCCACAGAACGTAACCGCAGACAGCAATTGGCAGAGAAATCTATATGGACATATGCTGGACATAAGTCAGTTGTCCCTGTCAATGTATAAATGTGTGTACTTATATCCTGGTGCTGCTCCTCCTGGCTGTTCAACTGTCAATCATTTCGTTTGGCTTGACTTTTTGCGCCTCCTCTAATTGATATGCAATCAAGCGCATTGCAAAGGCAAAAGCTAGAGCCAGAGCCAGAACCAGAGTCAGAGCCAAAGCCAAAGCCAAACTCATGCCCAAAGCGGCTTCAATTGCAAAAACATGGACATGGACTGCCTCATCTAGTACAAGGAGTCCAGCTTCTGCTGATGCTGATGCTGCCGCTGACATGTTGCTGCCACATGCATTCGCATGTCAGATTTTATTTTGCACTCGCTTGTGTGTGGTTTCCTCTTTAGCTCTCGGTTGCTTTTCCTTTTTTCTTGCTTTCTTTCTTTTTTTTTGCCACTTTGCAGTAGCTGCTAAAACGTTGCCTGCATACAAAATGTTGTTTACTTTCCGCTAAAATTACATTAAGGATGTTTTGCAGGATGCCAATAGATTGTTATGAGAGGCAATTGTCTGTCTGAGCTCATATGCGACCTCCGTTTTGGATTTTGATTGCCGGCAGCGTAGAATGCCAAACACCAGACACAACACACCAAACACCAGGCAACCTGCAACCAGCTAACAGCAACCAGCTAACAGCAACCAGCAACCAGCCACCTACAAAATTGAATCAGATAATTCAATTACATGCCATCGCATGCAAAACAAGTCCAATGTGATGCCACAGATGCCACTGTAATATTTGTGCCCCCATTTCCCCACACCTCCTCCCAGCATCTGCTGTTTTCCCAGGCAGCTCATAAAATATCAATATCGCCCATGAAACGTCCCACGCACGGTGTGCGTAAATTATTGCATTGCATTTTGCCAAAAATTTAAGTCCATTACATTAAATTCACATTTGAAAATTGTATTCCTGCTATGCTAGGGATGGACACGTGTCGTGACACGAGCTTGCAAACAAGCAAAAATCTATTAATCAAATAAAAATATAGAATTCCAATATGGAAATACAGCAAGTAAAGGTATTTGTGGTTGTGCACGTGTAAGTCACGCGACCATCTCGAATCTTTGTACATTCCTTTGTGGGTATTGCAATAGGAAATGGAAATCCAACTGTTTAAGGCTTTCAGCTAATTTCCATTACGGTTCAACAATATCTCAACTTTCAAAGCACTGTGCTTCCGCTAATGTACTCCTCGTCATGGTGCTATGCTTGCTGTGTGTGTGTATATATATAGTAAGTGTGTGTGGATGTACTTACCTGGCAGCTGTGATTGTTGAAGCGGCTGTTGAACGAGACGCCATTCATGTGGGGAGAAGCGGGATACAAAGAAGAGCACGATGCTGACACCAATGTAGCTAAAGATGACGCTCACCTGTTGGCGAAATGAAAACATGAATAGCTTGTGAGATACGACATGATAGCAGCCAGGAGGCAGCCACTGCTACAGCATCAGCAACAGCAAGAGCAGCAGCAGCAGCAGCAGCAGCAGCAGCAGCAACAGCTGTAAAAGCAAACTCTACATTTCAGTCTAAAACATTTTTCATTAAATTTTCTTTACTAATTGAAGCGGAAGCGGCAATGGCTTCCTAGAAATGGCGCAACATTAGCTTAATGGGACAACGACGCCGCCCCGGAAGAAACAATGGCGGAGAGAAGGAGACAAGGAGACAGGAGGCGGGAGGCGGGAGACAGCAGCAAGGAGCCAGGACTTCGACAGCCTGCCAAGCCTCCTGTCTGCCAACTGTTGCCGTTGGTTCCTTTTGGTGTCGCTGGCGTTATCAATGCTTCAATGGCTGCCACAGGGCGTTCGCATTTATGTGTGTGGCAAAGAAAAAAGGTGTCGTCACACACACACATACGCTCAGTAGGCCTCTGTGTCTGCCTGCCTGTGTGTGCGAGGACTTTTATTGGGCATTGCTGCCAGCGAGTCGTCATCATCGTGTGTGCAGCGAAAAATGCTTCATTTAATTTATGATACGTTCTTTGTGAAAGTCTTTTACATTAGCTTGCTAACTTGTGAGGCTCTTTCAGGCACCTTTTGCTCCTTTGGTTCCACCACACACACACACTCCTTGACTTGACTTAACTAATTTGCATTTGTAATTTTTAGCCCAAGTCAAAATAAGCCCAAGCCTCTCACGCCGCTGTTCACTGACTTTTATTAGCATTTAATTTTGCGTTTGTCGCGCTGTCAACACTTTCTACACCCTGTGTGAATTCGAATTCCAGAGAAGGGTATCTTGAAATTGTCAATATAAACAGCTCTTTAAGTGCTTCTTATGCGAAGAAACGGGTATACCCGGACATTAAACTAGACTGCCTAGAGCATGTTATGTATGCTTCAACTAATTGAAGTGATGCTCTCTACATGCTGTAAACAATTAAGAGTCAAATGAATATATATGTTTATAATTTATATATACAATATCTCTCTCTACTTTGAGCGTATACAGGTGAGACAGAAGTCTCTTGTTTAAACTGTATCTATGCAGCTGTATCTATGGTTAAAAATGAGCCCTCAAGAGCTGCAGATACCAAAATTAGGATGTAGTGTCATTTTGCCAATTTCCATTAGATTAAAGATACACTTGGACCGGGGAGATGATGTCACTAACGGCATCAACATCAGTAAGTCCAGTATCAACTAAATGCTCATATAATTTTTACGGCTGGCCATTATTTAAACAAGCGTCAAACGGCCAACTTTGGACTAGAGCCAAATTTAAAACTTGATGGCAACGTAATTTTTGCTGGCAGCGCTTGTCCATGTTGTTGTTATTGTTGTTGTTGTTGCTGCTGCTGCTTTTGTTGTTTATAATGTAAAAAAAAAGGCAAACAGTAGCGAAAGCAGAGAAAAAACTTTGTCGTTTACTCTATTAAACTTTGGGAGCTTACGAGGTACCACGTTGAAGCCGAAACCAGAAGAAATAAATATACAGAAGTCCAAGTTTGCTGCAAACTTTCGCAGAAAGAAAGCAAAAAAAAGAAAAAATGAGCCAACATAAATGAAAATGAAAAAAAAGAACTCAGGAAGCACGAGCGTTAAAATTACCAGGCAATGGGCGACAACAAAAATGAAAAACTTTACTCATTTGTATGCAGCGCAAAATTTTGCATTATTTTGACTCGTTACCAAAGCCAAAACAAACACAAACACAAACGCGATTCGCGTCTAGACTCAATACAGTTTAAGGTGGAAATAATGTGAAATGGGTTTGAATCGTCTGGAGTGATTGGATTATACAAATTGAGTGGATTAATTAAGCCTAGGGCAACCAAGAGCATTGCTTTTATAAGAATAAATGAATCTTTATATTGATATACTTCGAAATATGCACATCATGCTGTCTTACAATTGTTGTGAACCGTGTATACCTTGATGCAAATACATATGTATCTGCGTGTACTCTATAGATGTGTATAGATACAGATACATTGCATGTACAAGCTGGAAAAGAAGCAGAAGCAGCAGCAGAAGCAGCAGCAGCAGCGGCAGCATTAAAGGAGCACAAGGACTCAACTCGAAGGCAGTATGACAGCTTACAGCGGGAATGTGGCAGCAAGTCAAAGTTGCCTTAGCCAACTTAGCCACTGGCTGGAACGTGCAAAGTTTCTGCTCTTTGTGAAGCTTGATCAGGCAAAGGGGGAAGGCAGCGACTAGCAGCAGCTACAGTTACACAAGTTACACAAATACGCACCCAAATTTCCTGTGATAAAGGATTCATGAAGCTGAACACGCCGGGCGTCTGCTTCACTGGCTTCTTAATCATAATGGAAATGCCCAGTGACATGAACGGCTTGCTGAAGTCGATGACACGTTCGCGTTCGGCGGTAATCGTCATGGGGGCAATGGCAATATCCGCTTCCTGTAGATCCAGACGCCAGCGAGGGAGAAAGGGAAAGCGGGCGAAAAACAGAGCGAGAGAGAGGGAAGAGAGAGAGCGAGGAGTAATTGTATGTTGTCACTTCAGTTTGAGTGATGCAGTCGAACTTCTTACCTTCCGCACCAGCTCGCCCACCATGCCATCCCAACCACCTTGAACAGCGGGATTCTCAGATCCATAATTGCCATCCTTTACCAATCGTAATTCATCTGTGATAGGGAAGTAAACATGCATACATATATGCATAAATAAGCTAATCTAGATGCTAATTGCTCTCTTACAGTCAAGTCCAAGTCTCTTGGACAGCAAGTCAGCCAGGTCCTTGCAGTATCCCTCGAAGCGTTCATTGCCATGCAGTTGCTCTCCGAAGGCGGGCTGCTTTATCATTATGTATGGCTCCTCCAGCACCGTGGTCACAATATACGTGCGGTTCTTCTCGAACTCCACGTGTGGACGCAGGCGAACGAATTTGGCATTCAGCGGCTGCAGCCCAGTGACGTCATTCCACTCAGCAACTTTTACCTGCAACGGGCAACGGGGCGATTAGTTGAACTGAATGATAACACTTATTGTTCTATTTAATTTATATTCGTTATTCGTTAGGGGAAACTCTTTAACAATTGTCATTTGTTGCAGATAATTAATCGATAATTTATCGATAAATTATCGATAAGTCAGCGATAGTCCAGTGTCCGTCTCTAACAGATTGATTCATCAAATCATTCAAATGTGAGAAAGAAATGTATGCGATTCAACACATAAATGTCACTTGTTGCTCGACCTCGGATACCCTTTAATTTGTTAAATTCAATTAGATTCGGTAAATATCCATATCAATGACACGATGATTGCGAGACGCTGCAATTCATATCCATTTGGTGGCTGCTGACATCTCTTTGACGACCTTAACTGGGCCGCAGTTTGTGGCTGGGTGTTTCCCGTGGTCTGCGCCCGCTTTTTTGATGCCCCGCCCACACGTATCCCGTTACTTACCATGGCGCTGTTTACGGTCATCTCGACAACGTGCAACGTGTAATTGACTCGTCTGCCGTCATCGTTGAATTTGATATCCCCGGTGAGGCCCTCGATTTCTACCTGCAACGGGAAGTGGAGAAATGGGGCAACGGAAAAGCGGGAAAGCGGAAAAAGGTGGCGTTTTAATTACTGTGTCAGCATCGTTACTCATAATGATCAGGACATTAATGTCTAACCCACCTTTCTCAAATAACGTGATATTTTATCGCCATGCTCCCAGGCATTCACCCAGCCCTTGGCTGTGTTACAGTCCAATGAACGCGGTGGAATGCTGAAGCTGCCACTGGACCCGCTTCCGGAGTTGGAGTTGGAGCCGGCTTCACTGTGGCTGCTGCTGTTGGAGCCATCTCCAGCTGTTGAGGCAGCTGCCATCAGCGTCTGACTGCGTCGCTGTACATTGTTCCTGAATTGATCCGGCTTCTTGCGCAGAATTTTGTTGAACGCCTCAACCAGCACAAAGACCGCATCGTACATGAGAGCTGCCTGGGCCTAGGTATTATTACGGAAACGAAACGATGTTTTAGCAGCCATTGCAGCTATTGGGGTCCCTCACTTTGCTGACTTGCTGACTTGCTGCCACTTAATGACTGTATTACACACACTGTTTTCCACAATTTTCCCCACCATTGCCCCAGCAGTGCTTCTGCTACTGCTACTATTATTTAATTTGTGCAACAACGGGGATTCGTTGTAAGACTTGTCCACGAGAATATGCTGCTCTTGCAGGCTGATTAAATATGTATGTACATGTACATGTACATGTATGTGCACTTGAGTCGCGCTAAAATCTGATTAGTTCATGAAGCGAGTAGAAGACAGGCGTTAGTATGAATTTCCTGTCACATCACAACATCACAACAGGGAGGGAGGAGTGAGTCTCACAGACAAGTCAAATAAACAGAAAGACATTGTCAAAGAGAGCAGTAGCAGTTGGTAGCGAGGCCTAGAGGAGGAGGACAAAGGGGACGAAGAGTAGGATGCATAGCATAGCATTGAAGTCCTGAGGCGGAATTCAACTAACATTTAAGCGCCACAAAGTGAAATCTTTGTCAACAAGGATAATGCCAAGGAAATACAAATATAAACAGCACGCAAACTAAACCAACTTGCCGCTGTCGAGTAGACTCTTTGTATGTGTGCCTGTGTGTGCCTGTGTGTGTGTGTGTGTGTGCGGCAAGCATGACAAGGACAACGGCAACATCAGCAGTAGCAAGGACACATATGCCTTTGACTGAAAGTTGGTGCTGCTGAACTATGTAAAAAGTGAAATCTGTCGCCCGTTGTTCTGTTTGTGCTGCTATTTGACTACACACAACAAATAAACCAGCACACACACGCACGCACACACACACACACACACTCGCACACATATACAGGAAAAACTATGCTAGAATCGTCAGTGTAAACATTAAATGTCAGCAAATACTTAACAGCTAGCAGCAATGACAATACTACTTCTTCTAAAGGACTTTACCGAAATCGATTCACGGCCAGCCCCGACACTCATCTGTGGATCCAATCGCTTCCAGCTATCGTAGAACTCGCGCACTAGGCGCCTGTTCGTATCCACAATGCGGAATCCAGTGATGTTAATGGCGCCAAATTCGATTATCTCGCTTTCCCAGCGATCGTCCATGACCTGTGACACGCAATGGAACAACGGGACAATGTGGTTAGAGGTTGCCATTTCCATTTGACAGCGGCGACGACAGCGACAACGATAACGACAACGACAACGACAACAACACTTACCAGACCACTCAGCAGATAGTGATAGGTGCGACGACCTAAACGTAAATCCCGCACATGTTGAATCAGTATTTGCTTGGCCATTTCCGTGGGGCAGTCCAGGACGATGTGCTTCTTGGTGAAGCGTCCAATTTTCTCGAGCGTGTGCAGGAACTCGATGGCCATGCTGACATTCGAGATGCGCTTAACCAGCTCCACTTGAAAAGACTCGTTGCCAGGCTTCAGGCCCTGGTAGATTTGCTGCAGACGCAACAGACCTGCAACACAAAGTAAATGTGGATGGGGAATGAGCGTGTTAATTAACAGGGAAAGCCCATACCACACCCATAAACACACACGCACACACACACAGACACACGTATTCACACATAGAAACACGTACAGCTGGGGGCAAACAAATTATAACTGTCTTGCCCTATGCCCTTTAACCCCTGTTTAGCATAGCAAAGCTGGGGAAAATATTGAAATGAGCAAAGTCAAAAGCGATAAGCGAAAGTGGAAAATATGCAGTCAGATAAGATAGGGAAGTTCAAGTAGTTGGCTATAATTCAGCTGAGGCGCACAATGGAGGGAAACAGAATAAAATAGAAGAAATAATATGATATATAGATAGATATAACAGTATTTCAAATACTGAGCAATTAAACAGAAATTTATAATATAGAAATATATAATAAATTCAAATTAAAGGGAGATATTCAATGAGGCACACAGAGTAAAATAGAACAAGAAATATGATATATAGATAGATATAATATTATTTCAAATACTAAACAATTAAACAGGAATATATAGAAATTCAAATTAAAGGGAGATATTCAATTTCGAACAATCGCAATAATATTGCTCATAAATTATACATTTAACTATAGTAAGTATTATTAAATTATAGTCTAATCAAGTTTTATGTTTTTTCAGCTCGAAATTCTAACTCATAACTTTATTTTATTCTCACTCTCATATTGAAAACTTTTGCCGGTCATTTGTTCTGTTTTCTTTTGTGACAGCCTAGCCAGAGACACACAGAGAGAGATAGAGAGAGAGAGAGAGAGAGATGCACATCTACACTGAACAACAAAACTTGGCTTACAGAAGCTAAGCCAACAGAATCAGCTTCAATTAGAAATTTCCGAAATGCGATGCAAACGGAAGATACACAGCTCTCTCAGCTCACAGCGTACAGATATGTGTCGTATCTCACAGATACACAGGAATGGCACCTAATGCAACACGACTGCCCCAACGGCCCCAACAGCCCCAACTGCCGCCCCGTTTCGGTCCGCCCGGCAGCGCCCTGAAGTTAGTTATCATCGTCCGTGTGTCGGCTTGATATGCAGCAGAGATTTCATTGCAAGCGCAATTTGCATTTGGGCTTATTGAGTTATGGCTGCAACTAACTGCCGCTCCATGCAGCACTCATTCGCACTTAAACAGATACGCAGCAACTGCCCCCGAGATGGGGGGCGACTCGAGCACTCGACGATTGAATGCGGAGGGCTGGCAAGGCCAGATTGGTGGGATAGGATTGAGCATTGGATTGTGATATACTACATTGATGAACAGACGATTTGTATGACAGACGCAACACAGGCAACATTGAAAAATCCAAAAACAAAAACCTAAAACCAAAAAATGGCCCCTCGTATCTCTTCTTTTGACTTTTGCATGCAACAACTCGAATTCTCCTTCAATTTATGCTTGCGGATAAAATGGGATTTGCTTTGGCTTTGGCCCCAATGGAAAGCTGCGACTGTCAGGAGGAGTCCTGATTTAGACATTGTTATAGCGATATCCAACCCCTCGCTTCCCCTGCAATTCTACCCACGGTTAGAGCGCACTCTATACATAACCAATTTGTTGTCGTTTTGATTTGCACTACTGTCTCTGCCAATGCCGGGGTTAAGTACTCTTATACCCTGTAGCCATGCGAATTCGTAAGTGGAATAATGATTTGCAGTTGTGTAAAATATTAAGAAATTAATTGCATTTCTATAATCATTAAGAAAACTTGTTTTCTTGTCTATTTCCTATTCGCTTAAGCGTTTATTCGATCTCTGTCTACAGAGTATCCGCACGTCGAGCATTCTTATGTGGAACAGTCTTGCTTCTTTCCGTTATTTTTTGTTGCCTTCGCGTGGCAGAACCATTTTTTGCGCTGTACTAGTGCAATAAATTTTGTACTTTGCCTTTTATACAATTTCATTTGCTGGTGCTCATCGCTATATCCCTCACCTCGCCCCCCCCCCCCCCTCACCAACCAATCGAACCCCCAACCATTGAGCCAGTGGCCCCACCCCAAGTACCCATACCATGCCATACTCCAACTCAATCGCTGTTCCCGCCCTATTCCCTTTACCAATCCTATTCCCAGTATATCTCTATAGTCCTCACGCTTGGCTTGCCTTTGGATTTGAGTTTTGTGTTTTTCGATTTAGGATTTGCCATTCGGATTTTCTGCATGTGCCTGTGTGTGTGCGTGTGTGTGTGTGTGTGAATATCGAAAGTGTAATTGAGTAGCGTACTGTGCTGCGGCTTGGGCTTTTTGTTTTATTTCATTTTTGATATGAAAACATTTGCCGGCGCCCCCCCGTCATCCTCACATAATACGTCCCCAAGTTGATGGCTCGAAATTGGCTTCTGTCTTTTTGATTTCTACTCTTGTATTCGCATCGCTTTGTTTTTCCTCATTTTCATTTCCATTGTCATTCTCCTTTTGGCCTTCTGTATAGTATTGTGCGTGTGTGCGTATTTCCGTTTTGTATTTATTGCATTATTTTCGATTTGTGGACAACCGTATTTTGTGTTTCCTTTCTTTTTGTTTTGTTTTTTGTTGATACTTTGTTACGAATTTAATTTACAATTATATTTATTTTTATGGTCGTCTGAATAAATTCAATTATTTCTCAAGCACAATTCGTGATAGTGAATTCATTGAAATGGAATCTGTTCAAATAGGCCGAAGAATAACTTTGTAGCGCAGTGTAATCTGTAATCTGTAATCTGTGTGCTGTATTCTGTACTCTGTGATCTGAATCTATGACTGTGTCCCACTGACGACTGACTTGCTATGCAAATTCAGAACAGCTGCCAGCTTGTTTATACGATGCTGTGACTAAACTACTTTATTTGCACTCGCATGCGAAAAGTAAACAAGACAATTTGTTATGTTAAACAAAAGTTAGTTTTGCGGAAATGAAGTTTTCCTGCCATCGGTAGTGACACTCTACACACACACACACGCACACACACACAACTACTATTACTAGCAACAAGAGAAAACAATGTACGGCACGTAAGACACCATCCGAGTTTAGCAAGACATTTGCTTACATATTTTATGGTTGAATAAATGAGAAAGCTAATGTAATTATTGCCAACACAATCTGCAGGCAAAGATTACGCTGCCAGGATACCTCAAAGACAAACAAACGCACACAAATAGAAATATATCAGCTTAATTAGATGAATGAATGGCCATTATCAGCATTCCCTTCTCGCTCTGCTAATTGAACAGATTTCGTTTCGAATTCTGATTATAAATATTAAAGCATCATTGTTGTCGCTCCATCCATCTATCTTTTGTTTAATTCTATTTCAGATTTTCGAATTTTCATATTTTAAATGGAATACTTGCTGCACCCCAATTAAGTGGCTTATTATGGGCTTTGCACTCATTGTGTTATCAGAAACTTAGCTGCTTTAATTACCTTCCCTTATGCGCTGGCAACCTCAAGAGCCATTTCTTGGCGCACATGTTCCCAATGACTGTGCCACCAGGCGGTGTCTTTGAGAAGTATCCAATAACACGAAGGAGACGACGCAGTTAAAGCCCATAATGCTTAAATTAATGGTAGACAACAAGGCATATTTTCTGTTGTGTGGACACAATTTGGTAGGATGTTCACACAAATATGAGGCACTTTGGTTACATTTCTGATGGTGTTTTATATGAATTATATGTAGTCAAAATACCGATGAGACTGCTGATTGCTGATGCAACAATGATGGGAGCCATCAACAGTCAGTATTTATTTATTATTTATGATGTCCCCAACAATAGGATTTCTTTTCAATTTTTCTGTACACACATGCCAGAAGCTCAGGCGAAGCTTGTAAAAATCGATTGCCAGACTGCGAAGTACCCTTTTGGCAGCGGGAGATTATAACAAATTGTCTTCTCCCTCTCCCTTAAAGTTCTGATTTCTGTTCTCATTTCATAACTTTATGAGTCCCTCTTTAGAATTGCCATGAGAAAGGGTATTGATTGTCGGACTAATACTCGAATATTTGGAAGACAATCAATAACAATCAATCTATAAATAAAAGCATTTGCATAAATCTGCTACGGCTCCATGGATACCCCCACGCCATCTCACTTTGATTAGCTGCACAGCATTCGAAGTTAGTACCTGTTGTTCTGGGCATTTAATAAAAAATTGATCAAGTCCCAGGCCTACAATTTTCATCATTCCGTATCCGTATGGCAGACAATTGGGGTGTGGGAGAACTCAACAGCAGATGGACAGTGTACTACGAGTGTAGACTGTTCATGGAATAGGCAATTTTGCAGATGTCCTAACCAGGACGACGACAAATGCAAATGGTTGTACTCCCTGTCCCTGCTCAGTTGTTTGCTCCTTGTGTCCTACGTAGTAAATTTCATGTCACAGTAAGTCGAATGTGCTTTTAAAAGCAACTGAGGGGGGTCGGGGGGCAGCAGCAACAATGCCACAACGCCTACGCTTCCTCAATGTGCTTGCCTTACTTTCCACTTCCCTCTTCCCTCATTTCTCTTTACTTCTTCTTTTTTTGCTCAGCTGCCACACGGAAAACATGGGAATGCTTCAAACGCATAAGTGTGTGTTGGGCTATCTGCGTGTGCGTGTGTGTGTGTGTGTGTGTTTGGGTGTGTGTTTGGGTGTGTCGGTTTCACAGTGTGCTAAAAAATAAGTGAGACATTTACTTTCATTGCAGACTGCTGATTGTCTGTTCTTAATATGAAATCAGAGTCCACAAATATAACATGCAAATATCCCTACTTTAGGAGCACACCTCCTCTGAGATTTGTGCCTCTTTCCGGAGCTGTTTTATAAGCATGGGACATGCATGGATGGCAATGTTAAAATTCAAGTCAAATTGGCTCTGAATAAAACAAAAATCATAAGGCAATTATCATAGCTAAATAAATGTTTTAATATAAGGATATTCTCTCTGTTGGCAAGGAGCAACAGAATTAGGGTAGCTAATTCTACTTGAACCGTCTGTAATAGCTTGAAACATGTTTATTATTTTCCCTCAATGAACACAATGAACCAACAAGCAACTGTCTACAAACTAACTGTCTAACTATTTGTTAATGGCTTCTCAAACGTTGATAGAGAACGTGAGAGTGAAACTCAAGTCAATATCAAGTGCACACAAGGTGCTGCAAATATATTTTAGTGCGACAAATATCGTGGCCCGCCTAGGGGCATTCATTTTATGGATGCCTCATCGGCTTCAATACAAAAGCCATAATCTGCTGGCTAAAATTAAAATGGGTGCACGCCAATTTCCCGTCCGAGTCGTAAATACAAGCGACAATAAACTTATAAGCCGGCAGGCATATCCGCATGAATTAGGGCCAAAAAAATCTGAGAAATAGAGAAAGAAAATACACAAAATATTCGAGGGAGTGAGCTGCTATAGAGTGGCTATTAGAGTGCTGTTGTTGTTGTTGCTGTTGTTGTTGTTGTTGCTGTTGTTGTTGTTGTTGCTGTTGTGATTGCTTTAGCGCTTCTTGTTCAACATGGTACTCCAATACCGATGCCAATGGCCATAAATAGTTTTTTTTTGTTATTCTTTGTTTTTTTTTTTTTTTTGTTGGGGGCGTAGGGCGAAGTATGTTGTTTCTCCTATTTCCCCCAGTAATAAACTCGTTTGCGTGGCCCAAATAAACATAAGAAGCCATTTCATATAAACAGTTGCCAGCCACATGCGCTGCTGCTAGCCAAAATAAAAGACGTTAACTTGCGTTGGCGTTACGTGCCAAGCAACCGATGAGGATTCAAATACCCTCCCCCTCCCCCTCCCCAACACACCAACACCCAGCTTCGCTTGGCGCGCCGGCTGTGTAAACATGTCCATAAAATGCCCAACTACAATAATTGTAGAAAAATGAAAGACGACTGCGTCGATAGGCCCAACACAAAATTCTATTTTGGCATTTTCTTTTTGAATAATAAAGATATTGTGTACGTGCGAGAGAGCAGTGAGTTGTGCCTACGTTGGCAATCTTACAGCATTTACAGAGTTTAAAGCAACTCCTTGAGCTAAGCCAATGAAATTAAAGGCGAGAAGTGTTCACTTGAGTTGGGAATGCGATAGTAATTGGAAGTAAATGCTTAAGTTAAGTAACTGCGAATTTCAATAAATCTCAGTTCAGATTGCAATTGTATGCTTATGACAGCAGTATTCCAACTGTTAGGCCAACATGTGCACTGACCAAGCTAAGAAACTGGTAGGAAGTATCAGAGACTCTCTAGAGCTACCATCATGCAAGTATTCTCACGAGTTAAGATGAAGCTCAGGGAACCGCACTTGGCACTGCTTAAACTTTTAAATGAGACACGTAATCCGGCTTTAATTATTGAATTACCAAACATAAATGAATACGCAAATAATGTCTTTTAAATGGGGCATGAATTAAACGCACTTATTCTCCAGCTCGTTATTAGTTCAACTCGATTCTCAGAAGCTCGTTAATCCGAAAGCAAACAAAGCGCCTTAAAGCAGAGAGCTCATTGCTTAAAGACCACAAATGCGAATTTAACCCACACAGACACAGGGTTTCAACTCTACAACTCAACCAACTCATAAACGCCAAGTTAACACAGATAGGAGCACTGGCAAAAAAAGGAGGAGTGGCTGTCGAGTAACGGTAAATTGATTGAGTGCTGTTCGCGACCACAAAAAGATTTTCACGTGGCATTCATTAATAATAATAATGCAGACGGCGGCTAGTTGTCCGCCCATTTGCCGCGCTGTCTGTCTATCTCTTTGTCTGTCCGTCTGTCTGTCTGTCTGTCTGTCATGGCCTTCAGTCAAGCAGTCGACCAACCATCCATCTATCTATATTGTGTCTCTGTAAGCGATTGTTGTGGCAGCCACATAAGCCAATTGTCTGTCAGCGTTATATTATCGCTTTCTCTCTCTCTTTCTCTTTCTCTCTCTCTCTCTTTTGGCGGCATAGACGGCTGTGTCATTACTTTTTATTTATAAATCGACTAAATGGAAAATGCTTGCGAAACTTATAACAACGCAAATTTATACAGTCACAGAGAAAACAGAGTCATCTCTCTTAGCCTCTCAGTCAGTAGAGACAGAGAGAGAGAGAGAGAGGGCATAGTTGAGGCAGTCAATGAACGGTTATTGACTCACTTGTGGCCGCCGGAACTCGTTGCTCAATCTTACACTATATTAAGTATGTATGCATGGATTCATACTCACCATCGTGGGAATCGTAGAGATAAATTATTTTGCGCCAGCCATAAAATTGTATTGTATCAATGATGGCCTGATGATAATCCGGGCGCATGCTGAGGGCAAAGTCGAGGAAGCCAGACGATGGCGTAAGCACCTAGAACGCGAAAATTATGGAAAACAGCGTTCATATAGTTAGTCAGTTAGTTGAAAGAGACACAATGACAGAGAGACAGAGAGAGAGAGAGAGAGAGAGTGAGAAAGGGAGACCAAATGGGAGATAGACAGAGCGAGAAAGAGAAAGGATATGGAAAGTTGGTAAACATGAATCATTATTGAGTAGTCACTGTTATTATTGTTGTTGTTGTTGTTCCCGTTGTTGGACCATTGTTATGGTTATGGCTCGTTTTGGGCATTTGCCTGTTTGATTTATATGGCTCCACCCAAACGGGGCCAAAAGTGTGTTATAAATTTTTAAAGAGCACGCACAGGAATAGGACAGATCTGGACAACATGGCAGGCATTGCTTTGCTCGTATTTATAATGATTTCGACCTGGGTTGCCTCATAAATTTTATAGACTTTTGGTAGCACTTTCAAGGTTACCAAATTATGTGAAAGTCAACTTTGCGTATGATTAATATTTCATATTGAAATAGGCAACGCTATTTGCTTCCCTATCTCTCTCTCTCTCTCTCTCTCTCTGTCTGTCTCCTTTTTTGTGTGTGTTTTTGCCTGCGCTTTAATATTTATTAGTCCTTAACGCTTACCTTCTCCGGAAACCAGGGCGTCACAAAGGGCATCTGAAACGTATTCGAGTAGGAGTGCAGGGTATCAAAGGAGTCGGGCGAGACGGCGCCTAGCATTGAGTACACCCCGCGCGAGAATTGATTGCAAACTGCGGAGGTAAATTAAAGAAATAACTTTAAATCAAGTAAATAAATTGCAAATGAGTTGCGACTGATATAGATATATTAAGTAAATAACATAATATAATATGGGGTATCTGCTAGTTCAGCTTGCCTCATACTTACTCAAACGTGACAATTTGAAGGCGTCCGCCGTGTTGATGACATCCACATAAGCCTGCAGCTCAAAGCGTCGCGACGAGACGTTCAAGTTGTGATTGAGCATTGCATACTTGAAGGCTGATTGAACCTCATCCGTGCCCTGCTCGAAGATGGCGCCTACCGCGGGCAAATGCATAAACGAATTAAAATATATATTAAGCAGAGGTTAAATATCATGTTGCTGCTGCTGAGACTGTTGCTGCTGCTGCTGCTGTTGGTGTTGTCGGCGGCAGCGAGCGAAATTGTCAATTAGGTTCAAAGCAAAGGCACTTGAAACTTTGTAATTGCTTTTCGCTTAAATTTTATTTGAGTTTTTCTTCTTGAGAAACTTGAAACGCTTGTTGTTATTTTTATTTTTATATTTTGATTGCTGCTCTTCCACATACTCTGTCGGCAAGTTAATAAGCGTGCCATTGCCATTGCTCTGAACGAAGCTTAAATGGAACTGGACTTTGCAGATTTAGCATGTTGTCAGCTCAGTTTATCCAATCTTACAATCTTACAGCAGGCAGCAACCTTATTGCACTCTAACTGCGAGATTGCGTCAATTCAACAGACAGCAACAGAAAGTGCAACAGCAACAGAAACAGAAACAGAAACAGCAACAGAAACAGAATGCCAAAGGAAATGGAATTACTGGATGCCGCATAGAGCAGTCCGCATCCGCTGAGAGGCACGGCAAGTGGGGCATGCACCTTAATAGAATTTTGCAGCGCAGCGAGTGGCGAGTTAGACAACTCCCGTTTTCACTCACCTAAAGGTATTTTCTCGGTTAATGATGGCTGTGCACTGACTCGACTGCTGCCACTGCCACTGCTGTAACTTAGCCACAGAAAGAGGCAACTCAACTTCCAGCCAAGGTCCATGTTGCAGCTCTCGTTAGTCTGCCTCTTCTTGATATTATTGTTGTTGCTAACTTGCTGGTGTGTGCAGCAATTTATTTATATATTATTTCTTCACTTATTTGTGGTTTTTGTTGCATTATGCGCGCCTTTTGTTGCACTTAGCGTTGTCATTATTTGCGACAATTTAGAATGTTGCAGTTGCAATTTGACACGCCAAAAATATTAATATCTGCAAAATAATAACAATACTTATTGTCTATTTCTTTTAATAGCGTAATAATAAATACATATTTGGATGCCAGGAACAAGCTTATTTGCTGATTTCATTAATACTTTTTGGGTCTTTTCGGGGTCTTTTGTCAACTTTGCCTCAGTTATTTGTTAGCCCTTATAAGGTGCTTAATTTATGTGCTTTCTATTTGAGCTGTCGACAAGCACACACACTCACACACACACTCACACACACAGTCACACACTGAGACTTACAGTCTAGCGCACACCTTCGCATTCACGCTTCAGCTTGCACGTGTCTTTTACACCCTGTACAATGGGGCAAATTGAAAACAGTCTCATTCACTTTCCTCTGATGTTCCCTCGTCCCTCTTTCTGCACCACCTCTCATTTTCTTTTCCTCTTCCTCTCTTTATCCAACCCTTTAAACAAGCTTGACACTTTGTAGCCGCGGCTGTGCATTTGCACATGTATATAAGTGTGACTGTGAGTGTGTGTGTGTGTGTGTGTGTGGGTGTGTGGGTGTGGGTGTGGGCGTGTGTCTGTTCACTGAACTGTATGTAAATATGTACATATACTTGCCTATCTGCCTGGCTAGCCACCCGAAACCCCTCACACCTGTCTCTCTCAGTCGCACCCTCTGTCCATCTACCTCTCTGTCGCTCACTCTCTCTCTCTCTCTCTTGTCCGACAGGTGCGTGCAGCTGCACTGTTCCCCTTAATGCCACTCTTCGTGTCGTTATTGTTATTGTTGTTGTTGTTGTTGTTGCATGATTGTTAGTGTGTCACTGTGTGAACAACTTGTACCCTTATTGTTGCTGCTGTCAATGCTGAGTCTGGTGTGTCCTGTAACCTGCTCCGGCTCCGGCTCCGGCTCAGCAGCAGCAGCAGCAGCTCCTGTTGCTGCTGTCGCTGTACTTTCGGTTCGCTGAATGCTTTTGTGCTGATTTTGCGCTTATTTTAAATGTGCTTTTGTTTTTCTGCCTTTTAAATACCCTGTAAGCCTTTAATGTACGCCACAGGGTATAATAGGGGGAAAGGAACAAGCTAATTGCTGATACGGATTCGGGAAAGTATGACAGGGTATCTGCCAGTCAATGGAATATTCTTTCTTTCAGCCATTTCGCTTACCTGGCAAAAGGATCTTCCCTCCCGTTCGATTCGGACTCATTAATTGGAATTTTATTATTTCTTTGATAGAACTGTACTTTTATGCATTTATTGGCTATAATATTGTTGAATTATTTTATTCTGTTGGTGGCAGCAAACAGACTTATAAACTGCAGTGAATGCATTGATTTACAGAGAACTCTGTAAATAATTGTGAATATTATATTTGTTAATCGACCTCGATTTACATAATATTTGTAGCAAATGGTTCATTTACTCTACCTTTTTATCTTACTGCAGCTTAAACTTAAACTGTAGTCAAAGCAGAGTTCAAATTGATATTTATTCATTAGTTAAGCATTACATTATGCATGGCATCATTTTGAAGTCGGCTTAACTCTCAGTTGACCATAAAAACAAGTGGAAAGAGATTGAGATAAGGAAAGGGCCAACGTCGGTCCTCAAATGGGGCCACTCATCAGACTGGGAGAGGAGCATTAGTTGGCGCATTTGGAAAATAGATTAACAAACTCTTAATATTCATAAGTAAGTATAGCTGCCATAGAACCATTTTAAGCACTTGGAACTTTATTCATTATAATGACGATGGCTGAACGCAAAACTAACAGAATGGAACGCTCTTGCGATGGCTGTTGGCCGAGTCTAGGCCTAGGAGAGCCACAAGGCGTGGCCAAGTGAGCCCCACTTAATTAAATTTAAATTAGAAGGCTAAAGTTGCACGTCACGGTTGTTTTAGAGTGCCTGGACAGATAGACAGATAGACAGCATGACGAAGCGCGGGGGGAGACTGTGACGATGCTGCAAGGGCCTATTTATAAGGCAAACAAAAAACGACTATAAGCATCACACACCCAGTTAGATAAATGAAACGAATGAATGGACATTTAGAGTAGAAGAATGCCATGGAAGCCGGCCTGCCAGGCTGCCAAGCTTCCACTTTGCCAGTCTGCCAGGCTCAGGCTCGGGCTGCTCGGGCTGCTTGGGCTGCTGTCCATGTCCTTATGGCTTACTGCCTTATAGCGCCACTTTTGTTAATTAAATAATTATTTTGTAGCAACTTGCTAATTACTTTTTACTTTTTTTGTGCACATTTTATCTACTTTAGAGTCAGAGGCAGAGTTTTCATTCTATTCATTCGCCACTTGCAACATTTAACAGCTGCTTCTGTCTGTCGACCGTTACAAAGCGGGTTATTTACCGTGCCATCCTCTGATACGAATCAGCTTCCTGTGTTACCTTTTCGCTTTACCTTAAGTCGATAAAAAAAAAAAAACAATATTTATGCCGAGAGTAGACAACAAAGTCTTGGTCCAGGTATGAGTTCGAGTATTAGGGCAAACGTTGCGTGATAAAAATGTAGCAGGAAAATTATTAGACCGCAAATGATGCTGATATGTAAGCCAACTCATTAGCATTTTAATGAGGCTATTAGTATGCCAGAAACGAGTTCAGCTTTTCAATAATTAAACATAGGAGTGAAAGACAAAGCCAATTTCAATTTGCTCTCTTTTCTATTGAGAGTAATAAGATCACAAATAAGCGGAATGATGTTCCTTTTATATTTGGCAACTTACAAAAGAACGACGGGTAAGTCCTTTCTCCTTCCGTATATTATATATTTGTTACTTTCCACTTTACTAATGATCACAAAACAATCACACAACAAGTAATGTAAATTGTACAATGCCGCATTGTGCGTTTACTCTGTGACACTTTTCTTAGACTGCGAATTATTTGCGAATTGGCCTTTAAGCGACTTTCACATTTGCATAAGTTGGCGCAGTTTTGAGAATGATTGCCGCTTCTTCATTATCACGTAATGGCGAGAGGCCAGCACTAAAACACAGACCGCTTTTTATCACTCGCTGTTGTTGTTCTGTTGATGAACCACGATGCTGTTATACTTAGGGACTCGGGGCTGCCCGTCAGCACTCGGCCCGCTCCTTGGATTTATCTGTTCGTACACCAACTACAATTCCATCCGCCGTATTCGTCCTGCCTGACGCTCGCACATTTGAGTACTGAATAGGCCAAAGCATCCACGACCAAGTCTTGGCCGCCAGCTGGCTCGGCGACAAAGCTACAAAATCCGCGCTGCTCTCTTCTCTCTGGTTACTCTCAGTGTACTAAAAAGGGTGGCCAGCCTCCACAAGAAAGCCAGAGAGTCTGCAAAGTGCGAGAGAGCGACAGATGCCGAGAGAGCGAGAGTGCGAGAGAAGGACGACTCTTGGAGTTACTGACCTAGTAACCGTTTTTCAAGTTTATTCGTTGTGGCTGCTGCGAAAAGTAACAACAACAACAACAACAACACACGAAACGAACAACAACAATGGGATGACGTCGTCGTTGGACACTTAAAAGACGCTATTGTACTGACAGAGAAAGAAAAGGAAAATAATTAATATATGTAGAGCTGAGGTGGAACATTTGCTGCATTTGGTATGCAAAGGCAAAGTAGATACTTTGCTTCTCATTCGACACACATCGTTTGCAGAGTAGCGAATTCATATTTCTAACACTTGGTTTGTCTTCCTCTGCATTTATAAGTAACTAATTGTAATCCTAATGGGTTTTAAAGTTTATTCAAGTAGAGCATTAGTTGGTCATGTTAACCCGCATTATATTTTCTTTAAAATCGCACATTATTTATGGTTTTTCATGTGAATAATCCCATTTTCCTCGCCTTTTCGCTGGGACGTTCCTCAAGAATTGGCAATTCCATTCAGTTTCAACGTCAGCATTTCGTATTATAGATATTCTGATATACAGACAGTCAGTGAAACAGCTTAGAGTTAGAACTTATGGAAATCAATTCAGCTGCAACTCAATCAGTTACAAAGCGTTTTCCATTTCCCATTTCCCGTTTCCCCTTACACTTCTGCCCATTCGCCTGGTCAAACTTTGTATATTTAAAATCTGAACAATTATTTTAGCATTTCAACGTGCAAAAGCATTGGCAGAATGGAAAGCGGAATCTGAACGAGAAACGGACACGGACACGGAAGCAGAAACAGAAAAACAGAGAAAATGTAAAACAAATCCAAAAACAACAACACATGCAGAAAAACTCAATCATATGAGCAACATGTGTGCACGCGTGAATACTTATTGGAAATTCAATTTTCAATAAATGCACACAAATTGATTTCAGCACAGAGCTGCCAAAGTACACACACTCCTACACACGCACACCCACACACCCACACACACACCCACACACGGCGAAAGGGGGTGAGACACACACACACACATTTCAATCACACACGCATAAGGATACACCTCGTATTAAGTGTAAAACTTTTCAATTTACGTTTTGTTTCTTAACATCAAATATCCGGAGCTGTCAAAAGTATTTGTCGAGAGATTTTCAAGTGGGCTCCTCTCGGATCCTTTCGACTTCGTTGGCTTCTTTAGGATTGGCTTGGTACACTTTTTATTAGATTTCATTTCTTGTATTCTATTGCCAATTTGTATGACTCTCATGAGCACAGGCGAAAAGGTTGGAAAGTTGTTAAGTTGGAAGGTTGTAAAGTTGGAAGGTTGGAAGGTTGTAAGGTTGGAATGTTGTAAGCTTGGAAGGTTGGAAGGTTGCACGCTTGCATGGTTGGGTGTATATGTGATCCTGTCGTGCTCTCGGCATCTCACCTCTGACATATGCTGTTGCTTATCCGCGCCTGAAATTCCGCATCATGCAGAGCAAACACTTGTTAATTACTTTTATTATATCCACGGCTACAGTTGCACAGTCACGCAATTTGACCCGAGACCAGTCACCACGACGGCATTATTGCCTGTTGCTTTTGCTTTTGCTTTTGCTGTTGCTTTTCCCCTGCTAATGGGGCGCTCTCTGACGCCTCAATGGCCACTGGAGTGGGTGTCGATGCCGGCTGCCGGTAGCTGCCGCTAGCTGCTGCCACTGCCAGTGGCGGGTGTTGTTGCCAGTGCCAGTGCCAGTGCCGTTGCCATTGCCAGTGGCATGCTTCATGTGCTCGCCACATCTGATGTGGTTGGCCGTAAACAAGCGGCCTACACCCACCTATCCACAAGGTATCCACGTTCTCGAATAAGCAACCCGCTGTCGGTTCCATACAAGTAATTGCAATCAGCACCTTGGCAACGCGCAGCTGCGCCAAAAAGTGTGCTACACATGTACATTTATTTATTTAATGCCACGACAGCGCGCCTCTTAACACTATAAAGCAAGTGAATTTTTATCGAATTTATTATTGCTTCATTTTCATTTGATTGCAGTAATGAAATTTAGCTGATGCCATAAACGTGAACGGGGTTGTAACTCAATCAAATGAATATTTATAACGTGACGATGAAATATTGTATGTTGTATGAAATATTGTAAAATATTTCATTACTCAATGCTAAGCAAGTTAATTAACTCGGATTTACATTAGATTATCTTTACACTCAGCTTTTGTTTACTGTTTACTGTGCTTGTGTTTATGTTCTCTTTCTTGTTGAATTTTCATTACTTTCTCGCCTTTGTGGTGTTAAAGTCGCTCACGAATATCCACACGCTTGGAAGGTGCCGCAATTTATATGCTAATTAACAATTCTTAATTGTAATTTCTTTGCAAATGCAGCTGCCTCTGCAGATAGAGAAAGAGAGAGAGAGAGACTGTCTGCTTACTGTATTATTCCCGCCACAGCAGAGACTTTTGCAGTCTGGGTAACGGAGCGTATGCGTAATAATTGCTACCAATCGCCAGATTAGCATTAACTCTCATTCAGCGGCATAATAGACTGTCTACTCGGCAATACACACAAATACAATTACAACTTGTTAAAGCACAGATAAAGGTGCGTGTGCGCTATAATTGGCATCAATCGGACAAACTCTTGCCAAACTCTCAGTTGTCAGCCTAAACAATGTATGTATTTTGTATGGAGCACTGTTGTTGTTACTGCAGAGTGACAGGCCTGAAACAATGGTGGCTATGGGAAATATTTGGCATCAATGCCCCTGAATCGAGCGAGTGAGGGAAGCTGCAAAGTACGAATAAATTATAATTTCAACAGACCGGGCTAGTTGTCAGTTCAGGCAATTTTGAAACGGCGATTGACACAGCTCGGAATTTGTATTCCGTGTGGAAATTATCGTAAATGCTGGTCAACTTGATTGGCATTGTTTTCGCCGCCTGCCACTTGCCACATGCCACATGCCGCGTGCCGCGTGCCACTCGGACCAATATCAATTGAAATCAAATGTGCGACAAAATTGTATTGAGGCTGTCACTTGAGGTGTGCTCATGTCAGTCAGTATGCAAATTATTAAGCAACTAATTAAGCGGCAGCAATGTGTGGCGGGGAGGGCGAGAATGCGTGAGCGAGAGAAAGAGAGAGAGAGAGAGGGAGTGAGAGAGAGATGGATGTTAGGCGATGAGTGGGGGGAAGAGAGGAATACAAAGCTTTTCCAATTAAATTTATAACTTATTTACGACAGAAAGTAATCCTCTTTAGGCATTAGGTGATGTAATAAAAATGATTGAAATATAATTGACAATTGACATAAAAGCTAAACAAGCACACACACCCGCACACACACACACACACACACACACCCGCACACACATGCATCCATTTTTGCTTGTAAAATCCTGGCTGCTGGCTTCGCAGGCACTTACAATCAACGATTACCTTTACACCTGCCATTTTGAAAATAAGCCATAAGCGGAAATGACATCAAAAGGATATTGTTATATCGATGAGGCAAAGCCAAGGAGCTGCCTGACTGCCCGAGTGCCCGACTGCCCGCCCGCCAGTCGGTGACGACGTTGACGAACCCAGAGGTCCCTTCCATTGCCCGTAAGCAGGCGAATAAGTAGCACGAAAAATAAAGTCTAGCAAAAGGTGCCATAAAATAAATAACAAGAGAAACCAAATAAACATTTTGGCAAAGTCAAAAGGAAAAGTAACTGCAAAAGCTCACACCAAGAACTTCCAACTTTACCTGTGTGTGTGTATATCAAATAGACAGCTTCCGACTGTGCGCGTGTCTCTGTGTGTGTGTGTGTTTGTGCGTGTGTGTGTGTGCATAAAATAGACTTATCCTAATGAAAAAAGTCTTGCAGGCACGTTATGTAAGATATGTGTGTGATATCAGACAAGGTATTGCTCGGGTTGGGCTTGGAGCCCAACAGGGCTCCTCCTGCTCTAAGGTAGCTGCTCGGCTTTAAGGCGGCCAAACGCTAAAAGTTAGATATGGCAATAGCGCTTTTTAAGCAGCTTATGCCAATGGCAGAAACAACACAGTAAACCTCATACAAAGGTTGCAAATGGCCTTTAAAGGTCGCCTGCAGCTCACTGCGATTCCTTTTTTTCCTATGATAAACTAAATGAAAACTTCAAATGAAATATATATACATATAATATATAATATATAATATATAATATATAATATATAATATATGATATATAATATATAATATATAATATATAATATATAATATATAATATATAATATATAATATATAATATATAATATATAATATATAATATATAATATATAATATATAATATATAATATATAATATATAATATATAATATATAATATATAATATATAATATATAATATATAACATATAATATATAATATATAATATATAATATATAGAATAAAATATAAATATATATAATAGTTTGTGAGAACTAAGTAATAACTCACGAGTACTTCAAAATGGGGGAAAACTTTGATGACTTTGCGACTTTTGACTTGGCGGAAGTCTACTCAAATCAGGAGTTGATTATGCTGGATGGAGTTGTTAGATAGCTGAACAGACAAATGAAGTGGCTTAGTTGCTGCTCGGGCTGTGAGCTAAGTTGTCAGATGCTTCGGGAACTAGTTGATGTGTAAGAACATAACTTAATTAACTATTGAATGGAGCAACACTTCATTTAAATGGCAGCGGTGACAGTTTAGGCTTGTCAACACAGGTGGAGCCCCCGGCGATGACCATCATCTTCTTCTCCATCATTTCCTGCACCTTCTATCCTAATTGCCAACTGACCTGCATTTTTGCCCAAGGAACACGGTAAGTGATTAAACGGTCTCTGAATATAGAACACAGAAATGAAAATATTTGTATCTTTGGAATTTAAATACTCTATAACCGGAAAAATAAATGTAGGGTGTACTTAAGTGGGTTCAACTTACATTTACTCTGTTTACTTGAGTCTGAACTCATTCTTTGCATAATAATAAAAATTAGATACCATCGATTACCTACCTAGTGGAGGATACTTTTCATATAGGGTATAAGTACTTCGAGCATTGCTTTCATACTTCGCATTCCTGCGTAGATAGCCCGCGGCTAGGTTTTCATTCTCCTTTTCAATTACGACGCCACGAGTCGCGCAGTTGGCGAGTTTCTCATGTTTTGTCCGTTTTGTTGTTTGTTGTTTGTTATTTGTTATTTGTTTTTATTTTTGGTCTGTTTGTTTGCCTAGCCGTGGCCTGGGTTCAGTCTGTTGCCGGCAAGGCCCTTTGCATTTAAGTCTAATTGCTGAAGCGCTCTGCGAGTTGCACTGATATTTCATTTCGCTTAGCTGCGACTTAGGCAAAGCCTTTATAAATGCCGGCTAACTGAGCTATCTCGCAGGGACTCGCAGGGATCAGAAAGCAACTGCGAGTACTCATAAATAAAATGAAGATCCTGGCACCTGCTTTAATATAATATATAGTGCAGAAATCGAGAAATGGAAATTAATGATCCAATGCCGACAAACACGCCCCCAGCCAAATGCAAACTAATAAAACAAAATTGTGCTGGCTCATTAAAATTGCAGGCAAGGCAAATGGGCAAACCTTTGCCTTTTCGTACCACTATTTGCACCACCGAACCACCCACTTGCCCCACACGTGAACATTTTGTACTGCGGATGCAATAAACTGCAGAATTTATGGGCCTGCCGCCTGACAATTGAATTAAATATCCAATGCGTCTTGATGTGCGGCAAGAATGGGCAAAGACGAAGACGTGCATGGGGAAGGGGATGAGGACATTACATTACTGGGTGACTGTCTGCAGTAATAACTGTAATTTTTGGCAATGCCCAAGCTCTCTCACTCTCTCACTCATTCACTCTCCCCTTTCCTGCCTATCTCTTTCGCAGCCCGTAGCTCATCAGAATCCACTTACAATATGTTTCTGGTTTCTGGCTTCTGGTTTCTGGAAGCAGTTCTGCAGAAGCAGTTCTACATCTCCCATCCTCTGCTGTCTGTGCCTAATATTTATGTCTTAATATACATATGAGGACGCACGTCTTTTATCACCCAAAAACAATCCACAATATTTCTTAACATTGCAAATGTCTGTGCTGGCATCTTTGACACTTTCTGGCAATGAATTATTAAACCTTTATTAATTTTAAATGGTTGAATATATAATTCAAATGCAAAGGCAAATATACTATTTTCGAATTGAGGATTCTGCTCTGCAATTGCTAAATTTAAAAGAAATATTTAAAGAAATTATTTGACAGAAATAGCTAGGGGCAGCGCTATAAGTTATTAAAATTCCACGGCCGAAGATAAAATTACAAAATTACTCCTGAGGCTTGTGTCAGGACAACAAATGAACAAGAGCAGTTTCAAATTCTACATTGTCTCTGTTCCGAATTCTACTTCTCTTTCTCTCTCATGGAAACATCAGATTCAGAATTGTATTTATTAATAAATTGAATATAAATTAAAAAAAATAAACAGATTTTCATGAGAAATTTGGCAGTGGAATGATATATAAATAAATAAATAAATTTAAATTGCTAAATAACTTTGGGCTTACTGAGTGTAAGTGTACTTCGTGAGAAAGGGAGAGAGAGTGTGTGAGAGAGAGAGGGAGAGAAGATAGAGCTGCGGTCGATAGTGCTCTAATTGTAGTGAAGTCTATAAAGTTGTACTACGTTAAGGGCTCTCGATAGCCTCAATGCTGTGATAAAAGCACTTGAACCCTATTATACCCGTTAACAAAGTGTTATGCTTGCAGGGTGTAATAAGTAGAGAATCTGAAATGGGGGAAGCATGTGATTTTTGGCAAACAATCTCCATTGAATTTGCGGAATTTATCTAGAAAAATGTTGCCAAAACAGAAACGGGTCGTTGTAGTCGCTGTAGAAAAGCTGTGTCCAAAAAGAACGGGCCATGCCAAAGCAGATATAATAGCTTTTGATTACAGTTTATGGATGTCGCCTTTAGCTTTTTCTCTTTTGCGAGTGAATCTGTCTGTGTGTGTGTGTGTGTGTGTGTCCCTTCATCTACCAATGTTGGCCAAAAACATTGTTGTTTAGTGGGCGTGCGCCACGACGGCGTCACTAAAGTGGGCGGCGGGCAAGAACTTTGAACTGAATGCAAACTAAACTGTACTGATCCCAGGCTAAACAGGGGCTGAAACCAGATGAAACAGGCTTTTATCGTGCTGGCACAGTTGGTCCCCAAAAATATATGGACACAGTCATTTTGCAACTATTGAAATTGTTTCATTGCGCAAAACCCAATTGACTTTTATGCAAATAAAATTATGTGATTGCTTTCGTTGCTGGGGTAAAAAGCAAAACATTGATTTTTATTTACCGTCGTGCATTAAGTGCAGACAGAGAGAGACACACACAGAGATAGAGAAGAGGGAGAGAGAGAGAGACTGGAGGGAGAGAGCTGCGCCACATTTTCATAACGTAAGTGAATAGAAAATTGAATAAAATCTAATAATAAATGCTTTTATGCAGCCCTTAAGCACTCTGAAAAGATGACGACGACGATGGCGACAACGATATACAAGTATACAACGCCTGGAGGATGCAGCAATGGAGCAATGGAGACATGGGTGTGGTGGGGGATGCAGGCTGCTGCAGAGCTCATTGGTGTCGCTCGACATGCTCCAATAGCTACACGCCACATGCCACATACAACATGCAACACACAACATACAACATACAACATAGTAGTATAAGCACAACATTTGCTTTCTGTGTTCTTGGCAATATGCATAAGTATCTGCGTCTATGATGTATGTGCGTGTGTGTGTGTGTGTGTGTGTGTGTGCTCGACTGCGGCATGCCCCATTTGGCATCCTTATTGTTTATTGTTGTTGTTTGTCTCACTTAGCTGCTAGGAAGCATGCGCCGCTTACGCTTTTTACATGGCCTGAGCATTGCCATCGCTTTCGCCTTTTGGCCAGTCCCTCAATTTGGCTTTAAACATTTTAAACTAGTTTTCAGTTAGACTCTCGGCGTCTGCGTTTGCGTTGCGTTTGGATTTGCGTTCTTCTTTGTGCTGGGTTTTTTGCCTTGCTTTTGCCTTGGATTACAACTCAGCTCGGATGTCTGGCAGCCGCACTTAACTAGTTTGACTTGCAGTTCATTTAGCCTGGCATCTCAAATGCTGCCTCTGTTGCATGCAACACACCTGACAACGCATCGCCTCTGCATCGTGCAGCCAGACAAATGGAAGCAAACTTGATTTAGAAATGTTGTTGTTATTCCTACTTCATATCCCTGGCATGTGTTCTGCTGAGTGCTGCTAGTCAAATTCAATAATTCAAGTCGAAGTAGACAACAAAGACCAAGAGAAACGAATGGGAGTCAGCTAACAGAGAACAGTTAAAAGATAACAGATACGAGCTGAAAGATGCAACTAAGCCATTTCAACCTGCTAACGAAGGCTCTTGCTAATAGCCCAAATAAGAAGAGAAGTCTGTGCTGTTTGGACCTATGAAATGTTGAGCTGTTCACTTTCATCAGTGTCCTGTGTGATGTAAGTTAATGTAGTTCCCAAGCATGCTTCGATTTATATTGTGTTGCCAATGCCTTAAACTTATTGTATTATTAATCATTTTAAAGTTTATTATAATAATTAAAGTTGTATAATTAAATTTGTCCTGTCATTGAGAACAGATATCAGCGCTTTCTCTCTGCTCTGCTTGGCTTACATTTCTATTATTTTTAGCGACGCTGACTGGTGGCAATATAAAACTTGTTAGACACATAAATTGCTGACCATTTTTTATTTAGTGAGCATCGTTTATCAGTTGCCCAATGGGAGGCAATTGGTCAGAAAGGAAGAACAATATCCATATATATATATATATATATATATATATAGATATATGGATCTTTTGCAGTTACTTAAATTGCGGGCACTTGGAAGCGTTTATTTATTTGTTAGACTTTTGAAAATATTGTTGGATATTCTCGTACTTATACTTATTTATATTGCCCAGAGCTTTAATATTTATCTCGCTTTCCGCCTTGTTGTCGTTGCACTCGTTGTTGATGTTGCTGTTGTTGCAGTTGTTGCTGTTGTTGCTTTAGTTTTGTTTTCATTTGCAGCTGTTACTTCGTTGCTCATTACTTCACTTGTGGCGTACGTAATTCAAGTGCTCCAGATGGAGCCTAGGAATGGGTCCAGCAACAGCAACAGCAACAACAACAGCAACAACAACAGCAGCAACAAGAACAACATTCGCTGCAAATGATACACATTTTGTCGCGCTGTGTATTTTGCATAGCTGCAATCGCTTTACACTGTCCATTCAAGCTGGTTTTGTTCATGTTGCTGTTTGCACTGCGACTAAAGATTTATGTGCAACTTGCTACTTCAAATGTAATTTACAGCAGACGCTCGGCAAATTTATGTGAACTGCGGCCGAGCACGTCAGCAACGGCAAGCCAATAGCCAAGTTCTGAGTTCAAATTAAAAACAAAAAAATCAACTAAAAAATGTATATTTATCGAAATTATTTCTACGACTTTTCCAGACGACCTGCAATCGGGAGTTTGTCATCAAAAAATTCCCTAGAAAACAAGACTTACATTGAGCTAAGTTAGATATTGAGAATTTTTGAGGTGCTGACAGCGTGCTCTCGTTTTCTGCCACATTGGACTCTTGAGATTACGAGGCAGACAACGCGAACTTCAAATCGACATTTGCACCAGTTCATGTGCCACTCAATGCAGAGGGGATGGCACTGACTGTAGACATGGGTGGGGAGACAAGGGGGCAAACAAGGAAGGCAAACAGAGACAGTAGCTTCATTTTTTGTTCCATTTTTTCGTTATGCTTTTTAGATATTCATATTTTGCCATTGATGATATTTTCACTACTTTCGTATGCATAACACGTACGTATCCCACACACACACACACACACACACACACACACACAGACATACATAGATACACACACAAATAGACTTTAGATATACATAGAACAGAGAGTATAGAGAGTATAGAGTCATGGCGGGCACCTTGTGGCATATTAACTCTAGCAGGCCGTGCGCATCCTATCTGTGGATGTGTCTTTGTGCTCCTTAAATTTGCATATTTTTTGACTTAACACATCCTTCAAAAATTGCGAAACGCGTTTGCGATAGCTTTGGCATTTCCTTGGCATCTTTCCGCTTCCGTTTTTCCTCTACATATTACAACAGTCTATCTGGTCTTATTCTCTTTTTGCTTTACTTCTCAGTGTGCTGTGCCTTCCATTTGGCCGATAACTTAAAGCGGCTGCTTAAAGGGGTATTTTTCCGACAGGACTTCCCTTCTCCCCAACTCCCTACTCTCCCCCCTCTCCATCTGCATCTGCATCTCGACTGTACGCGTGTGGTCAAATTGAATTGCTCGCATTGCGTGTGCGCTTCTGCAAGAGGGAAAGAAATGTTCACTCGAATGCAAATTGGTTCACAGTTAAATTTAATCGCTTTACTGTTTTTAAATTTCCCCTCCCCCGCTTCCACTTCCTGTGTGCGAGCCTCAGCCAGGCAGTGGCTCAGGCTCGAGACCCCAATGGCGGTGCGGTGCTCTCAAGACAAGTGGCGCTAATCCTTGACTTTGCTGCTAATGCACGTCGTATGTCAAACACCAAAAACGTTTACAACCGCCGCCCGCCCACCCCCGCAACGGCAACGGCAACGGCTCTCTTACATCTGCCGCCCGCACATAAGGCAATGCAATTTATATGCCTTCCACTGACTGCTCTCAGCTGGATGTTTGCCTTGGCAGCGTCTTCGGCTGTCTCAGCTTCTGGCTGAGCCTCATCCTTAGCTTTTACCCCATCTTCAGCCGCAGCGCAGCTTTGTATGCTATGCATTTTTCTGCACTCTTGACTCTTAAGCGTGCACTTGGCCAGTCAGGCAGAGACCCAAACCACGCACCCGCCCCTCCCCCTCTCCCATTGAGGTCCTCGTCTCAACCCTGCAGTGCCTCCATTGCAACGCAGTTGCCTCGTCAGCATGAGTTCGCTTTCGCTCGCTCTCTCTCTATGTGTGTGTGTGTGTGTAAGTGTTGTTTGTCTTACGGGATATGTGCAGCATGGCTGCGTGTATATGTGTGTGTGCGTGTGTGCGTATGTTTGTGTGTTTGCCAGCACTCTGCCGCAGGCATTTTGATAAGAAAAACAAACAGCGCGCTTCAGTCATACATCGAGTAAGCGTAAGAGAGCAGGACAGAAAGACATAGAGAGATAGACAGAGAGAGAGAGAGAGAGAGAGAGAGAGATAGACGAGAGAGAGAGAGAGAGAGAGAGAGAGAAAGCTGAGCAACCTACAGGCTTAAGTGTCATTTATGCGTTTTACTGCTGGAATTTAATTTTCAAATTAAGTAAAGTTTGTGTGGTTTTTACAGAATTCTAGAATGCCCCTCCCCTCACCCCCCCCCCCCTCCCAACACTTTTTACTCCACACGAACTCAGAAAATATTTTTAGTAAACTTCCCTCTTTGACAAATTCCGCTCAATTCTAGCAAAAGTAGAGAAGCATGATAAACTGGAAGATACTCTGCACATATATTAATACTAATTAGGTTTCTTCAATTAGCGATGCAACTACAACAAAGAACTCAACAAACTGCTTAACTGTATGCCTAAACACCTCTCTTTGTAGTAGTTTCTTATCCACTTTATGTTGTTCTTAAGAGTATAGTAATTTAGGAGTGATTACTTCTTAACACTTTAAGTAAAAGATTTTAAATTCAACGCAGACAAACAGAAGTGCTTTTGTATTGAAGACCCACTTGCAGGAGATACTTGAGATTATTTACATTACTCCATGTTTGTTTAAGAGAAAATAAGCGAAAATGTTGGCCACAACAATAGCTGGAATATACTGATCGATACGTTCGCATTTTATCTGAATTTCTGGGGCAATTCGCAATTATGTTTCAATCAATTTGATACCAAATTTAATCTGCTGTGGCAAATAGATTGCTTTGCTAGCTGGCAATTGGCGAAAGACCGGGAAATAATGGTGCGCCAAGCCGGGATACGGGAATGTTGCTGTTTTAAATTCCAATTGAGCGCATTGAGGAGGCGTCTTTGTTTATGGCCATTACCCATTGTCCATGGCTTACTATCCTCTGTCCACAGTATCCTATTGCCACTTTCGCTTGTTAGGCTCGAGTGTCGCACATAAATAAATGACAGAACTTGTTAGCCACCACGGCCACAACACAAATGCAGGCTAACAAGAGTCACAAGTCACAAGTCACACGAGTCCAACACGGCAAAAAGGACTCATTATATGGGAGACTCATATGTCTGTGTCCTTCTCCACAATCCCAGTGCACAGACCGTGTGCATTCAACCAGAATAATGATAACTCGGCAAACGGGCTGCCAGGTATGTGAAAATTATAACTTTATTTCTTGTTTAAATTGCGCGAACGAATTTAATTTAAAAGAAGAGCATAATGCATAAGAAACTCGAAATAGACTGAACAGATGTTCGAGTTGGAATCTAAAGGTTACTTAGAAATGCAAAAACTTTATAAGCAGCTCAATATTGTTGATTTTCTGATTATCTTTCTTATTTTAAAACCGATCTTTATGAAACTTTCAGCGCTGATTCTCTATAGTTTTCTTTAAGTTCAGTTAGAAGTGGACGTAATTGCTCTGATCTGCTGACGGTATACGGCAATTTTCATGCTAAATATGATGTATCTAGCTCTTATAGTTGCTGAGATCGACTCGTTCATATAGACAGGCAGACAGACGGACAGACAGTCGCACATGGCTTAATTGATTCGGCTGTTGATACTGATCAAGAATATATATAATTTATAGGGTCTGCCGTGCTTCCTTCTGCCTGTTACACATTTTTTACACAGTTGAAACTCAAATCATTTAATTTTTTTTTCAGATTTCTGTTTTTTGTTAATCTTGCAAAATGATCTACTGCGGATGATACTTAGCCTAAAACAAAAGTTAGTGACAATGATCGATTTATCGATACCTCTAACAACTATTGCAGCTCTTAAAAGTATTGTATCGATATCTTTAACAGCTATTGTATCTATTATAAGTGTTGTATCGATATTTTTAATAACTGTTACAGATATTATAAGTGTAGATAAATGAAAATCCGTACTTATCGATTGAATTAGTTTCATCGAAAGTGGTTTCTGACAATAGTGATAAATAAATAAAGGTAAAACAAAAGTGAAATACATTTGCTTATTTTACAATTATGATGCTTTTTAAATATACATCGTTAAACACCGAGTCTTGGATAAGAAACGAATGGAATTGAACTGTGAAACTGAAAGTTGAAAATGCCTTTGAATGAGACGAATGTGCTCTAGTAGAAATAATCTATAAATATGCAGCCGACACAATCTATGTATAAAGAATGTGATTAAAGAAATATAGGATATATACAAATTTACTACAAAATAATTAACTTTTGCTTAAGTATGCTAACATTAAAAATATATGACACAGTATTATAAAGCAAAAGGGATTAATATTTAGATACTCTAGCAGGTAAATAAGGAGAATTCTAACAGCTTGCGAAGGCAGTCCTACATTAATTTCCAATTAATTGCAGAGTTTAAATGCGATCTTGCTGAGCAAGACACAAGATCAGTATTTCAAAATCGGATAAAAAAGAAAGTTTTGGTCATCGAATGCCTTCGACAACATATTGCAGACTATTAAGGGGCGACAAAAGACATAAATAAATCGATAGACTCGCAGAAGAAGAGCAAACATACATTTCAATTGGAAGAACATCATAAGTGGAACTTCTTGAGTTCTCCATGTTAAAAGTGTATTCCACGGCATTCTCGTTTGCACAGCTCTCACTTAGTATTTTAATCGTTTAATTATTAAATATTTGAAATGTTTGTGCAGAAATACTTTTGTTATAAATATAAGACCATAAATTATTTCAAATTCCACAGAAGCAAACTAAGGCTCGCATGCAAAAAGTGAATTGAATTATTACCCGGTTTAAATTCAATTGAAGTGCTGCGTCTCTTTGTTCGCATTTTGGCTTTTATTTTTAAAACCGTGCGGCAAATATTGCTATTAATTTCTAGCAACAACAAAAGCAGCGCAGCAACAATGCGATTCCCGGAATATAACCTGCAGATGCGACAGAAAAAGGGTATATAAGTTCACTGATATGGCAGGGAAGCATTTCAGTTCTTGTGAGTGTGTTTTCTAATAGGGTGATTCCAAGTCGATCACTATGTATTCTCTTTTCTGTATCTTAACTTATTATTGGTATTAAATGTAGGTGTTTGCGAGCTTATGTCTTCTTGCAGGGTATTTGCCGGCCAATCACGCTCGTGCATGCCTTTACACTTGTTATGAATGAAATATTTTTCAATTTGCGGCTTAAGAGCAAATTTATATGCGGGAGCGCGTATTCAATAGTGTGGCATGTTATCAATACTTTAACGATTCATAAATTATACTATTATTGTACATGCTGCGGTTGTTAATGACGCTCTCAACTGGTTAGGGTATCAATATGGCATCAATATGCTTCACTATTTACTTTAACTGAGTAGTCAGTGCAAAAAGTTGATTAAATAACGAAATACACCAAAATATACTTGAGAAGTCATGACTGGCGATCAGAGCGAACTGAGTCGCTTTTTGCACTGGGGTCCTCTAACAGCCCTAGGAGTTACCTTAACCGTTATCCTGACGACATGGGCGTGGTGGCCGAAGGACTTAACATTCACAACTCGCGCCCACTTTGGTCTGTTTTTGCTGCTCAACCTGCTGGCCGTCTACCACTATGTGATGGCCGTGATGGTGGGACCCGGGTTTCTGCCCAAGAAGTGGCGGCCGCTCCACCCGAGAGACGCCCAATTTCTGCAGTACTGTAGGAAATGTGATGGGTTTAAGGCCCCCCGGTCGCACCACTGTCGTCAATGCGATCGCTGTGTGAAGAAAATGGACCATCACTGCCCCTGGATGAATCACTGTGTGGGCTGGGCCAACCAGGCTTACTTTGTCTACTTTCTGTTCTTCTACATGTTGAGCAACTTGCACGCCTCGGTGGTGCTCTTTTTGGGAGGACTCAATTTCTTCTCGTATTCCTATTTGCGTGGGGATACCAGAAGAACCTCCCGCAGCGGCCTGCTGGTGTGCATCATGACCTTTGGCCTGGCTGTGGGCATTGTCCTTTGTATGCTGAAGCTGCTCTTCATACAGATTGTTGGCATAGTGAGGAACATGACGAGCATTGAGGAGTGGATTGTGGAGAAGGCACGCTGTCGTCGGGTCAGTGTGGAGCGCCAGCTCAATCCATTTGTTTATCCCTACAATATCGGTTGGTACTCTAATCTCGGCCAGGTGTTCAACGTAGACTCGCAGACGCGTGGCTGGGGCATCGAGTGGCCAGTTCGCAAAGGCTGCGATCAATACACGCTCACAAGGGAGCAACTCGCCCAAAAGGCCGAGAAGCGGGAACGCACTCGCACCTATAAGTGCATTCGACACGCCACAGGACATTGGCTGCCCATCCTGTCACAGGGTTTGATGGTTATCATCTGTGTTCCGTGCGCCGATGAGCCCCGCATTTCCCTCGAGCCCGGTGATCTCATTAGAGTGACGCGTCTACAAGGTTACTGGCTCTTTGGAGAGCGCATACTTAGCAATGTTGAAGATCACGGCAAGCAACTTCGGCAAGGAGCCATCCGTGGTTGGTTTCCACGTCGATGTGCCATCAATATTACCGACAGACAAGTTCTGGGCAAAGTCGAGGATTGGCCTTGTTGCTAGCAAGGCCAGAGAAATCAATACCTATTCTATTCAAAATAAAACTGTGTGAGTGTGTGTGTGCGTGTGTGTGTGTGTAATACAATGCAAACCATGCTCATGTAAGCTCGGTCTATGTATTTCTTTCTTGCCGAAAGTTATGAAAGTTATAAATGATCGATGATAGTCCAGCAAATTCTTTTAATGATGATACAATGATATCTTTTGCAGCTGCCACACGAAAGCAGAACATTGAATGTCGTTTTACAGGGTAACTTCCAATCAATCACTTATGAGTTTTACATTTTCTGAGCGCCGTCAGCTTATGCTTGCGTCTGTCCGCACGCCTGGGGAAATCACAGAAGCATCAAAACCAAATCCAATGTACAAGGATGTGTTGCTGCTTAAGTATCCTTTGTTGCAGTTTAAGCCGTTGCCTCATCGTTATCGTCGTTTTGCAGTGACGTGCGTGTTTAGTGCAAAATTAGATAAATATAATTTGAACTCGTGTATGTGTAAATTGTTGCAAGTATGCCGCTGGGAAATCACTTGTCGTTGTCATGAGTTAATAGGCGCTGGGAATTATGTGTGTTTCTTTATCAACAAGTATCTGGATGTGGTGTGAGCATTATGGTAAATCAATGCTGATGCCGAGCAACAGATATATGTAACTGTAATCTATTCAATTTGCAGCTCATCAGATAGTAGAATACAGTAAAATTCGCTTTTTATTGATTTCACTTGTAATAACTCCAAGCATTCCAAGTGAACCTCACATTCTTTTGGTCTGAACCTAGTTGCATGCCACATTAAATATCTGTAGCAATGCTCGCTGCCACAAATAATGTAACCCAGCTGCGGTCTCAGTGCTTCTCTTCAGCGGAAACGAAATAAATTTAAACATAAGCACAGCACCCAAAAAAAAAAGAGCAAAACAACAAGCAAAACAAAATGAGAAGCAACCTTAATGACTTTTGTCGTTGCAAAATAATTGTGCGTGAATTGTATGCTACAAAAATGTTGCCAAACAAAAGCCATGGCCAAAAGTATAACCAAAACCATCTAGAGCCAAAGCGGTGGCTGTGGCTGAGGCGGGAGGCGAGAGAGAAGAGAGGCTGGAGGCGGCAGTTCGCTTTCAATGTCCTGCTGACATTTAATTTCACGCACAGTCGTCCATTTTGTGCCTTGGCAACACTTTTTGACTTTTATGTGACAGCTGCGAGTTCTTGTTTTTATTTTGAGCCAACTTTATTTTTTGGCAATTTCTGTTTCTAGTTTTGCATGATATATGATACTTTCATTTTCTGAGCCAACCAAAACAAAACCGGGACGAGGCTTTAAGCACAACTCTTTGTCTGGCCTCTGTTATGACAATTGTGCTGTACCTTAAGCGGCGACAGCGATTATCTCCGACAATGACGGGACACAGGGACTCGTATCTCTTACAGTTGTGGGTGGGGGGCAACAAAGGCAATTATGTTGAAGTCATTAGTGGGGAAACAAAGGGAACTCGTGTCTTTCATCAGTTGAGTGCATGCTTAAAAGAGCACGACGACAGTTGCAAAACCCATTTAAGGCAAAAAGAAAATGCAACAACAACAACAACAAAAAGACAATTATACAAATAACGTTGCTAAGTAGAGTGATCTGAGGCACAGACATATATCATAGGTTCATCAAGAAGTCAATTCATCTTTCGCTTTTATATTCCCAATGTCAATCAATTGAGAGTTCAATTTACCGCACTGCCATTGTGTGGCCTGTAATAAATTTTCGAAATTGATTCAATCGTCGTCCACATTCAATCAATTCAAATGCCAAAAGCCGAAAGCCGAAAATCGCCCTCGCCTGTTTTTAGATTTCTCGTTTCGTTTTTCGTTTTTTGTTATTAATTTGCGCCCTGAAGCATGCCCCAAACCCCCGAGCTACAATCGGAACCAGAATTAGTATGGAGTATGGGGATCCAGGGGGAATTACTTGGAGCAGCAGACGATTCCGTTTGAGCCACTCAACTGATGGACGTTCCGGATCATTGAAGAAGTCAAGAGATGCAACTTTGATTAGAAGCCAGGAAGTTGTATTTGTATTTGTATTCGTATTTTATATTTTATATTTTATATTTGCTTTTGCTTTTTGTTGAAGGGACATATCATTTCGCTTTTCAGTTGCTTTTCATTTTTAAGACGTCTATTGACTGTTTATTTATGACGCTGGCAAGGGCCAGAGTAATTTTTCATTATTTAAAATGAAGTGAATTGCAGTTGGTTGTGCTAGCTGGCAGCTTCTCCTTTTCATTTATTCTTCATAAATAATTTATTAATTACAAAAGTTTTGTCCACTCTGGGTGCATGCAAATGCTCCCTGGACTTCACTCTCGCTCACTCGCTTCCTCTCTTTGTTTTTCCCTCTCTCTCTCTCGCTCTCTCGCTCTCTATCGTTCTCCGTTGCGGGCAACAGTTGCAAGCGCCCGTTGCCTGTTGTCAAGTTGCCCAAATACTAGTATAGCCAAAAAATATATTACTTGCAATGTCCTTTTGCGTCTTTCGCCTGCAAAACTTTTATTAGTTGAAGCTACCACTCGGACTCTCTCTGCTTTTCCCCTCTCTCTCTCTCTCTCTTACTTCCTCTCTCTCGTCATCTCGCTCCCCGTTTGGTTTCGTTGAATGCCTGGCGTATTTTTCATATTTTAATTGACAAAAGTTTTGTGCAACTGGCCTGATGGGTTTCTGCCAAGTTTACGTTATTGCAAACATACTCTTACCAAAGAAAAGCAAGCAGAGTTTGCTTAGTTCAAGAATATCGTTGGATGCGAGTACAGAGAGTTGGGTGAAAATTAAACAGATATATCAGATATGATAGATATATTTCACTTTCTCTTTCGATTTCAGCATCAATTTGCACTTATTCTCGTAATGATATATAAACAAAGTAGATCAAATAGATCTACCTAGGAATATCAATTAAGCTCATTAAACCATCTCATATTCAGCATATTATCAGATCTAAGTAAAATATAATTAGTTTATATTATTATTGCATCTTTTCCATGTAGAAAGTACACTCACTCTTCGACTTGCGAAGCTCACAGCTTCTCTCCTTCTCGGACAAGCACTGCATGCTGAGTTTATAGTTAATTGACATACAACTTTTTGGTAAAATTTGAAATGTATATACTTCAGTGAACTGTCATCTTCAGTGTTTGGTTGCCTGCCTTGTGGCACCTCTATTATTTATGCAGTAGGGCTTGGAGCTTTAAGTGCTGCTGTAGTTTGATGCCGCGAGTGCATTTGTCAGCATGGAGACATGTGCGGGGTGTGGGAGCCATAAAACATTGGGATTCCTAAGGTGAGTCTAACAACTGATGTATCTTGATTAAATTTATTTAATTACAGCTTTATTTTCGGATGTCACAACTTGTTACAGCCACACAGATGTTGCATTAAAGCTGACAGCCAGCTGGTTGCATGATCAGACTTTGCAACATTATTGAATTGCGTAGTTTGCTCTCAGTTTGCTATCAGTTTGGCCTCAGTTTGGCTTAGGCTTTTGTCACACCATTCCCATTCCCATTCCCATTTACATTTACATTGCCACCCATGGTTCGTCATGTCATTAATGTGTTCACTAACGAAATTAACAGTAAATTTAAGCGGCTTCGTTATACGACTAACTCAATTTGCGTGTCGCATATAGTGATGGCAGCAGCAGCGAAGGCATGAGGCGAGGGGGGCCGTCCGAGCATAGAGGCATGGCTGGTAGGGGTGTCAGGGCGAGTAGCATGCTTTTAGTGCGTATGTTGTTAACAAAGGACACTGATTGCTGTTGACAAGACACCTAATGATGTGTACATAAAGTTATTTGGAGCATTGTGTAATGCACTTAGAAATTCGACGTACTGCAGGAGCGCAGGACTCGGCAGCTGCTCGAGCTGCTCGAGCTGCTGGAGGAGATCCCATCCGAGTGGGGGAGTCCTGTTTGCCTATCACTTACATCATTATGCTACTAGTAATTAAGTCAGCTTCCACTGCTGCAACTCGCTTTCATATTTTAATTGGTTTCAGTTTATGGCACACTCTCTTTTTAGCCAAGAAACAAATAAACAACAAATACTCGACTATTAGATACCTTAACACGCCTGGCTGCAAATGACAAACGATTGAAGAATCAGGAAATCGAAATAAATAGTAGATACACTCCTATTTTATACAGTCAGCCAACCTATTATTTATTCTCTTACAAATTAACATGCATATTGGGTAAAAGGAATCATTTAAAATGCGCTTGAAACCGCAGTGAACGGGATTGCCGTGAATTCAGTTTTGAATTTCATTGGGGGAATCGCTTTAAAGTGCGGCAAGTGTTGGAGACACATTAAATGCGATTTAATAGCCGAGTGAGAGCGGTCGGCGGATTCAATATTTATTAACGATATAATTAATAAATTTTCCATTCAATTTTAATGGGATTAAAGCAGAGCAACTAAAAAGTTAATGCATTTGTGTTTTGTGCGTCCTCCTCGCGCCGTGCCCCGTGCCCCGTTCCACAAACCACCAACCTCCGCCCCCCTCCGTTTTTTTCAGCGCTCAACTTTTCCACATGAACGCGCCAACTTTAATTTCCGCAAAACTTTTGCATTTTCAAGTAGTCATAAAGTGCTTGAGTAAAGAAAGTATATAAATGAGTGTGGTATGTGTGTGTGTGTGGGGGTGTATTTGTGTGCTCGTGTGTGTGCCTGGCTACATAATTAAGTGGCTGCTCTTTGATGACATTAAGCCAAATTGAAGCTGTTGCAATTTTTTTTATTCGCTCAAATTTTAGTTTTGTTTGTCTGTCTGTGGGCTAAAAAACTTAAGGACTTTTCATTTGCCTTCCGGAGTTTCCCCTTTTCCCACTCTATGATAATGTAGAAGCATGCCTTAGCCAAGCAAAATATAAGCCTCAACTGCTCGGATTGCTTAAGATAATTGCCTTTGAGCCAAATTGAGCCTTAGAGCCAATTTGCAAGCGTTAATGCCGCCTTGACTTTCAGCTGTTTATATTTGTTTATAATTAACCAGAAACAGAAACAGAAAGAGATCGAGACGAGATTAAGATTAAGACTGAGATTGAGATTGAATTGCGATTGCAATTGAGATTGAGATGATGTGTGATGTGGGTGAGTTCAGGACAAACTCTTTTACTTTAGGATACCCAAGTTGATATTCTGTCGTTTGATGTTCGGATATTAAAATTAAAATGGGGCACTGTAAACATAATTATGATAAATACTGGCTTAGCTGTGAGTAAACATTTCACTGAATATGCTAATTTAGATACTTTAATTGCAATGTCAATTGATTTGAGCCAGCCACGAGGCAACAGGAATGTGCTTCCACTTCATTTAAGTCTTGAAAAGCTGTGGCTTTACCACTTGCACTCTTCCTCAATCCCTTCTCTCTCCATCTTTCTATCTCTCTGTCTTTCTCTTGTAAAAACCAACTGATTGATTGTCGGCGTGGCCAACTAAATGCTTGGGGCTTCTGCCAGGACAACAGAAATCATTCAAACGCGGATTTGACTGCGGCATTGTGGCTGCTGCTGGCTGGAAGGGGGCGAAAGGGCAGCCACAGTTGCGGCTATGAGGTCAATCAGCGCAATTACTTTTGAGGATTTTCAGCTGAATGCAGGAGTTCTAGTTAGCCCAGCAACTCTCCAGAACTTTGCAAAAACAATATGAGACTGAGGCTGTGTGGCATCTGCACCTTAACTTAACTCATAGGGTGAAGCATTTTTTATTCTGTCTGTCAGTTGGATTTATTGAGCATTAGAAACTTGACAATTCAGGCAAAATAATTTAAATTATTAAACGAATTGCAAACACAGAGCTGAGAAACATACACACACACACACACACACACGCACAACAAACACATGTCAAAAACTTTTGGCACTGTGTAAAATTTATGGCAATGTAGCAGCAGATTTGCGTCTCTCTCGCTCTTTCTCTCTCTCTCTATCACTCGCTCTCTCTCTCTCTTTCGCTTGCACTCTCTTTCTCTGTATCTTTCCTTGTCCCGCACTCTCGCTACCTTTCTCTTAGTCAGCCAGGGGCTGAACAATGTGCAAAGTATTGACAAACCAAATGAGCAAAATGAGCAAATGTGGCACATTGTTTGCCAAGTTTCTTTGGCCATATAAATAAATAAACCGAACATGGGTAACACATTTCCCTGCCAGCTGAAACTGTAGCTAAAACTGTAGCTAAAACTGTAGATGTGGCCGAATCAAAGGCAGCTCCTGCATTGGCCAGGAACCAGCTACCAGCAACATAACCGCAAACGCAATTGTTTGCACGTTGCGTGGTCATGTTAGTTGGGTCAATAATTGGTTTTTTCGATAGCTGCACAATCAACAAAGAAGTTGTTTGTGATTGCCAAATGATTATATGGTATCATCGTAGGCAAAAGCTAAAATCTGGCCAGCAGCCAGCCACCAGCCACCAACAAATCTCCAGCAAAAAAATTACCTCAAGCCCAAGTCAGGCAACCAATTTCGACCCTTTCACAAATTAATGTGTGAAATTAAGCTTATATCATCTGTATTTGTGTCTGTCTAATGTGTGTGTGTGATGTGTGTGCTCTGCCAAAATTGAGAAATTTTATCAATTTAAGCTGTGGCTGCTTTTAGTAAATTACGTATACGCACTGACTGCCCTACTAATGAACCAAATGTTCAAATAGTTTTAATGCTCCACTGGGCAAATAAATAACTAAACATCGAACTGTACGCACAACGAGAAGAATTTGTTTGCAAAAATAAATAATTTGCAGCATTGTAAATGGTATTTGTTCAAACTTTTTGCAGCATTCTTTAAAATATTTACACAGTTTTGAGATCCAGCCAGCACCATAGACTGGGAACGATTCTAAGAACACAGCGTCTACATTATACAACAGTTTTCAGCTCATCGCGGTTTGATTATCGCATTTATGAGCCACACTAAAGAGCCTTCAAACGACATCAATAAAATAGTAGCAAATACTGCGTTTCGGGCTGGAACAACATTTCATTACTCACTTTCTGGTACTTGGCATACGGAACTAGAGTCATAAGTTTCATTACGAGTCTTCAGGTTCGTAGGCCTGTAGCTTTAAGTGCTGTTCTGAGTTCTGAGTCCATGTGAGGCAGGAGAATCGCTAAAGGTGTCGACTGGGATCGGTGTCACACTTAATTTTGGACACGTGTCTGCTTGTTTGATTGCGAAATCCGAATAGTTTGTTAGCATAGACGGTAAGTCGGTCTATTTGACATCTCGACTTGGCCGGTGACCGGCTGGTGTCACACATCTTTGTCAAAGGCTCATTATGCAAATTGCGCACGAGTCGAGCCACGCACTAGGCTAATTTGTTACTGTCTTCGGTTGTCAAGCTGCGCATTTTCTGTAACTGAATGGTGTCCAGGATACGGTTGCCGTGCAATGCCGGACACTCGTCCGCCCACCCGGCGACTGCTGCTTTCAGCTCTATCACTTTCAATTCCCTGGCCATAAATTAGGAACACGATGCGGCAAGAACGCCGCCCACGCACTGTCACTGCCGTGCATAAAAGGTAACTATCCTAACCTGTCAGCTCGCTCACTAGCTGCCCTCCCAGAAGACTCCCTGACTGAGTGACTGAGTGACTGACTGGCATAGTGTGTATGTGCGGAATTTATGATTACTTCCGGGCATAATAAACCAGCCACGTCCAGCTCACCTCTGTGCCCTCCCCCGCCTGTCTATCTGTCTGCTTGTCTTTCTGTCGGTCTGCCTGTCGGTCTGCTCGCTCGCCTGTTCTTGCCACATGCATATAAACAACTAATAGCTGCAGTTCTGTCAAGACATCCTTGCAACACTCAACTTCATTTGCCGGCACCAAGGCTGAAAAATGCATCTCAAGTGCAATGGCAACGCCCCCGCCCCACCCCTTGCTGCACGATGCCTGCCTGGTTGCCTGGTTGCCTGCCTGCTTGCCTGCCTTCTTGCCACTTGAGCATTTGCCGCTAAACTTGCTGCTGGCAGGGTGACTTGCAGCTTCTATTGCTGCACTGCTGCTGACAGCAAAGACAATTTTCAATTAAATAAATGGCTGCTTTTTATGCCATCGAGCACAGTGGGTCAACGTCATTGTTCTGCTCGACGCCTTCCGCTCACATTATGTTGTGGCCCAAGGTGCAGCTTGAGAATTAATATAAAATTGTTCAACTTAAATGAATAAAGATGGAAACACTGACAAATTAACAAGCTCACTTTATTGTTTAATTCTTCTTAGGTCTCCTCATTTCCTCATTTTCCCATTTCACAGATTTCCCTAGGAAACAGCTTTAAGAACTTGGCTCTATTCAAGTCCGGACCGGATACATGTGCGATCGAGATAATGATATATAGACAGGCAGCATGCTGACCTGCTGACTAATGAGCTAAAATGAATTGTTAGCACATCAAAAATCAACGCAATTTGGCGCACATTATGTAAAGACAGGCGGCAACACGGCAAGGGGCAAAGGGCAAGTGGCAAGTGGCAAGTAGCAAGTTGCGAATGGCCGAATGTGGCAAGCGGCAAAGCGAGGCAACGGCAAAGTTAATTTTATTAAGGAAATGAAAAAGTCATATATCATTTTCACAATCTTCTAACATGTCCATTACGCCCGCAGCCGCACGCTCTCCCCCACAAAGCAGCCTCTCTCTCTCTCTCGCTCTCTCTCTCTCATACACACACACACACACGCTGCTAGATTTAAGCAGCCGGTCGGCCATCTTGCGCGCCATTGTACGAGTTGGCTGGCACGCAAGGCCAAGAAATGGCCAAGGAAATGCACTACGCTAAAGTTAAATTAAAGTGTGCAAAATAGCCAAGTCGGTAATAAATGTGCCGCTCCGTTCGCTTTGACATGCCGGCCCAAAATTAAAATGCATAATTCAAGGGTTAGTCATTGAAGGGTTCGCCCTGGCTAGCCCCGCCCTCGCCATCAGTTGAAGTCTCAGCCTCAGTCGTAGTCCCAGTCTCAGCCTCAGCCTCAGCCTCACCCTCAGTCTCAGCCTCAGTCCAACTATTTACATGTGAGTTTTGCAAGCTTCTTAGTTTAAAAAGCCATTGCCCCCGATTGTCGACGATGCCTAAAGTGTTTCACGTTTCACGCACCATTAAACACCGATTCGCCGAGTCATTTTGTGAGCAAGGGAGTGAGATGGTTGCGAGAGGGTCTTATCGCTTCGGCGCCGCCCCGCCCCGCCCCGCCACGCCACGCCTAGCACCGCCCGTATTGTGCCGCCTGATTGATTTCCGTATGCGTACGGGCCCAAAAGGCCATAGTCGGGGCTTACGTTTGGGCTGGAGGCCGCCTTGCAAGTGGATCAGGTGCCGATAACAGCTAAAGAATTTTTTAATAACGTACAAAGGAATTTTCACATATTTCATAATTATCGAGCCAAGGAGATAACAAAAAGGGGAAAGTCTACAAGTGGAGTTTATATAAAAATTAAATAAATATTCACATTTCACTGAGGTTAAAAACAAATGAGTTGAATTTAAGCCAAGTTTCGGATAAGTGAATAATAATAATTGAATGATAAATGAAGAGTAATTCAGTTTCAAGGACGAAAGAACGAGACGAAACTTAATTGATTTAATGACCTTTTAAATATTATTATTATTAAATAATATTAAAGCTCGATTTAATAATTCAGATGGAAGTGAAACAGTGCAGTTTGTGTGTCTCTATTTCATCTGCGATCGCATAAATGATTTGATCAGCTCTGTAGGTATTTTCTTCCCTGTCAATCAGACTTTCCTTTCCTCTCCTTCTCAGCTGCTTGGGTCCACTTTCAATTTGAGTTATGAGCGATTGGGGGCGGGTGCTCTGCCTACTTTTCGATAGACAACCTAGCTCCCAGTGGGCCATTCGACATTTCCTGCATTTATTCGGCGTAATTAACAAAATTCCCTGGTGTATTGAATACCTCACGATTTCGGCATTTGAAATTCAGGCAGCGTAAATCTTTTATTGGCACGAAATGCTTATGCGAAAGGTTCATTCATTCGTACGGCAGCAGAGAGTTGCATAATAAATTATCGATGTGCTGTTAGAATTTTAAGTGGTGTTCCTGTTGTGGTGCTAATCAGTGGCCACTAGCCAGTAGTCTCCGAGCGATGAGTCACTCGCCCAAATGCCACATCCACGTTGAGTGAATTCTGCCTGCTGCCTGCCTGCCTGAGCTGCTAGGATATGGCTGCCAGGATGTCTGCGCTTGTCAATACCCGCAGACAAATAAATTCAGCTTATCGCTCGCTCAGTCAACCCTTTTTGCATTTTCCACTTTTTCCCTTTTTCCCCTTTTTCCATTTCCCATTTCCCATTTCGCTTTTCGCTTTTTCATTTTCTTTTCTTTTCTTTTATGATTCCGCTTTTTACAGCTGCGCTCCTTCTACTTACAAAGTGCACTTGACGAGACTTTTGTTCAGCCCCTGCCGCAGATCCTGGCCTCACTGCTGCTGCTCCTTTTGATGTTGTCCTGCTGCTGCTACTGCTGCTGCTTCTGCTGGTCGCAGCTTTCAACGAAAATCCTTATAAGCATAAAAAAGAAAGCGCAACGCAACGAAACGCAAGAGATAAAACTTGGGCGCACCTTGGCAGTATTTGGCAGTAGGAAAGGGGTCCTTTAGTCGCTCGCTCGCTCAGTCGGCAGGGGGGAAGTGCGGCAAGGGGCTTCCTTTTGCTCTTTTATGGTGTCATCGCAGTTTATTGTTTTTATTGTTTGATAATTATCGCACGGCACATAAAAGTACCTTGGCTTTGGTCAGTGCAAATAAAATGGAATGAAATACACACAATGGAGGCGCAACAAAGGACCTCACTGTGTATTGTTAAACGACCGACCGTCCACTCGCTTGTCTGCCCCCTCCATCTCGACACCTAAGCAACAACTTTAAGGTACTTGAAGGTCATCAGCCCCTTTTCAGTTAACCAAAGGCGAAGAAAATCTGTTTTTGTTATTATTGTTGTTGGTAATGCCATTTAGAAGAGGCTCAACTCGATGTTCCTGTGACCACTTGTGCTCCTCTGACAATGCAATGATCTAAGCCGGCACCAAAGGACACCTGTCTCAAGTGCCAAGCTCATGCTTTTGACTCGCAATTCTTCAACTTAACTCAAGTGGGCGAGCGACCACTAACAACCATATATAATTTCTGAGAACTAACTATAATAATTGAGAAACTATTTAAAAGACCTAACTATAAAATTGTGAATATAATTTCTGAATTTAAGCGAATGCGGCATAAAGTATATCTTGCGTTTTAATAGGAATTATAATTACTTTCGAAAACTGTTCCCAGAGTTCCCACAGTTATTAGAATTTTCTACACTTGCAATTCCCATCGTCGTTCCCTTTGAAATTAGCAAAATGGCATTTTCGCAATCAGAAGCAATACTTGGAGTTTGTGGCAAGCCTTTGTGTCACGTAGCACATATCCGCTGCCTCAAAGATTGCAAGCGACTGCAGCTAATTAGAAATGGCTTAAGGAAAAAATTTTATGGCACTACATGCACGTGCCACACACAATTGGCAACTCATTAGCTGTGGCAAGGAAACGCCACTTGTAGACAGAAAATCATATTTTGTCCTTATCTCCGAATGTCTGTGGAATGTAAATGTCTTAATCAGTAATGTGCAATTACCAATTATCTTACCAAATTCATAAACGAGTAGGAGAACATATGAGCGAGCGGCTTGGAGCTGTCTAAATTTCAAATTCGTTATTAATTCAAAACTGACTAAGACTGAGACTTGGACAGTTGGGCTGTCCAAGTATGGCTAATACTAATGCGACAATACATGTCCTGCTGTCAGGACAGCAGACCAGCAATGTCTTGAGACAAACAGCCGCAACTTGAGTGCATTTGGTTCAATTGAAATCAGTCTGGCCATCTGTCTATTTGCGTACATGCCTTTGTCTTTGTCCAGAATGCCAACCTGTCTCCTCCCAGTCTCCCAGCCTGCCGCCGCTGCCAGTCTGCCAGCCTGTCTGCCCATCTGATATAGTTAGTCATATCTGGTGGTCCCAGTGCGCTTTCTGACTAATTTTGGCATTTGTATATGATAACATCTACAGCTCAAATACTCGCACTTGCATCAAACATAAGCTCCAAATAGTATCTTGCAACATTGTTGTGGCAAATTCATTGTGGGCATTCACATCAATTACTTATGGGGACTCGAGCATGTTTCATGATTAATTCACACAGATATTAATAGCGTGATAAATAAGTTAAATGCAGTCCAATGCACTTGCTGAGCTAATTCCCATAATTAATGGAATATATTTCAATTCATATTTAATATGTTGAATCTAATTAGTTTATAAAAAAAAGATTGCAGATTTAATTAGATAATTCAATAAGCTCTGTTCATTTATCTCTTTCTGTTGACTGAGTCCAAATCATTCATGTTCAGTTGCCATTTCTCACATAGTTCAAGAGATTCATGCAAATATTAAGCAATATTATTTAATAATTTTATTTGAATTTGTATTTCTTCTTTTCAGTTTCTTTACATTTCGTATATTATCTGAGCTGTTCAACATACGCTGCTTGAAAGGAGCGTTCCCAATTGTTTATTTCTATTAGCCAAGCGATAGCCAGGCGTGCAAGTTGCCTAAACATTATATACAATCAACATAAAGTGGGTTCTCGCAGGACACTGTTGCAGTTACTGTTGCTGTTGCTGTTGCTGTTGCTGCTGCTTGTCCAGTGGCAACTTTGTCGGCTGCTTTTACCTCGCAAGTTGCAAGAAAAGTTTCGGCCCGGGCTTGCCGTCTATGGCTGCTGCAAAAGTTTAAACAATTTCACGCCCATAGTCTGTGGAGTTTAGTGGCCATAAAAGCGCAGGGCAGAAATACGAGTACGACACATTAAACTTTAAACAAGCGTCTGCTGCACTTTAAGGACATTAACTGTAGTAGGGCTTGTCCTGATTCTATAGTACACTGCAAATACGTTCTGGCGCTAGACCTTCTCATCGTCGTCGTCGTCGTCGTCATCATCATCATCGCGCAGTGTATAAAAGGCAATAAAATGCAATTATCTCAAACGGCATAAATGTCGCTTTTTGGCAACAGTTTGCTCAGTCCATAAATTCCAGCAGCAACTGCCAAAATAATAAAAGAGCCAAAAAAGAGATTTGCAATGGGCATGGATACAGCCAAAAGGCAGATGAGCACTGGACAGGCAACTCGACTTGGACTTGGTTGCAGCTGCAGCGACTCCGATCTAATTTGTCTGCCAATGAAAGCAATTTTATGTTGATTGTTGCAATTTTAAGCAAAGCGACAAAAAATATTGCACGAAACGAGTGCTCAGCAAGCAGATACCCTCTGTGGCTCTCCTTACACTTTACAGAGTATCGCAAAACTTTGTTGGCACTCCCCGCCGATGGGGACAAAAAGCGAGGCCCTGTTCCACTCCCTCCTGCAGTCATTTTAATGTCTTGCCAAAGTTGTTGAGCCTCGCGGGCCCCTCTGTGGCATTACCTGCTCTGTCTGCTCCGTCTGTTCTGTCTGCTCCGTCTGCTCCGTCTGCTCTGTGTACTCTGCCTGGGCTGTCAATGTTTTCAAATAAGCACGTTGTACGCTTTATTAGTTTTCATAGGCGCTACTCCCACTATGAATATCTGAATAGGTGGGTGTGCGAGTGTGTGTCTGTGTGTGTGAATGCTGCCTTCGGCAAGAGGAAGAGCACATCCACGCTCCCTTTGTACACTTGCATGGCCCGTGTCATCCACATACATGTCAAGCACGCCACACTCAACCCTGTTATCAGCAAATTATAAACAGAGTATGCAACATTTAAAAGAGCTGCTTAAACAGTTTAAATTTATCATTCTATGGCTTCTCAACAAGTCCTTCGTTTAGTTTTAGTTCATTTGCTATTATAAATATTTACTGGAATTCAATTAAATCTTAATCGCTCACTAAATTACTCGTGTTAACCACATTACACCCAGCTGAGGTCGCTGAAATATTTAGTTTACAAGTTCATGAACCGAACTGATTTTTGGCAACTGCAAATGTCAAGCAGCCAGGAGACGACGGACTTGCAGGCAATGCGAGCATATATTGTATGTGTCTTTATTATCCAGCTGCTAATTGGCAAGCAACATTGTTGTAAGAAAGCCACATAAGCATATAAGTACGAGTACAACAACATATTCAATTAAAAGGCAAGGCAAGTGGAACAAATGCACTGCAGCATTCAGCATTCTCAGCTCGATGCACCCACAGTTCTGCAAGCCACAGAACTAAACCGCTAAACGCTGAGCTTTCCAGCAGTTTCCACACTTCACTTCACTCAACGCAACGCAACGCAACTCAACTCAACTTAGCTCGACTCCATCCGCATTGCAATGCAAAATGCTGCTGCCATTTGACAGGCAGACAGGCAGACAGGCAGACAGCTCAAAAATATGCAAGGTTTTTATTATATTTGCGTCTGGGTGTGAATTGCATGTGAATGTGCATTTTGTGAGTGTGCGGAAGAGGGAGAGAGTGACAGAGAGAGAGAGGGAGAGTTGGCAGCAGCGGAAACGACTGTGCCACATCCGTTTCCGCCTTAATGGTTATAACTTCTTTTTCCGGCACAGGCCAATCAACGTTTTGTGACCTGACCACCAACGAGCAACTGCAGGCAGAGCCCAGCTCCAGCTGTTACCACATAGTTTACAGTTCTTAGCTGATGTTCTTCATGTTGTTACTGTTGCTGTTGCTGTGCTGCATTTAGCCAGTAAACTTATCACTCTTGATAGCTTTGTTACAGCTGCACCTATTATTGGCACTGGCCCTAAGCCTTAGCTTTTCACTTCACTGTCAACTGTCCACTGCCTCAGACAATAAAACACATACAAAAGGTGGGACAAAGCAGCTGTCGCCAGACAGAAACTAACTGCAAGGCATTCAGCCACATAAGTAGACTAAACATTTAATATTTAAATAATTAAGTGTACAGAGAAGGCAATCGAAAAGAAAGGAGCAAAGAAATTTGTAAGTAATTCATAATTTCCTCATTAAATTTATTATTTTCTAATTGTTTATTAAATTGAGAATATAAGTAAATACAATAATTTGAGAGTGTAGCCCAAACACTATCATAAATATGAAATAAGAATATGTAAATAGCTTTGAGAGGCTTTAGAGAACCTCGAAGAATTCCCGATACTTTAAGGTTCTCAAAGAGTTGTTGCTAAGCACTTTTAATAAATTATATAGAATAGAATAAAGTTTATTTAAGTACATAGATCTGCAGCTGTAGACTTAACTTGACTGAACCTGACAACTGCAATCTTTATGGCATTTTTATTTTCGAAATTGCTTTGACAGTCACACACAATAGACAATAAACACTATCTGCCTGAAAAGAGATTAAAAAGTGAAGATGACTCTGCTTTAAATAGTACAAAAATATGCATTTTAAATGCCGGCAAACAATTGGACGAGGCGAAGGCTGGCAACTGTTTGATCTACACATTTTGGTTGCCAATCTCGTTAGTATAAGTACACACATCAATATACACATATCTATCTGTATATAGTACTCATGTGTGTGTACCGTGGGCCAATGCCAATTGATATTTGCAGTTGGCGGTGGAGATAGGTGTGGCACTCTTAGCCCGCAGCAGGAGCAGGAGCAGGAGCGAGAGCCATTGCCAGAGTTGGCCAATTCACAACAATTGCGTTTCATGCGCACAGAACTTGATACTTAAGTGCGGCCTGCCACCATATTTGCACTTGAATTGCCCTGTTGGCGTTGGCGGTGGGTGGTGGGCGGTGAGCGGTGAGCGGGTGAGCGTGAGGGAAAGGAAGGGGAGGAGGTTAGTAACTGCAGCAGTTTGCATGCAAATTTTAACGTTTACCCCATTTGCATGCACTGCATAAAGAAATATATACACACAAAAATGAAAAATAAGAAATATTCTCAGTCTGAGCCCGCTGCACATTGTAGGAAAATTGTACGCCAAATTTCAGACGCGTCGTCGTGGCAATCAATTTGTCCGACTGCGAATCGGAGTGGCGCTAGTAAATCCTTTACAATGACCCCCATAGAGCGCAGTGTGAACAAGGTGAATTGAGCGGCGCCTTGAGTTGACTCTACGGCATTTACAAGCCACTGCCCATTGGTCAAATTGGTCTGATCGAAGCTGCAGCGGTATTCAAAGTACTTAACATTCACAAACGAAGTAAATAAAGTAATGAAAATAATTGTAATTGTTTATGTTTTTACTTATAATTGCAAAGTGCCTTCAGCTGCTTTAACTTTCATAGAACTTAAGCTCATCTGAGACATTGCACTTTAATATTTGTTATCCTTGGCGTGGCTTAGTCAGTGTTAGCATTGCTATTGCCTTTCTTATCTCGTTGCTGCAACATAACGAAAATGAAATTGTCTGGCAATTGCCGGCAACGGCAATCGCATCAAAGTTGCATATTAACATTTCAAACGAGCTGCAGTTACCCGAAAAATTGCTGTATTGGCCGCCGTCGAGAATAGAGCGCCAAATTGGAAGGTGCACACACACACACACACACACACACACAGACACACACACACACACACAGGTGCTGGAATGTCAGCACAAAAGAAAGCCACTTAAATGCAGATTACAATAAAGGAAGCATTTTGCTGCTGACAGCCACGAGTTTTTGCTTTGAACAGAGTATTTTTTGCTATTGCACATTGTCTTTTGACTTTCTGGCATAGCGAACCAATTCCAGTCGCCAGTCACCAGTCGCCAGTCGCAGTTTTAGCACCTTTAATAGCAGCCACATGCTTGTCAAAAGCCATTACCAGCAGCAGCGACATCGACAGTTTTGAATTTTGGCCATAAACACAGCGCAAATCTACTGACGATGAATCGCTCAAACACTGCAGAGAATGGCGATGGCTGTAAATGTGTAAAATGTCTGGGAAAAAAGATGAGAAAGCCCCATTGGCCTTGTTGTTTTGGCTGGGACACATGGCGTATGCGTTTATTGTGGCCCACGACTGCGGCAACAAATTAAATGTCAACTATGCTGCCTGCGCCCGACAATTGTCTTTGCTCCTCAAAAACACAATTTGATGCACACTGCACACTGTACACTGTACATAGCTCATCCGCATTTAGATTGGGGCCAGACAGACATTCCTGCTGCCAAAGCGAATGGCAAAACAAGTTTTAATTAAGACATTTGCAGGTCCAGAGAGCCGACATATTAATTTTCAACTGCCGCAAACAAAACTACAAAATGAAGATGCCAGCATGGACAGCAGGACAGCATGGACAGCCAAATAGGAAAGCAACCACGCCCACAGCAACAACAAGAGCAATGCCAAATAAAACTATGTGCAAAGTGTGTGAAGACTTCCAAAACAGATTGAAACCCAAATAAATGTCTGTGCCGATATGAGACACTGACGAGTTGAGAAGTTGGCCAACTTATTTTAAGCATAAAATATCCAACATTTCTTCGAATTGTTTCTCCACATACTATATAAGGGAATGTACTCAAACTTCCCTGACATTGTAAACTATTTATTCATATTTATATTGTGCACATATATTTTATTCACATATTTATTTACATAGTTACTGATTAGTGCCCTGCCATCTTTAAAATAGTTTATTCTAATCGTAAATTAGGTAAGATGGGATACATAGTTTAGGGGATGTTTGAATTATATGGTGTAAATAGCATAGTGAAAGTTCTTGGGAATGTATGATAGCCGATTCAGCAGTTCTTGAGGCTGGTGTCATCTGAGTCTTTTTCTTACTCCAGTGCGGGGGCTACCAGAACTCTGGGCTGCGATACAGAGTCGCCAGAACAGGCTGTTTGAGTGAGAATCCAGCCTCTCTTAGTATTATTTTTGGTAAACTCCTAGATTCTGACACAAATTTTTGCAGCTTGAGGTCGCACTCGATGTTCCTGACTCGTACCTTAATTAGGTGCGTCTTGGACGCAATTTCATGCACCTGAACAGCATAGAAGAGTCCTGGAGCTACAATAGCTTGTTAACTGCTGCAAGCGACCAAGAACCAAGTCATTTTCTTCTTCTGCATGTGAGGCTTCTGACCAGGTTGACACCAAGGTGTCTATATGCCGATGAGTGACTTCGAATTGTTTGGGATGCATGAACGTGTCAATGACAGCAACTAGAAGAGATTGAGACACTAAATTAAGTAGAAAGGTTTCTGTATATTAAACTGTATGCTTAACAACTGCTTGAAGAATGTCAAGCAATACTGAAAGCTGCATCAAGATCGCTCACTAAATAAGAAAGAAATGCGAAAAAGAAAAGTGCAAACAACTTCCGTTACTTGTTTTGCAGTTTTTCTAGTTATTTTCGACAACGGCTAGTTATTTAATAAAATGAGGAAATAAATAATTAACTGTTTAATAATAAGTACAACACATGGCGCAAATTATTGCGGCCAGCCTGAAAGTAGGCTTCAGTGAAAGCGAGCAGCGTGACAGGAAGCTCGGTGCTATATTGAATACCAGCTGTTGATCAATCACAGATCTATTTTTGGCTGTAATAAATAAAGCGCTTAATTCAATTTGAATTACAATACGCGTGTGCAAAGCCTTTGATATGCCCGTTTATTTAGACTTAGCAAATAACCAGCTTCGTGGGGTATCAGCAATTAGATTTGGAAGATATGAAGAAGCCACACGAGCTGCGAAGATTTATGGAGATCAGCAAACAAGGGCAACTTATCAGCACTTGACGTTGTCAGATAATCACCCATGTATTCTAAAAGTCTTAGTCTGTATGTATTTATATAGGCAAATGTTTGTATATATGCGTCGCTGTGGGTTGTCATTGATAAGGATGTCATCGCTGATTATGCAGTCGCAGCCTAATGAATGTTAAAAAATGTCTTTCTGTTATTATTCGCTTACCGGTTTGTGGAGTCTCGTTTTGGAGGTTCAAAAGAGTCACAGTTACACGCACATCCCCAGCTCCAAGGGGCCCAACGAGAGCAAGAGTGAACGTTGTCGTCATAGTGCTTAGACAAGTCAATGACTTGGCACAAATCGTTGTGGGTTTGAGACCGACCGCAGGTTTTACATAATTTGTATTATTCACCACACGTTCGATTCATATTTCATCTGGCTTGCCAAAAGTCACAAATTTGTGCTGATAGTTTAACCAAATACGGTAACCAACTGGCTGGCTATGTTAATCATTAAATCAAATTCTATTAGATATTAAGTTTTAAGTAGAATCTATTCACACTCGCTCAGAATCAAATCACGCTGAAAGTGAAAATAGTTGAGAATGAGATAAGCGAAATCAGAACACGCCTACTTGTTGAACTTCCTTATACAATGTAAATAAGAATTTTCAATCCGCAAAATATTTACTACAACAAGTAGATTATGATTTACCTCAGGAATTAATACAATAATGAATAATAAACACAACGAGAACATTTCTTTGGCAAACACTTTAAATTTCTTAATTAGATGCGGAGCAGACAACCATGTACTTTGATTGAGAATGGAAATTTATAGTGCGACACACACAATTTCAATGCCAAAGATAAACAATCATTAGAAATTCATTAACACTTAGGTGAATAAACCAGGCACTCGGTTATTTATTTACCAACTCGACTATCAAGTGCACTTGAGTGGCTCGTACAGAGATAACTGAGTTTTAATAAATTTTATATGCTTTGTATAAGTAAACAAATATCAAAGACACTGCACGGACGAACGGAAAGTAAAAGGTAAATTAGAAATTGTCCAACAATGATTACCGACTGTTGTGGCACAGTGGCCAGTGTAGCCAGTTGCAAACAAATTGATAGCTATACATATATTTCGCCCAGTATATTTCCATTGGTCTCCAGTCTCTGGCCACAGCACGAGAGCTTGCCACTGCCTCCTGCGATGCTGCAGAGAAACCCGTTTTGTCTTCGCTCCCTAGAATTGCCTGCGATCGCAGGCCACATTCCCGATATCCAGATACATATTAAGCAGTGCATAGTTGATCATAATGCTTATTAAATAGTCTTTGTTTATTGCAAAAGAAGTTGTTATTGCATTATGCGAGAATACTGATGCTAATGCAATCAGCTTATCTAAAACATGCAAAGAAGTAATAGTCAAGGGTAGTCGGCGAGAAAATACCCTTTAATAAGAAATAAACTATTAATACTAAATTGTATATACCGAGTTACAATCTAATTATTATAAATAATAAAAAATAATAACACCTCACATTACTTCTTTGGTAAATACAGAAGCAAACTTCCTTTTTGCACATGCAAGCTCAAGTCTAGCATACCCTGTCTATGCAGTATATGCGCACAGGGTATTCAAATGACAAAAACACTGAGAAAAGAAAGCCACCCTGTCGATAAAGCGATGTGCGGAGAGCGGCGGAGAGAAACACGAAGAGACAACTGGAGAGAGAAGCCGATGCCGAGAGGCAGAGAGAAATAGAGATGAAGCGAGTGTGAGAGAATTGGCTATTATTACACTAAGCAAAAAGGCGAATATCAGGAGAATTCTGCTAATCAGACTTCACTCCCTTTTCTCTCAGTGTGCACTGTGAAATTGAGAGTGCGTATCTTGCATGCTTCATATAAATACGTGCGTCTAGCAGTAGCTGCGTCAGTCATAGATTCGGACGGCAAAGAGATCATCATCGGCCCGAGATCGTCGCAATTCCAATTTCGAATTTCAATTCAACAGGCCTAACAGGAAGACAAAAATAGCACAAAATCGACCAAAAATCCAAGGGAAAAAATTGGAAAATTTTATAAGATTTTCATTTTGCTTGTTGTGTCTCCATCGCATCATTGGCTGTTGTTGGCTGCTTATTTGCAGACTTACGCAAATCGTCAAAAGAAAACCATTTTCATGTCTTGCCAAAAATTTCCCAGCGTTCAGGCGACTCAAGGCAATGTCAACACTCTAACAGAAGTCAAAAAATAAATCTATAAAAATAAATAAACAACAAAAATCTATCATAAAGTGTTATCGAATCGATTGTTGTCTATCACAATTAAAGCAAGAGCAAGGAACAAATAAATAAAAGACCATAAAAGCGAATAATACTTTGAAAATTTGTTAGTATTGTATCTTCAACTGCATGGGAAAAGTTATGAGAGTGAATTCACTGCCGCCGCCCACCCGAAAGTGCCACGCCCACGCTCGTTCCAAGCAGCAAAAGCAAAAACAATTGAAGTTAAAGAAAATCGAAATCTATTTTATGTTTAACAATTTGTGCAAGAGAAAAACTTTAACGGATTACAATTTATTGACATTAACACATAATAAATCGGAAAGTGAGTAAATTCAGTGAACCACACAAGATTATTAAGTAAGCCCGAAGAATAAATATAGAAAATAAATAAATAGTTTTGAAAATTGCACAACATTAAATAAATTAAATTGAAATAGTGTCGGCAATTCGCGCGAACTTCGCAGATTTGTGAGGTGAGTTAATGAAAGTCAATAAAGTTAATGCTCATCGTGCTTAGGTTCCATTTCTCCCTATAATTAGTAGTTAACATCCTGTCGAAGTGAACAATCTACCAATTATATTCTCAGCTCAGCCCAACTCATCTCAGCACAGCTCAGCTCAGCTCCCCTCCCCATAAAAGTATCACGTTCATGCATATTTAAAAAGCTCTCAAATGAGCATTTTAATTAGCACTCAACAATAAGCAAATTAAGTGGATTATTAAATTAAATACGTGTGAAACTGTATGCTAATTTCAAATTGAAGCCAAGAAACAAACCGTTCATTACAGATAGAGGGAGTATAATTTGAGCAAGATCGCCAGATTCGATTCGATGTTAAAGCCTCGGCACATTAAATCAACTTACTAGTATATCGAACCACACTTCCCCATAGCAGCTGCTAATTAATGTTAATCGTGGCAAGCGCTTCATTTGCATATTAACAAATTTGTTGTTGTTTATGTATAAATCAAGTATAAATAAATTAATTATTGACCTAGTCAGCGAAATATTTAGCTAAACTCACTTTTATGCATATGCAAGCATACTCTTCAGTAAGGGCACACCGTACATGGCTTAGCTCAGTTCTTTGGCCTACTACACCGTATCTGGCATAGTATCGCAGCTCAGATGTCGGGCTAAAGTCACCCGCATCAGTTGAATTAGTGTAAAGTGTCGGGCAACAATAGAAATGAGAGGTCGTTGAGAGCATATGAATTAGTTGTTTATTTTATTTATTTATTTATTTGTTTTTTTCTTCTCTCTCTTCTTCATATATATTCCATTGTATTACTAATGGATAAGTAAAATTTCGTCGTTTTTGCTGCTGTAGGTGATTTGCTCAAGATGTGAACTCGAATTGAGACACAGTTTCAGTTGAGTCTTGAACTCGCGACGGATCACTTATAGTTCAAGCGATTCAGCGCGGCACCGTTTAATCAATTTGTTAATCAATTGCAATTAATTTGCTAACCATGTTTGTGCCTTTTTAAGTTGAAGCACACGAGTATGTAGTTGAAATTGAATAATAACAAATAAGTGATAAACTTAAGAAATATTGAAAAGTGAGTCATTGTTATCAATGATTTCATTATGTTTGCTTTAGCACTCACATAAATGATTCTTTTGTTAACTTTAGATTGAGTAAAAGATATAAAAGATACTTTTGCAATAAAAAATTTCTCATGTAATAATGAATATTAAGTAAATATCGAAATATTGTGCAGGGTATCAACAATTCAGCATTCTGAAAATGCTAATTTCTTGTTATCATTTTATTCTTATTTTTATTTTTAAATACTAGATACGGTTAAACAATTTTGCTCTATATTTGTCTGCGTTCTTGTGACAATCAATTGTCGCGCCAATTGTTTGATTCGGTTTTGTTTTTGTTTTTGTTTTCATTTTCGAGTTCGGGTTCAGATTTAAATGTCTTACATTGAAACAAAGGAGCTGCCGATAAGCAACCGTCTCAAATTCGATTTGCATTCGCATTTGATTCACAATTCAACGTTTGTGCAGGAAATTGTATGTGTAGGTAATTTGTTCGTCGAGCCATGAGAGAAGCTCGTTGTAATTGATTTGAATCGTAGTTTATAGAGCATTTCGACATGCTCCCTGGCATCCCTCAATTAATAACAGATCATTGCATGAGTCAAAGTAGTTGTTGTTGTTTCATAGACGATACACATATTGAATAGATTGAGTTCAATGTCTTCATGTCACCGTTTCTCTATCGTCTCTTTTTATAAACTTCTCTCTCTCTCTCCTCTCTCTCTCTCTCTCTCTGTGATCTTTGTTAACTCGCTACAGCTGCAGCTGGTTTAGGAATTTGTAGACAACATGGTGGGCGTGACCGTCGACTCATCGCAGGCTGCTCAGCTGTCTTCTGCAAAGAACCCAATGATCAAGTATATGCTCAAGACACGAGAGAATCATGCGAGAACCCAGGATGCGGACTATTCCCATGTGTTTCGCCGGAAAACGCGCTTTGAGCTCTTCCGCCTCTCCGCCATCGCGATGGCCATTGAGTTTGCCTATGCGGCCGAGACGAGCTTTGTATCGCCAATTCTGCTACAAATTGGCATCGACCACAAGCACATGACCATGGCCTGGGGACTGTCGCCATTGATTGGGTTCTTTGTGTCGCCGCTGCTTGGCAGCATCAGTGATCGCTGCAAACTGCGTTGGGGTCGCCGACGTCCAATCATCTCCCTGCTGTCGCTGGGCATACTCTGTGGCCTTATACTGGTACCCTACGGCAAGGATTTGGGCGTATGGCTTGGAGATGTGGGCTACACCTACGCAAACGCTAGCCACGTCAATGGGATGGAATCTGGGCCTGGGGTGGAGGCAGGAGCATCGGCAGCCAATTTCAAATACGCAGTGATTCTAACCATTCTGGGCATGGTTCTGCTGGACTTTGATGCGGACACCTGCCAGACACCAGCACGTACCTACTTGCTAGACATGTGTGTGCCCGAGGAGCAGCCGAAGGCTCTGACCATGTTTACACTATTCGCTGGATTTGGTGGCACCATTGGATATGCAATTGGTGGCATCGATTGGGAGACGACGCACATTGGAACCTTTCTGGGTGGCAACATTCCAACTGTGTTCAGCCTGGTGACAATTATCTTCCTGGTCTGTTACCTCATAACGGTGACCACGTTCCGGGAGATTCCACTGAAGCTTATCGAGCGAGACGAGCTGCTGCGTCCCCTCTCCGAGGCTGCCATCAAGAAGGAGCTGAAGAAGAACAACAACGTCATTTACTACATACAGGAAACAACCACTCTGGAACTCCAAATGGCCAATGACCTAAAGGCATCCGATCCCATTGAAGGCTACCAGAGTAGCTACTTGCCAGCAATAACCGACAAGCCCAAGGTGCAGGATGTGGAGACACAGTCCGAAGCTGAGCCGCCCGTCTCCCTACGCGCCTATCTAAAGAGCATCTTCATAATGCCGTACTCCATGCGAATGCTGGCATTGACAAATCTCTTTTGCTGGATGGGCCATGTGACCTACTGCCTGTACTTCACAGACTTTGTCGGTGAGGCGGTGTTCCACGGAGATCCTACAGCGCCCCCAAACTCGGAACCTTTTCTGCTCTATGAGGAGGGAGTTCGCTTTGGCTGCTGGGGCATGTCCATCTACGCCTTCTCCTGCTCCATTTACTCACTGTCTGTCACCAAGCTGATGAAGTGGTTTGGGTAAGAAAAGATCTTCTCGGATTCAGTTTCCCAATTAATAATTCCACCTTCCCTTTCTTCCTTTGCAGCACTAAAGCAGTCTACATCAGCGGCATGATCTACTATGGCATTGGTATGCTGATCCTCGGACTATGGCCAACGAAGTGGGGGTTCTCGTCTTCAGCACCTCCGCAGGCATCCTCTACGGCACTCTCTTCACCATGCCCTTTATTCTGGTGGCCAATTACCACGCCAAGAATTGCGTACGTAGTCCCGAGATCTTCCTCTCGATCAATCTGACATTATTATACCTCTTTGTGTCCTTTTAGTTCCGGGTGCATAATGGCGAGACGGTGCCATTGAAGCAGGCTCGTGGCTTGGGCACTGATGTGGCCATCATCAGCAGCATGGTATTCATTGCCCAACTGATTGTATCCGTTAGTGTGGGCCCACTAGTTGCCTGGATGGAGACCACATGCGCTATTCTTTATGCATCAACGTTTTTATCCTTTGCCGCGGCAATTGCTGCGATGTTTGTGTTGTATGTCTAGCAAAAGGAATAGTATTGAATTTAATTCTACAGTTATAGTAAATAATTTCATTTAATTAAGCGCACATAAACAAAACCGATTGCTTGCAAAGTTAATTGCCTACTTCTAGGCATCGTTGTATATTCAAATAAATTAGTGTAGCATACTTTTACATGCGTCTTTTATTCGTTACTTCAGAGTTCTCCAGCTGTAAAACTAAGCACCTTATCTATGTTGGGGCATAAAGATTTCCAATTGTAAAACTTCTTTATAGTTTTTCTGCACACAGAACAGCCGTGTCGCATATTCCAACAAGTAGAGGAAGAGCGGATATTAATTTTTAGGTTCGTGCAATGCATTTGAATGCAACTTTTAATTTCCTTGCACTTGCAAGGTGCTTCTGCACCCTGTAATAAAAAGTGGTTATAGGGTATAGGACCAGTAAATGGAAAGCTGGATATACCCTACAGTCTGCAGCACTAACTTACCACTATCATAATAACAGCTTCAGTAAACATCCTCATAAACACTATGCATGTAACTAATGCATATTAATAATTGGCATACTCTAACGATTAGTGTTGCTGGGTATCAACTATTAACGAGTGCTGCCAATTTCCTTAGCAGCTGCACATGCCACAGTTACCTTAGCTCGTACTTGGCATTCTGCTCAGTCACAAGGAAGTGCCAGAGACACATTTCCGGCACTTCTTGAATGATAAATTGCACTTAATAGTTGGAACTTAAGGCTGAACAATGAAATGCAAAGAGCATAACAAAATTAAAGCTGCTTAAAGGTGCTGCTTGAGCGTATTTATTTAAACGCAAGTGAATTGCAATTCATAATGGATTTTTGTTACAATTTGCCTCATCTGTGAGCAACCAAATTCGAATACAGTGTGTCGCCACAAAATTCAGACATTAAATGCAAATTGTCGGTCATAAAAAGACGAAAGTGCAGTTTCAGTACCGAATTGAAAATGCACGTTGCTATAAATTGAGACAAATTCACGTTACAACTTTCGCTAGTATCACTCAAAAAGTTTGACGATAACAACCGTCTTCAAATGAGCTCCCACCAAACGGCAATGCGGCGTATGCGTAATATGGGAGTCCAATTGACACGCATCTGCATCTGTGACGACGTAAGCTGGCTGAAAGACAACGACATCGACAAACACAAAGAAAGAGGCAAAGGCAGAAAGCAAATTGGGTTTATTGGCGGCAACAATCTTCAGGAAACACAGAATCATTCATCATAAAGGGCCGACTCCCCTGACAACAATCTATCTCGTGCTTCCGCCTCGGTTCTCTTGCTCCTGGTCCCCATAGTTGGCGTTGAGTGAGCACTAAGAATATTTACATTTGTCTTAAGCTCATTCAAAATCGGAGAAAGCAATCGCAGTTCCCCCAAAAATCAACAAACAAATTCGTATACTCTACGGGCTATGGGTGTGTGGTTGAGTGTGTGTGCATGTGTGTGTGTGGTTGTGTGTGTGCTTGTGTGTGACTCGTGTTCATATGATAGAAGTCAGCCAAAAGCCAATAAGCAAAAGTCGAAGCAAATCAACAAAGGTAAATTCATTTCAGATTCGATTTTAGAGCCCTAAAAATGCGAAACGTGTACTGCGTTTATCCTAGAAGTAATCCAGGCGATACTCAAAGCAATCGACAAGTTAAACGATGACGAGCAGCGACATAAGTCCGCTGGCAGCTTTACATGCAGGGTCCTGAGTGCAGCTCCTTGCCAAAGTATGCATTAGCATTGTTTACCTGCGAACTGACTTGGAACTGAAGATGAAAATACACGTAGCATGGCAATAACAATAAAGCAATAATACCCTGACAATTGTGCAGGATATTACGACTCTTTGGCTTTTACGTTCAGACGTTCAAACGTTCAAACGTTCAACTGCTAAACGGTTCAACTGTTCAAATGTTCAACTGTGCAACTGTTCAACTGTTCAACTGTGCAACTGTTGCTGCTGTCATTTTCTCTAGCCACGACACTTTAGTTATTCCTGGTTTTATTGACAAACTACTGTAGTCAAGAGAAAATGCGAGCTCGAGTGTGAATACGAGCTTCAAATCTTTGCTAAAATCATTTCAAATACTTGAGATACAAAGTGCTGAAGATTTTAATTTCAAAGAAGCTGTTTTAATTAATCAATAAGTTTCTGATTTCAAATTTACATTTGAGAATTACACTTACGTATATTATATTTTTATAGCAAAAACAATGCCCTTAATTTGTGAAGAAAATAGTTGAAGAAAGTCAACTGAGTTTCTCTTTTGCTTCTGGTAAATAAACTTGACACCTCGACTGCCGTTTCAATCATAATTTATATGCAAATTATTTGCATATAGTTTTTTTTTACCATTCTCACCATCTACAGTTTTACTTGGAACCCTTTTTGTTGTTATTGCCTTCCGCCCAAAGCATTCTCCATTTAATAAACATTTTTGCTGCGGATGCGGAAAGTAACCAACATTTTGGTTGGTTGGCTCTTCTTGGAAACCCCATCCTGACCCCATTCGAAAGCCCTGGCAACCCCAGCTGACAACCAGGCAGCGAAGTTATGTCAAACACGACGACATGTGCAATAAAGAGAAATAATATGCAAATGCAATTATAAGCAACTGACTATAATGTGAGGATACTCGTAAGGAGAAAGTCTCGCACATTCTCCGCAGCTAGCGATTTTGAAAGCATTTTCTATTACATTTACATTAAGCTGATGTTAACGAAATACAGGTATTGCTACAATTTAAGATGGATCTATAGAATTCTAATGCTGCTGTGATAAAAATTGCTCGTCAAAGATTAATCAGAGCAACTTACATGAACCATAAATTAGAAGGCGACAGAACGACATCCGTTAAACATTTGCAGCCTTTGCGCCTGTGTTGGTGTACGAGTGTGTGTGTGTGTGTGTGTGGGTGTGTGTTTGTGACGGCCGGACGTGGCTGGCCAGGCTCTGTAGTCTGATGTAGCCTGATGCATGAAATGTAATAAATTTCGTTATCTATGCATTATTTATGTCGTAATTTGGTATTTTAGCCCAAAAACAGAAAAATGAAAAGCGTCGAGTTGCGCCCCAACAGCTAGGACAGAGACAGGTCCGCCTATACTGGGTCCTCCTACCCCCACACCTACTCCTCCAAAAGTGAGCACCAACGAGAATGGCGTCGGGTCAACGTTACATATTTTCACTAAATTTCACTCTCTCTCTCTCTATCTATCTATCTATCTCTCTCTCTCTCACACACACACACACACGCGCTATGTGTGTGCCTACGTGTGTGTGCACGCAAGTGGATGAAGACGCATAAATTACACTTACAGCATTCGGCTCTTTCGAGTCTACTTACACTGTGAATGTGTGTGTGTCTGTGTGTGTGTGTGTGTGTGTGTCTGTGTATGTGTGATTGTGCAAAATATATATTTTAAATGAAATGTTGTCCGCCGTCTTTGCCCTCACCACAAATTTGTCTGGCTCTTTATGGCTAAGCATTGGTAAATTGGCCCAAACGTTGCCACACAGCGCTTGACGCAGCTTGTTGATGTTGACAATGATGACGCACTTTAATCAACCTTTAATAACACCTAACGCACCACAGGATCATGCCTTAAAAATGCTTCAACCAAATTGGTATGAATACGCAACTAAATCAGCAAAACTCTGGAGATCTAGAAACAAGCCGAGGAATTAAGAATTGAACGAAAACTTAAACATGAGATTATTCCCAACACGCATTTAATATTTTATCCTGTGCTGTGTTTAACATAAATGAAAAGAACTTAAAGTTGTGCACTTTTCGAATTTTAAGATGTATACAAGTAGTTGTAAATAGTAAATAGGGCAGCTTTCCGCCTGGTGTCGCACTGAATGCACTTTTCAGGATTTCCTTTTCAATTCGTCGTAGTCCGAGTATTTTTCAAAATGCATTTAACTCACTTTGTCATAGTCCGTAAATTTGAAATGTCATTGCAACTTTCAACTGTCGACTGGCGCACAACCTTGTGGCTTTCATCTGACATGTTACACATGTAGGGAGTGAGTCCGAGTCCGAGACTGCGACTGCGACTGCGACAGTGAGAGACTCTCACCGAGACAGGGGCACGTTCGAGTCCGATTTCTAGCCCAAGACCAGGGGAGTGTGGGGGCTCTGCCCGTTGTAGCAACAGATAGAAAAGCAAGTCAACTTTGCGTTACAGCTGCCAGTATATATGTATATGTAATACATAAAAAGAAATGCTCCAAATCCATCACATGAGCGAAAGCAAACAAGAAAAGATAAAAAAGAAACAAAATTCAAATAAAACCAAAATGACATTGCGACTTTTAAAACACCAAAAGCCTGATAAATTAAAAACTTTAAATATGCGAAATATGTTTGGACTACGCCCCTTCTGGTTCAGCAACTGGGGCACATTGTGGTTTATAAACCAGAGAATGTTATTTAAATATGCTGCAGGGTAATGCAATGATCAAAATTTAATGTGAGTCTTTTAAAGAACAGCCTTAGACTCCAGTTTGTGCATTTTTTTCGTCTGTCTCTTTAAAATGAACGCCAAATAGAATATTAAATACAATAAGTTCAAATATGTTTAGTAAGAGATAAGCACTTGGTTTGACCGACTAGACTATACCCTTAGTGCATTGGCAAACCAAACACAAACTAACTCCTTCGACTACTCGTTGCAATTGCAAATGATTCATTTATGTTTATTCGTAAGACTTGCTTGAAATTCAATCTTACAGGGTATTGCACGAGCTTAGATTTAAGGTCTTCAGTTGGTGTTAATACAAATATCTCGAGTGCCTCCAGACAACACCATGTTCGCTCTATTAACACACTGCAAAGTCTGGCTTCACTTATGCACCTTTAAGGTTGTTTCAGTGCCACATTCAATTTGTCTCGGGTAAATGGCTTTGGTATTGAATGCCTGTTCTCACCTGGCAACTAAAAGTGACCGCAGACCGCAAATAAATTATTTCTTATCAAACTGAACTGGCCACAAAAGTTTTTGTCTAGCAAACTGCAACGTTTTCTATCTGCAATTTTCCTTCTCCTTCTTTTTTTTCTTTTCACCATTCGATAATTTGTAGAATACTGTCGTCGTGCCGTCCTGCCGTCCTGCCGTAAATTGTCTTTGGCAGGCTGGACCTTTTGGAATCGAGTCAGTGTCGGTTGGGGGTCAGCACTAAGACTCTGCCAAAACTTTAGTCCAAGACACGCTGGGCACGACAGCCAAATCAACAAGCAATTGTTGCTGGTAGAACACGCTTTTGGCCCCAAACCGAATCCACCCAACCGCTTTTTTACAGTTCCGATAAAGATTTCAGCAGAGCGGCAACGGTAAAACTTTTTAATTTTATAAAAACAAACGACAAGCATTTGAACCTCGACACAGACCAGAGGTCATGCCAGTCCAAAATAGAAGCCAGAACAAGAAAATGAACAAAAAATAAATAAATACAACAAAAACAAAAACAAAATCAAAAAAACAGAGCATTTAATGAATGGAGCATTGAACAAAACTTTAGTAGTTATCATAAAAATAGAAATAATACAAGATGGAAATTTTCACAATATATGCACGCAAGATTGTTCCTCTCTCTCTCTCTCTCTCCCTCTCTTTGTCTCCCTCTGTCTCTGTTTTTATTGTGGAAAATAAATCAATTTATGTGATTATATAATTCATTTAGTACTAATTATTAAACTTACATTATTGCCATATCTCATACATCTCTCTTACTGGATTTGTGCTACACCATGCACACCCAAACAGACACCAGTGTAGCAGCCATCTCTAATGACAATTGTAAGTAGACGCCATTGTGACTACAAGCTGAAACGTTGTCAACTGTGTGAGAGCTATAGTGCATTGAAATTGGTTAAAGGGTATCTTCTAGTGTAGCATTTTCGACTCATTTAGAATAAAGCTGTTATACTATTAAAACTTAACGAATGAGCTTTCAATATTCCCTAAGCGAACACCAGAATCGTAAGCCCAAAGCTATATGCAACACTTAAAAGCTCTGCCGGCTGTGCTTTGAAAATATCCCTTTTTAAAAGCTTTATTCTTTTTCTTCATTCGTCACAAACCCCGCATAAAGCTTTCATATATTCCTGAAATCTTGTTAAGGGAAAGTACTGCGAATTGTTGCAAAAACTTGATTCCTTGTAATAGTTCTTGATTGCAATACATGTTGAAGCGAATTTGGCTCTAATTGAAATACGTTATTTATCAAGTTGCAAGTTGGCATCGATGCCCGTTGAGTTAGCAGTTGCAGTTGTCTAGAAGCCGCTTGTGCAGCATGATTCTCAGCAGTCGCCAAACTATTCGGTTCATCCAATATTCTTATGAGCCCCACACTCTGCTTGCTGCTTGATTTTTTATTTTTTTATTTCTTCATGGTGGCAGTGGGTTGGGGGTTGGGGGACCTGGGAAGGTTGCTTGCATTGTAATTTCCTCTCAGCACCCGACGAGCTCTGAAACAAAGGGAAACTGTAATGAAATTCGAAATTGCAACGACAAAAGTAGTGTAGATGGTGTGGGGAATATTAGAGAGGCTAAAGCATAGTTGAACGCTTAGAAAAATCCCCTAAATTGTAAGCAACCGAGAGGCAACGCACCTCGTCGGAGGTCGCATATATTTGATTGCAACCTTGATTTAGCAAAATACAAACAGTGTTCGCATTTTGTGTGTGGAATCTTCGAAATATTGAAAATGTGTGCCCATTAAGAATGAATAAAAAGCGCTTAATGGTTGCTTATGCCAAATGAAGGCACATAGCACAATATAAAGTATAAATAGAATCAGAAATCAGTCATGGAAATCAATAAGTAAGCAGGATCTGCATTGAGTCTTATAGTATTAGAGCTCTCTGAGATCTAATATTCATATAACAACTTCACATACAACTTTCAGAAGATGAAACATTTTTGACTCTTCAGTTCAGTTTCTATCTGGCTGACTTGGTGTATAGCTGGTATTGGTGTGTGTGCTTTGTTGCGTGTGTCAACTGTGAACTGTCAACCTTTGTCAGTCGATTTGCTTGTGAAATGCTAATCTTGTTAGAGCAACTGCCACGCGTTGTCGTTGTCGTTGTCGTTGTCGTGGTTTAATCAATGAAAATCACAAATATACACAACGGAAACTTGCCTATATGACTGCAAAATTCCATTTCCGTCTCCTGGGCATGACATGCCTCTGCATTAGTACAAAACATAATACACAATGCAGTAGAATATAAGCACGTTGAAACGGGCAATCGGTACAACTGTCATCAAGTTATGGAAAGATTTCGTCAAGAGAACTTTAACAGTGTACACATACGCTTTATAGCATATATAGGTATATTCCTTATTCATGTCTACCACTTTTATGGTGTAAATACACACACGCACACCGGCACACACGCACACACGCAGCACTATCGTTTAGTATATGCATAACATGTAGCATACTTATGAGGGCAGCAGTCTCACCAGCTAATGGCGTAGCGGCAGGCAGCCTCATCATTCGCTCGTTTTATATTTCAACCTTACCCAGGTCCTGTTTCATCGTCCCAGACCCAGACCCGGACCCGGACACGGACCCGTACCCGTACCCGTACCCGGTCCTGATTCTGCTACTACTTCTCGTACAGACTCAGTTGATAACTGTAGCTGTAGCTGGGTCCATTATACCAACACCTCTTTTTGGCATACTAAGCAGCAGCCGCATCATCATTAACACTCCAGCAACAGCAGCAGTAACTACATACCTTTGTTGCTGTTGTATTGATGTCGTTGCTGCTCTGCGCGTAGCATAAATTAATAAAAATTTCATGTGCCAAATAATTACAATTAACATGAGTTCTTAATTAAGAGCTGCTGCTGTCGTTGTTGTTACTGTTGCTGTTGTTGTTGCTGTTGTTGTTGTTGCTGTTGTTGTTGTTGCTGCTGCTGATGCTGTCGTCCTTGTTGCTGTTAATAGGCTCGTTCATTTGCCATCGTCTGGCTCCTTGTCCTGGTTCACCTTTAATGCAATACAACACACTCGGCTGCGCTCGGTGCGGTTCGTTAGGTCCGCTCGGCAGCTGAATCCACCTGCTGCCCCCTGCAGCTCCTACAAGCCGTCATGCTGCCGAATGGCTTGCTACTGTTGCCTGCTCTCTCATTTCTTGCCATATTTCTTTATTTTTGCAATTGAAGTGTCGATATTTTATGTGTTGTTCGTTTAATTAAAAATGCTAAAGGTTAACGCCTGCCATCTGTCTCTCTCCCTCTCTCTCTCTCTCTCTCTCTCTCTCTCTCTCTTTCTCTCTTTTAGTCTCTCTTCACAACACTTTGCAGCATCGGTTATAGCATGTGGAGTTTATGTGTGTGCGAGATTCTGTTGCACTTTTAAGCCGCTTAGGGAGAAAGTTTAATCAAAGCTAAAAAAACTGTGGAAAACCTGCACAGTGGAAATATGTTAAGATTTATGCTAAAATTGTAATTTGGCAACGCCCCACAGTGCCTCTCAATTGTTTATGCCCAGTGGCCCCCTCAATAATGTCATTTACTGAAAGTTATGGCACTTTGACACTAGTTTATTAATGCTAGTGGCAACTGTCCGGTTGAGTTACGTATGTAGATTGTGCGATTTGCATACGAAACTATCCCACTCAATAATAGTTAACGTCGTCCATGTTGCTGACGTGAAGGGGTTAAGTATTAACTGGCAGCAACCAGTAGCCAGCAGCCAGCAGCCAGAATAAGCCAGAAATGAGTTTTGTTAACTGACAGAGCTCGTTCTGAGCTGTGTAATGAAACCGGAAGTAGCTGTCGTTCATCGTTCACCGCTGGCAGGCAACCAACCATCGGTTTTATTAAAAGCATTGGCAAAGCTCCACTCGCAATACCCTGTAATTGTAGAGCAGCAGAAAGGGAAGCATGCATATGCGGTCTGAAGAGAAGTTAAGAACGGCTAGTGAGGTCAACCTATTTTGAATATTTGCAGGATATATTTCTAGGATATCTGGACAATCGGTCTCACAACTAGTTGTGCGGACGTGTGTGTGGCTTTGACATAAAGCTGTCTAGGCTCAGACGCTGATGATGATTAAAGATCAGACAACGTCCACACCTAAAAGTTGAAGACAAGCACTGCACAAGCAGCCATTGTAAGGAGATATTTAGCCAAAGTGAACAATGCCCGAATGAGGGCAGGACACCAGCATCAGCAGCAACTCTCTGACAGCAACTGGGCGATAGTGAGTGGCAGGCAAACAGAAGCAGAAACTACAACTAAAAAGGTAAGAGCTAAAAGGTAAACGTAAAAGGTAAAAGGTAGAGGCGCTCTGGGATAGTCCTAAGTGCGATGTGAAATGAACTGAAATGAACTGAACTGAACTGAACTGAGCAAAACTAAGCAAAACTAAACTAAACTAAGCTGAACTGCGCTGAGCTGAGGAGAACTAAAGCCCAGGTGGGCTCGGCAACCTAGCGACTGTACGACTGACTGTAAACAAATGTCGAAATGACAAGCAAACACACACACACACACACACACACACACACACACTCATAGACACACGGTTACACTGCGGATAGAAGTGAGTCACATGTAAAGTGGGAATTGACTCTGTGAACTTGCGAGTGTGTGTACGTTGAGAGTGTGTGTGTGTGTGTGTGTGTGTAGAGTATGACTGTTATTGTTGTTCACGGTGCGACGCGAACATTTTGTGCTGCATAAAATGAAAAATGCATGATATAATGTCCTAAATACGAACAGAGCTGAAACAGAAAAAACCAGAGCCCAAATTTGGCGGTGAATAAAACACACGACGACATCTAACAGATGCGAGTGTTGTGGTAGAAGGGTCTGCGGCGTTGGCCTGCTATAATGATGATATGAATTGTTGGTTAGCTAGCATCGCACAGTGTTGGCCCTGGCTGCTACCTCATGCTTAGAACAAGGTGAGGCTGTGGCTTTAATGACGTCATACGAGTAACTCAAAACACTGACCGTTAGGCCAAGCCCACTTCGAGCCCGACACACAGAAAGAGAGAGAGAGAGAGAGAGAGAGTAAGAGAAATATAAAAATAAATGTGTCTTGCACTCGCCAATACCATCTCTCTTTATTTGAGCCCTCTCTCTCTCTCTCTCTCTTCGCTGTTTAAGCTTCAATTTCATTATTTCTGCTGTGCAGTGAGCGCACGCACTTTCTCTCCCTCTCTCTCTCTCTATATATATATATATATATATATATAGATATATTTATCTTACTTTCTTTCTCTCTTCATCTCACTGTCGCCTTGTTGCCTTTTTACAAACTCTTTTGATGCTGAATCCTGCACAACAATGCGTATGCTTGATATTTACAAGTGTCTGCGTATTTGAGTCCACGTTTATTTATACAATTTATAAACAGTAAATATATTTATATTTATATAAATATGTTTTCACTTGAGTTGTGTACTTGTATTAGTCTGCATATTCTAAAGTTATACTGCAATTAGCTCCACTTAAATTGCGATTAGAGATTTAGCAGAAATTGAATAGTAAATAAGTAAATAGTATTTTAATAACTATGAACGGACAATATTAATTACGAAACAAGCGCGATAAATTGACTTTGATGTGAACTGTTTGCAGTGGCAAGAGAACAAAGCAAATATATCTGGAAATTACCTGCATTAAGATCTCAGTTGGAGCTGGCCAGGTACTTAATAGATAGATAGTCATCTAGCGCATTAGGCTAATTGAACTGCGACATTTGCATATTTCAAATCAAAGTTCAAAGATGAAAAGAATTTAATGAATGTTTGGTTGATTGGCTGATTGGCTGATTGGCTGACAGCTCCAGTACTATATGTTGGTTGTTATCTGTTATCTGTGCTCCCACTTCCCACTTGGCTTCCTTCTCTTGTCGCCAATTAGTTCACTCAACTGATTAGGCAAATGTGAATGCATTTCGTTATTAGCTTCGACCGCAAATTCCATAGCGTATACTTTTTACAAAAGACGCAAGGGCAATGGATACGATGCTTTGACGAGAAAAAAATCCATTATGCTAATTTGTACAAGGTGTATGCGGTTGTTGGTTTTGTTTGTTGTTCTTGTTGTTGTCACAACAACTTCAAAGACGCTAAAACCTACAAAAAGGGGCTTTTTATATACAAGTAGCGGTGTGCGAATTAAACTTAAGTATAACACACAACACCAACAATACCGAGGACCACAACAAATAAATGTAAAATTAAAAGAAAAGGTCACGCACTGAGTGCCGAGTGCTAAGTGGCAAATAAAGTGTGTACGTGTGTGTGTGTGTGTGTGTGCTGCACAGAGACAACTAAATATGCCCTACTTGGAATTCGGACACACAGCCTTATGATATTATTCCGTATGTATTTTCCAAAAAATTCGAGTTACAGGGTATACCCATACGGCAGTTCAGCAGTTCAGCACAAAGTGGAAGCAACAACAAGTGGAAGCTCGCACTTTGGCCTGCCCCAACTATGAACAACAGAACTCATAGACAGAAACAGAAACAGAAACACGCAGAGGCATTTATTTAACCTGAGATTAATCGCACAAAAACAACAAATTGTATTAGAGGGTATGAGAAAGCATGGGTATATTCGTTGTGCGGCGCTGCAACAAACATGAAACTGAGTGCGTGGCATTGGAAGTGTATGCTCAGTCGTAGAGTGTACAACAAAGTGTACATATATTAACAGACACACATGCGTGGCATGTGAAGAAAACCAAATCTACAATGCAAACATAAAGCGAAAGATTTGCCAGGCTGAAAGCTTCGTGTTCGGCCTGGAAAGTCAAAGTTGGCGGAGAGGCAAACTGAGAACTGAGTGATAAGGACAGCAAGGGATGAAGAGAGCGAAACGCCGAGAGAGAATATAAGGGAGAGGAAGAGAGAAAGAGAAACAGAGGGACAAGCAGACAGAGAGATAGAGAGACAGAGAGGAAGAAAGCTTGAGCTAGCTGGGCAGCATCCGAGCATCCGAGCATCCGAGCAGCTGGCAGCTGGCAGCTGGCAACTCTCGAAATTTACTGAAAATTCCCGGGCAAACGCATGCGCCGTGGAGCCGCACACAAATTTGATGTTATTATTGTTGGTGGTCTCGCCGCTGTTGTTGCTCAAACAATTATAAGTGTTGCCATTCTTGGGCTAACGCTTTACCTGGGACTGGGCATTTGCCGCTGCGCCTGCCATGTGTCCAACATTTTAGGCAGCCCAGCCAAATTATGTATACGCCCCATGCACACACACAGGCATCCCATGCGCACAGGCTCTGCATTGCCCAGCCGTGTTGAAACTTATGTTCGGTGACAGGGCTAGCCAATTTACGCGCTTACTGCCAACAAACAGCAACAGAGCAGAGCAACAATAGCAATAACTACAATAAAGACCGCGCCTTCAAACTCAAGCCAACGACTTCTTCGGGCTGCCTTAAAAATTCAAAATGGCAGAGAGCAGAACTAGCGAAAAGTTTAACAACAAAACCGAAGGCATTTGCATTTGCATTTGCAATGTACATGATTGTCACGTTAGTAATTAGTACATAGTCGATTGAGATCGATTACAGCCTTACGCTACTATACTGTCGCTGGCGCCCGACTCACAGGCTTGTTTAAAGAGCGAACATCGATGAGATATTTCTTTCAGGCAAACATGAGCAGTGGGCCAATCTCAGGGTGCAACGAATTTATAAATGCAATTATTATCTCTTAGCGGTTATTCCAATTTTATTTGAATTTTAAATTGTGTTCAAAGTGGATTTTAGTATCTCCATTTGTTCCATTTGTTAATCTGTACAGTGCGTAATGTGCGTAATGTAATTAGTAAATATTAGGGGGCACTGGAGCAGAACACCTCCTCCTGTCTAGTGTCAGCTATACTCTGTTGTGTTGATGTGATTTAATGTGTGTTAATTAGTGTAACATGATTGTCACTGCAAGCGCCCCAAGCATAGACAACTTTTTATGAATTCGCAGGCCCTGCCCCTCCGTCCTGTCCCTCTAGCGCCCTAGCTCCTTATGGTTCCCGGCTGTCAGAGCAACCATGTAGAATAATCTGGCGCAGTGACAGTGGCAACCCCAACAGAGAATAGGGTTAAATAAGCTGTTAATTATGTGTTTAAAATTTCTGACATGACGCAGTGCAAATTATTTATTTACTATTTATTTTTAGCTCTTTCACTCGTTTGCTCTGACTCTCTCTCACTCTCACTCTCATTCTCTCTCTCTCTGTCGCTCGCGCGCTCTCTATTTGTATATGCCTACTTCTCTCTCTCTCTCTCTCTCTCTCTCTCGCTCATTTAACTTCTTTGTGTTTATATCGTTTGTCATTTATGAATATGCTTTATTGCGCAATTTAGATACATAAAATTACAAGCATCGTAGCGTGCTTAGCTAGAGTCCACTGTGCCGTATGCGCAAAGCCAGCATGTCCAGGCAGATGTGTTCGATGGCAAACAATACTATATTTGACTTTTGCACAAGTATTTGCCTTTTCACTGTACGCTATATGCGCCAATAGTCATGGGATGCCCCGCTCGCGACCATTTTGGCCATCATTCACATGGCATGCCCAACAACAGTCAGCCCAGAAATAAGGGACAACAGGAATAACAAACGGGTATACGAGTATCCTACATTCAAATATATATACATTTTATAATAATTCATTTATATATATAATCTCAATAATTTACTATAATATACCATAAAGATTGACGTTGCATTAATTATCAGCTGTTGTACATAGTCTGCTAAGTTTGACGAAAGCGAAATATGTGTAACAGGCAGGAGGAGGCGTGGCAGACACTATAAAGTGTATATATTCTTGATCAGCATCAACAGCCGAGAATATATAGCCATGTTCGTCCGTCCGTCTGCCCGTCTGCTCGACTGGCCGGCGGGATTTTGTATGTTACATATTTACTGATTACCACCTTTAAGCTAGTTTATTGTAGTTTATAGGATGCGAAAGTTCTTGGGAATATATTACAATACTTACTTCAAGACCCAATACAGCAGTTCTTGAGGGTGGTGTCGTCTGGGCTGCGATACTGAGTCGCCTGAGCAGGCTGTTTGGATGAGGATCCAGCCGCAGATAGTATTTTTTGGCAACCTCCAGGATTCTGTCATCAATTTTGTTTCTTCCTCGCCTGGAGAGCTCGTACTTTATTTAGATGGAGCTACAATAACCTTCTCTTCTGAAAATGAGGCTTCTGCCCAGGATGACGCCAAGGTATTCATATGCCACTGAGTGATGTAGAAGTCTTATGTTAACTGTGATACAAGGTCAATAGCGAATACGGTTTCCAAACATCAAATTTGCCCATTTGTTAGCGTTGGTACGTCTAACAGCTGATGTAGTGCACCCGAGGCCTGAAAATGCCGGCTTCGATGGTTCTTACTTTTTACTGACTAAATTGTTCTAAATTGTTTGCAATCACTTCTGCTTTTTACATGGATGTGCGGTACCAGCCTCCTGTCGTGGGTTCTTATAGCCGAGTTCGGTGTGGCGTGAGATTTGTAGATACGCCAAAGAAAGAAGTTTGTGGAGGCATCAGTGTCAACTATTGTCACTTTGTGTCTGCCTTTCTGCGGATGAGCATTTTATGTAGGCGATACAGTACTTAACTACAATAGGAGGTAGCTGAAGCCGTCGAGAAAATTACGAATTTAGTTTGAGTACAAAACCAGATTTCGAAACAACCAAATACTATACAACCTGTCTTATACCCAGAAATCTGTATCTGCTGTCTGTCAGCCAAGTAGCATGAGTCTCATTAATCGATTCACCAACATAAAGAATCTTAAATATATACCCACATCATTTTCATTGGCCAAGGGGAACTCAATCAATATTAGTCTATATAAATTCCATCCGGCCAAATGAAATGCTCCTTTCTCACAAAATATATATATTAAAATTAAAACAAAATCAAATGTTCGATTCGATTAATTCTATTTAATAACACTCTCAAACGGATATCCCCTCGGAGTTAAGGTTAAATGTTAAATGTTTTCACTTTCTACAAGTACTTGAGTTCATCAAACGATGGCCGAGCGATGGTTTGCCGATCCTTAGGCCACAAACTTACTTTCAGCTTCGCTCGTTCTTGTTGCAATCGTTGGATCAAGTGAATGTTACCTTTGTATATATGTATACATTGATTGAGCCATGCATATATACATTCTGGATCAGTATATAAGAAGTGCAGAAGAGAACAATTTGAGGCAATTATAATATGGATTTCGGTGAAGTTTTCCAGTTTGGGTAATAACCTTCAGTTAAACACAACTCACAATGGAATTTTTTCAATATTCCTCTGATCTATCAAGAATAAATGCTGTACAAAATAATAAAACAAGTTTTTCTGATAATCAATCAATTTATTAACAACTTAAATACGCTTTTTAAGCCACGGGCAAGTGAGCGCCCGAGGGCTGGAAACCGTTCTCATCGGCAATATAATGGACTGTGTAGGTCACACCATCATCACCCACATAGCTGAAGCTGCCCTTAACGGCAAGAGACTCATGTTCAGTGCCAACGTCCTTCAGTTGGCCATCTTCGGATTTCGATGAGCCATCAGATGTCTCCACTCTGTAAAATTAAATACATCAGCGAATCTTTCTTTGTATGAATTGTTGGGGTAACTTACGCATATGAGTAGCTCTCGGGTCCAACATCTGATTCTGACTTCACGATAACCGTTTCATCGGCTGGTGCTGCCACAGCAAGAGCGAAGAGGGCGACGAAGACAATGAGGAACTTCATGTTTAGACAAAGTGTAGCGCGTTTGAGACTTCAAAGGTAACTATACATTTTGGAGCTGACCACCGGGGTATTTATAGCACAATCAATGTTCAAAAAACTTGAATAGCATTGGACAAAAATTGCCAAACTAGTTTCACGAAAAATTCGCAATAATTATCATTTAAAATGCAAATGAGTTAAGGTAGAATTAATGTATGGCGTAATATATTTAAATGAGTTAAACTAGTTTCTCACACATATCAGATTATATTCAAATGAAAGATGTTAAATGTATATAAATAAATAAATATATAAATTCACTCTCTATGTAAGAGATGTCAGATATATAAATATTCCAATGCAAATGAGTATGTGAATCAAATACGGCCTAACTCATGTAGTTTCTAAGCCTGACCTTTGAGATTTCGGTAGCTCGCTTTAGATTTGCTGTTAATTTGATAATTTGAATACCCAGGCAAAATTGTCATATGTATTTTAATGACAATGAAATAAATTACAGCCAATTTTCTTGGGTATTTTCGTGTGGGGCAAAATGCTTTAATTCAGTATTCTACTTATTGTATCATTGAGGAAACCGTTAAAGATAATAATACTGCACCAGACATATAATAACAGTATATATTTACAGATGCTGTAAATGTTTGTTGTTGGAATGATTCAGATGAAAATCGATTGGTCAATATTACGCATACGCCAAGTGTGACAACATTCGTGCGCGTTGCATTATCATAATCGACGGCAAATGCATTGCCACTTTGGCAATACCAAGAACCAACAAATAAACAAGCAAATGATAAGGTTTACTAATAATATTTCGGCCCAAAATACGACTCAGGGCTTATTTAAAACATGTCTAATGCACCGTGTACTTGTATCCTGGCAATTTAGCTGATTTATGTTGGTTTGTGAGCGAAAAGTGCCAAAATCATTGGCGTGGGTGGCATAGGCGCCGACGGAGGCGACGGAGGCGAAGTCAGCAGCCGAGCTAGATCCAAAACGGTTCCCGGTTGAACAATAAGCACAGAGAGCCAACACAGCAGCAACAGCAGCAGCAGCAGCAGCATTCGCTTAAAGCCAACAATAATAGGAACTTACTACAGTTATAGCTCTCCGCAGTTTTGCTAAGGAGGACTCCGCGCAACTTTCGTCAATGTTCGGGTTTGGTTTAGGATTCGGGTTGGGGTTGGGATTGGGATTGGGGTTGGGGTTGGGGTTGGGCTTGCTGTTGGGGTTCGGGCTCGTGCTCAACTTCGCGTTTTTGCAGATTCGTGTAATATACCCAAAGTGGCAGTATGCCAGTCGGTCTTACACGAATTGAAATGCCGATGTGCGTTCTGCGTTGGCCACTGAGCATTGAGCGAGTCGACTCCGAGTCCAAGTCCGAGTCTGTGTCCGTGTCGAGTTGAGTTCAGACGTTGTCGACGCCAACGCTGTGCGCAAAAATATAGTTCAAGCGAGGCATAGATACATTTTCCACACAACTTTTGGTATAGCCACTAACATCAAACTACAAATTACTGAATGCAAATTCGAAAATAAATCTTACAAATATATACTCCAAATCAACGGGCAAAACTAAACATACAAAAATGTGTTGCAACTAAATCTGGTGTTCCGCTTAAAAAGAGGCGTTGCTGCAAAAATCGAAGCCAACTTTATGCATATTTCTTGGTGTAGAGAGCGCGACAAGCAATTGTGTATGTGCATATCTATGTGTGCGTGTGTGCGTGTGTGTGTGTGTGTGTGTGTGTTTGTATGAGAGCGTGCGTGTGTATGTATATATGTGAATGGAATTTACGACGGCGCTATCGCGTTAAAATATCGAGAAAACAATATTAATCTTTAATGTGCATTACATAAATCGCAAAGTAAATAATACAAACTAGATGCAAACATGGCGTGTGATCGAACAACTTCTGCAAAATCTGCTTCTGACTTCAAACTGTGCCACGAGAGTTGCTTAAAAAATCGGACACTCATACGAACATGAACACACCTACAACCAGGGCAAGGCAGGAAAGAACCTAAATAAATGTAGGGTCGGATGCAAGGTGTGCGAGTGTGCGAGTGTGTGTGTGTGTATATATATATATATATATATTTATACATACATACACGTTTGTTCGCATGTCGTAGGCACTCTGCATAAGTAAGAAGCATCGCCGCAACGTCAAATTTGTCGGCGTCTTCGTACGCGTCTCCATCGTCTCCATTTTTTTTTTTTTTTTTGTCAGCCACTTGCTACTTGCTACTTGCTACTTGCTACTTGCCACTTGCCACTTACCGCTTGCCGTCTTCAGACTTGCTACCTTTCCCAGCTCCTGCCGCTTCTTGCATACTTTACTTTATATTATTTGCAAGCGAATTGCTGCATATGGTTTCAATTCTCACTTACACAACACATTAAATACAGAATGCTGAATAAATCTCTTGTGTAATGATACTGGTCTTCCGGCTAAAGCGTTAAAGGGCTTGCTGCTGCTACCAAAGAGGCAAGAAAATGCTCTCAGGATTTTGATTTTGTCATAAATTTTGATAAGATTCTTGTTGTTGTTGCTGCTGTTTTTGACTTTCTGCCAACATTTTATATTTTTCCATTAAAAACTTGCCTTAAAATCTGATTAAGTAATTTGCAAGTTTTGCACGTTTTGCATTAAATATGCAAGTTCAAGTTAGGGTCTGCATATTTAAGCCTTTGTAGGTCATCAAAAATGTAAGGAACGGCTTCGGGGCAAAACTCATTAATAACTCGCAGCTTTCGCGCAAAGCCAAACAAATGAAATTGCGGAAAGGGGCGGGAGGTGCGAATACGGAGAGTGACAATAATAAATACTATATAAAATACACACACACGCTCACACACACACACACACACACACACCACATTTGCCACTCTTGCCATTTTAATTAATGCCAAGTCCTTATCATTGAAAGCACAGAGACAGTAAATGAAGGAGATAGAGATGGAGAGAGATAGAGATAGAGAGAAAGATAGAGAAAGAAAGATAGAGAGAGAGAGAGAGCGAGAGAGAGAGAGAGAGAGTTACACATATGTTTATGTAATTTACTTACCCTGACGATACTGACGACTTAGCTCGCGTTTCTTTGACAAAGTTGAACAACAGCAACAGCCATGGCAACAATGCTTCCCGCCCGCCCCTTTCATAATAACAATTTTGAAATCCTTTACGTCTTTGCCACAAAAAGCAATCAAAGCAACGGCGCGAGGCACAAGTAAATGTTGAAAGCAAAAGCCGCACATACACACAAAACCAATTAACGAGATACGTGCAAATAAATGGCACAAGAAAGAGCGAGGCATTGCAAAAATAGAGAGAGATGGAGGAAGAGGGAGACAAAGAGAGACATAGAGAGAAGAGAGAGAGAGAGAGAGAGAGCGAATAGCGGACCGAATGAGCCAAAGCATGCAAAAAAGGGCATACAAATCAAATGGGCTTAAAAAATACACGTTAAGCTAAAAAGAAAAACAAAAAAGCAATACAAAAGCAAAGGCCTGGCACACTCTCTCAAACACAAACACAAACACAAATACGAGCACAAGCACAACAGCTCACACACACACTCAGACAAACACACAGATATTGTGGCAGGAGCCAAGTAGCAAGCGTTTATGCTAAACAGAGTGTAACTGCCGGGGTTGCCAGTTCGCCAGTTCGCCAGTTTGCCAGTTTGCCAGTTTGCCAGTGACATTTCTGTAAAAGCCAAATCCGAACCGTGAGTGGGGAAGTGGGAGGGGGAGTGGGAGTGGGCGGATGGCATATCCCGAGGCAAAGAAGCAAGCACAACATGCAGGAGAGACAATGAGAGACCAGAGACCAGAGACCAGAGACCAGAGAATAGAGAGCAACAATCTAAGAGAGCGAGCGAGTGAGAGAGCGTCCTTTGCAGAAACTGTAGCATACTTACAGGCTCGCGCGTCTGTTTTGGGTTCTGGCTCAGGCTATTTTTGGCACGCTCTCCAGCTCGCCCGTTCGTCTGCTCTCGGGCAACTGGCACTAACCTGACTGACTGTCAACGGGCTGGCCCGATTACTGACTGTGGAAAACGGTATTCAAGCGCTCAGATGAGAAAGATAAAGAACGAAAACGGCACGCAAAACTACGGAAGACGGTAACAAACTAAACAAAATGTGTGCTCATGTGTGTGTGCGAGTGAGCATGTGTGTGTGTGTGTGTGTGTGTGTTTGTGTGCCTATGTATGCCAGTATGCGAAAAGATGTGTGGGTGTGTAAGAACGAGTGTATGTGTTTTTGGCGTGAAAATTTAGTTGTGTATATATAAAGTCGAGTACTTCTGAAACTCATCTGTGGCAATCGCATAAAGAGCTTGTGTCCGTCTTAAACTTAAACGTAAATAATGCAAAGTGATTTAAAATAAATTGATTCGAAACTGATGAAATTTAAGAGAGAGAAAACCAAACGCGCACTTTAATCGATAGAAGTGACTGCAAAAATATAAATAAAACAGATCTGAGAAAGCCCAAATACAGAAATGTGCCCAATTGGAAATCAAATGAAGAAATATTTTATTATAATATATAACAAAACATTTTTCGGAATAAATGCATTAACAATAGTCACATAATTTTACGTTTCTTTCAGGGTTAATAAATTAAAAATAATCAAATATTTTAAACTGTTAAATTGCAATATCAGAACACAAGAATATAAAGTTATTTTGGTGCACCATTTATGCAAGAAAAATCATAATCGTAGCAAGAATGTCCAACAACACATCGAGAAGGAAGCTCAACTCTCCAAATGCAATATTTTTCACAAAAATTAAATGATCAGAGTCGTCTGTAACGGAAGCATTCATTACCAAGGTCAATAAATGCTCAGTGCAACAAAAAGCAGAAGACAAAATGATTTTAAAAATATGAAAGACAATGGAATGGAACGTCAATTTGGATGAGAAAAGTTAATGAAGTTAAAGATTACTTAAACCCTACACCTAACCCACAATCGATCGGGTCTAAAGAAAACTAACAATGCGGATGCTCATTGATATTTATTGTTGATCGACATGCAAAAAAAAGGTGTATGGCTAAGAGGAAGAACAACAAGAGGATGCGTAATTAACGCGTAATCCCACCCAAAAAGGACGTTAAGACAACGAAAGGCTGAAATTAAAAATTCAAAAAGAATTGCAAGGCCTTTGCGACATAGCAGCTTGCCAGGACAACGGAGATTAAAAGTAAATATATTACAATAAAAGGGGAAACAAGGAGAAGTGATTCACAAGGAAATTTGAAGCCAACGTGAGGGGGGAGAAGGTTATCTAATGACAGCAACAGAACAGTAACAACATCAGCAAAAATACACTTTGGCAATTAATGTGGGCGAGGTCATCAGCGCACAACAGAGCAATATCATCCAGGACTGCAGGATCAGAGTTAGAGACAGGCACGACAGCCTCACGAGCAGCAGTGGCAGTAGCTGCGACATCGCCAGCAGACACAATAGCAGCTGCATCATCATCACTTTCATCAGCACCACCATCAGCCTCTCCAGCATCTTCAACATCTTCAGAATCTTCGGCATCGGCATCCTCATCATCATCATCATCATCATCATCATTTATACAGGCGCAGGCACACGCCAGTCTCCCCTTACCCAGTGCCATTGAACTTGAATCAATTTCGGACTCTGTGCTGTTGTGTCAACTTCTTATGCTCCTGGTTCTGACATTGTTCTGGTTGAGCTTCGCTTTGCCGCGCAGTCAAACGATATCGCACTGGCAACGCATGCACTAAGTCAGCGATCTACAGCAATAATAGATATACACACACACATACATACACACATGCACGCACTGATGTACTGACTGAAAGCCTCGCTGCCTAAAAACAACTAAAACCAACTCAACTAACTCACTGACTGAGAGACTACAGAGCGAATGCCCCATATGCGTATAGAAGTGGAAGAATAAACTACAGAACACAACCAGAGAGGAAGAGGAAGAGAGGAAGATACAAGCAGACAGCAACTCAACAAATGCAACAAAAATTAACTACTTGAAACTGCAACTGAAACCAAAAACATAAACTGCAACCTATTTACTGTGTACGCAACCAAAAGAAAATCTAAAAAAAAAACAAAAAAAAGAATAAGAAATAATTTTGTTTTAATGCCACGCAACAAAAGCCAATACATAAAAATAGGAAAAGGAATAATAATACAAATAAATGAAATTGAAAGCAGCAACAATCGCACTCTTCGATTAATCAAAAACAAACACAGACACAACAACAGCAACAACAACAACAACAACAAGAACAACGGTTACATTCAACTACTTAACAACCTTCCAACATTTTGACTTTGCCCCGCACTACCACAAGAACAACAGCGATAGCTTTGCACCACCATGAGTGATTCAGCAATGGACAAATTAATTAAGCTGACGCCCTGCACCCGCACACCCTTGCTGACAATTTGGCTTGCCATCAATATGGCGCTAATTGTCCAGGAGCAAGGTCCCAAGAGGAGCATCACAGTCCAATCGGCGTAAGTGATCATTGCCTATCTAAACTGATCTATCTACATACATATCTAACATATTTTGAACTCTGCGCCACTTTACCTTTAGCATAGCTGCTTAATTGATGAGCTTGCTCAACCCAAAACTCGTCTGTCTGTTGAACTTTTAGCTGGTCTCCAACTAATTTAAATATTTAATATTTATTAATGTGCATAGTTAAGTCCACTCTATGCTTTACCATTCGAATACTTCCTGAACTCTGGCCTAATTTTAAGCACTTTTCAACTGATTTATACACTTGAAATTCGAAGCACAACCTACGACAATGTGTAATTTGTCAGAATGATCGAGATAAGAAAGAAAATAGATAGGCTTACGCTAGTTTGAAGTACCTACTTAACCATTCAATGACCACAGGGTATAAATGTCATAAAACCCCAAACTAATTTGACATTTACCTATTCAAACTGCACTACACAGACACGCTATTCAAGATGTGTCCAATGGAGAAGAGAGGGAGAGAGAGAGAGAGAGAGAGAGAGAGAGGGAAAGAGATCGCATGGCGTTTGCTTAAACATTTGCATTATCATTCAAGTGCTAATTTGGTTGACCCATCAATGATAATAACGTCACAAAGATGTGGCAAATTAACTAAATAACCGGTAATACGTGTTGCCTGTGACTACTCAATGGCCGGCTAAGACAGTGCGTGCGAGTGAGCAGGCTATAATCAGAAAAGGAATACAGTTAATCCAATTGTGGCGCTGACCTTGAGGTTGTTATTTTTGACTTGCCGAAGATTTGCTACCCTTACCTTACCAGAGGCCAGTATTCAATTTCGACCGATCGATTATAGGGCAGCTTTATGGCTTAATGATCTGATCATAGCATCATCAGATCATGTACAAAGGTCTCATGAACATTGCTTTAAGACTAAGAGAGTCGCGTTCAAAGCAATCAATTAACAAAGTCCATTACGCGTTATTCAATGCGTTAAATACTTCTGAACAATGGTATAATACCCTCCTCAAAGTCGTCGATATCCACGTGCTCTTATGAATGCTTAGTTATCTAGCGAAAGCGAAAGCGAAAGAACGACTGGAACGAGTCTCGTCTCGTTGTTCATTTCAATAATAAATAATTAAATGAATACAGACCTTAGCAGTTAATTAAGAATGCTTAAAACGATTTAAGGAAACACAATGAAATCAATAAAATTACCATTGCACTAATAATACTACATATATTATTGTTATGTGTACATATGCACTTTAAATGTGGCCCATTGCCATCATTTATGATATATGGTCTTAACTGAACTATGCCCAAAACTTTATCTAAATATGAACTTTCGCATCGTCTTTGTCGCCGTATTCGCTGTGACCCTGGCCTCAGAAGCGAACGCAGTAAGACATGACTCTGATGTTGGACCAGAGGGCTTCCAACTCGGATGATTTACTAATAATTGTAGCAAGCAAACATTCGGTACTCCATGTATTTCAATTTGCTGAGCATGATTCAAGTGGTGTCCTTAATAACACGAACACAAATCATGAGTCTGTAGCCTCTAGATTTTAGATTTTAGATTTTAGATTTTAGATTTAGATTTCATACAGATGACGGACAGAGAGGGCTACGTATTATGGATCCTTGATTGGGTCGACAATGCGATCTTATATGCCAAACTCAATTCCCTTAAACCCGATAAACTGTTAACGTATTGATATAAAATTTAAAAACCCGTTTAACATATTTATAATAAGCAAATAAATCGAATATCTTTCATTTTCATACATATTTTGTACAATTATATATGTATATGTATGTGTGAATATCAAATCTGATTAGAGACATTTGCATTTTAAATGTTGAACATTAAGCAAGTTTTATTAATTGTATTCCAATGCTATTCGAGTTGTCTGAACACCGAAATTGATATAAATACCGTGACGATATGCACTAAAATTCATAGTCACCTTTGAAATCTCAAACACGCTACACTTAATAAAATTATGAAGTTCCTTATCGTTTTCGTCGCCCTCTTCGCTGTCGCACTGGCCACTGAGATCGTAAGACAGGACTCTGTTGTTGGACCAACGAGCTTCGAATTCAAGTAATTTACCTACAATTATGGTATACGAACATTTGGTGATCCATGTACATCATTTTGCAGCTTGGAAACCTCTGATGGTACTGAGCATTCTGCAAGTGGAGTCCTTGAAAACCCGGAAACAGATCATGAGTCTCTTGCCGTTAAGGGCAGCTACAGATTTGTGGGTGATGATGGTCAGACCTACACAGTCAATTATATTGCCGATGAGAACGGTTTCCAGCCCCAGGGCGCTCACTTGCCCGTGGCTTAAAAAGCGTATTTAAGTTGTTAATAAATTGATTGATTATCAGAAAAACTTGTTTTATTATTTTGTACAGCATTTATTCTTGATAGATCAGAGGAATATTGAAAAAATTCCATTGTGAGTTGTGTTTAACTGAAGGTTATTACCCAAACTGGAAAACTTCACCGAAATCCATATTATAATTGCCTCAAATTGTTCTCTTCTGTACTTCTTATATACTGATCCAGAATGTATATATGCATGGCTCAATCAATGTATACATATATACAAAGGTAACATTCACTTGATCCAACGATTGCAACAAGAACGAGCGAAGCTGAAAGTAAGTTTGTGGCCTAAGGATCGGCAAACCATCGCTCGGCCATCGTTTGATGAACTCAAGTACTTGTAGAAAGTGAAAACATTTAACATTTAACCTTAACTCCGAGGGGATATCCGTTTGAGAGTGTTATTAAATAGAATTAATCGAATCGAACATTTGATTTTGTTTTAATTTTAATATATATATTTTGTGAGAAAGGAGCATTTCATTTGGCCGGATGGAATTTATATAGACTAATATTGATTGAGTTCCCCTTGGCCAATGAAAATGATGTGGGTATATATTTAAGGTTCTTTATGTTTGTTGGTGAATCGATTAATGAGACTCATGCTACTTGGCTGACAGACAGCAGATACAGATTTCTGGGTATAAGACAGGTTGTATAGTATTTGCTTGTTTCGAAATCTGGTTTTGTACTCATACTAAATTCGTAATTTTCTCGACGGCTTCAGCTACCTCCTACTGTAGTTAAGTACTGTATCGCCTACATAAAATGCTCATCCGCAGAAAGGCAGACACAAAGTGACAATAGTTGACACTGATGCCTCCACAAACTTCTTTCTTTGGCGTATCTCCAAATGGTACAAATCTCACGCCACACCGAACTCGGCTATAAGAACCCACGACAGGAGGCTGGTACCGCACATCCATGTAAAAAGCAGAAGTGATTGCAAACAATTTAGAACAACACTTCAGATCGCTCGCCCTGCTCCGCAGAGACCCCGCTTCAATCCCATCACAGGCTTCTACTAGATCAGGCTCTGCTGAATCTCGTGCTGATTACCAACAGCATCCTACGAGTGGGATACTTCCCGAATAACAATATTTAAGCCGATCAGGCTTCTGCCTTCACTTGTCTAAATGACGGAGCGACTGATCCTTAAAAGACTTCTGATTATTGAGGCTGTTACTCTGGCGATCCCAAAATTCCAGTTTGGTTTCCGGCTGCAGCATGGCACACCAGACCAACTGCAGAGGGGCCCTGGGAATGAAAAAGTCTGCGGACGCTGCTTTTCTAAATAACCAACAGTTTTTGTTACCATTTGGCACGATGGGCTGCTTTGTTCCAGCTTGAAAAGAGCTTTTTGGAAAGGAGCATAGTCAGTAAAACAAAGTAAACAAAGTTGATCAGATCGACACGATCACTCAGAGAAGAAGAACATGGCTCAATCTGTCGTATACTTTATGGGGCTTGTCACGCCCCCTTCGGCCTGTTAGCAACTTTTGCACAAAGCTATTATATCCCTGTATGGGGAATGCAACTCAAGATACTCTTGGTAACATACTTCAACTAAGCATTGTTCCGCTCGGCACTTTGCTGCATCGCGCATCATTGGAGTCCAGTGGAGCAGTGTCCAGGTGCTCGTGTCTCCCTATGGTGTAATAACTCATGGTACGAGTAATTTATGATTATTCAAATGAGCACACGTATTTTGCTGTAAACTGTGAAAGCGGGATGGAAGAGAGAAAGGCAGTGGCAGCATTGGATAGAGTAGAAACAGTGGAAACAGTGGAAACAGTGGACTAATTAGGCTGAATGACAGGCTGTTTGACCTGCCAGCAGTAAATAAACAGAACGAGTACGAGTACGAGTACGAGTATTCTGACCTTTTTGAATAAATGCAGTCAATTAATTAAGCTGGTCATCGTCACATTTGCATGTGGCGGCTAAAAAATGTTTGTGGCTTGAATAATGACAACTGCCAGGCAACGGCCAGGACTTGTAATTACACGGCTGGGAGAGGGCGGGTAAATTGACAGTGTTGTTTGGCTTTGAAAAGTGCATGCGACATATTTGATTGGCGGCAACGCAAAAGAAGTTGCCACAATTGCCGCAGTTGCCATCGCATTTGGACTGTTTTTTTTCTTTTCGGGTTAACGCTCATTAGTCGACATTCATTGACTGTACACACACACACACACACACACACACAATATATATATATATATATATATATATTTGCATAAGCCAACCAGGCAATTTTGGATAAATCAAAGGGTCTCCTAACTCTGAGTGAGACTGAGACTGAGACTGAGACTGAGACTGGGTTGGCACTGATCGCGTGTGGCGGCAGCGTAACAACAAGTAGCAAGTGCTGCGAGGCAAGGAGGCAAACTCAAATGTCGTGGAAATGTCGCAAGTCACACGACTCTGGCACAGTTGGCCGCTTATTTGGGGCAGACTGTGTAAAGCTTACGCCACTTTTTCATGCAACTCTGCACGGCCGACAAGGGCCACAAAGGGTGCAACATAAAATGACAGCCTTCTACATCTACAGCTACATCTACATCTACACAGACACAAACACAAACACAAACACAAACACAAATACAAGCACGAACACAGACACAGACACACACGCGAACACAATGCATTTGTTGCCGCTAAGAAAGGTTAAAGGCCACAGCAACACAACGGCACAGTTTTCAGCCGCCTGCTGTTCACTTTACAACCCCTGAACTTCCTGTACCTCAGAGCCTCGTAGTCCAAGAGAGAGTCAGAGAGTCGTGGACCCAGGGCCCGGGGACACGGGGGCATGAGCACTCGGACTAGCTGCTGTGCTCCGTTGTGCACCACTTGCCACACAAGTGCACACTTCAATTGGAATTTATTGATGGTAGATAATAGCGAAGTGGCAGCAGCGTCAAAGCAACACCGACGAGAAGGACGTACATGTATGTGTGTCTCTCTCTCTCTCTCTCTCTCTCTCTCTCTCTCTCTCTCTCTCTCTCTCTCTCTCTCTCTCTCTCTGTGTGTGTGGCAGTGGCAGCTGCATCATTCAACAAACGCTGACTGAGACGTTGGCAGCAGCTGAGACAACAGACAACAGCTCGCCGTTGAGTGCCATTGAGCGTAAATTGTTGTTTCTTCACAATTTGAGTATGATTGAGAATATCCACAAACGCGACATAGGGAGGGGACAGCTGAGCTAAATGTGCAGCCAGACATTGCCAGCCATTTGCTCATTCCGCCTTTGAACTATCAAATATTTAATAAAGCCTAGACAAGGTAACTTTAATTTGTTGTTTCTCATATCCAATCCCAACCAATCCCAGGCAGCCAATTTGCCTAGTAACTGCTGCCTGCTGTCCTCATGTCCTCGTGTCGGCTGATGCTCATTTCAAAAAGTCAAGGATTTGTTGATGTTGTTACCTCAGTTTTAGCTGTCATATCAATTGCATTTCTATTTTGTTTACTCAACTTATTTAAACTTGTTTATCCTGCTTTGTACTCAACACATTGCTGAGCTCTGACTATGAGCAGCCTCTTAGGCATATGTATTTATTTTTAGAATAACTCGCCCATCAAGTAATCACTTTATTCAAAATCGCTTACTCACACCCACTCACACACACACACACACACACACACACACACACTTCGCACTTTCTCTGGCAGGGACATAGCAGTAGGCGAAGTTTTTTAGTGCGTAACAAAGAATGGGCTTTGCCAACTTGGCCAACGATGGCGTTGGCATTGGCGCTGGCATTGGCGTTGGTTACTCTTCTCGTTGTTGTTGTTGTGTTTGCCACCAAGACTATTGTGTGACATGGGTAGCCGGGTGCTTTGGCGTGTCGACTGGCAGCGAGATAATGTTTTCTAGCAGTTTTCGCATTTCCGCTTTGTTTTAACATATCACTTGAATTAATGCAATGGCTCGTGTCCAACGCTGCGTATACGTAATGACCAGCACTCAGAGTAACAATAACAGCGACGACAAACAAACAATAACAAAGATGCGTCTTACATTTTCATTTCACTGTCGACCATCATCAGTTAGTCAGTGAACACTGCTGGGGCGTTGCCGCTGGCAAGCACACTCGCAAGCGCACACACACACACACACACACACACACACACACACACACACAGACACACACACACGCATTAGATGTGGACAAACAAAACATCAGCAGCGGCTTCAGATAAGACAACAAACTGTGGTTAACGATGATATGGCTGACGTTGGATGAGGATGAGGATGAGGATGAGGATGTGAATGTGAATGTGAACGTGGATGTAGCTGAGGTTGGGGATGAGCTTGAGGATAAGGATGGGGATGGGGATGTGGATGTGGACGGTGTTGGCGACACGTTTTGGGCTTGGACTTGCGGTTGCTGCGCATGACACTGGTTTGCTACAATTGATGTTATTGTTGCCAATGTTGTTTCTGTTGCCGTTGTTGGCGCTACTTTCCTTCTGATTGTGCAAGTCACTTTGCCCACTTTGTGTTATCGCAATACAAAAAGCGTTGGCTAACTCAGCTGGCACACATTAGAAGTAAAGGCAATTCAATCCTTACATATATGTAAATGGAATCTATCTACTTACTTCAAGTACATTCGTATGTTTCAATAGGCAAATATTTGATGGCTCATCGACATTTTCTAGTGCGCTCAATAACAAGCACCATACACACACAGAGAGAGACACACACACAGACAGACAGACACACACACACACACACATAGACAGGCTCAATTATAAGTGTGCTGGCGCAGCTGCATAATTAATTTGATCAAATGTGTCATAGGCCTCGTAATTAGTTTCAGCCAGGCTGGCTGGCTGCCTCATTTGCATATTATGTATACAACAAGCTGACAGTTGGCCACACCTCGCCACACACCGCCTCACATATTGCAAATGCCGTTGGAATTCCATTGCGAGTTGTTAAAACTTATTGGTAGCACCTGACGCGTTTTCAGTCAGCTAATGACAATGGATATTGCGTATACGCAGCGGCTTATCCAATGCTCATATTAATTCCATCTTAAACTTAATTCAAATAGCAATCAAAACTTTTCATTATCCACACGCTGGCAGCCGTCAGCAGTCAGCAAAATCACAGCAAAGCCACTGCGAAATCAACCGCATATCAGCTGTTGTCAAGCCATTGCGCAGAAATAACAACAATAGCAGAAAGCAGCAGCTTTGCGAACTCTGCGGCCTGCCACTGTTTGTCCCTATATATGCACACACACCCTTACACACAGTCTCACTCACACTCACACTCACACCCACCCACATATTTATAAATAGGCTGCCATTTTTGTTATTTTCTTTTTTTTGTCTACTTTTGTTAAATGCCAACACTACGAATACACAAGCGCAACATGCGCAGCCAGCAGCCGTGAGAGAGTTTATGAGAGAGAGAGTCAGCTAGAGAGAGAGAGCGAGAAAGAGAGAGAGAAAGAGAACGAGAGAGAGAGAGATGCCAAGAGAATGAGAGTTATGTTTGAGAGCGCACTTCTTGATTACAGATTGTACGCTGCACTTTTCATGTAAACACATTTCATAATTATTGATATTAAATGCCAGATATTCAATTATCAATAGAACAATTTTAAATAATTGAACAACTCGACCTTCGTGGCATGATTAAGCACAAGTGCGCGCGCACAGAGAAAGCGCTAAAAGTTCGAACGAACAGAGCAAAGTGGCCCATATTGGGTGTTTATTTGCAGGCGTAACTTTTATTAAATTGTGATTTTATGCACGCACACACACACATGCAGCACACACACACGTTGACATACAGAGAAGCACTTGTGTATACCATGCGACATATAGCGAGACAGTTAAAATACCAACAAACGGGCTTTAATCGCACAGTTTAGCGCAGAATAGACTCAAATAAAGAGGCATGCCTGCGCCTTCAGCACCAGGGACTTGCCATAAATAATATATACATACAATCAAACACACACACACGCACACACACACAAGCACACACCATGTGGTTGGTTGGCTGGGACCGACTTGTCCATTTGACTGTTTGACTCTGCGTGAGTGTGCACACTTGATACCCCACAAAGTGAATGTGGCACAAACACACACACACACACACACACGCGCACACACACAAATATTTATGTGTGTATTTATATATTTATATATTTATAAAGGCATATGCATACACACATACACGTACAGCAGCCAGCTGCCTGCTGCTATCATTTTAGCCGTGCTTTGTGCCAAATATCCATGAAAATGCCTAAAAAGGGTATCGTAAAAATGTGAAAATTAAGCGAGTGACTCTCATATTATATACATATTATTGATCAGTAACATTAAAGATATAAACACTGCGCTTTTCTGCATATATTTACATATTTGTATTAATTGCTGAAATTTCTTTCTTTCTCTCCTTTGTAGAACTGGAGGAGGCAGCATGTTGGGGGACGTTAACATATCCGCTATTCTCGACTCCTTTAGTGTTAGTTACGACAAAAGAGTAAGACCCAATTATGGTGGTAAGTACGATCAATTTGAATCGCATACAAATATATATCTATATCTAAAACTACTACTAAGATGCCCACACTATCAAGCTAGCTGTAACTCTGGGGGGAACATTCATAACAGAGTTGATGAAGCCTATTCATAAGCTTAATTTAGCGAGATTTCAATGAGTCCAAGATAATTAAACCTGGCTGACAAATAAAAAACAAAAAACTATAGTCTTAAATTACCATAATTTAATCGTCTATAAAGTACTGCTATTCTGTAATGCTTAAACAATAACATGCCAAACAAACTGTACGTGTTTCAGGACCTCCAGTTGAAGTCGGAGTCACCATGTATGTGCTATCAATCAGCTCTCTCTCAGAAGTGAAAATGGTACAAAATAAATGACCTTTGTACCTCTTATATCTTATCTATCATTAAGTGCTCTCTCGCATTACTCTGTGCCTCTGTTATCTTTTTTGGAATTTTTGGAATTTACTTTTATCTTTACTTACAACATTTTACTTTTACTACTATTTAATGGTTTGATTCGTAAAACACAAAGCTTCGGTTACATTTTAATGCCACGTTTAATGGACACATTCCACGTTCTAAAACACACAAACATATTAAAACATATTAAAAAAAAAACAAAATAAAATAACTAATAGTAAATTCAACAATCGATTCAATTAATTACACCAATTGAAAGTATTATTTCTTCACTTAAACTAATCATTTATTTCTTTTTGTGTGCTTTGATTTATATATTTATTATTATTACTTTTATTACTTTGTCTTGGTTTAGCGTATTTGCTGTTTTACTACTGAACAGGGTTTCCACATCGAAATACTTTCTTTAGCGCACTCTGTGAGTGCTAGGTTGAGCTCATAAAGAGTTTAAATCCCAACTAAGCCCAATTAAAGTTCGGCTTTCATACTGATATTGTTTAGTAAATGTCTTAGTAACTGTCAACTACTACTACTACTACTACTACTACTAAAGCTATTACCACTATTAACAACTTACCATTGGCAATGCTTTTTTCTAACTTATAAGTAAATATGATCTCACAATTTAGTTTACTGCATAAATTTTGAAACGAGTTTCTCTGTGTGTATGTGTCGTTGTCGTTGACAATTTGTATACATTTCAATTGGTCGAAGTGCACAGCAATCGAAAGTTCCCCAACACACACTCACACACACAACCCCCCTCCCCCCCTTCAAAAACAAAGCAACGGCATACAAATCATTCTATTTCCCCCATATATACCCCCCATCAAATACAAAAAACGCATTCGGTTCACTACATGGATTTTATTTTCATAAACTTTTCATATAGGACCATATAGAAAACATACAAAATGTATGTATGTATGATTCAAGATCATTTGACTCGTATCTAACTTAACTTGCAGCTGGCAAACTCCTGAGAAATGCAATGCTTTCAAGTGGTGTCTTAAGTGCGCTATCACTGAGTGAAAACTAAGTACAACCAACTTCTTTTATTGCTAGTTTATCTATATGTTTCGCTAGAATTGTTTATCAATCACACGAAGAAATACTATAAAATAACATTTGCATTACATTTTTGTAACTTGGCAGTACAACATTTTAAACGAAAAGAAAATAACAACAACAAATTTCAACAATAACTCAAGTAGTCGATTTGGTTTTCATTCGGAACAAGAGCAATATCAATCGGACTAATTTAGTTAGTAATAAACAAAAACGCGCACTATAAAAACTATTGCTATATATATATTGTATATTTGATTTTGCAAAACGAAAATTCTACAAAAACATGAAAAAAAGTGGAATAAAGTTAATAATTAAATGAAATGCACAAATCCCATCGATACGATACGGTCTCGTCACTAGTTTGATAAGATCTCTTGGGTTAGCACACAAGGGCCTAGAACCATTACAATAACAACAACAATATCAACAACAACAACAATAACTACTACTCCAATAAGAATCAATTAAGCATAATCAAAACAAACCAGAATCCCATCAAACGTGTGTGTGTATATGTATGTTGCAGGTCCCCCTGTGGAGGTTGGCGTCACAATGTATGTCCTCAGTATCAGTTCGGTTTCGGAAGTTCTCATGGTACATACCAAAAATAAAAAAGAATTATACCAACTAAAAACAACAAAAAAGAATCTCAATATTATTTGTTAAAAACAAAAAAAAAAAACAATCAAAAAAATGCAATCATAAATTTACTCGTCAACTTCTTAATTTCTCTATATATACTCGTCTTCCCTCTCTCTCTCTCACTCTCTCTCTCTCTCTCTCTCTCTCTCTCTCGCTCTTCCCAACTATCAACCAGTACCTATTTCTATCACTTTCTCTCTCTCTCTATCTCTCTGTGCCTGTCTCTCTATCTCTACTCCTGCTTAACACAAACTTTGTGTAACATTAGCTCATTTATCATTTCGCTTGATTTCAGTCAATCGACATATTATTTAAATTACTTTTAAGGTCTTTAACATTTTTGTTATTTTTGATTTTATTCTATTTTTTTTTTGTGAACAAAGTATATTGAGAATTTCCAATGCATATACTCTCCTTATACAATGTACTTATTTATAAACATATTCTAAAACTTTAACAATTAAATGTTGTGTTCATAATTGTTATGCGATTCTGTCAAGTGTGCCATTGCGCCAATATAAAGTACAGTTAAAGCTCAAATAAGAAAACAAAACAAAACAAAACAAGAAGTAAATGAATTGTTGCTATTTCATTGTTTAATTACTAGGCAAATAGTTGTAATATGTTCCGAGCGGTTTAGTAATTAAGTCATTTCTTGAGAAACATAAGTTGCCCGTTGTTGCTCTCTTTCCCTCTCTCTCTCTCTCTCTCTCTCTCTCTCTATTTCTTTCTCTGTCTCTCTTTTAGCTATCATGCTTAAACAGTCACTAATAAATTATTGTTCATTTTTTCATGCGAAATTCAAATTGCACCTGCCAAGAACATGAACTCGTATTTTGTTTTGTTTTCGTTTATTCATTCATGAATCTCATGCAGACCAATTGCGATAGTTAACATACTTTAATCAATAATCACTAACTACGCTAATCAAACGTACTTTATTGCGGCCAAAGGCATCAGATAATCACAGCAGTCCCATCGACATTGGCTGCGCGCATGTGTTTTTGTTACAGCTACAAATTTATTTGAAAACAAAACAAAACAAAAATAATAATAATAAAAATATAAATATAAATATAATTGAATATATATGTATATGAATAATGTACGCAATACTCGTATAGCATACTCGTATAAAGCTCAATGTCATATGTGATATGCATATATATATATAACTATATAAATATATATACTATATCTATATAGCAAGAGAAAAATAAGTGTATAAGATACTTCTGTGTTTATTTCAATGAGAAAGGTTTTAATTCAATTATTCATATTTTTTGCATTTTCTACAAATTCAAAATTTAATTGAAATGTTTAGAGTTCGATTTTCACTGATATTGAATACGAAAACAATCACACATTTAAATTTATTTATTTATTTTAACTTTCAATTTAATACTTTACCACTTTATTTCAATTAAACCCAATCTCCATATCAGTTGAACTTTTGTCCAAAATATAGTTAGACCTTTCCTAATCATCAATGAAAATTGGCTCCATTTTACTTAGCTAAAACAAACATACAAACAAACTAAACAAACATATTGAGATGCATTCCAGTGAGAATGGGATTGATAGAGAACAGCATTTAATTGGTCCCCACCCAAAATCCAAATCCAATCCAAGAATCAGCATCGCCAACATTACATTAGTTCCAGTTTTGTTTCGCTTTCAGTTGCAGCTTAAGCCGTGTGAAAGTTAGCACAGTATTTATAAGCTACGTTCACGAACACAGACCACCATCAAGTGCACCTTTACATTGTGCATAGAGCTACAAGGAATGACACGTGCACCATTTGGCTACGGCAGCAAGTCAACAGCAAACTCACATGGTTGAAATGTACATGAGCACAAGAAGCGACAGATATGACACGAAATATACTAAACACGAACAATACCCCAGATGGCACATGTCAAACAACAACAACAGCAACAACAACAACAACAATTAGAACAACAACAACAATTAGAACAGCAGTAGTAACAGCAAAGTACAACTACATTCATATAAAAGCATTTCCCACAACCTTTCCGCATTATTTTCGTACTCTTGCAGTGGGTATTACAATATATCGACACGACTTGTTCATAAATTAAGGAAATTCCATTGAGTGAATCAAGTATTCAACCTTTTAGAGGGAGAAAACTCGGATAGATATAATATAAATAATCCGTAAACATTTCAAAAGTGAAATTATGGCTGAGAGAAGGACATTTTGCTATGTTAGAGCACTACTCATCTAATAGGGAACTAAGTATTTGTTTTATCGATTCTGGGAAATCTATCGCCGCTAGAGGGAAAGAAAAGCAGCGAACCATTTGCCAAAGTCAGCCAGGGTATATAATAAGAATAAGAGAAAAGCTCTTATAAATAAAAGTCAAGAACCCAAAGAAGGAGTCAACCAATCAAGTAAATATAAACCAAACAGAACTAGATATAGTTACAAATAAAAGTACATAAGCAAATGCAGTTTCTGATAAAGATACAAGAACCCAAAGAAGAAGTCAGTTACAGTTTGCTTTTGTACGCAAATGCAGTTTCTGATGAAGATACAGTTATGCAGTCATATCTGAAAGTGAGCTGAATAAATGGTCTAAAAAATACTAAATACTAAAATGCAAAATAACACAAAATAAATGCTGAACCGTCCGTGCTTGACTTAAAGTGGGGTGGAATGTTGCAGTAAATATAAAGTTTTGTTTGAATTCCACAAAGATAAGAATATAAATATTTTACCTTGTTGATTTAATTTCATTACGTTTTTCTGTTCCTTTTTGGTTTGTACACTGGTTGGTTGCCTCGAGTCCTAATGAAAATAAAAAGCAACATATACCGCGTAATATTGCCTAAATACCTTAATAGTAATTTTGAATTCACAGTTTTTTTAAGTTGTAAAACAAAAACCGAGTGGAAACCAAATCTACTAGTTGAACTTAAGCTTAAAACTTAATCAAATCAAATCAATTCATATGAAATTGAATGAAACTCACGAGAATTGCACAAACGTCACGAGTGCAACGTGCAATTTTCGATTACATTTAGTCCTAATTATAAACTCTAACATATACTTAAATAAATAAATCTGCGAGCGCGAAAGTACTCGAAAAGTACCCTGAACTAGCTCACAATATGTACATTTTTTATTTTAATCTTCTTATTGTCGCGTTCACTAAATCGTTCACAAAAAAACGAATTCCCCAAGAAATCCAACCCTATAGCAACACACATACACACACATGAAGCATACAGTTACAAATACTCGTAACTCAGCCCGCTTTATTTGTCTGATCAGTATCATCAGAGCCTGCCCCTAGAATCGCTTCTGTGCCTCTCTTAGTACGCCTTCCGCTTTAGCTTCAAGGCACTGCCAACAGCCCCAACAGCAGCAGCAGCAGCCACAGCAGCCCCAACAGCCCCAACAGCAGCAGCAGCAGCAGCAGGACAACAAAGAGCCAAGCCCATGCTAGCTATAGATATAAATACAATTGTACAAAGCAGTTACCATTTTCTTAATATTATCTATCTATTCTCAATTAATCAGAAATTCTTAAATACTTCACACCACAGAGACCCATAAATATGTGAAAGGTTTCTGAACTGCTTTATTTAATCATTAGTAAATATTGTAAAAAGCTTAAATATTTCAATTCTTTGCCTTTCATTTACAATTATTTATACTTTCATTTCTCTTCTTAGTTTTCAAAAAGTCAAATAAATTTAAGTCAACACTTTCCAAAAAAAAAACACTACAAATTAAGATAATTGAATTGGATGTTTTTGCATGTGACCAAATTAAATGCACAACTTATTATTGTATAATTAAATTGCCCAATTGTTGCATGATATCAATATTAATATATATATTCATATTTTCAATATTCAGTTTCTGTCTTTTCACCTTTAAGTGTATTCGTATTGTTAAGAAAACAATTAAAATCAAAGTAAATATAATTATTATTAATTTGAGATTTGTCATCTATAATAATTCTCGGCCTTATTTCAACAATGTACTCTTAGACTTTCATTTCAATATACTTATGAGAAACTTTTGTGTTGAATCTTAACAAATACTTAATTAGCAATAAGTTCTATCAAGTTTACTAATAAGAAAAAAACATCTCTTTTTGCCTCCCACTTGCAACGTTGCATCGCGATGCGTTTGATATCGGTATTGTGAAACTTATCGAAATTGGTATAATACACCCGTAATAGGACTTTACATTGGATTTTTACTTTCGTCAATTTTGGACCGATCCTCGTTTAGCGTATAGAAAACGACCTGGTGTAGAAACACTATCGGTTGGATCAGAATTCATTAAGAATATTTGGGTACCTGACACCTTTTTTGTAAATGAAAAACAATCATATTTTCACATTGCAACAACCAGTAATGAATTCATTCGAGTGCATCATTCTGGATCGATAACAAGAAGTATTAGGTAAAAAACAACAACTCCAGCAAATCAAATCAAATGCAATTTCAAACTTTTTTTCCATCTATATGTGTATGTGTATTGAAATTTATATATATTTACAAACTTTAACTAACCAAGATATAATATTAAAACAAAAATATTTAAAATTCAAATATAACAATTCTTACTACAGAGAATAGTTGATAAGAATTTATTAACAATCTAAAGATTTTTTTTCATTTCAATTATTTTTCATCCCTTTTTGCAACTTGTAAAATTTTTGATGTGTGTGCGTGTGTATAAATTAATGTTGTAATTAACTAAACCAAAAAAAAAAAAGCAAAAAAAAAATGCAAACCGAAACGAAAAGTTCAACAGAATGAAAAACAGTTTTTGCAGCAATATCATTATCAAAAAATAAGTAAATGAAGTGAGTTCAATTGGCAAGTTGGCGAAATGCGAGCGATAAAGCGAGATTAATGTCTTTTGCACACTTCATGATAGAGAACTCCCCTCTCCCTTCTACGGCCTCGTGAAGGGAAGCGGAGCGCATGAAGTATGTAAAGCTGAGCCCCACACAACAACAAAACAAAACGAAACGAAACGAAACAAATCAGAAGATCAAAGAAAAGTATTAAAAAGGAGAACTACTTCGAAATAGGTACCAGTTGCATATCTCTCATGTGTATTTTACACCGCAAAAAGGTTGCACTGGTCACAGTAGCTACTCGGCTACTGGGCATATGTACATTTTCTACTACCTTTAAACAAGAATCTGTCCAAAATCGCAAACAAGAAGCATTTGAACGGGACAAAAGAGCCGCCATTTAACCAAGTATGCTTAGAGTTTGGGTTTATAGTTGAAATCAGAGACATGCATTGTAGCTCTGTAGCGCTGCTATGATTATTACAAAACAAAACAAACCAAAACAAAACAACTATCAACAACAAATAACAGCAATCTTAGTAACAAAGCCAACCCTTTTGTTGAGCCTTGCCTTGTAAGAGTCACTCGCCTCCCTTTCTTCTTACAACCAAATGCCACTCGTATCTCTCACTGACAACAACAAATGCTATCAACATAAATAATACTAAGTAAATGTAATAATAATAATAATAATAATAACTTATATCCAATTGAACTCGCTCTGTTTCAACTAGCCAAATGAACCACCCCTAACCTAACCCCCCTAATAATACCCCTTAAATGTCGTAAATTAATTGATCCTCCTGCTTGTTTAATTGTTGTAACATTTAGCTGTGCTCAACCCACACTTTTAAAGCAATTTACTAATCAATACCCTCTTTTTCTCATAAAAAAAAAAAAACACACACACACACACAAATACATTTGCAGATTAACTATCACAGCATCGTGTCCAATGAATCTACAATATTTCCCCATGGATCGGCAGCTGTGTCACATCGAAATCGAAAGCTGTGAGTACTCAGTTTCTTTTTTATTTTTACATAAAAAATTATTCAATAAATTGTAATCCAGACAAGAAAGAAAAAAAGAAAAAAGAACTAAGAAAATTATATGAATTTCATATGAAATAAAAAAAAATGTTGTTTAAACGAAACTCATTCAGAATAAGAAGCACTTTACAAAATTAAATATCAAAGTGGCCAAAGTAAGGTACCGATGCGCTTAGTATTGGCCAACATCTAATGTTGACTCAAAGTCCCTGTAACTTTGGCACATATGCGGGTAGCTCGGCTTCTCTTAATTGTTTTATTTAGTATTTAGTATTTCTCTGACATCCATCCCATAACTAATTGCATCAGCACCAAACTCTGGTCACTCAGCTTAAGGCCACGCGCTGTTTGTTCAGTGTGGGCAGAAAATTTTAATTGATTTGAAATTGAATGTAAGCTTATTGAATCTAAGCTTATAGAAGAAATGCAATTGCAAGTCAACTCATACAGTACAGTATACACACATCTATCGATATATAAATACAATATATATATATTTGAAATAGTCCGATATTCAGGCAATTGGACGGCCAGGGTCTATAACACTTTTGCTTAAATTAGAATTGAAATTGAAATGGAAATTGAAATTGAAATGGAAATTGAAATTGAATTTTATACCCAAATCAAGTGAGGTTTCAGTAGTTATGAGGCACAGCGCTCGTTTTCTGGCTCTCACCTTTGGTTTCAATCGTTTTCTGTTGTTCATTGTATAACTTATTTCTTAAGATAATGGACCACAGAAAAAATAATACAAATGATTATGCAGTTCTGCTTATATATATATATACATAATTATAGCTAGAGTTTACTGCGTACATTTTCAACCTTTTTATGTTTACATTAAGGCAAATCGATGTGGCAATTTTGCACAGACGGTAATTCAGATGATTTAACAATATTTTTTCCACGAATTAACCTGTAGCATATCGTATAACTCTTTTATTCTCATGTTTCATCCATGTGCCCTCGACTCAAACTCCCAGATACCAAAAAAAAAAAAAAAAAAACAACAAAAAAAAAACAAAAATCAAATCAAAACCAAAACAATTTAATAAGATTGGTTAGTTTTCGGTCGCCTTCTCACTTACAGCAACCGCAGAAGGCTCCTGATAATGATCGATCGATAAGACTGAAAACATGATACAGAACTGAACTGAATATAATGTGCTTAAGTGCTTAGTAGTATCAAAGCTGTCTATGTCAAAATGTGCAACTCTAATACTATACCATACTCTTAAAACAATTCTATGTAAATTACGAAACGAATCCTTTTTCAAATAATCGTACATATGCAGCACGCTTTTTCCTCAGAGGTCACACGAATTTCCAATGTAAATACATATTAAACTCAAATCGGAATCCAAATAATAATATTGATTATTATCCCTTTGTCAAATGAAGAAAAAGAAAATCGGAGATTAGATATTACTCACCATAGATAAGATATTAATAACCTATTAAAGTCTAATCTTAAGATACTTGTAAGCACCCAGTTTGAATATATCGTTCTTACTTATGAGTGAGTGCATTTCTGAGTGTCAATCGTACTGTCCGAGAACACTGACACAATCCTCCACCTCTTCTTAACAACAACAACAACAACAACAACAACAAACCATAAACAACAAACAACAAACCAAAAAAAAACAAAAAACAATAACTATAATTAATTAACTACCGCCCCCTTTTTGCAACAAATAACAACAACAACAACAATTTCATGCAATCAACTACAACAACTACAACCAGTCGGTTACACGATGCGAGATATCCGATATTTCTGGAGAGATGGACTGAGTAGTGTTGGCATGAGCAGTGAGGTCGAACTACCGCAGTTCCGAGTTTTGGGACACAGGCAGAGGGCGACCGAAATAAACCTAACCACAGGTACCCTCATACATTAAAAATTCATACCAAAACAAAAAAAATAAAAGTCAAAACAAAAAAAAAGTACAATACAAATTGTTAATGTTTGACATTAACATGTTCTTTGTTGTGACAAACATTTTTATATATATTTCTTTGGTTCATATTATTCGTAATAAATTGTTTAGTTTTCATTTACTTTCAAAGGGTTATAGCGCATATTCAACATACAACATGCACATTTTCTTTAGTTTTTGTGTTCCTATATCGAGTGCTAACTGTATAACTTGTTCTACTAACTACATACATGCATATTGTGTTTCGAGTGTCCTCTACTAACCTCTGTTGTGCCTTTGATTGATTTGATTGATTCATAACTTAATCAATTTGATTAACTGATTAGTCAGTACGCAGCAGTTGTAGTTCACTTTAAGCATTTCAAGGTATTTACGATACGATTGTGCGATAACGATTTGTTATCGATTTCTAGTTTTTACTTTTCGGTTGTCGAGTCGCAGTACCAATTCCAGTTGTCGTCCATTTAGCGCATTTGCTTGGGTAGGCTAACAATGTGTAACAAAACAACAGAAACAGAAACAGAAACAGAAACAATAATATAATCCTTTATAAATACATATACTAAATAAATATACCTAACAGAATACACAAGAGCACCCATTTCTGACACCTTAATTGCTAAAGGTAAAAACAAAAAACAAAAACAAATCCAAATAATAATAAAATAAAAAAACAACTACTGCCAATAAGAACAAACAGTAGCTTTAAGTCTAGTTGAAAGCGTAACCAACTACTGAAATATATCTATATCTTTAATAATTGTAAATTGGAATTGTAATATATAAAATCTCTATATATTATAATGTAAATCAAAAAATATATTTAACAACACTTTAAGCAACAAGTTCTGAATGAGACTATTAATTAATCAAATAACTCAAATAAAAAATAAGCAAAAATTTGAAAAAAAAACAAACATTACATAAATGTTTCAAGAAATTTGATCAACTTACCACGAAATTTACACTTTGCCAATCATTAATAGTCTCACGAAATGTATTTTTTGTTTTGTGCATATTTTTCGTCAAATGAAACTACAACGTCCACCTCACCGAACTGTGCCGAACTACAACTCTAAAACGAATTAATAAAATATCAAAAAAATTATATATATATTACCGAAATATGATTAAAAACAAACAAATGATATGAATACCTGACATCATCGATAAATTAATCAATCCTCCTACTAACATCATATATATACATATATATATATATACGAAAACATATACATGTATATGAAAATATATGCATACCTATGTATAGTCGGCTACACGATGCGTGACATACGCTATAAATGGAACGAAGGTCCTAACTCGGTTGGTGTCTCAAGTGAGGTATCGCTGCCCCAATTTAAGGTCTTGGGACATCGTCAGAGAGCTATGGAGATCAGTCTTACCACAGGTACCTGTAGACGGTTACCGATTTTTTTAATTTGTTTTCAACTTTATATACATGTTAATATATTATATTTATATTTACTTATAATACTTATACATGTATACATACATAGTATATATGTATATGACAAATAGTGGTGCTGAATGATGACAATCTACTTATGCTTTTTTAACTAAACATTTATACATACAATGTATGTACAATGTGATTTATACAATGTATATATACTTTTTTAATTTTCTTTCTTTCCATAATCATTTGTTTGTGGTCTTCAGTTTGATGAGTTGTTTCAAAGATTTCATTTATTTGTAACCCAAAGCACTCGAACTACTTCATTCAACTAAAACGGCAGGCCTGCAGTTATGTCGGGCTAAGCCTCGCTTTAACATCTATGTATATATGAATATACATATGTATTGCTAAATGCTGAGGCTACAACATTAAATGGCGGCAAAACTACAACAAATGCATGTACTTAGCATAATTTTTTGCTATCTTTACAACTACATTTACAACCGCTAACAATTAGTTATATCAACATAAGCCAATCTATCCCATTTAGCATTTTATGGTAACAAAAACAAAATGCAAGATTTCATTTATCACTTATCATCGGATTCCAAAAGTTTGAATAACCTTGCAGATGGTTTCCATCTATCTAAAAATAATTAAAGCATTCTTTTAAGACCGCACATACAACTTAAGCATAATTGTTCTTGTGATTTCGTTGGTAAAGAGAAAGCCATATTTGTAGGATATAGAAAGATACTTTGAGACTTATCCAAATTTAACAGAAGCTCACAAAGTTCATTATGAATACATAAATAACTGGTTTGCGCTGAGTGCGTTTGCCAAAATGAATGCATACTTTTAAGATCCCAATAAAAACAATAGAAAAAACTAACTAAATATTTCTACTAAACAACTACCTAAAGACTGCTATAAATTAGAAAATCGATCAGCTTATGGGAACATTTTTCAGTAGTTTGCAAAGAGAAGAACAGTTGTAGGCTAGTACAAAAGGATTCTAGTAATTATATATTTTAGTTGCGCTGTCATATTATCTATAACATCGTTTGCAAGGTTATAACAATAGAGAAAATACAACCACATTTGTTGTCATACTTCTTGGGAATTTGACTTTGACTTGACGATTTGACTTGAACTCGTATCTATCAGATATATAATACTAATAACTAAGCGCAAGAATAATGCATGTGAAGCTAGCTGATCTTAATATTTGTTTAGTTATTCGTTTAACTCACATTTAACACTTGTTTGAATATTTTCTACCTCTCAGATTGAGTTGATTTTTAGCCTTTCGTTTCTGTCATTATTTCACATTTGTAATCAAAATTAACGCAAACCAAGTTATTGGCTACTCAAAGCAAATATCCAAATATCAATTGATATCGCAATTAAAAGTTTTTCACACTCCGCCGAAACGAAAAAATAAATAAGAAACAGAAAGGAAATTTAAATGAAAATCCAATCAAACTGATATTTACTTAGTGACCTCTGGGTCTAAAATACATTAAGCAAATTATGCAATAAATACAACAACAACAACAACAAAAATATCTATCTATTGGGTAACAAACACAAATTAACTAAATAATAATAAAACAAATAGCGATGCTTATCTTTATATGGCTTTGTACTTAGAAAATCATCCTTTGGATTAATGCCTGGTAATAATAAAAGTAACTTATTATATTTTTCAACTGCCACACAGACACACACTCACACACCCACACACACACACAGATACCAACACATATTCAAATAATTTATTATATATCATCTAATATCTTGTCACATCTAGTTTTACTACAATGCAAATACCTAATAGAGAATTACAAAATGGTCGAAATTAAAAATGCTATTACAAATTTATGAGTATAACCCCAAAAACAACAGAAACAACTACAGAACTAACCTTAACATTTATATTGTAAACAAAATCACAGAGAAATCCACAAAAAAAAAAAACAAAAATAAAACCAATCAAAGTTACTCCTTTTAAAACATTAATCAAATCTTAACGCAAATCATTTGAGCTTTTTTTAATACTGATTAGATGAAAACTAACAAAATCAGGAAGACAATTAAAGTAATATATATATATACATATATATTGTATATATCTAACAATATATATATATATATATATTTATAACAAAATCAAAGACGCCCTCCCAAGCATGCTCTCATCTTTAAAGTTTCGTTTCGTATTACATATAAATAAAAAAAAAAAAACTTTCGTAGGATTAAGAAAAGAAAATATTTTTACAGCGCCTTACTGGGCCTTTGACTAGTTCTGCTCATATCTGCTCATCTCTGCTCATTCGTACTATAATTTATAATTATATATCGTTTTATTATTTTGATTAAATGAAATGATAATATTTGAGGTTTTCTCAAGAGTGAAATATTATTTGATTTAAATACTATTTAAAGATTACTAATGAGTTTTGCAGTGTAGCAAGTAGGCGACTGCGTCGTTAAGTATTCCATATAATTTAAGCACACTTGAAAAGTTTGATAGTACATTTAATACTGCGCAGTTTATTACAAAGAACTTTGAGTTTATCGATTGCTTCATTTAACTCGTTGCTACTTAAGTGCAAATGCATATATACCTTACCACATACTTAAACCTATTGCATTCACATGTTTATATTATGGAGTTATCATTTTTTTAATTATAAGCATCAATAAATATATATAATAACAAATGAGCAAGCAACGAAAATGTTGTTGCTTCTATTAAATGCTCGAGTTTCACATAAAATGCGCTCATAATTAAGAAAATGCTTAATATCATTTTGATTTAGTTTTTCTTTGTTTTTTAGCCCTTTTGCTCTGTGTTGATTGATTGAGTTATTTAACTAATTATTCGTTTTTATTTAGGTAAAAGAAATTACTAATAATTGTTGCTAATAACTATATCTTTATTTAATATACTTACTTCAGTGAAAATTGTAAACGAAAACATTTACTAATAATCAATTACTTCTCACTCTCTTTTTCTCTTTCTCTCCCGATCTCTTTTCATGTATGCAAAATAAATATATGTATTTATGAACATTTTACAAATATATTTTGTAATGTGTGGCAACCAAATTAATTACAAACGAACATTTAAAAACTAAAAACCATAAAAATTATTTAAAATATATAAAAAAAAAAAAAACAATGATAAACAGGCAACTACTCACGTTTAGCCTGCGAAATTCAATTCGTGCGTTCGATGGGCTATTATCTTATTCAAATCTACATACCCTCTGGACTGATCGTTATTATATCATGGGTATCATTTTGGCTCAATCGCAATGCAACGCCGGCGCGTGTGGCGCTCGGTGTGACAACCGTGTTGACAATGACCACTTTGATGTCGTCAACAAATGCAGCGCTGCCAAAGATTTCGTACGTCAAGTCGATTGACGTCTATCTGGGAACATGCTTCGTTATGGTCTTTGCCAGTCTACTGGGTAAACAAAATCTAGCGAAAACATTTAACAATGAAACAAACAAAACAAACAAACAAACAAACAAGCAATCAAGTAGTCAAATTACAATTTCCATAACGCCACACAGCACCACACGGGCATATACAATCTAACAATCATATTCTCTCACACACACACCAACATACACAATTAATATAATTATTTAATTTACTTCATTTGATTATTACATTTAAGTTGGCCAAACAACACTGAAACCATTAAGGCCATAACCAATAACCAATAACGAATAACCAATAACCAATAACCAATGCAAATCAAACCAAACAAAGGCAACCAGAAATTTGCATTTGGTGGTTTCCTTCACCTATCTTCTAACTTACTTTTACACTTTAACACTTTAACACTGTTATCTTCAGCTTCGCGTTTTGCAGCAAATCACAACAAAATACAAAATCACTCTTTCAATAATACTTAAGTATAAAGAAACCGAAATGTTCTTAACAAAATTCCAAATTCAATTTTAATTTTGCCCAATTTGGCCAATGAATGAATTCGTTTCGTCTTATTAAATTTCTATTATTTCACATAAACCTGGAAGTAGAGTACTGATAAATGTTTGTGATCCAATTTAAAATATATTTGATTGACCAAGTAACTAACTAAGTATACCCATATCAAATATATTTCAAACGTAATTTCCAGTCGAATCAATGCTCTAACTTTAAACTTTCTCTCTTAAAATCCTAACATCTTAAGCAACAACTCACACTAACCTACAAAAACTGTACTCAGGTCAACAAGATGAAAAATGAAATCTCTTTTTTCGTATTTGTATGTTATTGTTAATTTCTTCTATACAAAGAAACAATGCAACTATCATCTAAGGAAAATGTATGCAAATTCATAGATATGCGTTGCCCAAGTAAGGGCACAATATTTCCCCCCACAAGCACACAAATGAACACACACACAGCCGTCTTTCCCTTCCCCTAATAGACACACACACACACACACAAACTCACACACACACAAACACTCACAAACACAACGTTAGCTACTACACACGAACAGCTTATCGAAGCATGCCATGCAATTATTTTAGCCTTTTAGCTTCCACTTATCTGTACTCGTATTGTTGTAGCCGCCTCAGGTTGACATAGTGTTCCAACATTCAAAAAACCAAAAAACCAAAACAAAGTAAACAATCAGCAACTCATGAGATCTGCATACAAAATGCACATGAACGAACACATTTCAACCTGTAATGGTACCCAGATATTAATATACGCCCAGCTTCCACAACTAAAACGCAAAAAAAAAATTAAAAAAATACTACGAAGAGCTAAATTAAAATGAATTGAAATCAAAAACAAAACACAATCAACCATCAATCTCCTGCCCAAGGTACGAGCTAAAACCAAGCGCAAAAAAAGAACCAAAATGATAAGAAAACATTGAAATGAACCAGCATGCCTTGCGTCACACCTGGCTTGAGTCGCGATTGAATTGAATAAAAGTACAAAAACACAGTACACTGTAAATAAAGTCCAAGTGAGTTGTGCTCAGCGTAGCATTACATATGGGTAGATCAACATCAACATCCCATCAGTCAAAAGCCCCAAGATATGTTGCCAGAAAACCATAATACAGACAACATTTGCATTGTCAAGTCTGAGTCACAAACCAACAATGCAACAATGCAATCGTGTGCCTCAGACATGACAATTGAAAATGTGAACGGCAATAACATTATCACACATATATGATAAACTTGTGGTTTTAGGTAAGATATGATAGATGGTCTCTGTCTATTTTGTTTTGTTCCTATTCTATGCATTTACAGCAACGACGCTCTAGGATGGGGTAAGTAGTTTAACTCGTTCGTTACTCGTTCAACGTTTTTACTCACCCACCCCTCATTGTTGGCTAACGAAACACTTCGTCGAGTGGCTCATTCCTACCCCCGCGACCCCTCCCACTAAGAATAGAGCACGCCAATAAGTACAGTATAAGTGTAACCATAACCATATCTATAACTATAACTATTACTATAGCTATAACTAACTATAACTAGAGCGAAGCTTAGCCAAATATAGTTCTCCTGGATCCTTACTTATCCGATGCATGCTATGACTTCTTCGGATTTATATACATACTCCTATTTTACGTATTGCGAATACGCAATATGTATCACTGAAATGTGTGTGTCCCCTACACAGGCGACTGTTCAATGAATTTGCATTTACGGCACGCACATGAACATTTTCCTTGAATGATGGTCTCAACTGCAGATAGAAATTTGTACATAAACCATTTGGCTTACAAATGAATTTTTTCACTCATTTCTCAACAAACAAACAAAAATATATACAGCAACAACAACAGAAGCAGACAGACAGAACTGACAAACACACATCCATCTATACCCATACAAATACACACACTCACATTTATATATATATATATATATATATATATATATATATATATAAATATGTAAACACACATCTACACATGAACACTCACAGTCATTTAGTCGTTACACTTTAATTATTCTGAGCCTCTCTCGCTCTGTCTGTATTTACCTCTCCAACACTTTATACCGTACACCGTACACCGTACACCGTACACACACTTTCACACACTTTCACTCGCTTTTCACATTTATCCTTTGCCTGGCTAACAAACTGAATAATTTTGTTATTTTTGTTTCAAAAACCTTCAAGTACACAGGGGCAATATTGCTTCATGCTGATTATTTATGCGCTGTACCCAAATCAAGGAAACGCTTGCGTATTTCCATTTCCGTATTTTACAGCTTAATAGAAAGTTCTTTTAAAGCATACTCAAATACACTTAAATACTGTTTCAAATTGTCCAACTTAATTGCATCTTGATAAGAATTTTGAAATAATCATATAAAACGGATACAGGTACAGGGTATCGTCCAGTTGAGCACTCTCAACTGTATTATTTTTACTTGTTTTTCTGACTCTAGTCCAGCCCAAAGCCCAATATCCCATTTTCCAGTTTCCAGTTTCCATTCTCATTTACAAATTATGAAAATATCAACATAATTTCATAATTCACAATGCTCTTTTCTATTTATCTTTCATTATCTAATATATATATATATATGTATATGTGCATAATTATGTCAATGTACATCTATATACCTATAAAAATTAATGCCAAAAATTAATATGTTTCAACAACGCTCCATTTTCCCCATACTATTCCAAACCGAACTACAAAATTTCAAACTGTGCAACAATCCAACTATTGACAACAACAACAACAACAACAACTACAACTACAACTACAATAACAACAATAACTACAACTACAACAATTACCAATTCTCAACTATCAACAACAATCATCAAAACTCATCTGGAACGCGACTTGATTCAAAATTTTGTGCATCCGCCATAAACCCCGAACCGCTTACCACTGTCCGTTTGCCCCATTCTCAAAATCAAAATCAATATCAAAATCAATATCAATATATCGTTAACAATTTCGCAATCAATATCAATATCAATATCGAAATCTTACATGAACAATATCTCAAAATCGCAATACTAAACTGACAAAAACAATTCGAAACTATATTCAAATCATATCGCAATCATAGAATACGCCACCGTCGGCTATATGGCAAAACGAATTCAAATGCGAAAACAAAGATTTATGGCGATCCAAAAGATAGCTGAACAAAAAAAGCAACAGCTCGATGGTGTGCAGCAGCAGGCCAATCCGAATCCGAATGTCGGAGGCGGACCCGGTCCTGAGCATGGACATGGGCATGGTCATCATGCCCACAGCCATGGTCACCCGCATGCGCCCAAACAAACAGTGAGTAACCGCCCAATCGGCTTTTCAAATATCCAACAAAACGTTGGTACGCGCGGTTGCTCGATAGTGGGACCCTTGTTCCAGGAGGTGAGATTCAAGGTCCATGACCCAAAGGCACACTCCAAGGGCGGAACGTTGGAGAACACGGTGAATGGCGGCCGTGGCGGACCCCAATCCCATGGACCTGGGCCGGCGCCTGGTGGTGCTGGACCTGGCGGTGGTGCCGGAGGTGGTGGTGGTGGTGGCGGTGGCGGTCCACCAGATGCTGGCGGCGATCCGGAGGCAGCGGTGCCAGCACATTTACTCCATCCGGGCAAAGTAAAAAAGGTAAAGGTAAAGATCGTACATGATGCGGCATTATTAACATTATTCAAAGAATCATTTACGAGTAAAAACAAAATTGTTGAAATTTAAGCAAAATTGCAAAGGCATACATTTATTATTTAATTCCCCCCGCAGGACATTAACAAACTTCTGGGCATTACGCCCTCGGATATCGACAAATACTCGCGCATTGTGTTTCCCGTGTGCTTTGTATGCTTCAATCTGATGTACTGGATCATCTACCTGCACGTGAGCGACGTCGTGGCCGACGATCTCGTCTTGCTTGGGGAGGAATAGACGGCGTTGAGAAGGCGGACGCGGGAGCTCAAGGTCAAGCAGAAGAAGATGAAGAAGAAGGCGAAGACGAAGACGAAGACGAAGACGAAGGAGGAGGCAAGTGACAGCGCACGTGACAGTCAAACTATGCAGGGCGCTGAAAAACAACAAAAATAAATGAGAAAACCAAAAAAAAGAAAAAAAAAAACACATTACCCAAAGTTAATTTTAACTAGCGATATGAAAAATACAAATGCAACATATTATTGTTAAATACTAAAAGGACACGCATATGGGCGGAGAGCAAAGGATATTGTTAATTAGAAATACGCAAAACAAAGAGAAAAAATAAATGTAGGATTAAGAGAAAAAGAAAAAACAAGAACAACAACACGATGAATAATCAAAAACATCAAAGTATAGCTAATTGTAGAGAATGAGAGTCAAGAAAACGCAAGTTTAATAAAAACATAATTGAAATCGAAAAGGATATGTCTTGAAAGCAGTAAGGAATCCAGAAACAACAAACACACATAATAGCACTGTCAACAACAACAATTTACTGCAGACTCACTTAATTCAAATTTTAATACACCCGATGCAATTTACATAAGTAAATCTAGAGAAAGCTGAAGTAAACTCGAATCGAAAATGAAATCCGAACCTAAGATATTTCCAGATAGTTTTCAATTATTTGAATTGAACGTAATACTCTGTAGCCATGTCAAGCGTATTGCAATCGGAAAAGCATTGGAAGACTTGTCCGCCTGTCTGTTTTGATTTCAAATCTTTGGATTAAGTCGGACAAAGAGCTAGATCTATGCAAAGTTGTTTGTCTCTGGTTGTTTGCATGTCATGAATGTATTTGGTTACAGGGTATTATCTAGTCGAACACCCTCGGCTATGGCGTTCTTAGGCTATTGACTTTGTTTCATTGTTCACTTATTTTGCCCTTTACTTCCCTTAAGCAGACATTTGAAGAGTCTTCCTTAATTTAGAGAAACTTAGTTCTAATTTTAATCTTAGCCCTAGTTTCATTTTTGTGTTTCATGAAACCCTTTGAAGCTTCACGCACTGTAAATCAAAAACCTCTATCCTCTAGAGATCCAAATTCCCAATTTGTTAATTCTTTTTATCATTTTTGAAAACTGACCACTTTTTAGCGCTTCCAAGAGAAATGGCCAAATTTTTTAGGAATTTAAAACGATAAGTTTTCAAAATGCAAACTTATACAAATTAATTGAATCATTTGATTATTTGAAAGATAAAGTTCAAAGGAGCAACCCAATATGGTCGAGTAGATCATAAAGTCGAAAAATCGATAAGTCGAAAAATCTAAATATCTAAAAATGTTAATAATTTGCACATTCAAATAAATAAATACAAATAACGGAAATGTTCTTATGTACATTATTACTTTAAATGGCACCTTTTGAGGGCATCGGGCATAAAATAAAATAGAAAATTATAACGATTTTGAATGGAATTTTAATGAATGGAATTTTAATTTCACCAATTTTATAGAAAATGCAAGAAATTTATGAAAAAATGAGATAACCAATAAAATCATATTTTAATTGCACACAAAAAAAATCCATCTTCAAGACAACTTTGCGGCACCATTAAAAATAATAAAGATTTAATAAAAAAAATAAAAAAAAAACGTAAATTTTGAAATCAAGAAATGAGATTCAAATCGAAAACAAATAGTTATAGATATTTATGTACACAAATTTGAATGAAACTGCCTAAGAACCTAGCATATAAGGATCACAAATAGTTGTTTAACAAAAAGAGAGGATAGTTTTTAGCAAATTAATTTGAACAATTGTATATAGTGTACTTAAAACTAAATAAACATATTCTGAAAAGCAAAGTAGGAGCAAAACTTCGCAAGGAAATTATGAATTAATTAATCTTAGCTAATTAATAGAACTACATCTAGTTAAAAATAAAAGTAACTCCAAAACACGTTCAAGCAGTCAATAAAGCGCTTAATAGAGCAGCATAGACAAGTGCACCATTTGAATTAGCTTAATACACATAGCATGCACACACAGCCATAAACACACACACATACACACACACACAGCCATACACACAAACACAGACACAAATATACTCGAACACCGTAAACATATAAAAAGTTTTTGGTGAAGTTCCTCAATAAGTCACAAATTTAATTTAATAATTCAATCAAATGAAAATGCAAGTGAGTTCAAGCAAAAAAAAGAACGGTTGCAAAAAGCAAACTTAAAAACCTGGCACAAAGCAAGAAGAAAATAAACAATTATCGAGATCATAAAAATATCATCAATGAATTTTAATTTAATAGCTATGCTAAGACGATGTGAATGGGCCTTAATTGGCGCTATATTAACTAAGGTAACAGTTTTTTGTACAGTTGGCTAAAGACATAGCTGAAGCTGAGGTATACACCACATGAGTAGCATCTAACAAATTATGAATATGGATAATACAACTATGATAGTTATATATACAAACACACATATACATACATTCCTAATATATAAAAGCAGCATAGCACATATAATAATATACATAGATATATATATATATATACAGTATAGTATATACGATATATATGTATATTTAATATGTATGTACATACATATGTTATGAATGTACTTTACAATAACATTACGTACTTAAGCACCTATATGTAGCACGAGTTTTTTATATGTAAGCCAAGAACAAATTATTTTATATACAGAGTAATCCCAATAGAGATTAAGTAAATTGATGTGAAATTAAAATACTAGGCTCAATACTGTCTACATGTTTGGAGACAAGAATATCGAAGATAAATAGCTAATTCTACACAGTCAACAAGGCAATGCTACCCTTAATACTCGTACACCCTTTAAGGCCCATAAAATACATCATGCTAGAGCAGAACTATCAATAGTAATATCGTCAGATGGTAATCGATACTAAGCCTTTCATATATACAAATTATATCTGTTCAATTGATATATATTTTATTGTTATATTTGAGACTGGTATCACCAATATCATGATAATATTATTGAGAGTTTTGCTTGAATCTTGATCTACACTTAACCAGACCTATAATCCAACAAAATATATATAGCATCTGAACGCGAATTACTTTATTAACTTTCTAGACATACACTCACACACACTCACACACACACACACACACCACTTACAGAAAACACTCGCAACCTTTTTGTAATCTACAAAGTCTAAAGGATCAGTTGAGCCAAGTACTTAAATACATGGATTTGAAATAAAGCAACTGCAATTGATTAACTTCTAACAAAACGGAGAAGTGCAACAAAAACAAGCTGTAGAAAACAAATATCAGGAACACAACTTTTCCAATAAATAGCTAGAATGAGAATCAGAAACAGGCAACAGGCAACAGGCAGTAAACGCAACTCGACATCAAGTTAAATCGGTGATAAAGACAACAAAAACAAAATTCAAGTATATATGAGTGTATACATATAGTATAGCTATACAGATGTCGGAACTCAATTATAATCGTATGCAAAATGAAAAGAACAAAACATAACAGAATAGTTAAATCAAAATGTTTATAAATTTAACCAAAAAGAATATGGATAATGCATAGGTTTATCTATAATTAAGTTCTATGCAGAAACGACAACGGTTTCGGAGCGTATTTCCAAAGAAAAGTAAACAAAAATATTTTAGTTGTAAACAAATAGCTGAGCATTTTGAAACAAACAAATAAGAAGGACAACTAATTAAGTTAATTGTATTTACTTTTCATATTCTTTTTTACTCTACACCTAGTTAATTATATTGTTTATTACAATTCTTAGTTGTATTCAATAATATAAGTAAATAGAAAATAAACATAAAGTAAAATCTAATTAAATAAGAGGCAAAGCATTTAGGACAAATAATGACACAAGCTCGGAAATTAATTACTTATATACAACAACAAAAAAAACAAAAACAACAGCAACAACAACAACATGAGAAACACAATGAAATGTTTAAAGCATTTTTGGTGTCTTCGCTTAGACGAGGGCACCAACACCAGCGTTTTATATACTGAAAATAAAACAAAAAAAATACGAGAAATTAAATATGTATACATAAAGAGTTACATATACATACGCGTATATAAGACATGATGTTACATTTATGTACATGATGTAATAATTACATTGTGTACGTATAGATTATGTATAATAATGTATGTATTATATATATATGTATGTATAATGGTCTCAAAAATGAAATTCTAAAGTATTTAGATAAGCAAAGAACAAAAGCAAATAACTAAAAACAAAAAAGAACAGTTACAGACATAAGCTAAATATTTAGTTCGTGTTGAAACAGAATCACATAGAATTTAATAAAAGAATATAATACAACCCGACACACACACACACACACACACACACACACACACGCTCACATTCAATCATAAAAAACCACATAAACATTTTTTAATGCATCCCAGAATAATATTATAATACAATGTTTATGAAACAAATATAATTATTGATAGTTGGTAAATCCCCCCAAAAAAACAATTGAACAATTGGAGCATCAAATTGTATTCCAACACACACACACTCACACACACACACATTCAAACATACTTATGGTTGTACACCTTATTGTGGTTTTGTAATTGAAATGATTTTTGGTTTTTATTTGATGGTTAGATGCAAAAGGAACCCCGATTCAAAATTATAAAAATACTCAAATCTTGTTATCGTTATCTAGTTAGTAACTATTTTAATTTAGACAGCATTTAATTAGCATTCATTATTCAATTAACTCTATTATCCCAGCCCAACTCAAACTACTCCGGACTGCTGCAGACTTGAGTTGTAATTAAATTTCTGAGATCAATGAAACTTCAATACTTATTTTGTATACCACAATGACAGTTGCTATAAGTGCTACAGAAGCGTATCTATCATTTTTTTGTTATCCGTCCATTAAATAAAAGTTCCTAATTGCAGTAAATGAATATATATGTTATGATTATTCACCATGTCAGCAGCCAGCAGCAACAAATATAACAACTCCCACAAAGCAGTCAATTCTTATCATAATTTCCATATTGATCAATATTATTTTGGTTCTTTCCCTCTTTTTCTAATTGTCCTAATCTTTCGTTTCATCATTGTCTCTGCCTCCGACTATCATCAATATCATCAGGCAATAGTTTTAGTTTTCAACTACTTACTGCACATTATTTTCGTTCCTCAAGATAACCAGCCCAATGTAATGCCCCGAAATAGTAGTTAAACAAATATTGTGCATCTTTTTGAAACCAAAGAAAAGCAAACCAAATAATAAAACAATATGAATAAGGTAAAAGGGAAAACAAAAGAGAATAATTAATTTAAAAAGCGTAATGCGTATGTAATGATTGATCACTGATCACAAATTTTGACTGTGTTAATTTCGTTATATTTATATATAAATATATATATAAATATATATATAAATATATATGCATATAAATAAAAAGAACAGGATTAGGAAGAGGAAAAGTGAAAAAGTAAATACAGAAAAAAAACACACCTAAGGCAAAAGTATAATGAAATATCTATAGCGTATAAAAATAAATACACATATAAAAAAACAACACGCAATAACTGTTACAAAAAATATGAAAATCAAAACAAAAAAGCAAAGAAAGAAAACCAAATAGAACCTATAATATTAAGTTGAATTCTAAAATAAATGCGTCAAGTTAAGACAATGGGAAACATGCAAACCAAGAAGATAATTATTATAATATTGCAAATGAAGCGAATACGAATAAAAAATATGTAAAAAACAATTATAAGCAAAGATTTGTTTTTAATGGATGGAACTGAATGTGATTCTGGTAAAACTATACCTTGTCCATGTCAGCGGGACTTAACTTGCGGGAAATAGTATACATGTTTATATGTGGATTGGTAGCTCCTGCGAATGGCAATTAACAGCGAATTCGCAAGCGCAAAAGAGAGCGCAAAGAAGAAATGCGTGAGAGACGCCGAGCACGAATGGAAATTCGCCGTTGACGTGAACGGTTGTGAGAAGATCCACTAAAACGACGAAAGGACGAGAAACTTTATTTTATTGTATACAATCACTATTAGTTAGATCAATATTCAATAAATAAACCACATATATATAATTAACTCGAATGAAAAGGTCGCTTTTTTGAGGCAGGAAATCGTCGGGTAAACGCATTAGGTTTGTATATTATAAATATTATAATTTAATGAAATATAAATACAACATTTTCACTGCTTTAATGTGTTCATTTATTTATTAGTTCACCAAACAGAAGTTGTATAACCTCACTGGAAAATAACATACAATACAATACGTTGCGGTATATTTTAATTAATTTGTTAATACATATTTATTTAATTAAATTTACTCTAAGAGAGCTGCATCTGCATTTTGTGATTTAAGCTTTGAGTATTTTGTGTAGTTATTCGATTTGCAAAATTTGATTAGGCATTTCAGGTATGAACCGAGATAAGTAATTTGACTAAACTTATTCGCTCTAAAAGACGCAAATAATTGAACTAATTAGATTAACGTTAATTAACATAATACAGCAATATGTTAATGCTTATTTTAAAGAAATGAACAATTGCAAATTTTCTATGATGGGCACAATTCCTTATATAAGTGCTAACAATAAATTTACTGGTATCCGAGAATAGCAAACCATCAATTGTCTCTGAGTTGATTTGAAATATTTGCTTTGGCTGATATAGTTACTGTTAATTAGGCATTTAAAGAATTAATTATATAGTGTTTTTACTAAAATATGTTATTTTATAGTCGACGTAGATATATACATATACATATATAATTAATATTGCTCGATTATTAGCTGATATTCGAACATCCGTTTCAGGGACTGAGAGAGCTACAAATATAACGATTGCGATAATTACCTATCAAAACCACGATTATAATATACATACATATAAATATACTTTATAAAGACGCGTCCACAATTGCACTTTACCAATAGTTTCACAGAAATAAGTAAAGCATTCTTTGTGAATTGTTTATCCCATCCAAAGAGAAAACTTTACATTTTTCGTGCGTGAAAATGCTGCCAAAGTGGAATTCAGAACATGCCTCCAATACTTATAATTTGCGTTTTTGACAGTTTAACACATTACAAACTAATATACACACACAAACAGTGATATACATATGATTTATATGAGTATTATATAAGATATATATATCTAATTTTTTACTCGTATGGTGGTTTGCTTAGAACATTGAGCTGTGTACACTATGGCGTCGTTGTATTAGATTTACTTCATTAATATTGCATTTATTTGGAATTTGGTAATGTCAGAAGACAAAGCGAGCCTCTGTTTCAATTGTTGGGTGATATTCTTAAATGCACATAGAGTGGTTCGCTGCTGGTGGTGGTGGTGGTGCAATTGTGTGTGGGTGTGTGTGTGTGAGCGCTCAGTAACTGTTCGTGAATATAGTCTATATAGAACATATCGTGTTCATGCTTGAGTGCCTAAAATATAACGAACAACAATTAAGTTGGAGACTGAGACGCACTTCAGGCGTTTGACTCTTTTAGATTCTCCAAGCGTGCTAACTGATTTGAGTCCAATTCCTCGGGTATGCTGGCCCGACCACCGACCACCTGCTTGGGTGCCTCAATGACATCCTCGGCTGGTGCCTCGCAATTCATATCCAAGTCGCTGGACTGCTCGCCCCCGCCCCCACCTCCACCACCGCCTCCGCCACTGGCAAATGCATCATCGAAATTAGCATCAAAGTTGGCTTCAAAGTTAGCCTCAAAGGCATTGCTGCCACCTTCAGTGGATGCGCCAGAATTCGATTTCTCAGTGAATGGGTCCTCAGCTTCCGGCAGGACGGGCACATCATCTGAGGCCGAATCAGTGGCATCCTGGTAAGACTGCTGATCTTCTGCGTTACACAATACAGGATACTCTGTGAGTGTTATGCCAACAGCTGGCCCCACTTGACCGCCACCATCGACAGCATTACCTTCTTTTACAGTCGTCGCTGCCTGCGATGACCTTTGCTTTTGCTGCAACACTTTAGCCGTCGGCTTCGGCACAATATCGGGTTTTTTATCCACCGCTGTCTGTTCCTTGGGCTGTGACTCCTGATGCTGCTGCTTATCGCTAGCAGCAGGCGACTTTGACTGCTCTCTATCTCCTACTGGTGGGAAAGATTTATCGGCACCGTCTTCAACCATTGGGGTTGCAGCGGTAACAATTATTTGAGCCATACCTAAGTTCAAAGTATTCGAATTGGCGCTGCTTTTAGCCGCACCGCCCTCCAGTCCTTTAGATAACTGTGGTGGCGGCATAGATGGTGGTGGCACCTTCCCATCGTCACTGAGATCGTCCTGCAATACCCAACAAAGGCATCAAATCAATTAATTCATTTCTACACATTTCAATATTATTTTCCTTATGTATATTACCTCCATGCCAGGTTCTTGTATAAGAACTGCGTTAGCATTAAATATAAAAGGAGACAAAAAACAATTCACTTAGTTCCGTTGATCGTTACTCAAATTTTAATTATTCATTTCATTTAATTATTCATATAAAAATTAAACCCTTTTTCAAGTGTTTCGCACGTTTAGGGCTCATTCAAATGCGAACGTACGAGATCTTGAACTTGTCATATGCCGAAGAGCTAAATACACGTTTAATGGGTACACAGGACTCCAAAAGCAAGTACAGTAAAGCATATACATTAAATACAAAATTATATTGATACAAATATGTTTGATGGGCCTCATGCACATGCGATATACATTTACAGGTGAGGTTACAAGGGAAAAGCTATTACAGCTTATAAAGCTGTTGTGGATCATTGACTAGAAGAGCACCAGAGTTGTGCCTAGCGCGGAGCTTTGGACAGCGATTTTCTATTATTTTTATAATTTTTCGTAAAATAGTAATATGGTTACTATGATAGGTTAATGAGGTTAAGGTATATGGCACGTCTGACGCCATAAAGAATGGGCGAAGTACACAAATAATCGTATAAGAAGAAAAGCATATATACATAGGTAGTATGAACAATATCGTACTACATAATCAGTATTTTTTAATATTGATATAATTAAATTTGATATGTTATAAAGTTATTAATAAAGTGTATTCCACTGGCCCATCATTGGCATGGATAAAACAAAGGTACATTAGTTTAATGAGTTTGTTTAATGAATCGATTTCTCAAAGTACAAATATTGCAAGTATTTTCAACCGCATAAAATATGTTCGAAATTGAGGAAAATGATCGAAAACAGGCAACTTAGGAACCACTTAAATCACAGTAATCACGGTAATCTTTTGGAATCAAATTACATTCAAGAAACGCTTACACCGAGTCAACAAGTAAAGCAAGTAGTTTGAAAGAAAAGTGTGGATATATCAAAAACACTAATTAGAATCATTTCGAATGCTATTTGCAACTTACGATACCAAAGAGAGTGAAAAAATATAATAAAAAGAATAAAAAAAGAACAATAATTATTTTGTTAAACTGAAATACGGAATCGTAGAAAATGGAATCGGCATAGCAGGTAACACCAACACACAGAGGACACACGTTGTTAAGCCTAAAGAACACTGTAAAAAATTGTAGTTTAGAAATTTCCTTTTACACTTTCTTATGACATTTTATAGAGAGTGGTTTTGGATCGTTTTAGACAGCACATTAACGGAGAGTGATGGAGAATAGTTACAGTGATGGTAGTAGTGGTAGAAGTAGTATTTGGTAGTGGTTAGTAGGTAGACGAGCTGCACTTGAAGAATAAGTTTAGGTACCTCTAGAGAATATAGAAGCAGGTATAGCAATACTTTTTGTTTTGTTTTGTTTAGTTTTTGATTAAATACAAATGATTTATACTATAGGAATCGATGTTGTGTAAAAGTGGAGAGTTCAAGCTTTCGAATAGAGAGATAGAGAAGAGAGAAAGAGAAGTGTGTGCCACCAAAGGATCGAAAGGTGCAGCTTATTTACCTGGCGGAGGCATGTTTGGAGCCGCAGTGCCGTTTGGTATATAGCCGCTATCTCTATCCTCATCTGAAGCACAGAGAAACAGAGAAAAGGAGAGCGAGAGAGATTCAGTATTTCTTAAAAACTCAATTTTGTTGCCACTCACCTGCTGTATCCTGTGAGGCGAACATATCCTCAGTTATATCTGACAATTCATGTGCGTACTCTGGCGGCAATGCGGGGGCTGGGGGCAATGCAAAATTTGGGGGTGCCATCGGTGGTGGTGACTCGTCGCCTCCATCACTTAGTAGCTCACCCATCTCATCGCACTCCTCGACAACCAGCGATGGGAAATTACCAAATTTGCCATCCAGTTCACCCTCCCACCAGCCGTCGTCGACACCGTGTGCCGTCTTGGTAATGATCTTAATCTTGTCACCCTCCTCGAAGGTCAGCTCATCCTCGGCGGTCGCGTCGTAGTCGTAGAGCGCAATGCACCACTCCACATCGGACTTGATGCGCTTCTGAGGTGCCATTATGACAGACACCTGGTCGGGTGATTGCATAGAGTCCACCGTTTGATCTTCATTGTCAACAGTATAATCGACAGATGAGAACGAGATTTGTGAGCGCAATTGATTGCCTGAACTACCATTAAAGGCGCCACCGGCTGCGTCCTGCTCAATGTCCAGATAATTGTGTGGCACATAGCCCTCCTCTCCACGATAGTTGCGGGCGCGCAGCCAGCCATCTCCGTCACCCTCGCCAACAACCTCGAGCTGCTCATTCTCAACAATGGTCAGCTCGTCAGGATTTTGTGCCTGCAATTTGATAGATAGATTCCATCAGCTTTACTTGCATCCCATAGAACAGCTAAATAGCTGTTTACTCACCGTGTAGCTGTAGAGCGCAGTGCATTTGAAGATAGCCTCCTTGGGCTCGGGTACAATGGGCTCGTCCTTGTCATCTTCTTCAGTTTCCCAATTAACCTCAGTGGGATCGTCCCAGCCGCCACTAGCAGCTATCATGGGTGCAGGCGCCGCAGTGGATGGCACTCGTTCCCGTTCTTCAGGCTCTTCCTCGCTGTCACTGAAGGTTCGGTCACGCGACAGCTGCTGCTCTTGCTTGGGCTTGGCGGCTACAGCAGCAGCGGCACCAGCCGCCTCTTCCTTGTCGCTGTCGTAGAACGAATCGGAGCTAGGATTTTCACCCTGACCCGATGCATCGGTGCGCATGGAAATGGAGCTAGCCGAGCGTGTCAGTTCCTGCACACCCATAATCTCTGCCTCCTGGACCCATTCGTCCACATTGATGCCGCCATCGCGCAGGCACTGCAGGCACGCCTCTGCCTTTGCCTTTTCCGTCTCGGAGCGACGTATCTGATCACGGAACTCATCGATTTTGGTATCTAGATCGGGGCCATTGGGATCATTGGGATCTGTCCTCTGACCTGCGTCCCGTAGCGATTGACACAATGCCAGTTTCTTTGCATGCTCTCTTATCGAAGCATTCTCCTTTACCACTCGTCCAGCCAAATTCTTCGCCTCCTTCGTTAGCGTCTCAGCTGCCGAGTCGTGCTCAGTGGTCACCTTTCGCACCGGATCATTATCGCAAGCCTCAAAGTCATACTGGATGTGCTGCTTGAGCACCGGATAGAACAGATAGCAGCACTGGAGATTATATTCCCTCGTCAACTGCTGCGCCTGATCCCGTATCTTGCCAAAGCTGTTCTGCGTGGCCGAGCAAGTGAGCAACTCTGTGCGTCTATGAATAACGGGGTATATTATTTATAAATATGCTGTAGAACTAGATGGGATGGCGATGGGACTAAAAACTAAGTGCAAAAAGGCAATCAACCGATAGATATAGACATATGACAGTGGTGTCTGTAAATATTAATAGTTGACTTGCGTGATGCGCTAAGAGGTTCTACAGTGGTGTCCCTCTGAGTTTACATAGTTGATAAGATAACAGCAAGCAGTTAGTGTGAATTATTTATAAATGTGCAATAAAACTGGACTAGGAACTAATAAAAATTTATAGAATATATCAGCGGATAGATATCGGACTGTAAGTGGGAATGGTTGCCCTGAGGAGAGCGTCTATGTGTCTGTGTGACTTTAAATACCTGATAAGGTAAGAGTAGCAGTAAAGGATCGCTGCAGGGTATTTGCTTGTTAAGGATTCGCTTAACTTCAGCTATTTGCATGCTCTAGTATTTGTATCGGACAATTGATCTGATAATTGACCAGCACACACTCACCCCATTAGCATTAGGTACTCGGCGACGCGCTCAAAGACATAATTCTCCATGGTGGTCATCGTTGTCTGTAGGTCGACGGTGAAGTAACGATTCTGATGCGCGTTGGCTGCAGATAGACTGAGTATATAATCATTTCGAGCACCGGAAGACTTTTCCTCAAGCAGTTCCTTCCGAGAAGTGACTCTAGCGCTGTTCTTTTGCAAAGAAGTGATGGACTGGAAAAAGGAACCCTTCTTCTTCTTCAGCTTCTCCTCAATATCTTTGGCCTTGTCGCGCACATCGTGGGCACAGTGTTCCTCATCAAAGTACGACTTTTTGGTCTTGTCGACATCCCCAACGCTTAAATGAAGCTCCTTCTGCACATTGACAATTCCGGAGAGCGATCGCTTGGCAATGGCCAGCTTATAATCCCGGAGCACCTTCGCCTCATCGGCAATCTGCTGCTGGAATACCTCAATGGCGGCAAGCCTGGCACGTGCTAATTTCTCGTTCTCCTCCAGCACGGTACGCCAAACGCTCCACATATTCCTAATCCGGGTCATAGAAATTGTGAGAGGATAAAAATCGAACTGGAATGGGTCACTTACCAACGCTCCTCCATGCCATCCATTTTGATATCGGGTATATTTGGAATTTTCTTGTTGAGATACTGCGATGAAATTTTAAGCAGCCCTTCACTATATGACTTCTCAATGGCCGATCGCTTGATAGTGAACTGGCGTATATCCTCGAGGAGATCGCACTCATGCTGATTCTTCAGCTGTAACTTGGCCACCTGCTCCGTGTGCAAATTCTTCAGGAATTTCACATAGTTACCCTGCACGAGAAAGTGTGAGTGTAAGCATGTATGTGTGGCAAGTAAGGGTATAGTCATTATCGATTATCATATGTATATAAATAATCTCTTGGCTTGGGCATACCTTGCGTGGCGGCGGCTGCATTCTGATAGCTTTGCTACTAGCACAAAAGGAGGCAGAGTTCTATCAAGCAGAAGCGGTTTGTTGTTGTCGAGCTTCAATCAAATGTCTTTACATTACCTCAAGCAGCTGTAAATGGTGATTGGAAGGGGATTGGGGTGAAGTAGCTTATAGGTGAAAAAGCTTATAGTTAATGGATTACCAAATACAACTTATGTAATAGATGCGTGTGTAAATAATGGAAGTCAGCCAATGGGCGACAATATCATTTAATGAGAACGCAGAAATATTGCAATTTTAAATAATTAGATAAAGAGAAAAATATATGAAAACTTTTATTGGAGCAGTCAGCCCACGACTGCCCTCCATTGCCCCTTTGCCCCTTGCTTGTATCGATTTCTCTTCGAGCAGAGCCCACCAACTTTTTGTCTTTTCAGGCCTACGATTTACAGATTTACAATTTTATGAGCTAACACTTTTTTTGGACATGCTTTCTTGTTGTATCGAAATGTCTACCAATTAGTTCAATCAAATTTGTTGTATTCTTCAACTGAAATACAATTTTCACGATTCCCGTTGCGCGCTGTTCTTTGCGTACTTATCGATTTCGATTTGAATACCGTTGTAGCACTTTTTCCACACATACACCGTTATCTGATGCGCGAGAGAGCAAAACCAAACAGCGAGAGAGAGTGGAGAGCGAGCTATCTGTTCTTCTGGTTAGGGAAATCCAGGGTGTGTGCTCATTGCATTTTCATTCATGGCGTTGTAACAATAAGCACATGCGCCATGCTTAGCATTTAAAACCCAACTGATTTTAGCCATAATTCTTGATTTATAACAATTAATATCTTACAGTTGCATTTATTTTATGTGTTCATTTTCCAGCTCTAAAAGTGACACGCGTTTAATTAACTGCAAGTAACCAAAATATACAATTATATAGTAAGAGACCGTTTTTATACTGATAAAACATAAGTATGCTTGCTTGCTTATCAATAAGCTTTATAAATTGATAAATTTTCACAATTTACCACCGATAAGCAGACAAATATAAAAGTATGCTATAATTTTTTGTTATTTAATGATTACGTTCTGGCTAGTACGCTGTTCTTTCAAAATACATCTAAAATATTAAAAATTGATTACGATATTTGTAGATTCAAATACTAAGTCATCATACGATGAATATTATTGAATATTATTATATATCAGAAGTGATTAGCTGTTGTCACAGTTAAAATTCATGATAAAAGTGTGCCAATAATGGTACTTTTTAATTGTATTCAAAAGTGTTATAGTTTTTTATGCATCTTTTTAATACAATGTTTTATTTTTTTAAACGAAAAAAATCACAGGAGAGTGACTATCATGCAAAACAAATATTTCACATAGCTGCAGTATTTAACTATCGATGTATAATCTCTTTTTTCATTTATCGGTTCTATCGGTTGAGCACAGCTGTTTCGCTGTAAAAATGTAAATAAGAAAAACAAATCAGTGGAACAAAAATGCTTGCGGGAGCTGAGGCAGTGGGAGCCACACGAAAACCTGTTTCCAAGACAAGAGCAAACAAACAAAACGGTTGTGGCGCCTCTATAGCCAATTGTAAAAGTGGGCCGCTAGCGAAGAAGCAGCAGAAACGAAGAGGTTACGCCCGAGTCAATACTGTGATTTCACTTTTCGTCAGTTTGCCAACGAGTATCAACGGCAGCAGCAGCAACAATAGCGGAAAGTGAGGAATTTATATGACGGATTGCCAGAGCTGAGCGTAGAAGCAATTTAAAGTGTAATTTTGCATGAAATTGAGTTACATCGTCTACAAGATGCAAAGAGCTACATCGGTAATTATGCAACAGATTGTGCTGCAAAGGATGCAACATCAGGTGCAATGCCTCCCGCGAGTGTCATATGCGCTGCTGTCAACTTTCACTAAGTTAAACCAACAACAACAGCATCGCTACACGGCAACGTCAACAGTGAGCAGTAAACAGGCAACGCCACCACCGAGACACGACTGGAATCGTGCAGTTAGCGAGGCGGAGCGTATTGTGGGGTATCCAACCTCTTTCCTCAGCCTGCGATGGCTCCTCAGCGATGAGATTGCCAATGTGGCACTGCATCTACGCAAACTGGTGGGCAGTGCGCATCCACTAATGAAAACGGCCAAGTGAGGAATGAAGTGTAATATGCAAAGTTTTCCCAGTTAATCAGGTTTACATTATCACTAGACACCTCTTGTATAATGGCAAGAACACAATGCAGGCCTGGGGATTGATTGTGTTGCTTGTGTCGAAGGCTGGAGGGCATGCACCCAGCATACCAGATGTGGAGCAGGACAAAAGTGCTGGCGTTCTCCATTCCCAGCGTGCACTGGCTGAGGTGACCGAAATGATACGAATCTCTCATCTGGTGCACAATGTGAGTATCCCTTCACTTGGTATCATAAATCCCCTATACTACTAACCATATCCATTTCGCGGCTCCCCTTTAGAGTGTGGTTAATTTACAATCGGGCACTCAAGCTGGGCAGGATGTTACCACATTTGACGATATGTCCTTTGGCAACAAAATTGGCTTGCTGACGGGTGACTATCTGCTGGGTCATTCTAGCGCGGAATTGGCTAATCTGCGCAACCAGGAGGTTGTGGAGCTTATATCGTCAGCTGTCCGTGACTTCTCCGAATCGGAATTCATTGGCGAACGCGATGAACAGAATAATCCGCTGCCCTTCAAGCCGGGGACCTTTCAGTGCCCCTCTCTCAGCGTTGGGGTCGACTTTAACGAGCATGATGTGATGACGCCTATGCCTATTGCCCAAGTTATGGGTAATCCAGAACAGGAATGGGAGTGTCGCAACATACTCAATGCTGGCAGTCTGTTGGGAAAGTCTTGTCAGGCATCGCTCAAGTTGGCCGGCCAAAGTGAGGAGATGCAACGCCACGCCTATCGGTTTGGAAAGCATTTGGCGCTGGCCTGGCAGGCATGTCTCGATGCTGAAACATTCCAGTGTCCCACCCTGCCACTGGATGCAACCTTCAGTTTGGTCAGTGCACCAGTTTTATTTCATCTAGAGCATGATCCAAGCTTGTATGTGCTGCTTGAGCAGGGCAAGAAATCCGTAGAGCTCATTGACTACGACAAGATACACAAGGCCATTGTCGCAGGACCGGCATTAGCCAAGACAAAGGCATTGCAGCGCAAGCACACGGAAGCCGCACTCAGCGTGTTGCAACATTTTCCGGCCACGGATGCACGGCAGGCGCTAGAAAATATAATTTTAGCCATGCAAGATTTGTGACGCAATGAATGTACAACATTAAAGGGTTCAGGTTTTTATTATAGTACAACGACATTAGCTTAAAGCGGAACTTTACATTAGAATATTCCGGCAGAACACTAAAATAAGACAAGACAAAATATATGAACATATGTACATATAAACATTTATAGGGAAGATGAATTTGTTATAAAAAGAATTAAACTAATTTACGATGTTTATTTACCAAACTAGTAAACTTAACGGCAGGTTACACGCATTAGGATGAGTTGTGGACAACGTTCGTACTCAAAGTACTGTGGAAAATCCAGCGGAATGTTGTCGATAATCCAGGGTTTGTGAAGCGTCTGCCGTAGGAAATGCTCGTACATTGGCGCTACAGAGTCGCAATCCTCCAGAGTGAAAACGTAACGCTTCTCTAATGCCACATAGATGGACTTTGGCCTGCCCGACAGTTTACCCCGGGCAAAGATGTGCTCCATAACAGCCACAAAAGCATCGGTCAGTGCGACATCGTAAATGACATCAGCTGCCATTATCACATCGCTGACATCAATGGCCTCAATTAACTCAGATGATAGCTGCGAATTTGGAGCCATAAAATCATACTCTATAACCGAGACCTGGCCTCGGAGCAGCTGTGTATTTCGCTGCACATTGCTTCGGATAAGCTCTAGGATATTACCCAGATTCACATCTGTGCAGTAGACTTTGCCATCGTTGTGAATGGCAGCCGCAATGCTGGTGAGCCCAACACCCGCACCCAGCTCCATAATAGTTTTCGAGTTGAATTCTTTCTGCATGGAAAACATGTAATCAGCCAGCAGAAGCGCACCGCGCCACACCTGTAAGCCCACTAATTTAATTTCTGTGGCTCCGGAATGCTCGAGTTCTATGATACCACGTCGCAAACGCTGCACGTCTAGGTCACCATCGTTGTCAACGGTAGCGACATTTTTACCGGCGTTTTCACCAGGATAATGAAAACGGAACTTGGACACTATGTGGCCATCTCCACTGTTCACAGGCTGATAATTAGTCTCGCTGTAGATTTCTGATCTTACCGTATACATCGTGTGTTTGCTGCCTGGGCCGGAACAGATTCATTTAACTAATAATTTGGCAACATTCCTGGCAGACTGCCAAACTCGTAAATAGGAAAGCGACATTGAAATTTTGTCGCATTGACACTCACGGTTGCCACACTTGGCACTTTTTTTGGTCATTGTTCCTGAAATACTACTTTTTTGTTGGAAACTATTGTTGGCAAAAAATACTTTAATTAAGTTTAACTTTATTACAATAAATAAAAAAATAATTTTCTAAATTGGTACTTTTCCTAGCACCTGGTAGCACATTTCAACAAAGTGGCAACCGTGGCTGGGCGCCACCGCAGTGTGTCTGCACATCTGAAATGTCTAAATACCTGCTAATATCGCAACCGAATTAACGCGCGCGCTTTTTAAATTCACAATTTTTTTTTTATTTCGCCGTTTTTCGAAAAAACCAGCCGCCCCCTAGAATATTTTTTTTACCGTTCGAATCGCCTCTTAAAGCTGAACAAAAAAAGCTAAAAATTGGGCGGATTTCGAAAAAAGGCGGGAAAAAAAAACGAGTAACGGAAGTTTTTTTCGCTTTTCTTTTTCGGATTTCTTTCTTATTTGTGGACCGATCTTGATGAAACTTGCAGCATAGCTTCTATTTTGTGTCCTCCGTACACCTGCCAAGTTAGAAAATTCTAGGTTGAGCAATGTGGGCGGTACAAGTTTTATCTTTAGGTGCGATTTGCGTGGTAGGGGGCTGAGGTATCGAAAATCTGAAATATACTCGATCTGGAGAGGGCTTTCGGGAACCTTCGCTCCAAATTTGGGGTCTCTAGCTCTTCTAGTTCCCGAGATAGACGTGATCATACGACGGTCTTCGAAAATCGTGATCGTGGTTTCGAACTTCTTGTAATCTTGTGTAGAACTAACGGTTATTATTGACACGCTTACAGGATAATAATAGCATGCTGTGCGTAAGCTGTACTTTATCTGTTTTAAGTAAAAATTTAGAATTTTATTAAATTTTGACGTTCATCACTAACTATCGTAAAAATGGCATGCGCATAAACCGAGAACACTCTATTTTGGGCATTTGAAGCACTGGTGTGACCTTTTTGAGTATAACAGTGCCGTTTTGAGCATAACAGTACCCTTTTTACATCAGCGTGGCAACGCAATTCTTGGGTGAAAAATTATTAAAATCGTTGTAAAAGTGCAAAATACAGCAGTGCTGTGTATCGAAACAGCTTGAAATCAGTGCAACCACGCAAACATCAAGCTAAACAAAGCAAGTTTGCTTCCTATTTCTTATCCCCAAGCCTGAAAGTGTCACCGCCAAGACGTACGTGCGAAAAATGTTTTGGGACAAGAGCTATGCGCCCTCGGCCAACATAGAGGCGCTGCTAGAGAAGGAGGTTGGTATATTTGGTCGCGATCTTTTTTTTCGGGTTCAGCTTAGCGGAAAGAAAATGTTGCTACAATTGTGTACATGCATCTACAGAATTCCACGGTGGAGGAATTTCTCGACGAGGAGGATATATTGCAGGAGTGCAAAGCGCCAAAAAAGAACCTCGTCAACTATTTAACACGGCCCGAGGTTATTAGACGACTTGTCGAGCTAATCACTACCGAACCCTCTGAGGATGTTCCCATGGCGCAGCGTTTTCGCTATGCAAATATGTCATGTGAGATACTTACACTGTAAGTGCCGCCCCGATCCCCCCTCCACTCCTGCTCATTGCAACAAGTAACTGAATTTGTTTTTTATTGATTTCGATCCCGCACAGCGGCCTGCCGTCCTTAGATGAGAAGCTGCTGTCCGATTCCGATACTCTACAGTTGCTGTATTCATATCTGGAAAAGAAACCACCGTTAAATCCATTGCTATCATCGTTTTTTAGCAAAACATTTAGCATGCTCTTTACCAAAAAGCCTGAACAAGATTGGTTTTTATATCAACACATGTGCCTACAACTTTTGGAGTACATTAAATCGCAGAAGAATTTTTTGGATTTCATTTGTAACCACTTTGACACACCTGTCATACCTGATTTAATAATGCAAATGATGAAGGACATCGATGGTGGTCAACTAAAGCGCAACTTATACGAAGTAACAAACGTTCAAACTAAATAAATAACATAATCTTCGGTCGCACCGAATTTATAGTTAGATATCATTACTAATCGTGAGGTCTGCTCTGGGTCACATAACTTAACAAATTAAATTGTTTGTTAACTTATGCAAGAACAGCGATAATATATATATGTCCTCTAAATCAGTTAGAAAGCAATTTAACTTCTGGATAGCTAGTGGTAGTTTTTATCTAAATAATGATTATTATTACTATTATTATTACAGTGGCTAACTGAAGATAAAATTGTAGAGAGACTGATTGCAATATTGCGTAATCCTCAAGAAACCGATAAACATGCAAATGTTGCGGACTTTTTCTGTGATCTTATTAATCAAGGTCGTCTAATGCGGCATACTGAACAGGAGAACGATTCATTTGAGCCGGCCTTCGATGGCTCAAATCCCATATTAAGAAACATTGAATCCGTACAGACAATAGAAGCCTTGTTAAATGTGATTTTGGAACCAAACGCTCTAGAGAGCGCCATCTTATCAGGAATTTCGGTTGTACTTACGCTTATCAAACCTATAACATTCACGTGAGTTATATTTATACGTTTCCACCCCCAATTTGCGATTTATTGTGCACTTTACTTGTTCCATTCGTTTAACAGTGATGAACCAAACTCGGATCGCCAACGCTCGCTACAGAAACGAGAGCATGAATTTCATTTGGAAGTGCAAGAGACTGTGATCGCAGTAATAGCCCCACGTCTTCAGGAATTCGTTGAAGTGCTCAAGAATCCACCGGCGGTTTGTTGTTGATTCTTTTGCTATCGATTTCTCCAATCATTAAGTCGCAAATTGCTTGCAGAAACCGAGCTTGGAAACCACTGCAGCGGTGCTGTCGCCACCATTTGGTAAGACGCGGCTGCAAGTGTGTCGCGTGTTTACCGCATTGCTGGAGACGAAGCACGAGACCATTCAACAGGCGTAAGTTTCCGCAAAGGCCAATGTCTAAGACTTACTGATAATCATATATTGCCTGTTAGTATCTGTGCTACGGACTATTTCGGTTTACTGCTAGACTACTTCAAGGAATACTGCTGGAATAATTTTCTGCACTGTGAGCTGGAGAAGGCACTGCATCTGGTCTTCTACAACGAGTTGTCTAACAACAATACCACCTCAACTGAGTGCACGGATATATACCAGGATGATAACTTATTTAACTGCATAATGAAGGGCGCGGAGACATTTGCTTCGATCTCAGCTGAGGTACATTCGAAAAATGCTTTAAACGATATTAAGCGCGCTGAGGGAGGCAAAGATGAACACACTCCGAATATTGATTTGGAATCTGCGTCGGTTCAACAAGAACCATTTGTCACTGAAGAGCCAAAAGAGAATGATAATTCAACGGACGCTGATGCAGCCAGCGCCCAGGAGAATCATGTTGAGAACGAGGTAATTCATGATACTGATGAGGCGCGTGCTGCTGAGTCTGTTGACGCCCAGTCACAGGAAAGCTCAACAACGACAACGAACGCGCAGCCAGCACTAAATGATCTTGATAAGACAAAAACGCCAATTAATAACCCGCCCACAGAGATGCAAACATATGTGAGTATTGCGATCATCGTAGAGAATAATATTTATAATATATACTAGGGTTAGCACAGGAGGGAGAACTTTAGAATGGGGAGTCGTTTATCACTGCATTAATTGTATGCTATTTTCGATTTTTGCAGCTGATTGTCAATTGCCAGCTGGTATCTAAATTGGTCAATTACTGGCGTCACAATAAAGAAGCGCAGTAAGTAGAGAGCTTCGTTTCAGTTATAAATAGATGAATCTCTATGGCTTTGATTTTCACGTAGATCTGCCGAAAAGGGTCGCCGACTAGGCTATATGGGCCACCTCATCAAAATTCTTAGACATATTACGAATTGTATATCAGAATCTGAACATATCGCTGCCTTGATTGCCTCCAATTTGGTTGATGATTCAGAGCTAAAGCTCTGGCAATCGCTGATTGATGCTGAGGAAGGTGAATTTACGAAGGCTGTCTCGCAGCAGAGTAAACTGTTGGCCAACTGCAATCCGCACGAGTACAATGAGTACAATGCTGGCAACTCCATCAGCAATGTTTGTTATAGCGATCTGGATAACACCGTGCAAGATATTGTGTTTACCATGGATAACGATCAATATCTTTATGATGATGATGATGATGAGCACGGCGGCAGCAGTGGCGATGGCCATGGTCATGGTATGTTTACTAAGAATTCCATCACATTAAACAATTTGGCTGCTGATCCCTGGGATATGGACGTGCATTTTGCTGATATAACGGGTGCCTGCTCGGAGGCTAACACTATTAACGCCAGTACCGGTAACTGGGGGACGGATTTTAATAGTGACAACTTCGCTGATTTCGATGCACACTTTACCACCTTTGGCAGTGATTTAGGGATCCCGCAGACCCAGCCACCACTTCCCGATACATCACAGTCGAGTGAAGCAACAGATCTATCCCCAAGGATCAACAGCGATGACAATCAACGAACGCTTAACGAGGAAGATGTGTCGATGACTGGAACCAAAAAAGATGACCAGCAGGCAGAATATGACAATAATGCCAATGTTGAAAAGGCTACCAGCGACAAATTTACCGAGCTAAGCGATTCGGACACCGGTGCAACAACGGCTGCCGCTGCCACATCTATTGTCAGCAGACTACAGTCGGTGCTGCTAGCTGGGGAGGATGACTACGAGGATGATGAGGGTATGTGGACCAAGCCATTAGGTGGCAGCAACAGTCTCTCTTCAATGCCAACAGATCAACAGACTGCTCCAATTTCAAACGGACCCAGTAAAGTTAATGAATTGTAAGAATACATATTTTCAAATATTTCCAATTACTTCTAAGTAATTCTCTCAACTTGCTTAGAAAGTCATACTTATGTATTTATTAAATTTCAGGAACCATGCCAACGATAACAGGACCAGCAATGACGATCGTATCGATAGCAACATCACAGCAGAATCGGAGCAGGAGGGGAAACAGCAGCAGAAGTTTGATAGTTTAAGCGTGGCGGCTGCAAAAACCATTGTTGAAAATGCAACAACGACAACATAAATATGTCGACACAAGCACACACGCAAACACACACACACACACACACACGAACATGCACAGAGACACACAGCCACACACAAATACCACATCAGCAATTGCAATTTGTAAAACATAAAATATGTCGAAAGTTGTAAACAGAAAAGCCTTTGATTTGCTTTTTGGTCATCTCTTATACATAATCATATGCATACATATTTACATACCTAATTGAATATATATACACTCCCTAAACTACATACAACTACTATACGTACATATTATATATAGAATTGATGTACATATATGTACACGCCTCTATATATATATATATTATATACATAAAGGTTGCATTGTACAGCAAACGATATGTGTATTTGTAAAGCCCGAGCCCGCCCAAATCAAAACAAAATAACAACAAGAAAAAAAAAGAAAAAAGAAAGTAAAAAACAAAACTAAAAGTAAAAGGAGAAAGATATAGATGATGAATTGGAAAGTAAGTTGTTCATTCCTTCTACTCCTCGCTCGTCGTATTGCCAATTTCCTACTTATTAAATAAGCTGTATTTTGTTTTCGTATCTTTATTAGTTTCTCTTACAATTCTACAATACTCTCAATGTGTTAGACAAGAAATGAGCATTACTAGAAGAAACAACAAATAAATTTTGTAATTGTTCTTAGCTTGATCTAAATATACTGATGTACTATACGTTTATAATTTTTGTAATGTTTAATTGGACTCTTGTAATTATTGTATGTATTTTGAAACAAAACCAAAAACACTAAAATCGATCAAAATCGAAGCATACACATACACATACACGAACACATGTACTCATATAAGCTGCAAGCACAATTAGTATATGTATTTATACTATGCCCGTTACTATATTTGTTTAATCAATTGAGTTTCACCAAAAAATGTATTCAACGTCGAAAGTACAAAACTGTGAACTAGAAAAAATGAAACGACAACAGCAAGCATTTTTGCCACGACACGGATAATCTGAGCATAAAGCAAATTTATATATGAATCGTATAATCTATATCCTTTTTATACTTTTTTAATCGAAACGAAATATGCAAATCATTTAGACTTATCAAGAAGACATTTTAATCGTACCATATATTTATATATTTTGTGTAATTTTAAACAGCTTTGTTGTTGTTGCGTTTGATATATTTGAATTTGTCGCCTGAGAAAAGTTTGTGTTAAAACGAAATGATAAACAATTATGCCATCTTTTGCTTCCAAATAATTACAATTATATTTACGTTAAAAAAACAAAAACAAAAAATAAAAACAAATATACTTAAAAAGATCAAATGACGTTTATTTTACATCATTTTTCATATCCCATGCATAATAATTTCAATTAATTGTAATACTAAAAACCAATGTAACTCCAATAAGAATATGTGAATGTGAATAGTTGAGCACTCAAGATTAAAGCTCAACTGTTAAGCAGAGATTTCGTGTTATATATAACGCATTATCATACAAAATATAAACATATAAGTACCAATGGCAAAATATTTAAGCTTTCAAAAATAAAACAAAAAAAAAAATAAAAAGAAAACACTAAATGTATGCTAAAGTTAAGTTGTAAGTTTCAGGACTTGTTTAGCATAAAGCAACGAGGTTTGGCATGAGAATCTAACGATCTAACCAAAAACAAAGAGTAACATAACAATGCTTGCACAATTTTCAAATCGCTTGCTTTTATTTTTGCAAAACGTGTATAACATATGAAACATAAAATAATGTTTAAACTATCTCTGATGTAAACTGTGATAATTAAATGAAGTTGCAGGGTATTTGATAAAATGAAAGCAAAAAAAAAAAAGCAAACAAACAAACAAACAAAACAAGAAACACAGATTTAAGTTAAACACATTGTGAAATGTAACTTTACCAAGGAAAGAGAAAAATCAATTTTTGTTGTTGTCACACTCAAATACACACACACACAAATTCACACACACACACTCGCCACAAAATAATTGTACACTAAAACAAACAGCAATAATTACTGCAATAATGTCTCACATTGAAGGAGTCAGCCTACGGAATAGCTAAGTCCTCACTTGTCAGAGATTTTATCAATGCAATAAACTATTTGGTTTGCAGTTCTATTAGCCTAGAATTAAAAAATACTCAATGTAAATCGATGTTTGTAACAGTGTATACATAGCTATATATATATATATATATTTGTATATATATATATATATATATAGCATACTTATATGTCCCTGTGTTGTCTTCCCCTAATATGATATGTTTGTTTGACATCCAACAACCGAATCCTTCCCTTGTGCAAAATGCCTTACCTAATGCATTGTAAACTTCAATGAAAACTGTCGAATTCAATCGGAAAGTGTTAACATACGTATTAAAATTGTTATAAACCATTTAACCATACATTATATGCATAGGTATTGGCGAGTACAGTAGAGTACTGTGTGTCTTTTATATATTAAGCAAGCATTCAACTTTGACACTTCAAGTAGTATATTTAAGCTGATTTACTAAACTGAAATTCTGAATTCTGAAAAATACAAATAATTAATTGGAAGTAACGAAGTCGTGGACAGAGTCTTGTGCGCAGCTTTAAGCAGTTTGTTTAAATGCATACAAATTAAATATAATTACTTATAATAATTCTAATTATAAACAATAAGAATGCAAAATACCAAACGTCCAATATGTTGCATGCATCGCATGGGAACAAACTAACAACAATTGTGAACATTAAAGTCTTCAACATAAAAAATCTTGATCGCATACACACATACACCTACGTATATATATATATATATATATAGACATGCATATATATACAAATATATGCATATACTTTAATATTAACAGTTGCATTAAGCATTAAGAGTGAAAAGTTAAATAATTTAGCTGTCGTTTATAAAACTTGACGTACATTTTTGTCTGTGTGTTCAGCAGTTCAGTATTTCAACTAAGCCAACTTAATAGAATACAAATAACACCCTCTTCCCCCTTCCCCCTTCCCCACTCGCCAACATCGGTCCATCACATACACACACACAACTTAAACAAAGGTTTCCATTTGCAAACCAACAAGTGAATTATTAATCTTAATGCGTAGTTATGAAAAACAAAAACAAAAACCAAAACGAAACAAATGCTTAATAAACTATCTCTTAAAGAACAAGAAGAACAAGCGGGAACAACAACGATGAGCACGCAACTGTAATAAATCCAACACTTCATATACGATTCCAAAATACACTTACCTATGCTCATACATACCTAAATATACGAGTGTATTACAAATAAATTGAATTGAATTTTGTTAAGATAAAGACCTAAAGCAAACTTAAATATTTTGTTAATGCGTAATGCGCGATGAGTAAAGTAAATTACATTTTAAGCTAATCAAGTTAAACTGAATGATACTAAACTGAGCTAATTACTAATTGGTAAATAGTAAATAAAGAACCGAACCCAAGTGTGCTTCATGTAAGAATTTATGTTACAATTTTTACAATGCAATAAATATTCATATTCCAAGGTCCCCAAGTAAGATAGCGTACTGTATACTGTATACTAAGTGTATGTATTCCTAATTAAATGTCTTAACTATTAACGATCGGTGTCTAATAACATTATTAACATATTATACATATATTAAATAACGAGTAGAGACTTCAACAAAGCAACAAACATACAAAACATACCAACAAACAGAAACGTATCGTCAAATATCCAATATATTACTTACTAAAATCCCAGCAATATTTCAATATGTAAGTACTTCAAGTGATAGATAGACACTTACATACATACATTATGCATTCATACACACTTGATGTACATAGTACATATGCTGAGGTCTAGTTCACAACGCTTGCTTAAACATTTCTCTCCGTTCTTATTGTTTATTTCATCGGGCAAACTAATTGAAACAACCCCCCAAGGGACACTCTGGAATAGAAATTCCTTGAGGTAGTGCCTTAAACTTTGTAGGAGTGTGTTGAAACCAACTGCGAAGAAACAAAATAAAAACTAAAAACTAAAAAAAAAAACAAAGAAAAACAATTTTGTTCAATAATCCACTAAATAGTTAACTCTATGCTCCGATCTATACACTAATATTTAATAATACTATGTATACACACACACACACACAGACACAGACACACACGTATTTGTATATTTATAACTTACCGTCGCGTTTTCTATCGATAATTATTATTATAAAACTTGTATTTTTGAGTATTTTCCTTAGAACACAAAATGTTTTGCTCAACTGTTTTTCTACACACACACACACACAGACACAGACATATATATATATATATATATATATATTTAGTATACATAATTAGATAAGAATATGCTTGTGATTGCTTTGCTCTTTCACACCTGTACCGCATTCGTAAAGTGAGCGAATGTGAAAGAAAGAAGGAAAATAGCATTCGTTTGTATTTATGTGCTCACATATACATATACATATGCGGCGAGTACGTATCCACACACACACACACACAGATGTGTATATGTATGCGATAATTGTTCTAAAATATTAGCGTTTATTGTCTAATAATATGATTTGTGGATTATTCGAAAGAAATTCACCTTTGAATTCGTATTGAAAGTTATAAATAAAAACCCAAAAAAAAAACAATCACACTGCATATTGCACTCTGTCTATTTGAAGTTGAAGTTGAAGAGATGAAAGGTCAGACTGCTCCTTTGACCTCTGAGTAAAACAAACTTGGATAAGTAATACGAATCGTGTATTTCATATTCGGTTACACAGTCAAGCACAATTTCTTGCCTCGTGCTCTATCACAGCCGGAAAAGGTATAAGTAGAAGGTGGAAACAGGAAGCTCTAGCTCTGATTGGACATCGCTGGGCCCGTTGTTGTGCGTGCTGTGGCCGTGCTTGTTGTTGGATGCGCTGAGGTGCCACCACCGTGCCGTGTCTCCATGTGGCGCTGCAGATCACGAGCGCGAGCTACGGTCTTGTGGCATAGTTGACATTGAAGCCCCGATTCGGGGTCAACTTCGACATTTATGGCCACATCACTGCCGCTGGGCTGGGCTTGTAGATGGAGGCGGACGTGTTTGTTGAGATTGCTGGGATCGCCGAAGGGACGCAGGCAGAACTTGCATTTGAGTGGCTTAAATCCAGTGTGGGTGCGTATGTGAATCTTCAGGCCATACTTTCGGGAGTAGACCTTGCCGCAGTAGATGCAGAGATGGCCCTGCTTTGAGGCACCCATGTTGCTGACAATTGCCTCGATCTGTGCCGCGGCATTCATTGGATGCGACGACATCGGTGCACCCATCGCAATGGAGGGCAGGTACGAGAGTGTTGCACCAGACGACTGAGAGCTGGCCATGGGCAAGGTCAGCGACTGCAGCGATGACATCGGGCGAAAGGCAGAGAAGCGTGTTGCTGTGATGGCGGACGACGGTGGCGGTGCCGGTGCCGGTGGCGGGGGCGGGGGTGTGCGTGTGGGAGATGCAGATGATGTCGATGTGGACGTGGCCAACGGCGGAGACAGCGTAATGGTTGTGGATGCCGATCGTGTCGCCGCCTTGAGTGCATAATGCAAACGCATCCAGAGTAAGTCCATCACGTTGCGGCCACAGCTCAATGCCAGGTGTATCTTTAGCGGATGGGGCGTCTCGAAGGTCAGATGGCATAGGTGGCAAGTGTAACGATTGTTTCCTTTAGGAAAGAGTCAAGCAATTGAGTTAAGCCTTCGCCCTGGGTCCACTCATCCCGTACTCATCGTACCTACCTTGTATATTTAATGGTGTGAGAAATGGTATGCCCATGAGCAGGACCAGCTCCTCGCCGAACCAGGCCACAATCTCATCCTCGTGTGCCACATCGCGCACCAGGCGAATGCGCAGTTGTCCCGCATGCAGCTCAAACAGTGCATTGAAGCTGTAAATATCCTCCGAGAGCTTAATCTGCCTAAGCACTGATGCCGAGACGGACAACTCTCCATTCGCAAGTGGGCAGTGGGCGGGCACATCAGTGGGCGTGGACGTGGCCATGCAGCTGAGCAGCGCTGACGTCGGCACGCCATTGGAGCACGTGTCCTTCGGAGTGTATTGTGCGGTGTAAACACCTGGTCGTAAACTGGCCCGGATGCGCTTTGCCGCAGACTCTCGGTGTGACAATGAAGCAGTTGTTGTTGTTGCAGCAGCAGCAGCTGTTGTTGTTGTTGCTGTTGTTGCTGTAGGTGTTGCTGCAGGTGTAGGTGTTGCCGTAATACTGCCAGGCAGCAGCTGCTCAATGCGAAAGATCATGCTAGAGCCACGTTTCTGTGCTTGTGCCGGCGGTCCATCCAGCTCGAGGTTATCCAGATGAGCTACAGTGTGCATCGCTCGCGATTGGATTTGATTCTGATTTCCAATTGGGAACCGTTCGCTGCTTTTATACCGCATACCCGGCCCAGCTTCCGCCTTTGCCCTTGCCCTATCCTTGTCGCGCGTCCTTGCTTGCCCCGTTGTTTGGATTTGTTACGGCTTGCAGTGTCAAAACACTAGCGTCAAGTGCAAGAATTCCCAGCCAGCCTGCCTCGCCCGACATTGCTACGCACTTTGCGACCGCTCACACTCACACTTGCAACCAACCAACCATCCATCCATCCTGACAGCCAGCCAGCCAACCAGCCGACCGGCCGGGCATCCCTTTCGCCTTCTGGCTGCTGCCTGGTGCTTGTCCTGGTTCTGGTCCTATGCCGCATGGTGGTGACTGACTGTGCCGACTGTGCGCGGCAAGTGCAACATCATGTATTCAGCTCTAAGGCACTAAGCCAAGCTAAGCGTCCCTGTAGCAAGTGTGCGTATTCCTATGCCTCTAATCCTCTCATACCACGCTCGCTCACTCGCTCACTCGCTCGCTCGCATCGCCTGCGCCTGCCTCTTTCTCCTCGCTCAACAAGCGTTGGCCCTTTTTGGCTTTTAATTTCAATTAAACGATCGTTTGTTGTCGTTGTCGTTGTCGTTGTCGTTGCCCTTGCGCAGCATTCTTATTGTTATTGTAATGCCACCATATACAAATCGCATTCGTTTTCCTCAATGCCCTCGCATCCCTCCTCCTGCCATCCAGCAACACCCTCCCCCGTCCACAATTGATAATGCCTTAATATATGGGTGTGTATCGTTTCACTATTTGTGGTTTAGGGTGGGTCGTGATTTTCCGACTCAGGCGGTTCTGCGGTCCAAAAAGCGCCCAATCGTGTAAATGGAATAAATGGAACATAAACTAATGAAAAGAACTAACTAATCATACCCTGTACTGTACCTGTACCTAGTAATATAATGTCGCTTACGCTCGACTGATCCGCTTGTGTTTTTGCTCGATTTTCTGAGAGCTTCCACATAAGTACTGGATGACAACTTGGATGGTAGGTGTGCTAATGAAATTTTAATTATAAATGAAGATGATGATATTAGAAGAGCAATGACATAAATCATAAGTTGCATTGCTATTTCCTATTGAATTATTAACCCTATTTCAACGCTTTCGGGCCCAACCGCATGCTTGTTGAATCCGCTCCTGTGTGGAAGAAAATATGCTACGACACTAATGTTTTCATTACTTCAAAGCCATCAACCCCCCGCAACAAATATCCGCGCAGCGATCAACAGGACAAAGCGAAAAACATGTGTTGCCAGTCACACAGGCTCAACCGCTTGAGGATGTGGAGGTGGAGGTGAATGTGAAGGTGGAGGTGGAGGTGGAGGGGGTTGCACGAGCACGAACAGCCCTTGAGTGAGGTGTTCCAGCCAATTTACAGACCTCTGCCAAGACCCAAACCAGGTAGAGAGACTGTCTGATTGACAAGTCAAGTTTGCTTTGGTACTTGCTGGCTTTAATTAGTAGGCCACAACCTGTTGTTAGCCAAGTTTACAGCGAATTGAATGGGTTCTATTGTTGATGGGAATGGGAGCCTATTTTCTGCGATAATTATAGCCTCCACTGTCGCCTCCTGTTTCGTTATCATCGCAGCCATGACAGCCGCCACCAGCTGCCAGTTTGTCCAGTGCTTCCTGTATCTCCACCGGTATGGGCGGAGGTGTCGGCAGATGATCCCCCTGCGGCTGGAATCCATTCTCGTCGGCAATGTAGGTTAACGATATGGCCTGACCGTCGGGGCTGCTATAGGAGAAGGATCCCTCAACGGTTAATGCCTCGGCGCCTTTAACTCCAGCATTGTTTAGGGATCCCATCTCCTCGGCCTTGATTCCATTGCCCGTCTCGTACTCATACTTTGAGGTTGAAAGAAAATGTAGAATCTCTTGCTTAGTTGGTGAATTGTTTTACCTTGTAGGAGCCGTCAGTGTTGATTTTAGACTCCAGTTTGATGATGGGTATGTCTTGGCCACCAGAACCACCGTTTGGTGGTGGCAAATAGTTTTGGTTGCCATTGCTGGGAGGCGGTCCATAGCTGTCTCGAGGTGGTGCCGGTGGAGCCGGCGGAGTTCTGGTTGGGGTTGGGGACCATACACTTTCTTAGGCGCCGTAGGTTTCTTTGGTGCACCATAACTGCTGCTGGGTGGTGCGGGCCTCGGTGGTGCTGGTGCTGGTGGCTTAGCCGGCAAGTAGACGGCAGGTGGACGAGCACTTGGATAACCCGCTGGCTGTGCACCACCAATAGCCAAGCATATGAGCATAAGTATCGTTAATGTTGCTCCACTCATTTCATCCACTCACTGATGATGTTGACCAGCCCACGTTGGGGTTTTTATATGGCCAACACTTGCATTTAACCATAACCTGTTGCTCCCGGGGGTCAGTCACGTGTGTGACCTCAAATTGAATTTGAAAATGAAATCCGAAACTGGGCCAGTGCGACTACACTGCAAGAAACTGAATGCCGCATTGTTGTAATATATTAGGAATAGTATCTTAGTCATAAACAGATCAAAGCGTCTATCTCTATGCAGATACTTATCAAGTACTTAATTACGATTATGGAGTCTCAATTGTAGCACAAAGACCCACAAACCCGATTGACGACTCAGACAAATGACAAATTTCTGATATATGTAACTAAGTACAACGATTCCGAAGCTGGCAGCCCTGAGACTAATCGCTAAAGACAACAAAACCCGCCAGGCCACAAACAAAACTTTTAATTCAATGGCAATTTCCACAAAGCAAAAAAAATGGGAGAGGAGGAGGAGGAGGTTTTGTTATGGACAGGGCAGGGAAGGGTTGGGCACAGCGTGGCACGACACAGGCAACACCTGCAGAAGCAACCCCATGTCCATTTCTAATGCACTTTGCCTGTCCCAAGGGGGTGTTAAGACCCTCGGCTAACAGGACAACGTTCAACGTTGTCGGCTTTAGTCAATCGTCTATTAACTTTTGCCAATTCTCGGTATGCCTTTGGTAGCTCAACATATCAGCTTGTGCCGGCACTGATGATGCTAATATTGCATCGTTTGGGGTGGCATACTCGTAGCAACCTGGCATCCCTGGTTTCCTTGGCTTCCCTAGCAATCGCCATCCAGGCTAATGGCAATGTTGTTTGCAGCTTGTCCTACTTGTAATGTGCTGGCGCGCAGCTGACGTCTTCCCAGGCAACTGCTAAATCTGCTGTGGATTTTTGAACCTGTTTCAGCTATAGCGTTAGCGTCAGCGTCAGCTGTTACCAATCTTCAGTTGTCAGTTGCAAGCCACCACCCATCAGCTAACCAACTAACCACCAAACGCTGCACCGGCTGCCTAAATCAACAATTGTCGGTCTTCCCCTTCATATACATATATACCCACATCCACATCCATATCCATATCTATATCCATATCTTCATGGTCATTTCGCCACGCACCCATTGCACATATTTCGCGCCCGCATTGCACGAGTCCAACCAAAAGCCAAAGTTTCATAAAGTGCATTTTGACAGACCGAAACGATCTAATTGCCATTTTTGCCGATTACTGAATTAGCAACTGGCCAACGGAGAGTGCTGAGCGCTGAGCGCTGAGCGGGGAGTGGAGAGTGAAGAGTGGAGGCTAGGGAGGGTTAGACCCGATTAAGTTCTTCACCACGCTTAAATAAACATTTCTAGACAATCTATTTGATAAATTATTTGCGGGAAACTGAACAACTGTTCATTACACTACATAATTAACAAATAAGTGCGAAAGAAATCATTTGATTTCATTTGCCTTTCTAAATCGAAATATTGCAAACAAAATTTAGTTATTTCAAATGTATCCAACAGCTTTTCTACAATTAATCTAATTCTAATTCTAAATAAAAATCTTGCAAACAAAATGTAGTTATTTCAAATGTATCCAACAGCTTTTCTACAATTAATCAACTTGAGCTTATAGTATGCGTAAAATTCAAATTGTTATACATTTAAATATGCATTTAGTTTTGACTTATTTCGTAAGCAAGATGTTTACTTATAGTTTATTGAATACAGGAACAACAGAAAGATCAAAGACTTAAGCTATACAAAAGTGTTTAACAAGAACTCGCTTCAAATTATTTCGTTAGCTTTCTTCACATGTTCTTGTTCTTGTTCTTGTTCTTGTTCTTGTTGTTATCTGACTTATTGTTGTTTTTAGCTGCTTTAGATGCTTAGAACCCAAAGTTGGGCCATATACTATGACGCAATCTGACTCAGTCAGTGGATGAACACTTTTGTATTTGTTTTCATTATCTTTTAGACTTATTTCGGCTGCTTTGCTCATCTGAGCCGCTCTCTAAGCCCAACTAAGCCGGAGGTGATTCAGTTGGAATCAAGAAACGTCGGCGATCACAGCGTAAACACTTAGAATTTATTTAGTTATTTCACTGCAAATAAATCCAATAATATCGAGGGCTATGAAATTGGTTAGTATTTAAGCAGAAAGTTTTTAAACACTATATTCATATTTAATTAATTGCTTCTATTTGTCTTTGTACAGTTAAAGTGTTTAATTGTCTTCATGTTTTTATTGCTGCCGCTTGTAATGACGGCGAAAATGAACGATGAGCGTGAGGAGCGCGAAGAGGAGCTACACTTTGGGTATACCTAACAAATTTATTAAATATCATTATCCATTAATTAAGCATGGCCAATACTCACAGTTTTCAGACCGATAACGGCTATCAGCGATCGGAGGATATTACGTACAAGGTCAAAGTGAATTTGGATCGACAAACGACAGAGGAGCCGCATGCCGCCGAAACGCAAAGGCCAGTGGAGTATCGGGGAGGATATAGTTTCATATCAGCCGATGGCTATGAGTATCAGGTGCTATATAAGGCGAATCAGAATGGGTTCCAGCCTTATGTGACGGCTCACAAGGTGCAATCAGCTAAGGATAAGTCATAAACATTAAATATTTGCGATCGATTAGAGTAAAAGACAATTAAATGAAATTCTCCACACATACTTTTATTTTGTTTTATTTTACAGATTAAATATGCGGCTCAATACCCCATTTGATTGTTATAGGCTTAAGCCAATACCCCCCACAAAGCGCGGCTTAGAAGCGCCTTTCATTCGGTTACTGTCGCGGCTAAGCTTAAAGCTCAAACTCAAAGCTCCAAGCTCAAAGCGTAGCTTGGTAAGCAGTTTGATTTATGTACATGTAACCCTCATAACAAAACTCCAAATTGATGGAAGGGCATTACTTTTATTGCGAATGATTTAGCTACCTCATAAGGTTTGTGTCTGTAGAGATGACTCTGATTAGAAATTCATATGAACATGAAATTAAAAAACTTGCATTAATTATTTAAAAGCACTTGATTGTAATTTTTCAAAAAATGAACACGCCATACGTGTTGCTTTTACAATTATTTTTAATAGAGCATTGGAGACGTCGTTTTCCTTTTATGTTGTTTTTAATGAGTTTCTATTTTGTCTGTTTTTAACATGTAAAACTTAACGCATTGATTTGTCTCTTCTGTTGCTGCTTTCCTTATGCAAATCCGAAATGAAGACAACGACAGCAGGTGAAGCAATCATCATGCTACCTGCACCTTGGGCTTACTCAGCGTTTTTGTTTTTTTTTTCACTCACATATGTGTGTACATTCATATTCAGTTTGAGTGAGCCCCCCGGGGCTGAGATGCTCCCAACATTGTGGCTTTGGTTCAGTAGACAGCGAGTCTTCAATCTGTTGAAAGCTGTGTTGGCCGACGGTTGCATCTCTTGAGAGAACTATGAACTATCACAGTCCGAGTGTGGGCAGCTGGAAAACTAAACATATTTGTGTTAAGGTTTTGCTGTTGCTGGTGGCATGTGTTCAGTGGGAGGCAAAGATCGGTGCATTCGCCTCATATGCACCTGGCACAGTCTTGGATATCCAACTCGGTGATGTGATTATCGAGCAGTTCTCCTATATTCCCACACGCGGAGGCTACGAGTTCGGGTAAATAGATTAGAATATATACCCATCAATTTGGAGCTCATTCAATGGTATTTCAGTTACACCTTGCCCAATGGCACACATCGCGAGGAGGTCGGTGAGTTGCTTAACGATCGCTCTAGGACCGAAGACCTACAAAATGCCAATAACTTTGATCGCAATGCACGACCCTCGAGACGTCCTGGTCTCAAAAACCGGAAACTCTCACCCAAATCGCTTGCATCGTTGGCTGGTTGAGATGCAGTGCGTCTGGTTTCTTATTTCCATAAGAAATTTAATGTTATTCCTCGAATTTAGAGCATGACAATAGTGCTTTAGTTAAGTTTAAATTAAGTTAATAATTCGAAATAAAAACTATTTTGTTTTGTTTGGACATGTTAACACTTTTGCTAAAGTAAACTTTTTACCAAAACTTTAACAAAAAAAAAATAAAATAAATAAATAAATAAATAATAAATAATGAAATAAATATAAATACGTTTTACTATTAATTAGCAGTGTTCCGCAGATCTTTAGAGATTTTGATGACAGTTACAATTGAGTACAATCAAACAACCACAAATATATGTTCAACTGCAACATAAACCCACAAAATTCATTTGAATTTTCCAATATATTTTGAATTATTGGCTACGTTTTTTTCACTGCAAAGTTTATTTTGTATTACTATTTGCTGTTACTATTTATAATAAATTGTTGGCCACAGGTAATTGCTTCTGCGTTGCATGTACGTATATGTATCCGGTGTGTTTTTATTACCCGGCCTAAAAGTATGCAACAATAATTTTAAGTGCAGAAGCCCTGGAGGTATTTTGAAGTTGTGATCGGAATGAAATAACATTTTCAATAACTGTCTACCGGCACAATAGGCAAATTTCACTTGTTTCTAAATATTATAGATTACTTTACTTAACATTCACATATTTTTATACGCAAAAATAAAAATCTGGCTGCTTTGTACCATTGTAGTTATTCAAGTTAGAAGATGACAACTTGTGCCATATTACATTTGCGTCATGCTCATTTAAATACAGATCAACTTATGCGTATTTGAATATGTATTAATTTAGTTATATCAAGTAGAGAAACATAGAAGAGTAGTGGTGGAGTGGAGGGTAAGAAAAACTTGATATTAAAACATTGCCAATATCATTCAAGTGCTAATTTTACTGGCCCGTCGAAGACTATGGTGCTTAAGCCTCACTATAATAAGAAGTAAAATCGAAAATGATGTCGCTGACCATCCAAACAACCGGTATTCCAAACTGTCTGGGTCTACAAAGATCTGGCTTAGGTAGTACGTGCGTGTGTGAGCCAATGGCATCTGTGACGATAGCCGGGCGCAAAGCCAGTTGGCGAGACAGTGACGCTGACCTTGATGATGCGAGTATCATAATTAATTTGAAGACGCATGTGCTTGTATCTCTGTCTGTCTTTCTGCCATTCTGTCTTTCTTTCAACTTGTATTAAAAGGGACAGTAAAGAAAAGAAGAAGTGACAAGTCATATATATGTATGGTATATATTTATATATGTATATATATTGTCACTTCATCTTTTCTTTACTGTCCCTTTTAATACATGTATATATATATATATATATATATATATATATATATATATATATATATATATTATATTATATTATATATATATATTATATATTATATTATAAAATACATTTGCTGACATTCTTTCTATGAACTGAAATGAACAACTGTTGAATATTGTTCAGACAATATGCTTAGTATTTTAAAATTGAAAATAAATACGAAAAAATTACATAAACCTTGTAGTGATAGTAGTAGTGAATTATGTTGTATATTCGATGTGATTCTTGTTGTTCATATTTTGCATTTATATTTAAAGTAGATAGAGTTTTTTTATATTTTGAATGTATTTGGTATATATTTATATTCATCTTAGCTACACAACTATTCATTTTAAATTCAAGTTGTGAATTTGTATAGTTTTTAGCACTAAACTAGTTTCACCATCATATTTTATGGTTAATCAACCATCGATATCAAGCTATAAATACCCAGTGGATCAGCCCCGAAATGTATAGTTACCTTTGAAATCTCAAACGCGCTACACTTTGTCTAAACATGAAGTTCCTCATTGTCTTCGTCGCCCTCTTCGCTCTTGCTGTGGCAGCACCAGCCGATGAAACGGTTGTCTTGAAGTCAGTTTCAGATGTTGGACCCGAGAGCTACCGTTATGCGTAAGTTACCCCAACAATTCATACAAAGAAACATTCGCTGATGTATTTAATTTTACAGATTGGAGACATCTGATGGCTCATCGAAATCCGAAGAAGGCCAACTGAAGAACGTTGGCACTGAACAAGAATCTATTTCCGTTAAGGGCGCCTTCAGCTTTGTGGCTGATGATGGTCAGACCTACACAGTACAATATATTGCCGATGAGAACGGTTTCCAGCCCCAGGGCGCTCACTTGCCCGTGGCACCAGAGGCTTAAAAACTGATTTTAAGTTTAAAATAAATTGATTGTTAAAAACAAAAATGTTTTATTATTTGTAGAGCTGAGTGTAGATATATATGTGGTTGAGCAACAGGATAATACAAATACCAACGAATTTATCAGACATCAATTGTCTAACATCACTAACCCTTTAATGTAACACAACTATGAATAATGCGTGTATATATGTATAATGAATTTATAAGCATCGCCTAGAGTTAAAATGAGGTAATCAGTAAAGGTAATGTATGAGCATTTAAATGGTTGACATTATTTAAAATCTGATTTTTCCTTAGTTATCCAAACATAAACCCGACTGACTGGCTTGTCAATTTGCGACTTCTTCGACTTGTAGCGGTCAACGAAGGTGGAATAAATTTCAAATAAAGAGAAACAAAAAAAAAAAAATATATATATATATATATATATATATACGAGTATAAACTTATATCAGAGTTGTAGTTGCCATGCTGCCGTTACTAGCAACTACAAACTACAAACTACAAACTACAAACATCAATCGAACGCTGCAAAGGCCGTTGCATATGTCAAAAGTCAGATTTGCTGGTTTCTCCGATTGCCAATAGCCAACGCCGACTTGCGTGTATTATACGAGTAAAGAAGAATTTCGGACTTGAAATGAACTTGTGGCCCTCTGGCGGTTGGCAGCATTCTGTTGTTCTTGTTGTTCTTGTGGTTCTTGTGGTTCTTGTGGTTCTTCGTGGTTCTTCGTGGTTCTTGTGGTTCTTGAATGATGAGGGTCTCTACAGCTTGAATAAGTTGATATGTCGGCAGCTTAGCTAAGGTAAGCACATTGGTCGCAAAAAACTTAAGCCATAAACCATCAACTGGTATAGTGTTTACATATTGTACAAAAGTCAAACTAACTATTTACGCATCCATTAAACAGACATTCGGGGACAAGAAGATTCCATCTCGAATTTGATATACGCTTGGAATTTGTTTGTGATAAGATAAATCTTTCATATGTTTGTTATAGCTTAAGCAATAGTTACATTGACACAGTATTCTTTTTGTAATAATAATAATGAATCTATATGTTTATGTGCTTCGTATTTAGCTTAGTTACAAATATTTCAAGAGAATATCCAGCTGCTGGTTTTTGATTTCTGTTCACTCCGAAATAGTTTTTATTCAAATAGAATATTTAGATATTAATTATATTAGTAGTACATATTGCATAAATTATATTGGCTCTTCTGATTACCAAAAGCATTGTATAGTGGCTATGCCAAAATATGCATTGTATTTGCGATGCCGCTGCACAAATTCGTTAAATGTTACTTGTCGCAGCGGCTTTGACGCTGTTGTTGTTGTTGTTGTTTGTTGTTGTTGCACTGGTGGTAAATTAAATACATTACCGGACGACCGCCAGAGCCACGTTAGTCTTCTTCCACAATTGTGCAAATTTATGACGTTTGCAAAATCCGTGAATGCAGTATAAATTGAGCGAAGTAGCTAACACTTGCCACATTGGATCTTCGAGAGTCTATCTAAACGCAGTTGAACGCTCCACAAAACGCTTGACAGGATGAAATTGGTAAATGAATGAAGATGAAAAGTACCAGTGTCCGAGTGAAGGATCTAATATAAATATCAATTGACTCCTCAAACAGATGCTAGTCGCTGGTTTGATTGTTCTGGCTGCCATTACTTGCAGTGGTCGACCCCAGAGTGACGTGGAAGTGCTCGAATATGATTCGGAAAACATTGGAATTGGCGGCTACAAGTTCAGCTACAAGCTGAGCGATGGCACCACACGCACCGAGGAGGCGGTTGTCAATAATGCTGGAACCGAGAACGAATCCCTCTCAGTTCGCGGATCAGTGAGCTGGGTAGCACCTGATGGACAGACCTATACCATTAACTTTGTTGCCGATGAGAATGGATTCCAGCCGGAGGGTGCGCATATACCCAAGTAGTATATACCAAATTAAGCCTGCAGGAGTTGAATGTAAAGTGCTGTGCATCAGTCAATCAGTCAGTCAGTCAGTCAGTCAGTCAGTCAAGTTAGTGTCGTGCATTATTATTGTTACTCGTATTAAAACTGAAATTCGATTAATGGATCCCAAAGCTTTTTACATTTGCCTAATTTATTAAGATGGGAACCTTGTGGATTAAATTCTTGGCGTAGGTTTTGCTACCGTTACCAACATAGGAGCACAAGAGCTTCGCCAGCGCCTGGATCATTTACTGTTTCATCTTCAGTGCGCCTGCTACCCGCACTGGGCTTCAAGGATAACTTAAAGCCATTAGTTTTGCCTTCAATGGAACCTGCCATTGTCATTGCCATGGCTATGCAAAGACGCATAAAGATGAAGACGACTTTAAGTTTAACACTGAGTTCATGTTGTTTTCTGTATCTTCAACAGCGAATGCAATTAACACTTTCCGATTTTCATTTGCAAATAGTTGACTATCTAAAGACCAAAATGTGTTAATTATTGCCACTAGCAGCTTTGTTGGGCAATATATTAAGATATTAAGTTTTGCTCAACAGTTTCACAATATAAACCACATTTTAATTTCAAATCAATTAAAATTATTTTTCATAATGCCTAAGCAATTCGTACTCTATGTGCAACAGTTACAAAATGCTGATAAGCTTCTGACAATGCATGTATTTCTCAGAATGAATTAATGTATATATAATCTTGGTCAACATCAACAGCGATATTCGTCTCGATTCGTCTCTCTGTCCGTATATTTATCTATTTAAAGGCCTCTTAGATTATGTGAGCTTGAGCAACAAATCTCAACGGAGATCAGGACTGCTTCAGAATAGTGCCACGCCTCTTTTCACTCCCACAAATCGAAGAACCGTATTACAAGGGCAATTGAAAGCTACAGTCTTGAGCCCTGTCAAGCAACATTAGGGCTCATACAATTCTAGCTTTTTCTCTCAATAAATTTTGCTTTTTTTTAATTTATTAAATTTCTATTATCTTATTGGATGCTAATTAATTATTTGTTTGCAAATTGATCTGCTTAATAAGCTTACACAATTGTATATTAATCGAAGCTATGTCCGCCTGTCCGTATGAAGAGTCAATTATAGGCGCTGGCGATACACAATTTAGTATGTAGGCTTCTGTATATCATACGGAATAATTCAATAACTCAAGCACTTACAATTAATATCAGAAATACTATAAACAAATCCATTTCATATTACTACTGTACACAATTACCTATATATATATATATATATATATATATATATATATACATATATATGCATCCTGAAAGTTGCATAACTAATGTAGATTATACATGGATGATACTAAATATATAAATCGACAATTGACTACAACCTTTCTACTTTATCATTAATATGAATCTGACCGGTTAGGCGTTAAGTGGCACAAAAGAAATAAAAATGTTTAAAAACATGTTTCTCTATTAATACAAAGATACTAAACAAAATCAAAAGTGGTCTTTCTGTTCTTGAAAAAAAATATATACGACTGTGTAATAAACTTCCATCCAACTCGAAGACGTCAATTTATAGGCATAAGCCTATAGAGTCCACTAAATAAATAATATTCAGCTAAATATATAGTTTTTTTCTTTCAAGTTTACATTAATATTCATTTTGCCTCAAAATCAATTGTTATTCGAATTTTTGCATTTTTGTTGGCCAAGTTGACTGCTAAACTAGTTTGTCGGCATCTTTTTGTTATGCAAAATGGACTACTAAAATCCACTATAAATAGGCTGCCGATTACCCTCAAAATATATAGTTACCTTTGAAGTCTCAAACGCGCTACACTTTGTCTAAACATGAAGTTCCTCATTGTCTTCGTCGCCCTCTTCGCTCTTGCTGTGGCAGCACCAACCGGTGAAACGGTTATCGTGAAGTCAGAATCAGATGTTGGACCCGAGAGCTACTCATATGCGTAAGTTACCCCAACAATTCATACAAAGAAACATTCGCTGATGTATTTAATTTTACAGAGTGGAGACATCTGATGGCTCATCGAAATCCGAAGAAGGCCAACTGAAGAACGCTGGCAGTGAACAAGAAGCTATTTCCGTTAAGGGCGCCTTCAGCTTTGTGGCTGATGATGGTCAGACCTACACAGTACAATATATTGCCGATGAGAACGGTTTCCAGCCCCAGGGCGCTCACTTGCCCGTGGCACCAGAGGCTTAAAAACTGATTTTAAGTTTAAAATAAATTGATTGTTTTTCTAAAAAAAAAAAAAAATTTGTATTATTTTTGTAGTAGAACATTAACATCTTTGAATAGATTGAAAATGATATTCTTATAGCAATTATAGGGCCACAATACTCGAAACCGCTTTCAGTTTAAAGAGCTATGACTTGAGATAATTTTGCAGAGTTTCGAGCAAAGTAAATAATGTTTGGGTGTTACAATCATTGAGAAAGTTAACACTTTATTAATTTCCATCAATTTGAACAAAATACTTAAATGTATATTATTTATTTGCAATATATTGCAATACTTTTCTTGTCTCGGAACCAAAACTTACGTCCGTTCGAGCCAACTAGCCTCGTGATTGTTACTCATCTTATGTAGGTCGCAGATATGACTAACTACGCAATTGTACTAGCAATTGTCAGGATAAGTTCATAATTCATTTAATAGAATTACTGGTTAGGAAGAAAGCACAATGAACTCAGCTTAATTCAAATATTAAGAAATTAAAATGATTATATAGGCACTGTTTCCGGCCAAACTGGTAATCTGAATCAAATGCTACATCTAGAATTAAACCAGTTTGCATTGGATAAAAACGCATTAAATTATGCTTGTTGCCGTTTATTTACTAATCAACTTCTATATAAAGAACAGCTCTTGGTTTGGATTTGTATGTAGATAAGCAATTAATTAGTTGGTTAACGCATTGGGCAAATGAGCACCTTCTGGCTGGAAGCCATTCTCGTCGGCCACATAGTTTACGGTGTAGACCTGGCCGTCATCAGCCGTGAAAGAGTAGGAGCCACGTACAGCGATAGCTTCGTTCTCAGCACCGGGATTGTTTAGGTTACCCTCCTCTTCATGCTTCTGCCCATCAGAGGTCTCCCAACTGGCAAACAGATATATGATGATAGACAATGATGAATTTGTTATTGGCATGATTGCTTTGAATATTCTTATAACTTACCTGAACTTATATCCATTGGCCTGAACATCGGCTTCTTGACGAAGGATCTGCGCAGTCTCGCTGTTATCCAATGGGGCAGCAAGGATCACCGAGAGGATGGCAACGAAAAAGATGGCAATTGTGTACTTCATATTGAAATTGGATATAAGTCCGATTGAAGATTGAGCTTCCGAATAAACTGTGAACTGTTGTTGCACGCTGTTTGATTTCTGATGTATATTTGGCTGTCCAGGCGCTTTTTATAGCCGAACTGTGGACATGGATGAAAATGTTGTCCAAAATAAAAATGACTAATTACACGCCAAACGCATAAGTTAACAAATTGGCTTGAAAAACGTACCAACATGACAAAAACAACAAACAACAAACAACAGAAACTAAAAACCAAAAACAAGAAAATAATCGATATTAACAAAAACTTCTAAGGCAAACAAATCGTTGATGTGTATAGGAAATATCTCATCGCCATAATGATTGCCATAATCATGATGCCGCGTTGCCACGAATTTGCATTTTTCGTGAATCAATCAAACGATTCATATTCCCCTGTACTCGTGCATATATATTCAATAGCTATACGAAAGCTGGTTTATCCTAAAGCAAGCCAGCAAGCCAAAGCAAAAAAAACTCAATGAAAACAAACCCAATATACTGCATAGGTTTTGACTTTTTTCCTCTCCTCTTTCAAGTTGTGGATTCTTCACCGGAAGCTCCACTTCCAGTGGCATCAATCTCATGCCAACATTTTAGAGATTATCATACCTACGCTCATATTATAAATCTGTGTCAAAGGCAAATCTAACTCTTATATATTTATTATTAATATAAATAATCCGCAATCGTCTATTATGGGAGACATTTAACATTTGAGTAGTTATACCAAGGATTTACGCCTTTAATTCTTGGGTCAATAATATCAATAATGTTTATAATCTACAACGCTTCGATTTAAGATTTTAATTCACATTCAAAGAACATTCAAAAACTGATCACTTTTTAGAACTTTTGTCTCACAGCCTAAAAGTATGCAACAAACGTTAACACTGAACAACTCCATTGTATAACCGCTTGTACGGTTAGTTTAAAGTGCGATATTAGTACTTAGAATAGTTACTAAATGGAAACAAATGCCTTCGTACATTTGCCTATTATTTTTATTGATTCATTCGGACATATACCTTCTTGATCAGGCATAGAGGGACAAAAGTCCTGATATTAAACATTACAATTATCATATAAATGCTTATAGCCTAGAATAAATGCTAATTAAGTATATTGATATTACAAATATTGATATTGCAAATAATGTTTATCGCATCTGTCTGCCGAATAAAATGCGCAATGGAACGAGCTTCAAAGTTAGATGCCCTTATATTTGACTCACATCATTTGAATGATTTTTCCTACACTCTTATGTAGTGTGATGACGCGATTAATTTGCATATTACAATATACAGTCTAATACCGAATATCGAGTTTATAATTTGAACACATTTTAGTGTACATTTTTATGATTTACATATACGTATATATATATATATATATATATATATATATATATATATATATATATAAATTTATTTAAAATTCAAGCTGGGAATTTGTATAGTTTTTAGCACTAAACTAGTTTCACCATCATATTTTATGGTTAATCAACCATCGATATCAAGCTATAAATACCCAGTGGATCAGCCCCGAAATGTATAGTTACCTTTGAAGTCTCAAACGCGCTACACTTTATCTAAACATGAAGTTCCTCATTGTCTTCGTCGCCCTCTTCGCTCTTGCTGTGGCAGCACCAGCCGATGAAACGGTTGTCTTGAAGTCAGTTTCAGATGTTGGACCCGAGAGCTACCGTTATGCGTAAGTTACCCCAACAATTCATACAAAGAAACATTCGCTGATGTATTTAATTTTACAGATTGGAGACATCTGATGGCTCATCGAAATCCGAAGAAGGCCAACTGAAGAACGTTGGCACTGAACAAGAATCTATTTCCGTTAAGGGCGCCTTCAGCTTTGTGGCTGATGATGGTCAGACCTACTCAGTACAATATATTGCCGATGAGAACGGTTTCCAGCCCCAGGGCGCTCACTTGCCCGTGGCACCAGAGGCTTAAAAACTGATTTTAAGTTTAAAATAAATTGATAGTTTTTCTGAAAAATCTTTGATTTTTTTTATGGGTTGGGAGCGGAACTAAATAAGTGTTAAGACCAGTTCTTAAATCAATTACAAAATAAGCAAGGAAATTAGAAAAAGATCGATTTGCTGAGTAATTGATTGAGATTTTATTTAACAATTATTTGATATCCTTTTTTTTTTTTTTGGAAATTTAGAAAAATTTAAACCTAGTTAACAGTTTTGTATTTTGCAGAACCGAATGATTATTGGACGGCTCGCGGCAGATGGGCACCCTCTGGCTGATAGCCGTTCTCATCGGCCACGTAATTGATCGTGTAGGTCTGGCCATCATCACCCAAATAAGTATAGAAACCGCGCACCGCAATCGCCTCGTGATCGGTGCCCACGTGCTTGAGTTGACCCTCCTCCTGGTGTGATTTGCCATCGCTAGTTTCCACGCTGCACAGATTCAGATGCAAAGAGAGAAAGAAAGAGAAATAAGAAAACCAGTTTTAAATTGTGACCTTGACACAGTCAGCAATGTGTAAGATCCACTCACGCAAACTTATAGCTCTCGGGCTGCACATCGGAATCGAAGCGCACCACCTGCGCCTCCTGCTGCCCCGCTGGTGGTGCACCATTCACCGAAATGACCAAGAAGGCAATGGCGACAATGGCAACGGTGTACTTCATATTGATAACTGCTAAGCTGCAAACTGTTCAACTGCTTCACTGGACTTGTGCTGCGTTCAAGGAACTCTCAATCAATGCATGCAAAATGTTAATGCCGTGGTCCATTTATACCACGCACCCAGACTTTTGGCTCCTGCAAAAATTGCAAAAATTGCAAAAGTGAAATGTAAAAATCCCATTACCTTTAAGATACCCCTGAACCTGTTTTTGTTAATTTTTTTCTTTTATCTTTTTTCTTTTTTTTTTTTTCGTTTTTGTTTTAATAATATTTTCAGTTGTTGTTTGTTTCCTGTGGCCAACCTTTATTACTTAACTGACTGCTGATGTTGGTATAGGGTGCTGCTGTTGGCAATTGTCTTTGATTGATTGCGACCAGACCTCACCCAAGAAACAAAAAGCGACTCACAGCATGAGTTGCCATTAAGACAAACACGCATACAGTTGTGTATAATCAATGGATCTCCAGTGAAATGGGGTCACTTGTACGATTATTTGGCTCAAGTGCAAGTGAAGTGTTAATAGGTTACGCTTGTGTTAGTTATCATTTAACTTAGTATACATTACACATTACACATATGCAATACAACTTATGCTTAACTATTTGACAGTTTGGCAGTTGAGAATGCATTTCACTATGAGTGCAAGCGATTGCCATAGCCGGAAACGTATGGAATGCTCTGATCACGTGATCGATGATATGACAGATGTATAGATGTTTATATACATATATACATATATATAAATATTTATGCACACATATGTATATGTTTGATATTCGATAATGCGATGCCATAAATTTGCACCCCGCCAAATGTGTTCTAATGAACATAGCATTAAATTAGCATATACATACCTTTAGTATGTGTGTTTAAGAGTATATAACATATATGTATGTATATGCATAAACCCGTTGTCGCCCATAACAGAGTCAGCTGGCCAGGGCCGGACCGGTTCAATAAACACGTTTGCTGAAGACGGTAACGAAAGTGAGAACCGCACAAAAACAAAAGAAAAACATACAAATACAAACAACAACATGGCCAGAGATCAGCTTATAACAACAACAACAACAACCACAACAACAACAACAACAACGTCTGATTGATGCAAAAGGGCAAACTAGTGCAAACGAACTCGATTCATTGCTGGCCAATTAGTGGCACATCTTTCGGCCAACTGCCTCATTTATCAATCGTAACTACAAAACAAGCAAATTTACTCAAATATGGATGCTCAGATACTACGACATTTCGGATTTTGGGACTTTCTTACATTATTACTACTACTACTATTCGAATGATTAATGCCATCTGCCAACATCGACTGTCAAATGCACTGCAATAGATTTCGCATACGCTCCGTAAAATGTAAAACGTAGCCAAGTTGTCGGCAGCGCATTGTCAGCACAATCAAGTCAGCGAGCTCATGTTTTACTGTGGCAGTTTTTACTATATTGACTAAGGTCATCAGCTCGAGAAAGAGCGACAGAGATACTTCAGCCATCTTCAGCTTCAATCGCGTGTCGCTTCTGCACTTAACAAGTTATACCCACGATGCCATCGCATTATCATTGTCGTCCGCAGTGCAGCAGCGATTACCCTTGGTGTTTCTATGAAGGTTAATTCGCCCATCCTTAATTTAAGTGTGTCACCAATTAAAAACATTAAACTATGACATACCAGATGGTATACCTAGTTTATTAGGCAACTAGTATTTACGGGGAATATTATAGTATGATATAATATTAAATATATTTTGAGCATTCATTTCCTTAATTAATTCCTGCTTCCTAATTTCAATATCCACATATATGTACATAATAAAGTTAATCATAACAAGAGAATGAATACGTTTACGTATATACGTATATTCTTGAATAGTCTTGGAATTGTGCTACTTTTCTACTCTGAGGCTATATATATAAAGTATATATACTCAGTATAAGATCTATCTTTAAATAAGATAGATAATCAATAATGAAATTTCTGTGCGAACGACTGCGTTACATGCATACGTAAATGAAGTGACGTGACACTCAGCTTTTGATCGAGTATGTTTACGCTTGCGAAAGCTTGGTGCTATGAGCGTGCCAAATTTATTGCTTAAACAACTGTTAGCCACTCACATCTAATGTAATCAAAATACTTAATTTTTGACAGAGCCCAGGGTATTATACTGCCGCGCTCGCAGGTTTTCATTGCTTTCTTACTATCATATTTGTAGTATTAGTTAACTCAGCCATTGACCTATTGCCATACAAATCCAATAGATGCGCGATTACCCAAAAATTTGTAAGCACATTTGATTATCACTTGCCCATTTCGAGCATCATCATCTCCATCATATTCAAACATCTTCACAGCAGCGGCAACAGCGGCAACAGCAGAAATAGAGAATAGAGGTATCTCGAGGGCCAATTGAATTACGTTTTGAGTGCTCATCTAATGCTTACTGCTATTTGGCATGTTTAATTAAAAACTTCAAATCCATGTGTATATACAAATGTAGATACGCAATCATTTACATTTACAGACCGAAATCAACAATTATATAATTCAAACAGGTAGTTTATTATGGTCACCTTAAGTGCTCTTTGTGTGCGCCGTCTTGATTGTTGTAAGTCTGATTCAACCATAAATAGCTCCAGCTTACTTTTGATCGCCACATAATACGTTTGCTCTCAATTGTGATAACTTCGAGAAGTGTGTCCAAGTGTGATCCAAGTGCAATTTCTAAAAATGCAGTATATCAATGCTTGTGTGTTTGCCGTATGCGCTCTCTTCCTCGTATCCTTCTCCTACGCGGCTCCAGCTTCTGATGCCGATGCAACAATTTTGAGATATGATAATGATAACAATGGTGTCGATGGCTACAAGTTTGCGTATGTGATAAATCAATGATCGAGCATAGATCAAGCATGTACCTGTGTCTATCTCTGACCAGACTTAACTGACTTAAATATAGTTCAATTGAGATTTCAATGACTTAATCCGAAATTGGTTTTTCAGGTATGAGACAAGTGATGGAGTTTCTCGCTCCGAAGTAGGTGAACTGAAAAACGTTGGCACTGAAAATGAGGTGCTTGTTGTGAGAGGATCTGTCTCCTGGATAGGTGCCGATGGTCAGCCCTACACCGTTAACTACGTTGCCGATGAGAATGGTTTCCAGCCAGAGGGCGAACATATTCATAAGGCTTAGAATAAACAAAAATAAGCAAGCAAATGATAAGTAAATATTCATTGAGGTGCTAAAATTATTTGTTTTTAATGGATAATTGTCAATGGTAGATTAACAGATTAAACAGATTATTATTACTTCTCCACGTAACATTAATCATGGGTAAATAATCAAAGGTTGTGATTCGTTCAATTTTACTTGCGTTTAATTTTTGTTAAAGTGTTGCTTTTATTGCAGGAATTAAGAGAAATCAAATAAAAGTTGCAAAAAATATAAAAAGTGTTAATGTGTAATTAAAGTGTACGATTATTTCATTTATTATTGAATTTTATCATTAAGAGTCACATCATTGTTTATTTTCGTTTGTGTTAGGACAGTGTGAATCGGTGGTGGTGCGGTGCTAAGAACTTTTAGCACCACTTGCCTATAAAAGCTGACTGCCCAATGGAAAAATGCCAGTAAAGTGCAGTCAAGTGTAACCCAAAGATGAAGTTTAATTACGTATTGTTCTCAGTCGGTCTGCTGATTAGCATTAGTTGGGCATTGCCAGCTCCAGATGATGCACAGGCAGAGACTCTGCGGCTGGAGAGCGAAAATAATGGAATAGATAAATACTCATTTGCGTAAGTGAAGTGGAACCGCGGCCAGGCATCGACCCAACTAAGTCTAATCTTGTACTTGACAGCTATGAAACCAGCAATGGCATTACACGCAATGAGGAGGGTGTCCTGAAACCGGCCGAGGGCGATGCAGAAGGTGCACTGTCAGTACATGGCTCAAGCAGCTGGACGGCTCCTGATGGCAAAAAATATGAAATAAGTTTCACAGCCGACGAAACGGGCTATCATCCCAGCTATAAACTAGTGGCCTAAACAAGTTCAATGAATTCAACAATTCAAGTATAATAGACATCCAAATCTATTGAACATTCTCAAAACAAAAAAAAAAAATAAATAAAAACAGAAAGAAAAAAAAAGCAAATAAAAAAAAACTAAACAATCAACTAAGAAAATAATAAAAACTAGATAATAGCTAAAATATAGCTAATAATTAGCATAACGCGTTCTGGGCTCAAAACGAAATGAAAAGTCTGACGCAATAGCTGATCCAATATCCAAACTGGAAGCCAACCCGATTTTTCCGTGATCTTCTTCGCCTTTAATACCGACAAACACACACTACATCACGCACTGTGCTTGTGCCGCTCGACCTTCGCATTCATTTTGCATCATCATCAACGAATATTGCAAATTATTGGTCGCAGGACCAAAGGGGTATACGGGCTAATAAGTTTGTCCAAATGTATGTAACGGGCAGTAGGAAGCATCTCCGACCCTTAGCCATGTCCGTCTCTCCGTCTCTTCGCCTGTCCGTCCGAGACTATAAGAGCTAGAGCTACTATATTTGCTGACAATACACCTATAGTGCATTTTGCCACGCCCCCTACCACCCCCGCAAATCGATAAGTAAAAACATATTTCTCTCCTCCCTTCGGTAGATTTTTGAAAATGTCAATAACATTCATTCAATTCTTGCATTCGAATCCCGGTCGATTGCATTTGTTATATGTTTTCTGTGGTAAATGAGTTGGTACATAACGAAAGCTGTGCATTTACAGTTTAATCAAATATCGGTCCGTAAATTTGTATGAATCAAAATCAACTAATGGGTTGATTAGTGCGCGAGTGATTTACTTCATTTGATGGTAAAAAAGTCGATCATCACCTATAAATATTCAACAAGTTCGACATATAACTAATAACTTAAATATACTCTTAATTTGAATATCAATTGGTTTATTTAAGTCCATAAAAGACAAAGAAAAAAACTTAGCAAAACACTTGCTGGTTAAATTCAACAAGTTATACAGTAAGAAGCAAGCTCGAAGGACCACAGCCGAGCGCATATAATTATGTGGATTCTGCTAATGGGTCGCGATTGCTTACCCTGTCTTGCTCGAACACATGTTTTGGCCAACTTTTGAATTTATTCACAGATCTGTATGATACTCATCGAATCGTATAAATAGCGCCAGCTTACTTTTGATCGCCACATAATACGTTTGCTCTCAATTGTGATAACTTCGAGAAGTGTGTCCAAGTGTGATCCAAGTGCAATTTCTAAAAATGCAGTATATCAATGCTTGTGTGTTTGCCGTATGCGCTCTCTTCCTCGTATCCTTCTCCTACGCGGCTCCAGCTCTTGATGCCGATGCAACAATTTTGAGATATGATAATGATAACATTGGTGTCGATGGCTACAAGTTTGCGTATGTGATAAATCAATGATCGAGCATAGATCAAGCATATACCTGTGTCTATCTCTGACCAGACTTAACTGATTTAAATATAGTTCAATTGAGATTTCAATGACCTAATCCGAAATTGGTTTTTCAGGTATGAGACAAGTGATGGAGTTTCTCGCTCAGAAGAAGGTGAACTGAAAAACTTTGGCTCTGAAGAAGAGGTGCTCGCTGTAAGAGGATCTGTCTCCTGGATAGCTCCCGATGGTCAGACCTACACCCTTAAGTACGTTGCCGATGAGAATGGTTACCAGCCAGAGGGCGAACATCTACCTAAATTAAACTGAAATATTCATTGAAATGCGCAAAATAATTGTTTTTAATGGATAATCAAATTGTCAATGGCAAGTGGCTCAGTAATTGAAAATATGTATCGGAAAATAAGTTGTTTTGACTGCTCCATGTAAAGTGGTTAATTTTTGTTAAAGTCCTGATTTTATTGCAGAAATGAAATAAAAGTTGCAAAAAAAGTCTTGTTATTATTTGTTTTTAAATTTGATCACTAATGGTCACATTATTGCTTATTTTCGATTGCATTCGGTGTGTTTTCATAAAAAACAACAAAGAACTAGTCATATGAAATTTATAACAAATAATCAATAATCAATCCGGTGTACAGCAAAAATCTAGATAATAGCTAAAATATAGCTAATAATTAGCATAACGCGTTCTGGGCTCAAAACGAAATGAAAAGTCTGACGCAATAGCTGATCCAATATCCAAACTGGAAGCCAACCCGATTTTTCCGTGATCTTCTTCGCCTTTAATACCGACAAACACACACTACATCACGCACTGTGCTTGTGCCGCTCGACCTTCGCATTCATTTTGCATCATCATCAACGAATTTTGCAAATTATTTTTTGCGTATAAACGTGTTTTCACTTTTTTGTTTTCTGTGTAATTAATAGTAATACATAATGAAAGCTGTGCATCTACATTTTTAACAATTAGCAAGCAGTTTATTTGTGTGAATCAAAATCAACTAATATTACATTTTGAAGGTTAATTTCATAAATTCATCATGTGTGTGTGTGTGTGTGTGAGAGAGAGAGGGTGTCTGGGTACTTTATTATATTTAAGCACTTCCAAAAGGTCCATCACCTCTTATAAACGTTTAACAAGGCATAGTAATACTTAATTACTTACTTTGAATTTACATATGTAAAATACTGACGACCTTAGATGTATTCTTAATTTGGATTTCAAATGGATTATTTAAGTCCGTAAAACAAGAGTATAATTTCTTAAAATATTTTCAAGTTGCGTGTCAGTTTTAAGAAGTTTAGAGTTAAATGTGAAAGAAAGTTAATTTATTCACTTTTGCGAATATCAAGTGACTTCATTTCTTTTTGTAGTTAGCAGCTGGAATTAACGCCAAATGATGAAAGTTGCGGAAACGATGGCGCACCACCTTCAAGTGGCTCATGTGGCCAGTTCCAGTGGTTGTCCGCCTTTTGAACTTCACGCACCAGTTGTACGAACCCAAGTGAACTTATGGATGTGATACCCCTGTTGATGCCGCTACTCGTTCGCTATTACATTCTTTTAATTAGTCTTTTCTAAACAAGTTTTTATTTATTAGCATATTTAGTATTCAGGTTTCATTCAGAAAACAATGTGCTTAGACGTAAACTGTAATATCGTTTTCTTTCGATTTGTTTAGGATTAATTAAGTCGATATAGACTTGATATAATTTCGATATACAAACGTATTGACTGTCTTGCAAAAAATGTATACATATACATATATACATCGGTCAAGGTATTATGAGTTAAGTATCGGCAGTCCAGAAAGCCTATGAAACACACAGTGTGTAGGGTGTAGGGTATATCTAATTTGCTTCTTAAATTATATTCATTTTTTATCGGATTGCCAAAAAAGCTACAGGCTACATACAAAATATAATGATTTTAGTAAAATAAAATTAAAAATCGATTCAATCTATGGTAAACTTCTCTATAACAAAAGTATTTTGATAATTATTAATAATAATCGATATCACGGCGATACATTTTTAGTGGCAGCCTCTCAAAGCGAACCCAAATGCTATGCTGAAGAATCTCAGCTAATTTCGATAAGCTTGCTTGGGCGTCAAAGCTGAATGCTACGTCACTCGCATAAATGTGCGCATCTTTGAAATATGCAGACAGACAGACAGACAGGCATACATATCAGAAATATATATTCCTTTTAGGGTCTGACATGCAGCCGTTTGTCTGTTACGTACTTGTTGCACAAAGCTAGTATATTCATGTACAGGGTATAATCATCGCAATAATATCAATGGGAGGTCACTCGAGTTTAACATCGATAAAAATAGACTTCGATTGCAAAATACTTATCGACTTTTCGGCAGTCATACTAAATCAAAGGAAATTAAAAGACTTTGGCAGCAACTAGACTGCATACTTTCAGGCAGTCACAACAATTCTAATACAATGCAATTATTGATGAGTTTAAAGTGGTTTGTATTGTATGTAATTTGTATGCAAATTTAACAGATGCCCATGGATGTGTGAGAACAATATTTCAATTAAATTGAATTGACAGCACACCTGAAGTGACTTACCTGCATCCGGCAGCAAAACGCGTCTCAGGATCGTTGATTAATAATGTAAGTTGTAAGCATAGCTTCCTCATTCCATTATGGAATATGTTGCAACATCGCCAGAGAAAAACTAACAGAATGAACTGTTATATACTCTTACATTTACTTTCACAGTTTATTGGGATCTTTTCTTTATGCATTAAAACAGATAATTCTTAAGCTGCACCAGCTGCAATTAGTAATATTAGTAGTATTTATTAGTAGTATTTAGACAAATACCAAAGTCGATTGAGTTGGTTAGCGTAAGCTTCGGCGACTATGGAATACCCTTCCCAATGAATTATAAAACAGCAACAAAAATTTGTATCAATAATGAAATATTCATATTTAAATGAGGCTTGATTATATACATACTAAGCTAAGAAACACTGTTGCTCATAGTGTATTAAGGTGGTTCTTTCAGCTGTCGATGCGCTAGCTGACTTGCCAGCACTCACACACGCACACACGCACACACGCACACACGTGTGTGTACATACATACAAATACAGTTAGCGATTAAGACAGAGGCAGGTCCGCTTGCTGAGTGTCTGGCTGACCGCTTCTAATGTTTTATAATGTTTACCAAATATTATTAAGTTTGTCAATTCGTCGACGAACATCGTGGGGTGTGTTTCAACGTCGCTTGCTCTGCACTAAGCGAATTGCCGAGAGACGCGTCGTCTTCTGTCATCGTCTGTTCTGAAACAAATTTGTCAACAAATTAATGATAATCAGCAAAACGTTTAAACAAGAACTTGTTCAATTAAAAAACAAAAGCGCTTAAAAACAGTGATCAATTTATCGGGAGGTGTGAATAGCCATCAATAAAGTTCCAAATTAAGCGAAATGAAGTCCACATTTCTAGCAGCCAATTGTATTGTAAGTGTGTAAATACTACATAAATGTGTGTGTGTGTGTGTGTGTGTGTGTGTGTGTGTGTGTGCTCGTGAGTGTGTAATATCAGTAGCATTCTAATGTAGTCGTTAAGTGATTTAATTATTGTGCATTTATTCAAGCTGCTGGCCGTGTTGTACATCAACAGTTTGGTAGCAACGGCAGCCACTACAACTGTTCGTCCCTATAAATTTGGTTTCACCATCGAGGAGCAGCAACATCGGGCAGAGCAAAGAGGTAAGCATGCGCCGCTTGAACAGGATTTTCATTGATATGTATGTAGTTAACTGTAATATATATATGACACTAATTATGGTATTACTTGGTATTACGGGTAATTGATTGACAGCAATACCGATATATGCAAATTGAGATGCGTCATTATTGTCATAGTCATCGCCAGCTGCCTGCCACCAACAGAATGCAAACGTGCAACACACAATGCGACGGGCGACGGCGACGACGACGACGACGACGACAAAAAAGGCAACATCTTTTGAACTTTTGTGCGGCTCCAAACTCTAAGCTGCAGTATAGCAATGCTTATGCAATGCAGCACAATACGAGTTTGTAGTTTTAATTGCAATTGCAACTGCAACTGCAACAGCAAGTGACACCTGACGTGCAGCAGGTCATCAATTGGAATTCCTCAGAGTTCTATGATTCTATGATTCTATGATTGTCTCTGTGCAATTAACTAACAAATCACATCAGAGCCATCCCCTCGCTGCAACATTATACACACTTAAGTTGAGTTTTTTTGTGTTTGAATTGACATTAGAGAAGAGAAGAGCTCTAGGAATTTGCATAACACGTAGGCAACGTTCCATAGACAATGTTCCATCTTATTTATGGATTTGCTTCATTTCAATACCAATTCAAATGTCGTACACAAAAAGAGCTCCAAACAGGCAACACTGCAATATTTATATTTATAATTCAGCCTCGGACTTAGATTTTGATTCGGTTTCTGATTCCGATTCAAATTCTGACTCTGTTTCTGTTTCTGGAATATTAAATGTCAGAGTTGAAAACCCAAATATTGGATATACTTAAACTGTGCACATTAAATATTTTGTATTTTAAATGATATGGAGTAACTTGTTGTGCAGATCCAAAGTTATATATGAATAAATGTGTCAATTTCGTAAATTATTATTATGTTTGCATTTGTATATTTTTCTAATGAAAATTCTTTCATTAGATTTCACAAACTAATATTTATTGACGTCTGTGGTTTATGCAGCTCAGAGTGGTTTGCATTAAACTTAAACAAATAAATCGTATAGTGATTTCTAAAGGCGTTCAATATATTCCACAGATTCTTCAAATTTCACTCAAAACAAGTTCGGCATGTCTTCAAACAAGATTTCCTTCTTCTATGCATATTTACATTTCAATAACTTTTGATCTTCCAACAGATAAAAATGAATATTTTATGTACGTTCCCTATTATAATACCCTTCCTGCGGCTGTTATAATATATGTTTAACTTCCCCAAAAAAAAAGACAAGTTCTAGTATTATTAATATTTGTTTTATTTAATATTGTTTCCTTTTGATTTGATAAGCTCAAATGCTGGCCTTTAATTCAAACTGAGGTGTGTTCCTTTGAATATTTACTTCAAAAGTTTCCACATTATTATCCTCGATATTTAACTTCCGGTCCGATCTTCTTACGAGTTATCTTAATTCGTCCCCTACTTCCCTATTGGTCATACCACGTCCAGAGTTTAATCTGAACGGCTGCAGTGGAGAATATATAGCTGAACATACGAAACATATCGAAACACATATCGTATTTTTGTATTTTAGTATTTACCAGTTTTATTGTTATGGTTGTGGGGAATAATAAAACATATAAAGCCACAATAATCAAGAATTGCTGCCATTATATTTATACAAAAATAATCGGCATTAAAACGTTTCCAAAGTGCGATCATCGATAAGACATGATAAGTCTGAGGAGAAACTTGTTTAACTGACACGATCACAAAATGGCCATAAAATCGCAGACGCAGAGACTGTCAGCAGGTGAGAACAGGTGGGTGGCAGAAGCAGGATGTAGATAAAGTTCTCCAAAAGCAACACATAACTCTTGGCCTGCATATGCGAAATATGTTGAATCAAGAATCTATAGCATAAAATATGCGCATGCGTAGGCAAAAGCGAGATCACCAAATTATAGACGATTGTCATTATCGATACAGTTTATTAGATTTGAATCTTTATGGCCGTGTGGACTACAGCCCCTGTTTGTCTGGTTTGGCTTAAGCAAACTCGCTGTTTAAAAATCAAAATATGAAAATATTAAGAATGAACCAGTTGAATGAAGATAAAGCTCAGCTTAGCATCAATTCCCAAGTATTCAAAACGAAAGTGATATTCATATACAGTTAAATGATGCTCTCCCTCTCTCTCTCTCTCTCTCTCTCTCTCTTTATTTATCGCTCATCCAATTTACTATACATTCCGATTCTCACAGATGAGCACGGAATTGTTATGGGCGAATTTGGATTTATAACCGCAGATGGAATTTACCATGTGACGGTTTATGCAACTGATGAAAATGGAAAATTCCGCATCATATCAATGAAAAACTATCCCTACGCGGGTCCTGTGGCACCCAGTAGTACATGTAAGTACATTAAATACAACTCCAATCCATCACAACTACAAGCTGCAACCTCTTAGCGAATCTGGCTGCCATACCGACCTCGACAAGGGCACCTTTGCCACACCACAACTTCAATACAGCCGCTTGCTCGGGCTGCTTCTTGTCAAACTCGGCCCCTGCGCCTGCGCTTCCAACGGCCGGACACAATCATAAAACTGAGATACGTCCACTCTCACAGCCGCTGTCCTCAGTGCCAGCAGCTGATCCAGGTAAGTTGGTGCCCGCTACCCAGTTCTTCCAGTCGCAAGCCCACAAACTGGCCCAGTTGGCAGTCAGTCAGTTGCAGGCCCAGGCTCAGGCCCAGGGTCACTTACAGGCCCAGGCTCAGGGTCAAGTGCATGGCCTGACGCAGAGCCAGGCAACCGTATCCTTAGCTGGCCAGACTCCGGGACAAGCATTTGGCCCGACACCCGCAATCTTAGCTGGCCATACTCTGGGACAAGCACTTGGATTAACACAGAGTCAGAAACTCCGTAACTTCCGCTCACCAAGCCCAGGGACAAGTGCATGGCCTGACGCAGAGCCAGGCAACCGTATCCTCAGCTGGCCAGACTCCGGGACAAGCATTTGGCCTGACACCCGCAGTCTTAGCTGGCCATACTCTGGGACAAGCACTTGGACCGACCCAGGGTCAGACACCCGTAATTTCCGTTGACCAGGATCAAGTGCATGGTCTGCCGCAGAGCCAAACACCCATAACTTCAGGTGGCCAAGCTCAGAGTCAAGTGAAGGGCCAAGCACTCGTATCCTTAGCTGGCCAGACTCCAGGACAAGCATTTGGCCCGACACCCGCAATCTTAGTTACTCCGGGACAAGCACTTAGACCGACTCCGGGACAGACCTCCGTAAGTTCCGCTCACCAAGCCCAGGGACAAGTGCATGGCCTGACGCAGAGCCAGGCACCCGTATCCTTAGCTGGCCAGACTCCGGGACAAGCATTTGGCCTGACACCCGCAGTCTTAGCTGGCCATTCTCTGGGACAATCACTTAGACCGACTCCGGGACAGGTGCATGGCCTAACTCAGGGCCAAGCACTTGTATCCTTAGCTGGCCAGACTCCGGGACAAGTATTTGGCTCAACTCAGGCTCAGACACCCGTAAGTTTAGTCGGCCAGACTCCAGGACAAGCACTAGGCCTACCACAAGGTCAGACGTATGGTCAAGCACAGGGCCAAGCACAGGTTCAAGGCGACGCAGCTGGACTGCCACAAGGCCTTCCACATGGGCAATTCCAGGGCCAACCACAAGTAGCCGCAGCTGGGCAGTCTTATGTTGATAAAGGCCTAAATGTACAGCTACCGTTCCAGCAGTCCTTAGCTCAGACCGTCGATGCAGCACTGGCAGAGAGTCAAACACACACAAGACTACCCAGCACACATCCACAATTACAACTACAACTACAATACACAACACCAACACAACAAGGGCTTAGACCCGACAGTTACAATGCGGAATCAGTTTTGCAGCCCTTGCATACGGTGCTCAATCCGAGCACATTCCCGACCAGCGATTATGACAAGTACGTGGATATTCAGAAGGTATCTATTGATCTGGAAAATGTTGAAAAGATTCCAGCTGCTGCAACTGGCGTCAAGGATCTTAACAATCATGTGTTTGGCACTGAAACCAAAGCCCCTACAACTCTCAATGTCAAGCAACAGCTGAGTGGCAATTCCAGGCCTGAACAGGCATCCCAACATGGCTTACAGCGCGTTGTTGGCAAGCCAACCAATTCCAACTCCCAACCAGCTTATCAGCCTCTGCATACGCTGGTCAATCCAAGCACATTCCAGGACAAGAACAGGGAGTTGGGTAATCTCCAACAAGTGCAGAAGGGATCCTTTGATCTGGCAAATGCGCAAAAGATTCAAGCAGCTACCACTGGTGCTAAGGATCTGAACAGTCATGCCTTTGCCGCATTGTCTTTGCCTTTGCCACATTCGACGTCCAATTCTGCAGCTGTTAATCCTGGAAAGATCAATGTTGAGCACTCCATGAAGACGGGAGGGCTGCCAGTAACCTACGAAATAAACAAGGCTATTGCGCAACACCGGCCGCAGTTTAGTCAGAATACAGCCACGCCCACCTCGCACAATAACTTAGAACATGCCACAGCCACATACTTGCAACCGCAACCTGGCGCAGCTTTTGCAGCAGCTGACCTTATAAGGAACTCCGTGGCTGCCACAATGAAGAATGTGGCATTGCCAGTATCACACACAATTCCTAAGCTTGTGCATGGACAACAACGGCCTCACCTTGCCACGCCCACACAGCAGACTACAACCCCCTTTGGTGCCCCGTCCCATGCATTGGGTAACAAGTTTGTAGCTCAGCACACATATGCTACACCAGTACACACACACAGCAACACACACACTGCCAGTCAAAATCGACCACTAAGTAAGCTGCAACAGTTCAATCAAAAATTTTAACCTATAGAAAGTACACAATAGTGAATTGTTCAAACTGTAATCTTAACAATTTTCAGGCACACAGTCAATCGGAGCAGTTGGCAACTCAGCGGGAGCTGGCTTTCCATCATTGACAGCAACCCGAAAAGAGCAGCAGCAAGAACCATCATCTGAAACTACCCCAACAGCAAGCAATAATGGCTTAGCACAGACACCTACCAGGGCAAATAGTTTCCCCGCTAATGGACAACTTGCAAAACCAACATTATCAAACTCTCCAAACTTAGCTGGGACAGCCACTAAAGCTGGAGCGGGTCTACTTCCCTTTGGGAAGCCATCATTATCCAATTCTCCAGCCTTAGCAATAACTTCAACCAAAAGCGAAGCGGGCCAAACGGGCGATCTGTACAGATTTAAATATCTATTGGACTACAACGGACATGAGGAAACTGGCAGCAGAAATGGCAACAAAGAAGGAAATTACTTTGCAATCGGCGATGATGCTGTGGCACGAACAATTCAATATATTGCGAACGAGTTTGGATTCCAGCCGCACGTCAGCTGGCGTAAATTGGATCAAAATGAAGCTGCGAATCTTCCGGTGGAGAACTCATTGAAGCATTATGAGTTCAAATGGTTTAACAAAGCATCGGCATAGATAGGAGCAAATATTTAGGTAAAATATTTAGTATCTGATGTAAATAAGTTGTATAATTTACAATAAAATCTGTATTTACGAGTACAACATAAAAGTTGTTCTTAAATCGGGTTTTATTCTTGTTCAAATTATTCACTTAAATCAACTTAATTCTTAAGGGGGGACACAATGTAGGAGTGGTGGTTATTTTATTATTCCTTAGGTATGGTATTTTGTATTTTGTATTTTGTATTTTGTATGTTGTAAAGTTACATTCAGAATTTAAAAGTTGTTTACATTTAGATTTAGCATAAAGTTGCATATCTCAATTACATACATTTAAAATTACATACATTGATTTACTTGTGTTAAATTTGCGCTTAAAATTTATAAATATTTTATACACACACAGAGTTTTATCTTCTAATCACTTTAAGATTATTAATTATTATAAATATACGATGTAATTTTATATAATTTGGTTATTCAAAAATATTCAAGAGTTTCAACTGTACAATCAACTATCACAGTCAACCATATCGAACTGATAAATAAAATCCAGGTATATGAATTTGCAAAACTAAAACGAAAGTATAAACGACTAATGCTGTTTTCAAGTGTGCTCGACTGGAAAATACGCTGTACCACCCAGCGATGGGTACAGTAAAGCGTCGCTATGTTTCAAAGTCGCGGAGATACCAATAACAGACGTCGTGGTTATGCCTACTTCACTAATTTCCATTAGTATGAGTATAGCGTATAATAATTTAACATTGAAATCATTATTCGAAATTGAAGCTGGGAAACTCAACTAGAAGAAGAAAATATTAACCTTTTGAAATACGCATTCTTACAGCTATAATTATTTACAGTTCGCTGACAACAAACACTAAATGGTTCTCTATAGTAAATTGAAGCGAAAACTTTCGATTTATGATTAATATTTAATTATACATTTTGCTTACAAATATTTGCTATTGTTTTTATAAGTATTATCGGAGAAATTGAATGAATGCTCCATCAAGACTCACTTTCTATTAACAAGTGGCAAATGCTAACAACAATTCAAAATACCGTAAATATAAATATATTCATATACAATTACATAGTATATACTTATGGTGAGTTTTTTGAATATTTGCAAATATTTGTTGGGGTTTGCTTACACGAATATCGTCGTCATCATCGTCATCATCATCATCATCATCATCATTTATGCTAAAACATTCGGAAATTGTTAATTGGAAAACTATTTTTGTTTGATTCTCATATGTATGATAGTTAAAGAGCTTAACTTACAGCAACAACGGCAACTCAAGTAGTCTAAATACACTCACATTCACACCCAGGCACACTCTGACTCCCACACATGCACACTCCTACATGATACACACACACACACACACACATATATATATATATATAAATATGTTATAATATACTTATATATGGGGGTTGTTCTCTTTATATTTCTTGAATGGTTCTTTCGCTAGTGGCTAAGAGTAAAATCCGTCTACAGTTGCTGCGCTTGGTTTGTTGGTGGTTTTGGTTACAGTTACAATAAAAACGTCGCTTGATCTCCCTTCATGTCCAAATAGTCATAGAAGGAACGCTCACTGGCGCCATAATTGCCAGCATGACCAGGATATGCCAATCCACTGCTGCTGCTGCTGTCCAGCGTTGAGTCGGCGGGCGTGGCAGCCGGCGGGGGCGGACCACCGCCAATACTCAACCCGAACTTCTCCAAGTGGCATCATTTGAGCAGCGTCGGTAGACTGCTGTTCATTAGACGATTGCCCACGACCAGCGAGTTGAGCGTGGAATTGCTACCGCCCACTCCAACACCCACACCCACACCCACACCAACGCCCACGCCCACGCCCATGCTCATGCCGGGCACACCGAGACCGAAACCAGCACTGGCATGTGTCGGCGCAGTTGTTAACGTGGCCGTGTTCAGATTGTTACTGCCACTGGCCTCGACGCTGGCGCCAGTATTGCTGGAGATATGCGCGTGGGCTCCATTTAGGTTGCTGCTGTTGGTGGTGGTGGTGCTGCTGCTGCTGCCGGTGGTGCTGCCAAAGCCGCTCATAATGCCAGCACCGCTGGGTACGCCAACGCCAACGCCTACTGCGCTGCCACCGGTGGCGCTGGCATTGCTCTCATATTATGATGGTCATGCGTAGTGAGGATAGGAGCTCAGGTGCGGCGCCACATGGGAAGGCGTCACATGGCTCATGGAGTGCGGCTGATACAGATTCGTTGCCGGGCTACCCCAGTTGCCCCAAGAAGCGGCCGTGGGGAATATGGATGCTGCAAAGATCAAAGATTAATTATGATCAACGATCCGCTGAAATGAGACTTGAGGCCTACCTGAGGACGAGGTCATGCCATGATGGGGACTCATAAACGAACTGAGCTTGGCGCTGTGATGATATGGAGTCATAAACAGGTCGCTCTGATATTTGTAGGTGGGATCACTGGCCGCCGGCTGTGTGGCCGCTGCGAGACCCTGGAAATCAAATTTATACGCATAACGCTTGCCATGTACCTTGGTCATGATGTTCTTGTCATAGTAGTATCTGCAAATAGAAGTTTGGGCGACCTGGATGAGTAACTGTTGGCCTTGAGGATTCGAGGGTGGCGTGCCTAATGTGTCCGTTGTGTGTGGGAAAGTCAAACAAAAGCTTCGGCCTGACAGTGAATAAATAATTGCAGAATAATGCGCGCTTTATGCGTTTTAAGTTAATTTGCTGACATTAAGCGATTTTAGTGCTAGACACCCTGACTTGCCATCAATCCTCCACCTCTCTGACTCCATCTGCACCACCTCCTTCCCCCGGCAACTGTGGCAATTAAATGGCAACGCCTTGCACACAAACTCAAATAGAAATTTGTGGCACAGGGAAAACCAAATTGCTTGGGCAGGCAGCCAAGCAGCCAAGCAGCAGGCGAGCAAAACGGACAGGGAGGGCAGACTTGGTGTCCTCTTTGACACCCGTGACCAAGACGGACGATTGTCCGAAATTTTATTTGCGTTTCTTGCTCTACTCTTGCGTTGGGCGCTTAAGAATATCCATGAAGTTTGCTCGCCAAAGATTTCGCTTTCGGAAAATCATAAATTATGCTTTAATGCCGATTATGGACAGGAAAACACATATAGGAGCTAATGATTACAAGAACAACAACCATTCAATGCATCTTTATGAATTCCAATTGCATTTTCAACTGTGCGCGAAATTAAATCAAAATGGCCATTTCTTTACTCCCAAGCGAAAATGTTAGTCACTGTTAATTAACATTGGAAACAAAGTTGCCAGGTTCGATAAATAACTTTCGATAGCTCACTTTTGTAATATTGCCAGATCCTTCATTTGAATATTTTTAAGTTTATTATTATTTCTAATTTAATTAGTTTCAGAATAGTATCGATTTGCCAGGGTATTCAATCCGCAATGTTAAAAATATTCCAAGATATGCAATACGTTAGCAATTCCTTAATAATATCGCAAGATCATTCAGTTGATTATTCGCATGGAATGTGATATTCGTTTCGCTTGAATTAAAATTTAAATAAATTACAAATTACAAAGGCGACAAGGCTTTAATGCAAATTGGCATAATAATGCATTCCGTAACGCTGGAATATTCGTTTTTTATGTATTTGCAATCTTTTTGTGTACAATCGGCCATAAATTAAGCCAATTAATGGCATAAATTAAAAGCAGCAAAAAGAGACAAAGCGAACGCATTTTGAAGGGAATGCTCCATGGGCAAACAATCAAAACCAATCAATGACTGATGATGGACGCGGGACAAAGCATACAATCAGCGAGACAAACAGCAGCAAAAAAGGATTAAAGTAAAACCCATTTTCACACATGTGTGCATGAGTGTGCGTATGTGTGTGTGTGTGTGTGTGTGTTTTCCGAGTGGCCAACAAAAGGGCAGCTGGCTTTGAATAAACAAGTCAAATGAAGCATTAAAGCACTTGTCCTTGTTGTCTTTATGTGGCGAGGACTTACATGGCTGCAGCGTTTTAATTTACACCCACACATTCATGCGAAAACACACACACACACACCCACACACACATGAACACACACAAATGTGTAGCATACTTTGCAGCACTCGCATTTCTTTGCACACATGAAAGCTGAGATGAGGATGACGACGGCGACTGCGTTCAATTGAGTTGAAATGTGTGAGAGAAAAAAAGCATATACTTTCAGAGCAGCAGATAGGCAGACAGGGAGACATACATACAGACAGAGAGACAGACAGAGAGACAGACAGACAGATAGACAGGCAGGCAGGCAGGCAGTCATAGGACGTGTTGACGCTTCCGCACATCAAAAAAGGCTTTCCTTTGCTTTGTTGTTGCTCAACACTTTTTACATTTATTTACATGTTGATTGTTTGTGTGTGTCTATCGCAAATTGGCTGCCAGGATTCTTCCACTTGAATTGCCAGCTTCTCCTTCATTGGCACTGGTACTCATTGGCCGCCTGATTGCAAGTGACAGTTTCAAGGAGCAATCTCAACTAAATGGAAGGGTTGCCTCTACAATCCTTCGCTCCAGATCAATGCTGTCCCCACCGTGTGCGTATTTGTGTGCTTAACAAATTGACCGTTGCACAAATACTTAGTTCTGCATATGTTTCTGGCAACTTTGCGCAAACAGCACAGGTCTTGTCAGCAGCAGGACCTGCCGAAGGGACGTCCAGCAATTAGATTGCAATTCGGGATTTATTGGATTTTTGATTACATTACATTTGTGAGCAAAAACAATTTAATATTGAATTGCTTTGCCTGGACACGCCCACAATATTAGGGACGGTAAGCACACGCTTATGTTGTACTTTTTCCATCAAATATTTCATCTTTATTTCGCAGATTTTCTGCGCATTTTGTCGGACAATTGCCATCAAAGAGGCTAATCAGAGACAAATCAATCGATTGAGGGACACTGATGAGCTGGGCGACGGAATTAGACCAAATTGCACACATGCCAGCATTTTGGAATGCCACAGATCCTTAACTAATTAGCAGCACTCGAGTGCACAAAACAACCCCGCAAGTTGGCAGCAAATCGTTGAAACTTACCTTAAGGCGCGACTCAGTTTATCGTAGTTCATGTTCGGCTTTGATTTACGTTCTCCCCAGCGACGGGCAACCTCATCGGGATCGGTTAGCTTGAACTCGCCATTGGTGCCCTCCCAGGTAATGCAGCTGGCATTGTTGGAGTCCGATAGTAGCTCAAGCAGGAATTGCCATAATTGTATCTGTCCAGAGCCTGCAAGTATATAATGAATACATAAGTGTTCAGCTTTGCCACTCAAATATAAATTGAAATTGAAATATAAATATAAACAGAAACAGAAATAGAAATAGAAATATACTACAAGAGCATTTAATGGCAGTATTTTGCCTGCCTAAATGTCCGTCAAAAGAGCATATCCTTTAGTCCTGCCGCTGGACACCCAGCAAGTATAAAATTAACTTTGACTGCTGGATGTGGCCCAAACTAAGCATTTTGTGGCATGCAAAAGTGCCATAAAGCATTTCCGACACGCCGCTGGAGCTCCCTCCTGGCCAACTGCAGGAGGGATCACGAGCTCGAGGGTTGCCGATACTTATATAATATAACAATTCGATAATTCCCTGTGCACCCCTTGGCAGCTGTAACATTGTGGCAACTTTCTTCTTTGAGGCACTTGCTACTTGAATTTACAACTAAGTCAAATGCACCGGAAGTGATATACATAGCATGTAAGCGAAATTGAAGACAAGAGAGTTAAGTGTGCTACTGCATAGTATCTAGTTCCATGGTATGTAACGCTCAAATAGGGGTTATTAAGCGCACACAATATTATAATTTTTAAATAAATAATACAGAACTAATTATTGTATCCATGAAAATAAATACACTACACATTAGTTTATAATATGACTCCGATTTGTTGAACATTTAAAGTTTTACTGATATTCCCTTTAATTTTTTTTTGGAAACTATTAAGAAAGAAGAAACTCTCGGACTTCAAAGACAGCCAGCGACAGTATAGTACGGTGCATCAGTATTAATAACTGAACGATCGATCTCCATCGACTGTGGAGACTTTGTACTAATCGGGAAAAGCAAAAACCTTCAATTTATAATTTATAATTATTAAGAAATATAAATAAATAAATAAATATAAATATAAATATATAATTGTCAGTAGCGGGATTTGAACTCGCGTGTCTTGTTTGTTGTTGTTGTTGTTGTTCTTGTTTTTCTTGTTGTTCTTGTTGTTTTAACTAAAGCAATTCTTTGCCACTGCAGCTACCATGAACCCGGTGATCATTTTTTCCTTGATATCCTCTATGTTTACGTGTCTGCGTGCACACTTTATGTTGTCAACAAATTTGGTAGTTCTAGCTCTAATAGTGCCTGAGATCTAGGTGTTAATTTGGACGGACAGACGGACATGGCCACATCGCCTCCACTGTAGATGCTTATCAATAATATATATATACTTTATAGGGGCTGGCACGCCTCCTTCTGCTTATTACGCACATTTCGCTTTCGCCAAACTTAGAAGACTATGTACTTTTAGTACAGAGTCTAAAAAGTAATAAATGGATCTATTATGCTTACTAAATGTCAAACTTGTTTGAAATTCTTCTTCTGTGACTTCAAAAATACCTCATGAACTTGTAAGAGACGCATTTGGTGTGTTCTTTTGACTTAATAGCGTGTCAATTGTTTTGCCACGCCCTTAGATGAGCGTCGTCCGAGTGAAGTTATCATTCATCCTTGTCAACGTCGACGTTGTCGCAATTGTCGTGTTGGCACTTAGCACATTCTCTTGGCCATGATTTGCAATTAACGCAATATTCATGACGTTCTCACACATGAGCAGCCCTGGGCTAACACCACCACACCACCACCACCACCAGCACCACCGCCACCACTACTACGAACAGTGAAAGCCAACTTAGCTTCAACTTCCCAGGGCCGTTGGCTTTGCTGTTGCGACGGCTGTCAGGTTTCATCCCTCGCCAGCCCTTACCCCTTCCCCTCTGTGTGTGTCCTTTCTGTATTGCGTTTGCGCTGCTTTCGCTTGACAGAGAACAGACAGAGAGACTTTGTCCTGGGGCACGGCCTAATTGCCAAATGATTAAGCGATTTATGATGTCTGCAATGAATGCGTGTCGAATCCCATACACAATACACAATAATAATTTTATAAATGTTTTATCCAGCACAAAAGAAAACTCCAAGTGTGCGCGACGGCATTTAAATTTTGATTTGATTTGAGTTCTTAAGCGACTCAAAGGTCAGCTGAAGAGGCATTGATACAACCATTGATCGCATAATGGTTAAGCAAATCTATAAATCATATTTCAAAGTTATTCAAACTCACATTTCCCTAAATTGAAACCACACAACGCAAGTGTTCAGGGCTGCTAAGAGATTGAAAGTTCTTGCAACAAAATAAGTATTTTATCAGAACTCTCCTGCAATCCTAGTACTACTACTCTCAATACTACTGAAAATGCAGTATCATTTACCAATTAGCTGTAGTATGCCATTCAAAGCAATGTAATATGATCGCATTTGAATGATCTATAAGTGCTTAACGCCTGCTCTCTAATATATATTCACTTTACATGTTATAAGTTAGCATATAGAGATAAGGCTGCTCAGTCGCCGACTTCTCTAGGAAAGCGTCGAGGCAGTTTTGGACTAAGTTAACATTTAGGAACTTATAAAGAACAGATTGAATAAAAGACTTCAGAAGAAATCAGACGTGTTGCTTTCGCGTTGCTCAATCATCTCGGATCTATGATTTCAAATGATTTTCTCGCACTGCTTGACAGCCTCGCAGAACTACGTTATCTTCTGGAACTTTGTTTAAGCAACTTAATTACAAGTATTTTGGCGTTAGAAGCGCTTCTAAGAAATGTTAATTAAATATGTTTGCTGCAAAGAAACATAAAGAAGAAAAGAACTAGTCGCAATAATTAGCAGGAGCAAAAGGAACTCTCTGAGGCTGAGGCTGAGACTGAGACTGAGGCTGAGGCTACACTTGGGGCAGCACCTTTTTAATTATAAACAAGTTTTTGTGCCTGGCAATTATGTCACGACTCGCAGACCCACAGCTAGTTTTAGTTTTTGTTTTGTTTTCTATTTCATATATATATATATATATGTATATATATGTATATATATATATTCTTACACTCTTTCGGTTGCATGCACAAGCTGCAGCTGTGTCTGAGCGCACATGCAAATGAGGCAAGAGGCACGTATTGCCCAACGCCTGCAGCTTGCAGGCCGAGACCGGACTTGGCTAACAAAGCGGTTCCGTGTCCAAAGGAAGCCATAATTAATCAAAAACAGCATTTTTGCCACCCAAAAAGCGAAAGCGCACACCGTGTATATACGTGTGTGTGTGTGTGTGTGTGTGTGTGTGTGTGTGTTTCTCAGTGAGCTTTTGCGATTAACTTCAAGTTGAAGTTAAGCGGCAACTTGGCAACGGTCTAAACCACACAACAACAAACCCAATGAGCTTGAATGAGACAGAGAAAGTGAATAACAAAAAAAAAAAAAACAAACACAAAACATGAAGAAGTCAGACAGAGAGAGCAAGACAGAAAAAGAAAGAGAGGGAAAGAGACGCTTTGCAATGGCGCTCGGTTCGTGTAAATGTCGCGCCGGAAAATGTTGGGGCGTCTGGATTTTTATGCTAATTCCGTTCAAACGCCATGTTTCGCCGTTGTGTGGTGGGCGGAGTGGCGGGTGGTGGTGGTGGTCATCCTGGAATAAAATCAATGCAAACTATTGATTTTATTTAAGACGACAAATTTAATACAACAAAGTGTAAATAAAGTAAGTTCAAGTTTAATTAAAAGTTAACAAATAAATTAAATATATGTAGGAATGATAATTAAATATTATCAGAATTATAGTAACAGAGACAGAATTAGCGTAGCAGCCTCAGAACAGAAGCCGAGAAGAGTCGAGTGTGAGTCGCGAAAGAGTTCGAAAGAGTTGTGCGATCGTCCAAGGAAATAAGAATAGGAATAAGAATAAAAATAAGAAATATTAAGGAATTGAAAGAAGAAAAGAAAAGAAAGAATAAAACTAATCTATTGTAATCACTGTATTATTTAATAGACACTCAATGTCTACTACATATTTTAAAGCCTTTATCTTGCCCAAATCTTTGATTCCAAGGGGAAAGATCAGAGAATAGGAATAAGAATAAGAATAAGAAATATAAGGAATTGAAAGAAGAACTAAAGAGAATATAAGTAATAATTGTAATCACTGTATTATTTAATAGACACTCAATCTCTACTACATATTTTAAAGCCTTTATCTTGCCCAAATCTTTGATTCTATAAATCAAATTAACACTACTGCTGCCCTTGTAATGAATAATAAATAAAAAGTACAATAAAGTCATGGTGAGGTGGCTCAAATGAGATGAGTACAAGTTGCAACTAGAATAGTTATCATAGCCACCATTTAAACCCTTTCACATTGCACTCATTCACACTCTGTGGCAATTAATCATAAGTGATAAATGCACAACCACTTTTGAACCCTTTCAGGGTTTTAGATTTTTTAATGTCATGCTTTAGAGTTTTGGGCGCGTGCTACGTTCACATTCGCAACTGCAATCGCATAAAGTTGCAAGAGAATAATATGACTCGGCCACGCCCACTGCAGGGCTTAGACACACGTGCGATATGCGCGGATAATAAATTTCCGAAAAGCACCTTTCGCATAAATTAGGAAAGTGCTTTGGTGTGTGGCAGAGGGGAAGGGCTGCAGCTTGGACACGTATGTGCATGCAATGGGTTAATTTGTTAGGGCGCAGCCAGTGACTAACGTTAAGCCGAATCTCGGCGAGAAATTGATATGATAATGAAGTGCAGTTCAAGTGGGGTCTGGCAACGGATGAAGGGGATGAAGGGAGACACGTTAGACACGGTGGCACACACGTGCCCCACGCAATTGAACGTTATATTTTCTTTTGTTTTTCGTTGATCAACTTAATCTAAGCACCTGTATCTTTATGCTTTCGTAATTTCGTTTGCCGAACGGACAAACACACTCACCTGAGCTGGCCAGTCTACTGCTGGTGGGTCCGAACATTTGATATGGATCTGCAAAAAAGGGGGTTGCAGGACATTAGTTTTTCAGTTTTCAGTTTATTCTCGTCAGAGTTTTATGCAAATGTTAATGAAGGACCTGCCAAAACGGAATACATTACGTGTATATAGAGAAAAAATACAAACACAACAAAATATACGTGGGCAAGTTACGTTTCCGCTGATGAAATGAAAATGCATTACCAAAACTGCACTTACAGAGCCAAACGAATGTGGTTCATTTGCGCACAATTGTCGAGAGCACTCACACTCACACACATACACCCACAAACACACACACACACGCACACACACTTACACTTCTAGCCGAATATCCATTTCACTTATTATCCGGCGCGCATTTCCTGCATTCGCAGCGTCAGCAAAAAGCTTAGCACACTCTTCGGGGGAGCCAGGTGCACCTAGCTAAAGGTTACAATGTGGCAGACGAGGCAGTCGCAACTCTCAATTGTCCATAATTCGCATCATCCAAAATCATAGAGCTGTAGCAGGCTGCATGCAGCCAAGCATTGTTTCTTTGCATTGTTCTTTCAACAATTTAATGCCACCGACGGCAACACAGTTCTGTTCTGTGGCACGCGTCTTATTCATGCAACGGCCGTCAAAATTTGACAGCAACAGCGAGAGCCAGAGCGAGAGCGAGAGAAGAGAGAGGAGGGAATAAAAAAAAATAAAACCAAGCCAAGTTCTTGGCATCGTTTTGAGTGCGTCTGGGCCGCTCTAATTGAGAATCCTTTATGGTATTTCAATTGTTTCCATTACGCTTCAATTCAAATGTGAATGCGAATGGGAATGCGAATGGGAATGGGTATTACGAATGTGCCGCACTTTTGTTTCCATTCGATTTGAAGTGCCGTATTTAAGGTTTTGATTTGCGACAGTGTTTTAGGGTTTCTCACTAGGTTATTCGCATTCGATTCGCATTTTAAAGCGGGCGAGGGTAAAATGACGCACGACTGGACGGGTACTCATTCGCACTCACTCGCACTCACTTTGACTTCGAGTGGTGGTATTTGTTTCAAAAATACAACAAACATACAAAGAATAACATAAAGCAAAGCGAACCAACCGTTCCCGAAACTCAAGAGCCACTTGCAACGTGCGCACATTTCAATGGGGAACTTTATTAGTATTAGTTGGTAAACATCCAACAGCATCGCCTTTCAAACTGTCAAGGCTCCTGTTTATGTTTGGCTTTGGATTTGGATTTGGATTTGGGATAAACAATGCGGCACGTGGACTCAAGTACATTCTATGACTAGGTATCAAGTGTTCACATTAAATACCTCTAATGGAACACTGCCAACGAGTTGTGTCACTTACCAGGTTGCCGTAGTTGTGTGTGCGGATCATGTTTGATGCTTAATGCATTCGAGCTGTAGCCTGTGAATATTCAAAAGCAATGAACAACAATTCAATTAGTACAGCATATAGTTGGAAATGTTCATAAGCAAATTAGAATTTAAAAATATTGAATATGTATTGCTGTAGCTATAAAAGAAGTCTCATGTCTCAGTCTCAGTCTCAGCAAATGATTCTGATACGGAACTCGAGAGATATACAAATATTTCTATACATACATATGTTTATATCGTTAATATATATTGAATCAAAAGAATACTTCTGTTCTTCGTAATTACTATTACTATATATTGAATATGCCATAGCAACTAATTCTCCATTACTTTCCTTATTGATCTTATTGTGCTTTTCTATCCTTGTTCGATCTATAAAATCAACTTTTTTAACAGCCCAGACTATAAATTTATAACAGCCTGAACAGAGACTTATTATCTTATTATCAAATAATATGAAAGATGCAGCAAGAGGCTTGGCAGACCCTTGAAAGCATTAATGATCAGTTTCAACAGCCTATTTGTTTGAGCCACGACCATCTGGCTGTCGATGCGTCCGTCTGTCTGTTTGAAAGCGTCGATCTCTGCAAGGCTTCTGTATACCTTCTCCCTTCTCCCTTCTCTCACAAATCGCTGCAACTACTTTCAAGCTATTATTGCCTGTACTTCTGATATAAGAAAATTATTCGGAAAACAGAGAAGACACAATAGAACTTTTTCTATTGAGTATGAATACATACATATGAATACATACATTCATACATAAAGCTCATGTAAATGTAAATTCTTCGTTTGCTCATAGCAGCAAGCTTTTGCTGTTTCACTCGATCAAAAACACAGTGTTACGGCACTTCACTTTGGACTTTACCAACACTGTTAAATATCACAATCCCCGATAATTACCAATGCACATCTTATGTATGTAGAATTTTGTTAAACATTTGCGTTTATCATGTTATTTGTAATAGTTGAAAGAGTTTTTTTTTTTTTTTGAAGATTTGGATATATTATATTGATCATTTTTACATGAATCTTTGATGAAACTAAGTGAGCTGAATTGCTTGAGTTGCCGGTCCTAATTGCCTAGCTTAAAGCTTGCGACTGTTTTGAGATGGATTTTCATATTTCGGAAATTGGGATATTCTCAGTTAAGCATTAATACTTATCAAAATACGTTTATTATATAGAACTGTAGAGGGTATTAAATTGTCGCTGGCGCTCGGCTGGTCCGCTTGGTTTTTATACTCTATTCACAGTCTGGTCTGCCAGCTTATGCAATTCGCCGCAGCTATTTTGATGAAGCTCATAATAATTACAATTCTTGAGCTGTAAATTCTTGTTAATATCAAAACTGACAAACAAATAACACAAATAAATGCAAATTCGACAAACAATTGTGCATAAGATTGGTTTAGGCTTGCATTAAGTGATCGGCAGCTGTAATGTTTGGCAGTGTTGGGAAATTCCAAAATGAACTGCTTGAGTTTGCATTACAAATATGAAATGTCCTATAAAAGAGCTCGTGAAAAAGACAATGAGGAAGCCATTGGAAGAATCAACAGAGAACAATTTACAATAGTTTTATGATTTTCCTTCCTCGCTGAGATGGCTAATAAGTGCTGATAACTGATATCAGATATCAGATATCAGGACTGTCAGTTAGCGCACCAGTTGTCAGTTATCTCAGGCGACACCAGAGTAATCAAAGGCATTATCAATTCAACCGCAGCACAAACATTATCACGATTTTTGTCATCAAAGCAGAAATCAGAGCCGAAGGCGACAAAGACTCGAGTGTGACGGTGACATGAGCAATGCTGAGGCCTGTGTCATTTTAATGGAATATGATTGTAGAGAAGCAAAACAATGCCGATGGCATTGGCAATTCAATTTAAAATGTTCAACATGCCGCGATGAGAGATCTCAAAAGCCAACAACAACGCGCTGCGATGGAAGAGGAGTGTCAAAATGCGTTGAAGTTGTGGCAAACTTCACGCTCTATACAAATTAAAGCCGCAGGCAAACGGGCAACAAGCGTTGATGGCTAAAGGACATGGGCACGGGCAAGGGCATGGACACGGACATGGAGCCAGGAGCATGGAATAGGGCATGGCTGAGTGGGTATGCACCGCCCGCTGTTGTTTTCGTTGTCACTCATTGTGCAAAATGTAAGCAACAACAACAAATGAGAACTTTTCATATGACATTTTTGGGTTTTACGCTCCGCGTGGCCACTCAACTGCGAAGAGCACAAAAGACGCCCGATTGCATTTTAGCAGCATCACAGCGGGAATGCTGGGTGGTAGCTGGGTAGCTGGATAGATGGGTAGCTCGGTGTGGCTGGGTAGTTGGGTGGGTGGGTAGGTGATGGGCACAAAGAGAAACTTTAGCTGCACGATTTTGATGGCATCATGGCCAGCAGAAAAACACGTTCAGCCAAGCTGAAATTTTGTTTGAAATGTATAAAACACTTTTCAGCTTCTCCATCGCCGAGATTTTCCGCCTCGAGCTAAAAGTTCTCGGCATTGTTCTCTAATTTCAATTAAGTGTTTTCATAACTAGCTTAATGAGCAGGTTAAACACCCTTTAGCCCAAAATATTTACACTGTTTGCATTTATTTACGCTTCATTGCATCCCAAACCCTGCGCAGCCATGGAACCAACCATATGAAACCCTTCACTACTTCTCTACTTGTGACTTACTGAGGGACTAACTGACAACAACACGTGTACTCAACACCTTTTCGGTTTCTTTTATTCTGGTTGATGATGCTTGTTGAATGGCTCAATATATTGTACAGCATTTTGCATGGTTCACTGAGCTCCGTTTTCAATTTCCACGTACTTCGATTCTATTGCCTTCTGCCACGCTAATAAGCACACATTCGAATATATAAATATTCGTGACTTGCAGTCTACAATTTGATGTAATTTCAGACTTACAAAGTTTTCAGAGATCTTTCTTCGATCTATATTGGTTTGCTATCATTAAAACTTTGGCAAAAGTTTTTTTTTATTGCATAGGAGCAAAAGTGGAAATGGCAAAGTTTTGTGACATATATTTTGTTGTTGGGTTTAGTTTTGAATTTAAGTAAGAAAGTGCTCTTTAAATATTACAAACTGGAACACAAATACTTTGAAAGCATCTAAAGTTTTCAGCAATTATTATCCTTATTCACACACTCTTAGTGCCAGGATCTTATGGAGTTTAAGATCTCAATTAGTAAGTTTGTGCCAGGCAAAGACTTATGATGACCTGGTATGCGTCAATTGTCATGGAAACCTCGAAGCAACTAATAAAAGCTGCAGAATATACGTCCAACGGCTCAAAAGCCATTAATCTGAAGTCAATACTGGTCCCATGGTGCGTGAAGGCTACTCTCAACCCACGCGTACTACCAAGCAGCAGGTAATCCCAACTTCCAATGTGCGACAGGGTCTGTCATATGCAGATGCGTCAATTTGAGGGCAGCAGAGCACAAGACTTGATAGGAATAGCTCACATCAACAGAGTACTCCCTCTAATACAAGATATCAGCTAGTTCAGGGTATGGACTTACTCCATCAACGTGTGAAAAGTCCAAATCAATCACAGCATCACGGTCATACGGCATTTGATGGCTCACTAGCACAGATTATAATTTCCATGCAGCAGACCATTGCGGGTCTTCAGAAAACCATCGCTGAGCTGTTGGAGGAGATCAAGGAACTCAGAGGTTCCATGCCGGATAAGCAGCACAACTAATGGCTACTGTACTGCGCCTCGATCACCCTGGAAGGCGTCCAAGAGGCGGAGCATGTGTGCTAATAAACCAGGCTTGCCTTGGAGTTGCCCTGAGTTTGGCAGTTTAATTGATCAACTCGGTCAAAAAAGTATCGTCTAGAGAGTTCACCCAACCGTCCTGTCCCACAGAACCTTTTAATCTTCTCCTTTTCCCATTCATTTACCCTATTATCTAGGTTTAAGTATATACATATGTATATATTTTGTTGAAAACTAATAAAACTAATAAGTCACTATAAGTTATTATAAGTAAGCTATAGAAACCATAAAGTAATAAAACATAAAAAAATTAGTACGTTTGGCCTTAAGCAAATTGCATTTATGTGTAATTTGATTTCTTTAGCGCATATTTTATTCAATTAATTTAATTATTAATTAATAAGAAGCATCACTCACCTTGCGACTGTGTCGAACTGTGGGAGCCCCACGACGATTTGTACGAGGAATCTGAAAACGAAAGGGAAAGCGAAATAAATTGATATGAATTTGGTTAATTTTAAAAAGAGGAAACACCAAAAGTTGCAGCTCAACGATGGAACTTAAATGTATAAATATTAAGTGTTAGTTATTAATATTTATTTACTTGGATTCCACGTGGGATTGCCTATGACCGATGGCCTGCCGGATTCACACATTGCCCACTCACCTGCGAAGAGCATTGAGAAATTGCTAAAGCTGCCCGTGGATCGTGACAAATAATCAGCGGATGACTTGATGTCAAGCATTGTGACAGCAGCGTCGGCAACCGCCGGCGGTGCGCGATGAGGAAGCGGTTCCCTCTGTCTGTCTGACCAACCGTCTGTTTAGCTGATTGTAGAGAAGCACAAATTGCGATTGCTTGTGGCACGGGAGTCAATTGGTTGCCGGATCGGAAGCTAATAATACACACACATGCACATTGAAGCGGATATAGACACAGACACAGACACAGACGCGGACACAGACACAATGTGAAGTTCTAGGGCGTCAAGTGATGTAGTCGTCCAATCCCAAAAAGCGGGTACTCAATTGGAATTATTTAAAAAAGTCAACACGACAGCACGACCGCAACTCCACGGCGTGTTGGATGAAGGCGTAGTCGGAGTCGAAGCCGGACCCAGAGCCAGAGCAAGAGCCGGAGCCGGAGAGGAACAGGAAAAGGAACGGGAACGGGAAAAGTGACGATCGGAACCGGTTACCGTTACCGGACACCTCGACTTCCGGTCGAGCTTTCCAATGCACTTTGGACCTGCTTTGATTTTGACTTTCAGTCTGCGCGTGTGTGTTGCTGTGTGTTTGTGTTGTGTGTGTTGTGTGTGTATCGTTCGCGTGTCCAACTGATTTATATGTGTCAATCTGAGTTTTTATTGTAGTTCTGGTTCTCGTTATTGTCCTTCTTGTTGTTCTTGTTGTTGTTGTCTCTGTGACTTTTCTGTAAGCTCACGAATCGCGTATACGCAGCGTGTAAATCACTTTCACGGCATCAAGAGGAGAGAGCTTTGAGATTTGTTCAAACACTGAGACCGGATTGCGTCCGATCTGTGGCACGGCAGCGTAACAATTGATTTCATTCCGTCGTCAAATCGCGCATATCCTGGCCGGGCTACCGGGCACAGTCCCAAGCGCACACACACACACACACACACACACACACACACACACATACACATAGAGTGTGTCGCGTTGCAACCCCTCAGTTAAAAGGCGCAGGCCCAGCCAGCCAGTCATATGCATGGATGTGGGTGTGTGTGGGGGGGTGACTTATGCTGGTGGTTGCTGGTTCGCTGGGTGGGTGGTTGGGTGGTTGGCTGCAGCCGCTGTATTCTGTGTATCTATCTGTCTGGTCTGGTCTGCCGTGTGTGTGTGCGTGTGTGTGTGTGTGCGCGTGCCTGTGTGTTGCTGACTCTCTTCGACAGCGACGTCGCTGCCGTTGTCCTTTATGCGCCAGGATATACTTAGGTTATAATCCACACCAGAAAGGCAGCCACCCCTTTTCCGTCGAAGCACCAATCAGCGTTGAGACAAGGTGTGGCCTAGCTTTTCATACACATTTACGCACACACACACACACACGCACACACACATGGACACTCTCTCGCACACAATGGCATGCGGCAAAAAGCTTTTTGCAAATGGCAGAGTGTTTGGACTTGGAACTTTTTGGAACTTATTGGTTATGGACTCCGACAAAAACTGAGAGCTGTGCACAATCGATCATATTTGTATGGCTTATGAAACGCAGCTCCCCACTCCCTTTTCCCTTGTCTCCTTTTCTCTCATTGTAATGCTCTCTGCAACATTGTAGGAGGTTACCGTTTCCACTTGAATTCGGAGCCACAGCTTCGTTGTAGCTTCTCAGCTTGTAGGTTACCACTTGTCAGCTCTCTCTCTCTCTCTCTCTCGCTCTCGCTCTCACGCTCTGCCTCTCATTCGCTCGTTCTATTGCTATTGCCATTCCTTTCTCGTGCTGTGGGTAGGCACTCACTATGGAGGCGACGGCCGCAGCAGCGCTCAAAAGTGGCGTCGCCTTTTTAGTGGGTGACACGAAGCAACAAGGACGGATGTATTATCCACTTCCTTTTTCCTTCCACCAAACACAAGGATATTACCGTTTCGTCGCTCGCCTACACGGACTACACCCATACAGAAGCACAAAACGTTGGCGCTGCGCATGAGAAATCCGAGTGGGCGTTTGAGTTAGTGGAGCGTGGGTGTGGTGAGGGGAGGGGAGGGGCGATTGCTGGAATTCTGATGGGAGAAGGGGTCAGGGGGTAAACACCTGAAAACAATGTAGAACCCGGGAGTGAGTGGCGACCATTGAAGTTGCTTGTTGCGATGGCTCAAATCGACAATAGTTGTTGCTCGTTGATTGCCAGCTCTGCGTGGAGATGCGTTGACGTTGACGCTGACGCTGACGTTGACGCTGACGTTGACGCTGACGTTGATGTTGACGTCGACATTGACGTCGATGTCGGCGTCGGCGTCGGCGTCGACTCAGCTGCTCAAGTGCAACTTTTACTGTTGCTGCCGCCTCAGCGCAGCAGCTCGTTTTCTGATGCAGACGCACATACACAAACTGACATTCACACACATTGATGTACACACACACACACACACACACACAGACAGACAGAGAGAGAGAGACACACAAACCGTTGTGCTTTAGCCCTTCTGCTCGTTTAATTAATTTTTGTAATCATTGAAATTGTTTTCGCCTAGCTTCAACTCGTCTCGTCCCCTCGTCCTAATCCTGCCAACGGCCATGTGGCTGGCGTAGTGGATCCTTCTGGCAGTTGGGAGGCTAATTCTCAGGCGTCAACGAACAAATTGCAGCTGCTCACCCACACAGAGAATGCAAATGCTTTAATAATTTTTTCTTCTCTTTGCCTTGCTTTGCTTTGCTAAAAACAAATTTCAATTTGCACACACAAAAAACAGCAAAAACTTCGCAAGTCGAGGCAAATGACAAGCTCTTGTGCTCTGTGTGTGTGTGTGTGTGTGTGTGCTGAGTGTGTGGCTGAGTGTGCGCTGAGTGTGTGCTGCTGCCATGCTTTGACAAGTTATTTAATAAAAGTTATCTGAAGGGCGGCTCCAACTTCAACTTCAACTTAACAACAGGCGTTTACCATCATATGCTCTTATGCCACGAGGTTCGCTCATGAAGTAATCAAACTCTGTCAAATTGTGTGAAAAGCAATTATAATTTTCACTTAATTATCTTCTTAAACTTTCAAGTTGCACAGCTTTGACAGAACTAAATTAATCTCGAAATTAAGCAAGCAGATCAGTCGAGCGCAGGCGACTGTCTAATACCCTGTACAGCTGTCCATATTACAAGTATATCGATAATTATTGTTACTCCCTCTGGTCTGACAACTCATGCAATACGCCTCACCTTATTTCTAGAAGCTTGTTTGTACGCCAATATCTAAAAAAGAACTATTTCTAACACAAGTTTGCACAATATCCCGTAAAATATGCGTTTATTTTGCTATTTGTGATATTTGTAAGATTTTGTATTATTTTCATTCAATATATTCAATGCACAAACTTCTTTTCTAATTATATCTCTAATTTATAGACCGATCTTCATGAAATACAGCAAAATTCTTGCCAAATTTGGTGTCTCTAACTCTTTTAGTTACTGAGATCGACGCGTTTATACTGAGAGACGCCCGTCTGGGAAGGACATGGCTCAATCGACTCGGCAGTTCATACTGTTCAAGAATACATATATATATATATACTTCATAAGATGATAACTCGGAGATGCCTCCTTCTGACTGTTACTTGCATTGTGCACAAAGCTAATATACCCCTCTACAGGGTATAAAACTGTAAGCTAAAGGCTAAATACTTTAGAGGCATATGAGAGCACTCACAATTGTTATTAAGTGCAATTCTGTGCAAATTTGTGTTTTCTAAACAACTTAGAGAATCGTTTCAATTCAGTTTTGCTTTAAGATATGAATAAGGTACAAGACCTGGTGTCTCTGTCCCTCGTAGTTGCTGACTCGCTCCTACAGACAGATAGCTGGACAGACGAACATTGAAAATGATCAGAAATATATATACTTGATATATATACTTGATATATACTGATATATATATGATTGAAAATAAACTGCCACGCCCCTTCCTCATGTTACATACTTTCGCACAAACTAAAAGTATCTTAAATTAATTACAATTAATTACAAAGAGTTCGAATTTGATGTCCTAATGCAAATTCAGTACTAAAGAAACGACCCTCGCAACGAACTATGTATGTGTGAATGTACAAGTGCGTAGGAATATGTATGTATATGTATGTGTGTGTGTGTGTGTTTGTGTGTGTGTGTTTGTGTGTTAACTAGTGCTAATGGAATCTAAAATGGCTAAATAGCAATTTGCTGTTCTTTACGAAAGCTGCCGGCTAAGAGAGAATGTGGAGCGGCAGGAGGGAAACCCAAGTTTACTTGGCTCAAATGTTTGCCAGGACTTTAGCTCGCTCTACGTGTGTGTGTGTGTGTTAATATGCGGCGGCATGTGAGTGTGTGTGTGTGTGTGTGTGTGCGAGATTTAGTTCGTATTTTAATTGCATTCATTATGTAATTTCGTTTTCACGCTTGTGGTGAAACTTTAAATTAATTTCTTTTGTGGCGTCGTTTCCGCCATTTTGCATGCCTCCCCTCTGCATTCACAGCCCCTCCCCCCTCCATATTGCGATGTAGGCGAACATTTCCGTTGGGCGAGCTATTCAAGCCACGGTTAAAGAAAGCAGAGGTTAGTGAAGGTGACTTTTGCTGCTGGCACACCTACACTGCCACACAACTACACACAGTAGGTGTGTGCGAACTGATTTCATTAGAAATGCGTCATCTTTGAGGCCCCACCACAATCGCATTCCCCTTTCCCAGGTCCTAATGTTGCCCTTGTTCATTCCATTGAGGGCAGCCAATGCATCAAGGTCTGTCCATTTATTTGTGTGCAGCCAGAAGTCAGCGAAGCGTCAAGACAAACATGACACGAATGGGGAGTGGGCAGGAGACGGGCGACGGGCGACGGGGTGGATGGAGAAGAAGACAGGGAGCATATTGTCTGACTTTGGCAACCACCAACATTTGCAGTTAATAAGAAACGCAATCAACGCTGCGATTTGTTTTCTCAAGCTCAATAAAGCAGCCAAAAAAAGCAGGGAGAGACACACCGAACGAGAGAGTGAAACAGTGAAAGAGCGAGAGAGAGAGAGAGAGCGAGAGAGAGAGTAAGCAGGAGGGGAAATGTTGCTAATATTACGCGCGCCAGTGTTCATGCAACAAAAACAGTCTGCCTACAATAACAACAAGAGTCAAGGCAAGGAGTTGTTGTCCTGGCACACGTGGCCATTAATGACGTATGAATGATGTAACACGCGACGGCAACGACAACAACAACAGCAGCAACAACAACAAGAGTATCTACAACAACAGCAACAACAACAACAATAGCAATAGCAGCAACAAGAACAACATCCAGTGAGCGGCACGTGGCCAACTGGCCGACTGCCTGCCAGAGGCATGACAGGCGCTTGCTAGGCAAGGGGCAACGTATGACGACTTGGAATGATTGCTCCTTTCTTGGCCAGCCGGTTACGGGTCTTTAATGCGACTCCGCTCAGCCGTCGGCAGCACGGATTGCTCACTTTTGCCCGCAGCGATTTTATTCGCGTTGTGCTTTTCTTTCTTTTTCTTTGTTGTTGCTGCTAAAAATGCGTATTGTTATAATGCGGATCATGACATGTGCGATACCCAAATCGGTCGTCAACGGGCCAAGACGAATGTGTAATGCCCAACCCAGAGCATTGGGAAGAAAGCCATATAGTTGTATTTGACCAGGTTCTGTTTTTGTATCGATCCATAACTGAATCTTCATTATAGATTCCATACAACGTTAGGATCTCACTGAACTTTCTTTACAATGCGACCTTGGGAAGTGTGGAGCTTCGTCTATTGATTTAAAAAGTTACATCCTTTTTGGCAAAGTGTATATGCCCCTTCTTAGCGCAGAGAGTAATCAAATGCATATTGTTATTTATATTTGCCTGTGTGTAACTCTTGGCACTATTTGTTAATCAAATGGGCGGCAACGGCTATAAAGTGACATCCCATAAATCAGCACTGAATTGGCTACAATGGGTTAATGGTTGTTTTCTCTTTCTGTTCAGCATTTGAATTGGAATATTGAATACTGAATACTGAATACTGAATACTTGCTGTTAAATGGGATGTGAAACTCAAAGGAGTGAGCAGGATATCCAAATAAGTATGATACGTCATAGAATTAAATGTAATTCTTTTTAAAGATTAAGCCAATGAAACTTCTATTAGGCCTGTGCATATAGTAATCTAATAGAAGAAGCTCTTAGCCTGCAGCTTGTCCAGGTTTGAGGTGGGAGCCTTTCCTCAATCTATAAAATAATGCAACTCTTTTGAAAATGCATACTTTGCAGATTAGATGAGGTAAATCATATAATTCGTGTGCTCATAATTAGGAAATACAGAGGAAATACAAATAAAGTCTTGGCTCAATATAATTCAAGTCTAAAGACAGTCTAAGACAGTCAGCAGAAATACTTTTAATCAATTTGATATTAAGAAATATTTCAAGTAACCGCAGTCAACAGAAATACTTCTTCTCAAGTTGTAATCAAGAACTATTCTCGCAATTTATGCTTCTTATTGAGTTGTTATCGAAAAATCTCGCAGCGAAAAGAACAATTCCCACAGCCATTATGAGTGAGAATTGTAATGAAAACAAATTACAAACAGAAAAGGGGAGAGCAGATTGGGAAATGAGGAAATCAATGAAGGAAAAACATATTGTAGTTGTTGCCTTGTTGCCGTGTCCACGGTCGGTGTCCCTTTTTGTTGTCTGTCTAAACAATGCGTGTTATAATTGCGCAATCGAAACTGCAGCAAGTTGTCAACGAGGGAGGGGTGCGGTTGACTTTAGAAGTGCGGTGAAGGGTGTGTGGTGCATGGCGCGGTGCGTGGTATGCGGTGCGTGGTACGTGGTACGTGGTGCGATTGACGACTCCGATTACCGCTGCGGCGGTTAACGGCAGCGTTTGACTTGTTTTTGGTTTTTGTTATTTTTTTTCGTTTTAAATTTGAAAGCTAACATATTCACACGCTGACCCGGGCCAAAAGCGAGCGGCAGTCAAAGGGGCCAATGACAACAAACAGACAAACAAACAATTAACATACAAACTATACAGAGGCAAGGGGTTCAGGTCGAGGTTCGAGGTTCGAGTGGAGGGTTGAGCTGAGTTCACGTGTCGACTGTCATAAATTACGCTGGCTTGACTCGTGCGACCCTCGAATTGTCAATTGGCCGGATTGACTTTTGGCGATTATTTTTGGCCATTGTCTCTCACGGTCCAAGGTCCTGGCTCTCTCAGTCTCACGTGAGTTGTGTTACTTGAGATAAACGAGCAAGAGAATAAAAAGCAAAACCAAAACTGCGACACAATAAATTGTTTGGTCCTTCGGCTCGGGCTCATAAATTCAATTGACAACTAAATTGCAGTCGCTTGGCCACCGGAGACGCTTCGACACGGCCACCTCCGGCTCTGGCTGCGCTGCGTTTCCGGCGAGGTGCAAGCGACGCGTCGGGGTCGCCTGCCTGAGAGCCGCAGCAACTCAGGAAGAGAGAAAGAGAGAAAGAGGGAAAGAGAGGGAGAGGGGAGTGAGTGCTTGTCGTCGTGCTTTCTAAACTTTCAAGTGCGCGTGATTTTTGATATTTCATGTCGGAAGCGGGTCATTTTCAAGCGCATAAATCACAATGCTGGCCAACGGAAACAACCTGTTGCTCAACTTTCTGACAGTTCGTTTTATTTTCCCCCATTTCTATTTCCATTTCCATTTTCATTTTCATTTTCATTTGTATTTTTTATTTTTGATATTTTCATTTCGTATTTATAATTGCAACTGGTTTATTATTGCTTAGGCAAATTGTTGTTATCGTCAGTAAAAATCACTGCGAACTATTCGTAAATTAGCAACATTTTCCAGCTTGTTGCCGTCATCACAATTATCATCATCATCATTATCATTATCATCTTCAGCCAATGGCAAAGGGAGGCGTCAGCAACAATGAATTGATTTATGAGCAACTCGTGCACAAATCTCGGGGGGTTGCCATAATGACTTGGCTGGGAGTTAAGTGAACCGCGAAAAAGGCTATGAATAAAAATATTTGGACATCAATAGGCACACACTCGCATTCACACACGTACACACACACACACACACAGACGCAGACGCAGACCCAAAGAGACACAAAGTCCAAGCATGGGAAAGAATTTTCCTTGTGAACCAGAACAAGTTAAGTTCATATGTTTTTAGCCAAAAAGGGACAAAAAATGAAATAATATTTAAGCATTAATATGCGCGCATAAATTTAAGGCAAGCGTCAGTCCGCGAAGCTGTCATAAAGGACACGGCGGCGACAAGGCCAAAAAGGACACGCGAACTGAATTGAAGAATCTGGCGCCGCGTTCTGCTCCGCTTTTGCCAGGGAATGTGCGCCAGTTGGCACAGCAGCAACATTTTCAATTTATTTTCACAGCCTGAAACAATTACAGCAAACGAAAAACGAATAAAGAAAAAAACTGAAAAAATGGAAAAACAAACTGTGCGCAAATGAAATCACAAATTAAATTTGAAGTGAGCAAAACATACGGCGACCCGGCAAAGTCCGAGAGTGTGGGGAGTGTGGAGTGTGGAGTGTTGAGGAGGATGCTGAGCACAATGTGACAACGTGGCGCAGCTTTGTGGGCGTCATGACTGTATGAGTGGGTGTGGCACTCTCTAATAACCGCCGGCTGTGCTCAGACTCATTCAGGGGTTGGCAGATTATGCGATTAAGGCGAACATTTTGAAGAGATAACCGAGACCAGCAAACACAAACTGTTCACAAATGTTACGAAATTTGTAAAGTTGCCATTATATAATTATATTATTGTAACAATAAACAACGTATCATTACTGCTACAAATAAAAAAATAACTAAGATTGCTGTGTATTGAAAATATTAACATTAAAACTTCAGAAACTGTAATATTTCATTTACTGAAGGTTTTCCAAATTCTATTCATTCATAAGCCCGTAATTAGTTATCTGTGCAACAATTTGAACAATCATTTATTTAATCAAGCAATAAGTATCTCGGCTACAACAAATAATGCACATTCGCTTGTTTTGTTTACCCTTTGCCACTCTTCAATAAATATGCGCCAGTAACCGCTCAATTGTCCATGCCGAAATTTATCTCACACTCAATGAGCTACCCCTCAACATTTTACACTACTCCACCTCAGTTGCCCCCTCCCCTCTATTGGCCACGCTGTCAACGACGCGTGCGCCCTAATGCGCTTCACATAACATTTTGATCATTTTATGATCTGTCGATTAGCCTCATTGTTGTTGGCACATCCCCCTCCCTCTGTTCCAGAGGACTGAGCTGGTGCCTAGTATCTTGTGCGAGAGCTATCTGTCAGGGGTTGCCAAGGGGTGTGCCTGTCTGTCTGTGTGTGTGTGTGTCTGCGCTAAGCTACAAGCTTAATAGGATTAGCACTGAAGAGCACTTAAGAGTCAAATTATCAACGGTAGCAAGGACAATTGTTTTGACTGTTGCGTTTTGTATGTTGACAGTAGTACGGACATCAATTGTTTGCCCAACTTTCCCACCGTAGTCCCCTGCTGACAATGAGCAATAGAGACTTAGCACAAGATTATTGCGCACCACTCAAACTCAAGCTTAAGGCATCCGTCATCAAAGTCAAGTGTGGGTACAATTGAGTCATTGCAACATTAAGCAGCGCCCTCTGTTGTGCTGCAGCCGAAAGCTGTGCTGCCATTGCAATTGGTTGTTGTCCTGACTGAAAGCTGTCAAGGCTGTCAAAGCTTATCAGGCGGACAAGGCGCTAGATTTGAAATGACTTACACTAGTTTTTAAGAGAGTGGAACTTACACAATGCATTGGTGCCACCGCCTGTGGGATTGCTGCTGCTGCTGCTCTTGCCGACGCTGTGCCTGCCCAATTCGCTGCTGGATGCGGAGGAGGATGAGGCGGCTGCGACGGCAGCATGAGATGAGGATGTTGTAGCGCAGTCCAATGTCGATTTTTCTGCAAATGAAGCAAAAAACAAACACATTAATTGCCAGGGCAGCACAAATTTGCACACTCAGCTAGACACGCTTTGCCATTTGCCACGGCGTTGCCACACAAAGTGCAACAGAAACGCGGCCACTCATAAATCTCAACATAGATAATTGTCAGCGTCGCGACGGTACGAGTATTAAAACTAACAGCCCGTTTATTTATGGCTCAAATTATGGTAGATGCATAGTCCATAGTACTTCAGTCCTTTAGCTGGTGCCGCTGCCCGACCATGACGCGGCTGACACGCAACGCCGCTCATCAGCCACCCTCCCTGACAGAGCATGTGAACCGCAAAGGACATAATAGCGAGGGTTGTCACTTCAGAGATTCTACGAGCAGAGACCAGTCGACCAGTCAGCCAGTCAGCCAGTCAACCAGTCGACCAGTAGAAATGTTTAATTGCCGTAAATCTTTGTTTGATGTAAACAACAATAAGACGAACTGAGAAATTCGCAACGCTAACAATTGAAATGTCAATGCGACATCCCAATTCCCATTCCAATTCCAATTCCAATCTCAGACCCAAACCGTGTCCCGATGCCAATCTATGCTAATGTCCATGAAGCTAAGCAAATTTGAACATTTATTGGAGTGGGCAACATGACAGTGTCGTAATTGTTTCCCACAGAATAAAACGAATTTACTTAAGTAAAGTACAATTACCAAAAGTTTAGAAATGTTACAACAAATTTAAGAAATAGTAAGAATATTGTAACCAAGACCAAGACCAAGACCAAGACAATATCATTATTTTGCTTGCGAGAGCAATTGTAATATACTCGGGTTTGTAATTATTTCTCATGTGCTTTGTGAGCGAAATATAATGAGTTACGCATGACAAAGTCCTTTTATACTTAAGGAGCAAAGCAAAAGAGCAAATGCTAAAGAAGAAGAGCAGAAGAGTAGAAGCGAAACATTCTTTATAGCAATAGCTTGAAAGGATTCATTTCAGTTTTGCTTGAGCGTGTCGAGTTGAGTGGAGTTTGAGTCGACAGCCAAGACAGCAGCCATTTTGGGGCTCCTCCCACTCGCTTTTCATAAGAGAATCCGGCGTACCAAAGCGACATTCACCGTTCCACTTTAAGCAGCACACAAGACCAAAGCTAAAGCCAGCCTTGTGCAAAAGTATACTATAAAGAGAAGGATTGCTTAGAGAAGACCCTGCAATTCGGGACAGATATGCGACGGGAGAGTTATTTCATAAACCTTGTCTACATTCCAGATCAAAACTAAAGTCTTAGTCTTAGCTGATAAATATATCATGGGGTCTAAGAAAGCAGCTTGAGCCTGTTACCTACTTTGCCTATAGCTTTGCAAACCCTTTTCTGCCATTCACGAGCTTACAGGATATCCAGTGGCATAAAAAATCCTTCGTACAGAAACAATTGTAGAACATGGCAGCGGAGGCGGCATAACAAACTCTTGTCAGGCACGCGATGGACAGTGTATTTTTGATGTTTCTATCAAACCACCGACAGCAGTAGCAACCGGTCCCCCTATCCCCCCTATCCCCCTGGCCCTGCTGCACATTATAAGCCACATCCGTTGTGCCGGCATAAATTGATAAACACCGAAAAAAAGACAGAAGGCAACCCGAGGACCTTGACGTTTATATGGATAATTCAATTTAGATTTTTATAATTTTTGCTGTTGTCTTTTTGGCTGTTGACTTTTTGTTGTAGTTGTTGCTGCTGCTGTTGTTGTTGTTGTTGTTACAACAAGTTAAAATTATGTACATGGCTTGCCGCGGCTTCTGACCCAGGGCTGATTCTTTTTGCCTTTATTTTGCCATTATTTGGCCCATAAAATGTAACGGACTTTGGACATTTTGTTAGCCTGTGGTGCTGTTGGTGGTGCTGTCCGTTGGCCAGCATATGCTGTGTTGGATGTGTTTAAATAAATACGCGAAATTTACCACGTTTGTAAAAGAAAATCTGTTTGTTTTTTGTTTTGTTGGTTTTGTTGGTTCTGTTGGCTTTGTTGGTTTCGCCTCTGCCGGAAGCTCTGTATTTGTTTTTCCGCCATTTTTGCTGACATTTGTGCTAGACTGTGGCGAGAAGGTCAGTGGGTTGGTCAGTTGGTGAAAGGGAACATAAACAAGCTGGTAAAAAGAAATACACAACCAGCCAGAACATAGACATGCCTGCTATCAAGATGTGCAAGTTGCAAAGTGGAATTGAAATATCAGATGATATAGTAATCCCTGATTTCCTACCTGTTCGAACTTTGTGCTCCACGTGGGAAGTGGTCGTCGCGGAGTGCGGTGGTGCCACCGATGGAGAGCTGACCACATCCAGAGTTGCTGTTGGCAGCTGCCCCGCGCTGGACGTAATGACTCCATGCTGGGTGCCAGCTGGTGAGCACCCCGAAGGAGGCTGCAGAGTATCCAGACGGTGGCGCTGAACGGTGCTGCCAAGGACACCTGCGCTGCTGCTGCTAACGGTATTATAGTTCAACACGCCCACGCCCACGCCCACGCCAACGCCCACTCCTACGCCGGCGCCTGCGTTGTGAGACAAGCCAAGACAGTTTCCAGCTCCACTTCCATTCTGCATGGCAGGCAATGTGTCTAGCGTATCGCTCAGACGTTGACTGGAGTAGATGTCACTGGGGCATGTAAATTGCATTAACACCTGATGCTAATCTCATTCTGGCTCATTGCTGATTGCTCACCTGAAGGCGCTGCTAGCACCAAAGAAACTACTGCGATCCTGGAGTGCCGCCTTGGCCTTCTCCACGCTCTGCTTCAGCTGCTCGAACGTGGACTGATGAAAGCGATATGATGTCCAATCCGGTGAACATTGTCCCAACGTTAGGCAATCCTCCGTCTTCACCTGGGCCAGCGTTGGCGGCGATACGCGCTTCAAGTCCAGCGCCGTTTGATACGAACACGAGTTCTCGTACATGGCGCGGCCTTCTGAAGCGTCAATGGCTAGATGTTGGTTTAGCAGAGGATTCCACTTGACTCTGTCGCCCCGGGGATTACAAATTAAGCAGAAATACTTAGTTATTATTATGAAGTATATAAAAAGTATTATAATCTATGTAAGTATATATTAAAATGCATTGAAATGTCTATTAACTTTTTAAAGAATAGTTGGGAAATGATTGAAAGCAGTTTAGTATTCAACTCAGGGAAGCTGGACAGCTCTTAGGCTTTCTAAATAAGGGAATGAAATTATCTCAACCTCAATTCTCTATCTTAAATAGAAGTTTCATTGATTACGGCTAGCTATAATATAATTGATATATAATAAAATTGATCTATTTAGAGTAGCACATCGTCTTCTGAAGCGTCAATGGCTAGATGTTGGTTTAGCAGAGGATTCCACTTGACTCTGTCGGCCCAGTGAATACAAATTAAGCAGAAATACTTAGTTATTATTATCAGGTATTTGGAAAAGTATTATAATCTATGTAAGTATATATTAAAATGCATTGAATTAGTAAAGTGTCTATTAACTTTTTATAGAATGGTTGGGAAAGCAGTTTAGCTGCCTATGCTCAACTCAGGGAAGGTCTTGGGTTTCTAAATAAGTAAATGAAATTATATCAACCTCAATTCTCTATCTTATATAGAAGAAGTCCCATTGATTACGGCTAGCTCTAATATAATTGATATATAATATAATAGATCTATTTAGAGTAGCGCATGCGCGCCTTCTGAAGCATCAATGGCTAGATGTTGGTTTAGCAGAGGATTCCACTTGACTCTGTCGGCCAAGTGAATACAAATTAAGCAGAAATACTTAGATATTATTAAGAGGTATATGCAAAAGTATTATACTCTATGTAAGTATATATTAAAATGCATTGAAATGTCTATTAACTTTTTAAAGAATAGTTGGGAAATGATTGAAAGCAGTTTAGCTGCCTATGTTCAACTCAGGGAAGCTGGACAGCTCTTAGGTTTTTAAATAAGGGAATGAACTTATCTCATCCTCAATTCTCTATCTTAAATAGAAGAAGTCCCATTGATTACGGCTAGATATAATATAATTGATATATAATATAATTGATATATAATATAATTGATCTATTTAGAGTAGCACATGGCCTTCTGAAGCGTCAATGGCTAGATGTTGGTTTAGCAGAGGATTCCACTTGACTCTGTCGGCCCAGTGAATACAAATTAAGCAAAAATACTTAGTTATTATTATGAAGTATATAAAAAGTATTATAATCTATGTAAGTATATATTAAAATGCATTGAATTAGTAAAGTGTCTATTAACTTTTTATAGAATGGTTGGGAGAGCAGTTTAGCTGCCTATGCTCAACTCTGGGAAGCTGGACAGCACTTAGGTTTTTAAAGAAGGGAATGAAGTTATCTCAACCTCAATTCTCTATCTTAAATAGAAGAAGTTTCATTGATTACGGCTTGCTATAATATAATTGATATATAATATAATTGATCTATTTAGAGTAGCACATGCGCGCTTCTGAAGCGTCAATGGCTAGATGTTGGTTTAGCAGAGGATTCCACTTGACTCTGTCGCCCCGGGGATTACAAATTAAGCAGAAATACTTAGTTATTATTATCAGGTATTTGGAAAAGTATTATACTCTATGTAAGTATATATTAAAATGCATTGAAATGCTAAATTGTCTATTAACTTTTTATAGAATGGTTGGAAAATTATCGAAAGTAGTTTAGTATTCAACTCAGGAAAGCTGGACAGCACTTAGGTTTTTAAATAAGGGAATGAAATTATCTCAAGCTCAATTCTCTATCTTAAATAGAAGAAGTTTCATTGATTACGGCTAGATATAAATTATAGCAATTGATATATAATATAATTGATCTACTTAGAGTAGCACATGGCCTTCTGAAGCGTCAATGGCTAGATGTTGGTTTAGCAGATTCTATCGGCCAAGTGAATACAAATTAAGCAGAAATACTTAGTTATTATTATCAGGTATATGGAAAAGTATTATACTCTATGTAAGTATATATTTAAATGCATTGAAATGTCTATTAACTTTTTAAAGAATGCTTGGGAAATGATCGAAAGCAGTTTAGCTGCCTATGTTCAACTCAGGGAAGCTGGACAGCAATTAGGTTTTTAAATAAGGGAATGAAGTTATCTCAACCTCAATTCTCTATCTTATATAGAAGAAGTCCCATTGATTACGGCTAGCTGCAAACTATTATTAATAAGAGTTATTTAGAGTAGCGCAATTAGATTACTAAAACTCAAAAACAACTTCAGTTCGTGGACAAACAAACATGTATCCAGTATACAGAGCGAATGGCTGGTAATATTCATAAATCACCAGGCAATTGACTGCAATTAATGGCAGCAATTTAAGGCGGTTGCAAAAATAACACCTTCGCACACACTCCAATATAATTAGTGGCGAAACCTGCGAGAGCTGCAGTTAGAACTGAGATATATACGCCCAATATGTGTCTGTGTGTGTGTGTGTGTGTGTGTGTGTGTGTGTACGAAATATACGCAGACGACATGCATAATTATCTACTTGGTAATTTATTGTGTTGGGTGTATCCAGGAGGGGCATGCGATGCATCGGGATGACGCTGCGTATGAGCGATGTGCGTGGGCGGCAGCAATTTGAGCGTACTTTTCTAATGGCCAACTGGACAGAGGGCTGGAGAGCTTGCAGTGTGCTATTGTTTGGTGCATGTGTGTGTGTGTGTGTGTGTGTGTGTGCTGCATGCCATGCAAATTTTTGCAGTCTGCCTTCGTCGGAAGTTGCTAGATTTTGATTTATGCCAACGAAATTTATGCCACAAATAGGCAAACAGCAGCCGGGGGAGCGGGGACGTGTTCTCAAGCTTAGAGCTACACTCGACACAGCCCTAAGCAGATCCTTAAATTTGTGAAACGCTTGAATGCTGCTACATTTGATTATCAGCACTGCCGCATCTACAACATCATCGGGCCACTGACAATATAAACGGCCTGCACACGCCTTGTTTATTATTTATCATTGTGTACCCCTCCCCGTCTCCCCTACTGCCAGACTGCTCGACTGCTCGACTGCTCAGTAGAGCTTCGTTTTTTACATGCTTGCAAATTGTGAACGGTCCAGGCAACAGGAGCACAAGGCAAACATCACGCAGCCATTTTGAAGTTATCGCATTCATTGAGCGCGCGCACACCGGAAATACAGGCAGGATGCCAGGATGCCTTGGGTGCGGGTGTGGGATGTAAGTGAGAGTAGAGTATGCATACGCGTGTGCTTGCTAGTTGAGTGAAAAGCGAAAAGTGAAAAGATTGCCAGGCATTAATGCCAATATACACACTTATTTTTGCATACTCTTCATATCTAGCTAATGACATAATGCCCACGAAGAGCTTTTAATTAACAGGATGAGGCTACACGCGACCTCGGCGCACGGACTTTAATGGCTTGTAAGATTTTGCTATCGAGTCTGGTTAATGGGCTTGCCAGCCGAGTGCTGTGGGCGGAGCTGGGACCAAAACCGAGACCGGGGCGTGGCTATTTCACACGTAGTTGAATTTGTTGTTTTCAGATTTAATAGCACTCAACGAAAGAAGTCTATAAAAAAAGAAATCTCACATAACAAGTTGAAGGAGCAAAGGCAAAGACAGTAAAATTAAGTAAATACACGAATTAAAAGCAGAGAGCGCAACAATTTATTTATTTATATTTTATTTATTGATAATTCACAGAGAAATTGTTCACTCAATACCAAAGATTAGTTGAAATAATTAAGTATTCTCTTTGCTTTTAATGCGCTCAGCAAATATATAATATACTTAGTTAATTTACTAACTTGCTTTTAATTACAAATTTAACTAATTTATAATGCAATCAGATAATGACAACTTCTAATATTTAACTTTAAGTTTAGATGAATTTTAAAAATTAAAATTCATAAAAAGTTTTGAACTTTTCTTTGGGCAATGTTAAAAACTGTTTTCTGTATTTAATGAATGATAATTAATATTTCTGTATATTTATTTCAATAAGATGATGTTGTCTAATGATTTTGGCGATCTTTATTTTTCTGACTTCTTTCTAAAAAACTTGAAGACCTTCAATACAGTATAACAATACAAATACAAATACAAACAATATTTAATTTACTTATTTTATTTTCATGAACCTTCTCACCTCAGGATTATGCTGGTTTATATGTTAGAGTTTATCCGAAAAATATCAGCTACAGTTTGATTGAATTAATTAACAATTAATTGTACTTTTACAACAATTGTGTTGTTCCATTAACTACACAGTGAGTCACTCAATTAAACGTTAGACACGCGGCGGCATTTTACACCTTTTTCGGGAACCGGAAACGAAATTATTGTCCAAAACGGCAGCGGATGCGCGACAAGTGTAGCGCGGGGCAGTCGAGGCGGGGGGTCGCGGGGAAGTCAAGACAACGACAACGCGCCACGCAAATTGTTTGTTTAGTTTGTGGCTTGTTGCAAGTTGCAGCGTTGCAGCGTTGCAGCGGATATGCAATGAAATTTGTCAGTGCGACAAGGACGAAAACGAGTTGCACGAAACGCCGACGGGTTGCGGAACGCGTCACTTTGGCATTTCTGGAGGGGATCCCTCCCTGGGCTGCCCGAGTTCTTAGACTGTCAAGTTGTTCGGGCTCATGACGTGGCGTGAAGCCGCCAACAAAATCAAGAGGAAAATTTCAATAATTTCCGCACAACAATTTTCGCCACACACACATGAAGAATGAAAACATGTGACACTTGCACACACGCACACACACACACGCACACACACACACAAACTCGCACAGACGATGTGCCACGCCTACTTCCAGTTGCCTGGCAAGCAAAAGCAACAAGCGTATTTGTCCAAGTTATGTTATTCTGTGTGTGTTTTTTTTTTGTTTCGCGTTTGCCTCCTGCCCTGCCCTGCCCAGTTGGTCAAAGGCTTCAGTTCGTGGCTTCCTGTGGCTGCTTGTGTCAACGTGTGGCCGACGAATCTTAACCGCAAAGTGCCGTTATTATGTTGGTCCGCGACGTGTCGTAACGGTAACGCGCACTCCAAGTTAATGTGTATATCCCGTTAGCTGGTAGCAGCTCGTCCTTACCACACACAAATCATCTCGTGCTCTCAAGATGGCGACAACAGCAGCAGTAGCAGCAGTAGCAGAAGCAGCAGCAGCAGTGACAGTAGCAGCGCTTGCTCTGCTCGATACTCCTCCCACAATTGGAGCTGGTAATCACAAGAGCCCATCGGCAGTCGCAAAAAGCGCTGTGGCACGGATGCCCATGCAGCATGGATGTACCTCATACACCCCATTATCTTCGTCCCATGCTGCGGTGGTTGATGCGCAGGCGCGCTCCATTCGCCCGTCCACTTATCTGATGCCATCGGGCTGCTGCTGCTGCTGCTGCTGTTGCTTTACACGATGGGCGGAGCTACACAAAGCTCTATGACGCTGCCTGGCCGTGTGCCACACTGTTCTACGGTCTTGGGCAGCGCTGTGGCACAGGCGGTGGCATCATTAGTCCAAGCAAAGACCCCATTTCGGGCGGAAGTGCGTATGAGCAATATTTTAACAATGGCGTTTAAAACAGTTAAAGAGCCAGCACTAACACAAGCACGAAAGCACGCACACACACTCGCATACACACGCTTACACTCACACACACACACACACACAGTTACACTTACTTATCTGCTTACGGCCATTAGGGTCTTAGTTTGAGGCCAACTCGCATCATTTGTGGCTTCATTTTCAATGCAACGCTGCCTACTTTAAGGCTCTGCTGACAGCTTGCCACAAGAGGTGGCAGATGGCAGCTGGCGGCATCGCAGCCACCTCAGATAAGCGCACACATAATCACACTCTAATCTCAGCAAGTGCCCACAATGACGCACTGCATTTAGCCGCAAAACGAACGAATATGTATGTCTTTATAATTACATAAGATTCGGACAATAATTAAATATATAAATTAAATATTTGTATTTGGTTTCTTGTTGTCATCTGCTTACTATTAATTTCAGAAATTTGTACCAATGAAGATGCATCATCAGTTGACTCATTTTTTAAATTAAAATTTATTTTTATACATATTAACATAATTTCTGTATCTAAATCTTATCATTTGGAATATTGTTCATTTTTTATTTAACATTAGTCTTAACCGTTCTATCAAAAACTGAGAACGCTTATAACGTTACCCATAGTTAACTTTAATCTACTTTACTTTAAGATTTATCGGAAAATTTGACATTTTTCGACAACTTCTTATAACTCCTTCCCTTTTGAATACTTTTCTACCAACTACAGATATGTAAACATACTTTCTATACTCTCCTTTTTTTACCCTGTACAGGGAGGTATTAGTTTTCTACTTGTAACAGGCAGAAGTAGGCAGGGCAGACCCCATAAAATACATATATAAATATATATATCAGCATCAACGGACGAGTCGATTGAGCTATGATTGTCTGTCTGTAAGAACACGTCTATCTCAGCAACTATGAGCTGGAGACACCAAATTTGGCATTACAGGTTCTGTTCCGCAGATCAAGTTAATTTAAAATTTTGGTCCCCGCTTCGAAAAAAACCTAATTATGACCAAATTTCTCTGCATCGACACTTCTAACTTAACAGGTGCTTGTAATACAGCTTACAAAAGAAATTCTGAAAGTCTCATCAAGATCAGTTTTTAGATAAAATAATAAAAAAAAGAAATACTTGCATTGCAAATAGCAAATAGCAGAATAGAACAGAAAAGAAGAGACCTGATTATTTAACAAAAAATTAGGGTTCATTCATAATAATAATATATTAAAATAATTTATTATAGAGAACTGTACAGGATATTATATTCTCGCGTGCGACATATATACGTTATATATTGACATATTTTTCAAAGTTATAATCATAGACATTAGTCTATTGAATGTAATATTGTGATCACAAGGGCAGAAAGGTGCTTGTGTGAGCAGTTCAGACAACACTGCACTGCTTGCTCACAGCAATGTCTATGCATGTGTTTGTGTGTGTGTGTGTGATCAGCAAGGCAAACACACTGCAGGGAGCAACGTGTGTGTATGTATGTATGTATCTCTCGCTGAACTTAGCATCCACACTGTTAGCTGTGTTCCAAAGTAGAACTTGGCTTGGAATTTAAGTGATACATTGCTTAAATTTGTATTATAATGTATTGTGTATTTTTAAAGCCAAGTATATCAATTGATTTGTTGCTTGTTAGATTTGGCTTCATAAAACCAGAATTTTGTTTAGTTTGCGAAAGATTGAATATTATACTTGAAAAATTATTGAATATCCAGGCTTTCTCATTTCAAATCTTTAGACTCTGCACTAAAAGTACATAGTCTTCTAACAGGTCGAAGGGGCATAGCAGTTCCTATAAAGTATATATATTCTTGATCAGTATCAACAGTGGAGACGATATAGCCATGTCCGTCTGTCCGTCCGTCATTTGCTGACAAACTATAGAATGCAGATATAATCAGGTAAATATAGAAGATATTAAGGAATGAATGATCATCAAGTTCACGGCAGCTGCAGCGGCAAAGAATTACTTTAGTGAGAACAACAACAACAATAACAACAAGGCAACCTGCGAGAACGCGAGTTCAAATCTCGCTGCTGACAATTACAAATTTTATTTATTAATAGTTATAAATTAATTATCAATTGAATTTTTTGCTTTATATACTTTATAGATGCCTCTATATGCCTGTTTCATGGCTTTGCACAAAGCTACTAAACCCTCTTCTTCCCATTTTTAATGAGCACAGGATACAATAATACCATTCACTAGCAGAAGACATAGGCTCAAAATATAGATTACAGGGTATTTTCAAGTCGTATTCTCGTTCGAAGCATGACTAGTTGCCAATAAACATGTTTGGTTTCTTATTGGGTGATTAAAATACTTGACACACAAATACAAAGACAAACATTAAAATATATATTAATTTTATTGTCTAAGAATAAACGGAACAAGTCTTTAACCATATGTACTTAACACCAATCTACTCTCTTCAAAATTATAACAATAATTATATCCAAAATAATAATGTATACACTGTACGTGCATTATTTAAATTTATTTATTTATCTAGAAAAACAAATGAAACTAGTTCCGTTTAGGACTGGTTAGTGTCTGGCATACGTATAAATAGCTTCCTCTCTCTTTTAAAGACGACTCACAAGTAGACAGCGCCTGATTGTGACAAGTTCGATAGTACGCTGAGACGCAAGACGGGAAACCAGAATATTTAATTTATTTGTATTACTTAAAATATATTAAACTATTTAATAATGCATGCTTTAAAGTGCTTCAATTTGTATGCATTTCTCATTTGCATTCTGACGATTGTTTTCTCAATAAACGCGCAACGTCTTCAATTTTATCCCAGCAATAATTTGCGTGCCTACAGTGGACTCGCTTTTGGGTAAGTAAATTTGCGACTAGAGTATCAGTATCTACAGCATATTACATCCTCCGTTCACAGCGAGGGAATACTCCGTCCGGGCTACGATCACGGCGAAGGCTATTTGACAGAGTTAGACGCCCCCAGCTTGAGTGCACCCAATGCTGACACCTCAAACTATTACGGTTAATGAATATGCATTCAAATACAAATTCAGTTGAAAAGCTCGCAGGACACTGAAAGTCTTAGTCTAGACACACTCCCAAAAATCCAAACGAAGCTTTTAAAACCTGATGTACAGTATTTCACAATAGTATGTCAAGTATAAAATATCAATTTTAATTTAATTAAAAACTCACACATTAACATTTATCACATAAGTTGTGTGTACTTAAATGACAAATAGTAGTTAAAGTCTGTTAAGTTTGCACTTGTTCTTTTGCCAACATTTAAATAATTATAATAGGTCAAGGGGTCTCGTAATGAATGAATGTCTTGCATGTATGTATTGTGTTTGTGGAAAGTGAATGTACGTACAAAAAAAGGGAAAGTATTAGTTCTTTACAACGTTGTGCAGGAAATGCCGCAACTAGCGACCAACCGCTCAGTAATATCAATAGCATCTATATACGGCTCTTTGAGCTGGTCCTAACATCGAACAGCTTGCGTACAAAGAAAACCTGCAAATAGAAATTGCAATTGACGAATTTAACACGTATGTGAATATATTCAGCTGACGGAGCTCTTACCTGTATGGAGCACGTGATCAAGATGACCACAATTTGGCTAATGGAGAAGGTTTGTATGTATGAATTGTTGTCCAGCAGAAGCGCATAATCGCGCGACTCCCGATGCCGACTGTGAGCCTGGTAGTCAATCATGTCGTTGATGTTACGCTCAACGGTTCCAATGGAAGACGTAAAATTTTGCATGTTCAGTTGCAGCTCTTCAATCTCTTTAGCATATTTGTCCCATGCATCGTATTTGACGACCGTAATGTAGATGTTAACCAACTTCCCCGCAAACCGGGAGAACTGATTGTCAATGCACACGGAGTAGTAACCGCCGGGCGACACTTGATCTGTATAATCTGCTGTTGCTTGCCATTGATAGGGCTTCACAATTTCACCAGCGGGATTACGAACAGCAAACCCAGCCATACCATCGCCACCTCGCACCACCTGTCAATGAGATTGCGTGAGGAGACTACAGGGATGTAGAGTTGAGAAACTTACACTAAACGAGACGTAGAAAGTGGCACCAGCTTGCACATATTGATGATAGCAGTCCTCTTTACCGGCGTCAATATGCACCTGTGTGTGGAAAATATAAATGAATTTAGTTGTTTGTGTTGTTAAATGAACTTTCGAGTTTGAGGCTACACCTTGTAATCCATCGCGACGGCGGGCAAATTCTCGTACCATGGTTGCTGTGCCTCTTGAGCGCTGGTTGTATTGATGAGCAGAAGACAGCAAATTAATGCAATTGGCACCAATAGATTCAATCGCTCCCGCTGCCACGTCGATCCCATTTTAATTTTGTAAACAATAGAGTTGTCGTCTTGCGTTGAACTGTTATTGGCTTTTAACTTAACATTTCGCTAAGCTGTTATTAAAAGCGAGCTCAATTTTTAAGTGGTGAAAGTGCAACTCCCAATTTTAGAGTTTCGCAAAATATGCAACAAATTAAACTCTTCTGCTAGTACAATTTCAAGTTGTACAAAATAAAAAAATTTGCGTGCCAGTTTAGTAAGCAAATTTAGTGGTTTTGATAATTTGTTTTAAATATTAAGCAATGTTAACAGAGTCATTACCTAGCAGAGCTCTTACTTAACATTAATCGGATTTTATCCACATAATAACAACAAGTGGACTGTAACGTATCCCGATATTTATCGATAATAAGGTATTATTTGCTTGGTATTTTTTAAACCATTATAATATGCAACGCGCGCTCTATTGAAACTAAAAACAATAAAGATAATGTTGTTATTGTTTCAATAATAATATAAATAATATGAATAGCATTTTTTAATTTTTGTTTTTCAACATATACATATTATATTACAGTCATGTAAGGGTATCTGTACAAAACATCATCAGCTGATCACTTGTTGATATGGAATTTTTTATATGTACATTCATGCATACACAATCATATTCATATGTATTTGTACAAATACAAATGTTACTTGGTTTGCTAAGTGCTTAAATTATATATCAAGTGCTTATGCGGTTTTGCAACTTGCTGAAGTGTGAGAATTAAGTAGATAAAGACAAGTTCCATCGCTAAACAGTTCATTACCAACTCAGATCGACAGCTTATCCGTCATGGTATTCGTCAAGGAAGATGTTTTTGCCAACGCTGCAGTGAATCCATTCACCAAGGAAACGGAAAAGATTCGACGCTTCACACTAAGCAATGAAGAGAAAATGTCTGTGCAGATATTAACTCTTGGCGCCACTATCAGCAGCATAACAGTACCGGATTCTCAAGGTCGGGTGGAGGACGTCACGCTCGGGTTTGATGATTTAGCTGGTTATCAGAGTGAACAGAACCCGTACATGGGCGCTACCATTGGTCGCGTGTGCAATCGCATAGCAAATGGTAGATTTGTGCTGGATGGAAAAACTGTTGACGTTTCCCGCAACAGAGGTGAATTTCAGCTGCACGGTGGTTTCGTAGGATTTGACAAAGCCCACTGGGAAGTTGAGAAGGTCTTCCCCAATGGCGTAAGCATGAAGCATAAAAACCCCGATGGCCACGAAGGCTTTCCGGGTGAAGTGACAGCAACAGCAACGTTTACACTGACCGAAGATAACTGTCTGCATGTGTCTATGGATGCGGTAACTACGAAGGCAACACCCATTAATCTTACTAATCATTCCTACTTCAATCTGGCTGGACACAAGGCGGGCAAAGCTGGACTTAATGAGCACATGGTTGAAATTAACGCATACGGCATCACAGAGACTGACTCGAATTCCATTCCCACTGGCAAAATCGTTCTTGTGGACGGCAGCAAATTTAATTTGCAAGTAGCTAGCAAGCTAGGAGATCGTCTAAAGCAACTGGAACCCGCTTTGGGCTTTGATGACAACTTCTGCGTAAAATTTACGCCACCAGAGTCGATAACCAAAGTTGCGAAGGTTGTGCACCCACCAAGTGGACGCTGGATGGAAATTGCAAGCAATCAACCAGGCGTGCAGTTCTACACTTCCAACTTTTTACCCAATGAAGAACTCGGCGAAACTCCTGTTTCCGGCAAGCAAGGCGCTGCGTATACCAAGCACGGTGCATTCTGTTTGGAAACACAGAAGTTTCCCGATTCTGTGAATCATGAACAGTTTCCGTCAACCATATTGCGGCCTGACGAGAAGTATCATCATGAAGTAATCTATAAGTTCGGAAAGCTGAGCACTCAATAATAGATTAAAAATATTGTCCAAAACATAATGCCTTGTATGCAACTACCCGCTGTAGACAAAACAATCTAAAAGCTCGGTAAACTGAATGAAATATCCAGTGTCAAACACAATATTTTAGTTATATGACCAAAGATAATGCGATATATGCGAGTAATTCCTTGTAGTTAAACCAAGTTTTTACTAATAAACTGAAAGCACTTTAAATACTACTTTTTACTTATGAATGTCTTAGATTAGTCAAGTCAAGTGCACGTCTAAGGGCTATAAAGAGATTATTAAAGCCACAAGGGACTATATAAGGGGTGAGTAAAAGCAACTGAATGCTTAAGTAAACAAATGAGGTTACTAGTAATCATAGTCTGTCTGCTTGTGAGCAAGAGTCTAGGTCTCAGTCAAGGCTACTTGAGAATTATCAATGGAACTGCAGCCAAACCCAAACAGTTTCCCTACCAGGTAGGCCTGCACTGCTACTTCAGCAACTCTGAAGATGAGCCCAGCACGTGTGGTGGCACCATCATCTCCCAAAGATGGATATTAACAGCAGCACACTGTTTGCAGGAGCCTGAAGTGACACTGTAAGTTCTCATTTAATGAATTCCCAGGAGATAACAGATAACAGGAGATTATTTAAACAATTGTATTTAAAGACTTAAAGTGCTTGTACTTGCGGGAATTATCAACATGAATACACAAAATGAATCGGGATCCGTGCAAATGTGGGTCAAAAGTAGCGACACCATTATTCACCAACGATATGATCGCAAGGTTGTGGCTTTTGACATTGGGCTGATCAAGTTGCCCCGCGTCCTTAAGTTGAGTGCCAACATACAGCCCGCAAAGTTGCCAAAGAGGAAAGATAAGAATACATACTCGGGTCGAACTGCGATTAGCTCGGGATGGGGACTGACCGCTAATCAGCGACCTAGTGATATATTACAATACATAACTGTAACGATAATCTCCAATAAGCAGTGTGAGCAAGAGTGGAACAATCAACTGAAGGGCCAAAAGAAGCTAATATTAAGCTCCTTTTTATGCGCTGATTCCAGTCGAGGATTGCCATGCCTTGGCGACTCCGGCGGACCTTTGGTATTGGATGATAACTCGCGAACTATAGTCGGGATTGTCTCACATGGCTTCGATGAAATCTGCCGGATAAAAGTGCCAGACATATTCACACGTGTGTCCTCGTTCGTTGATTGGATAGAAAAGCACACAGGTCGATTGACTTAGAGTTAAATGAATAAGATATGAATACCCTAAAGAGAAAATCATACATTATAATCACAATAGATTTGTTGGCTTTTTTCTTTTCAAACATGTGCTTTATTCTTATTACTCATACAAACTCCATACACTCCCCGTTCCCCATATTTTCATAATATTTTTGTTATGTTTTTGTGGCTTTGCTAAATTTGTTATCGTTTTGTTGTTTCTGGCTTGATAGTGTTAAACAATTTGCTTATGATAATGTTTGAATGTACTCTTTGTGGGATTTGTAATATCGCTTACGTGTGGCTAATGTTGCTGATTAATCATGAATTCATTCGTTTATTATTTTTCCTGTTTTCTTTTTTTTTCTTTTTTTTTCGTTTTAACTTTTATGTAAATGAAATTTGTTTAATGTACAAAGTCTAATGAAAATGATTATGTTCTTGCAAAACTCGCTTCTTTCTCTTTATCTTTGGTTCACCATTTCAAAAGCATTTCTATCATTCGAGTTTTTGTTGTTTTTTTTTTAAGAATTAATTATATACAATTTTTAAATAAATTTGTCAAGAGTCTATACAATTTGTTTTGTTAACAAAGATGGTAAGAGTATTAAGAACTTTAAAAATAATTTACTGTATTCGCTATGTTTATTGTTAATAAGTTTGCTTGAGACTTTCGAAATTCAGCGTACATTTGTTTTTTTTTTGGTATTTTGAAATTTGAAATTTGAAAAATGCACAGAATCATTAATTCATTTATATTAAACAATAACTGTAAAGTAAAAGTCAATCTTTTGGGCTTGTAGTAAAAAATGGTCAAATATAATGATATTTGCTACGTTTAACTAGTTTTATTTTCACATATGTCTTTTAACTGATTAATATTATGTTTATTATGAATGCATTTTCGATATTCATTTCCACGCCAAAAGAACGAAAAGTTTTCACTTTAGCTCATTATTTCATTTATTTCTTGAAGTGAATGTGAATGTCAATGTGAATGCTGAATCATGGTTCGTAATAATTATTATTATTAACTTCATTTTCTTATGCTCAAGTATAGATTTTGTGTGTTTAGTTTTTATTCGTATAAAATGGTTTTGCTGAATTTGTTTTTTTTGTTTTTACTTTTAATTTAAGTTATTTAACATACGCAAAATATATTTTGTATATTATCTTGTTTTGTTATTTGTGTTTTACTTAACTTTATATGTATATAAGTAATTATTATATTTGCTAAATTTTGCTTTTTGAAACAGTAACTTTCAGTCATCTTGTAATCATAATAATACCTATACGCACTTATTATTATAATTATTATTATTATTATTATTATTATATATATATAATTTGTTATGAGCATCGTGTACAATGCATGAGAACGCATTAAAATACGCATTTCTTATATAGTGTGTCGTGTTAATAGATTAAAATATTACTAATTGTAGATCTCATTATTCTCGTCTTGTTGTATAAAAGCTAAATATTTATCGCTGCGTATGATGTTTTTTATTTCATAATTCTTTATTATATTTCTGTTCAAATTTTCCTTAAAAATGGCTTCAATTTATTTTTTTTAAATTGCTGTTCAATTTTATATTTCCAACTAAATTTGATTTATTCATTTTGGCAGTTATCGTTTGTTAGGTTATTTGACATGTTTCTTAAATTTTTCCATTCGTTCTGCATTTGTTTTAGATATATTCATTTAATGTTCTTTATGTTGTGTATATGTTTTTCTCTCATTATTTATATATATGCTAAGCAACTAACATTGGACCATTCCATTGCGCGACGCACTATATAAGAAAACTAGCTAATTACTTGATTAATTCATATGTAATTGTAAGTAATCGGGTATAATACACTCGTATGTATTAATTAATGTATTTTCATATTGTTATTATTTGTTTTTGTTTCGTTTATTCTGTTTTTTTCTTCTGTATGCATCTTATAAAAGTTGAATATGCAGTTTTCGTCAATAGCGGCAAACATCGTCGTCATCATCGTTGAAATTGAACTAAATAAGTTACATTCCAACTCGAACACCAACCGATAATCCCATTCCAACCCGGCAGTAAAGTATTATACATATAATGTATTAACATAAAGTGTCTATCCAGGCAATACGAGGATAAAAGTTCCATAACCTGTTGTCTCGTATAGAAAATTATGACTAGAACTAAGACTACGCGCAAAAAAAGTCATCAGTCACACTCGGGGCCCTCGGAGAAATGACCACGCACATCGAGGGCCGATGCCAATTGGAAAATGATGTGCGACAGCGAGGGGTGCTCAAGCAGCTCATTGCCCGGCAGCTGTGGCTCGCATCGCGGCCGCATGTGGCGTCCACGAAAGCCGCGATGCAAGCGGAGAACAACATCACAGAAGACGAAACGTAAGATGAGTGTGCGTAGAAAATCATCGCCAAAGAACTGAACATAGGACGAGTCTGGAAGCAAAGTCACAGAGATGAATTAATTATTTATTTCATTTAAAGTCATCTAAGGCAGTCGCTCAAAGAAATTGGTGTAAAGTTTTAAACAAAATGCAACTGAGCGAACGCGACAATTCATACGCTCATATGTTGTATGTACGTATATTCAAGTTGTATACACAAACATAAATATTGTTGGCCAAGCAAAAGGTCAGACAAACGGGCCGACAAACAGGCGTACATGGTTCAATCAACTCAGCTGCTAATCAAAATAACTTATGGGTCAAGCTCTTAACTCATGTGCCTCTGCCTCCACGTAGCCTAAACCTATTTGAGTCCTTAGACTTTGTCGAGTACTCAACTCAATCTTTAACAATGTTCTTCTCAACTGTATTAGTGTAAATATATTAATGATAAATTCCAAAATAGGTACAATACATCTAAGGTAGCTTTTTTAATCGGCTAATAATAATTATTCAAAATATTTTAAATAAATATGTTTAATATAATATATATAATATATATAATATATATAATATATATAATATATATAATATATATAATATATATAATATATAATATATTATAATATATTGAGCCACAAAAATATTAAGAACAACATAATAAATGCATATTTTTCACAAAATTCTACATAAGTTAGGTTTAGCCATTGTCAGCAATTTTGATATTGCCAGTGTTGGTAAATAATAAATAAATTAATAAAATGAAATCCTTCAGAATTTGCAGTAACAGTTGGAGGTATGTGTTCATATGTAAAAGCTTGCAGCTATAAGCATGAAAGAATTCCCATTCATACATATTTATGTCTCGCTCGCGCAAACGTTTGCACAGGGAATTGAAAATGTTCATAGATTCATAGCTTTCTTATTTCTGGAGCGATTACTATGAAACTTTCAGACATGATAAAATATTATTTAAAAACCTAATTTGTTTTTCTGATTTCCGGAGAAAAAAGGATGGCAAGTGGATGGAAGCATCCAAAATTCAAAATAAACTGAGGCCTCTAGCTGCTACAGTTGTTGAGATCGACGTTTTCATACTTTTTTTACAAATAGTTTATACATCTCTGTACAGGATATGATGAGTATGAACATATAGCTCAGGTTGCAGCATAAGTATCATATTTTTGTCCTCATCGCTCGTTTATAGATTTTAATAGATTGTTACACTCACCAATAAAACCAATGCCCTGTTCAATCTCATCGATGCGGCAACGTGTTACGAGGCGAGAAGCCTCCGTGATGAAACGATCTACGTATGTTTGACAGCGTTCCCAGTGATGGATGGGCACATCGCCGACATTGCAAATGTAGCAGAGGGCCGTGAGCGGAGAATGCAGGAATAATGTAAACAGAGAGCCATGATGTTGCACATCAGCTAAAAGATACAAATATAATAATAGTAAATCAGATGAAGAAGCATGTGGATGTGTTAAGCGACGTACCTTGAAATGCTGGCGGCACATCTTGCGGCGACATAAGTATGACGAGGGGTTGGCCAAAGTAGCGGGGTATGTGCTGAAAGACAAACGAATTATCCGAGTCGATGATGATAAACATGGGGCGACGGGTAAATGGATAGAGATCGCCAGGATATAGACAGTGATTCTCCTTGTATGATTTGCCACGACACGAGAGACCGCCGCCATCGACACTGTCTCGCTTCACGCTGGTGGCAAGGCCGCCCAGCTCATAACCATCTATAAGTCAGATCATATTTCATTAATTCGCTAATAATTATCAATTGAATTGCCTTGTCTTACAGTCTTCTGGGTGCTTTGTGGTGGAGAAACAGCCGTCCGCTGACATATACAAAAGTAAAGCTCCGCCCAGTGGCAGTTCCTTAAAGCCACTGGCCAGAAAGACCAGTAGCTGACTAATCGAAGGCTTGTATAGTAAATATTTATGAGGATTGTCTCGATAATGACGGCCATTCTCCAAGTATCCCTTGGATCCCGGCACTCCATATGGTGGTATGCGACTAGCCGCTGGACTAGCGTCGTGTCCATGCAGGCCATGGGACAGGCTAAGCGGATTCGTTGCCGTCTCCGTTGGCTCACGCTCCAGCGTTTGTAACATCCTGAAGGAAGGTATAACGTTCAAGCATTTCTTGTGAAGATCAGCTACTCATCACGTACCTAAACATATCCATGGTGAGCTCCGAGAACTTGGCCTGCTCGCATGCCGAGCCCACAATGAGGATCTCCTGCAGACTAAGGGTCATATGGGGTGATCGCTCGCACGGCGGCGTCGTCAGCGGCGATAACCTAGAACCGGAACCACTACCCATAAGTCGTTGTAGTTGTGCTGGTCCACAAGCAAATGCGGGGGCCCGTGCTTTCACAGAAGAATTGAGAATGTGGCGCACTAATGAGGTGATATGGGGGGAACGGAGGTGTGTTTGTGTGTTTGTCTTTGTGTATGTTTGGGTAAGGATGGGGGAGAACATATGAAATGATAACGTTGAATTTTTAATGAGTGTAATGTGTGTGTGTGTGTGTGTGGACAATAGGAAACTCCTGCGACTTGGACTACTCAGTCAATTTGCAACTTAAATCAATTACAATTCAAATTTCTGTAGTATACTTTTAGGAGCATTCATAAGTTACTCATGAATGTAGTCCGCTTGGAATTTATTGCCGTGTGTGTGTGTGTGTTTGTGCGTGAGTGTGTGTGTGTGTGTGTGTGTGAAGTGGAGGGAAAACATGGAAAAGTGCGTGACGAATGACAACGGTGAGTGTTTCTCTTGTGTTTTTTTTTTCTTTTTTTTTCAAGTCTTCTGTGATAAGCACAATAAACGAAATAATTGATAGCAACAGAACAGAAGCAAAACTCGTATACCTACGCAAACATATAAAGAGCAAACCCTCATAACTAAAGTCCCCACAAGCTCTCCATACTCCTACTCCGCCGACGAAAGCACGGGCAAAGTGTACGCTGGATGGTTGAACGATTGTGCCAACGACTCACCTGTGCGATAATATGATTGGATTGGAGTCGGCATGCAGCACCGCTACAGCTGCCTCCGCCTTGATGAACCCCTTGATTTCCTCTAACACCAGTGACCATTCCAAATGATCTTCCGGCTCGTAACTGCAAAAGGGTTTGAAAACCAACAGAAATGTAAAAAAAAACATGATCAGCAATTGCGATTTGTCGCCCTTTTACGTGTTGGTGTACTCCTGTATTTGCTTTTCCAACTCGGTGACCAGCTCCCGCACCAGTTTCATCTTCTTGAGCAGCAGACAGACGACTATGAAGCGTGCATAGTAACGCAGCTTCTTCACCATCAAATCCGGCCGATCTTCTTTAGCGGCACGTGAGTAATACGCACGTCCGCGTATTGCCGCATAGAACTGATACGCCTCATTCAGGTAGTTCGTTTCGCTGGTTCTTAAACTGAAGAAGAGATACGAAAAATAGAAATGTTAATGAAAGAAACGAAGGGAGCTGGGGGCTTATACTCACTAATAGTGATAATAAAGCTGTCCGATTTTGCTAGCTATCTCGCCAATTTGCCAGCGCTTCAGTCCATACTTCGAGTCAAGTACCATGCGATGTTGTTGCTGAAACTTCCACAGCTTTGTGTAGACATCAAAGGTGCGTCCAAAGTATGCTTGCCACTGGCGATGGCCATACTGCGGCAGATCTCTATACGAATATATAGGGATTAGTAGTATTATCAAATGCTTGCTTTTGATAATTCGTCATACCTGAGTCCATTGAATAGCTGTTTGGATTTCTCAAGCAAATGGCAAAATTCCAAAACTAGCTTTCTATCCTGTTCTTCAGTGGACTCCATTTTCACCATGCCGTTCTCTGCCACCCCAAAGTGTTATGTGTGCGAACCGGGTTTGCTGTAAACAAAAAAAACAAAAAACAAAAAACAAATATAGATTGAAATGCTTATGCCATAAATAAACAAACTACAACAAGCAATTTGTACATCTTTCTATCCCACCATCCATCCAGCTATTCATCCATCTATCTATCTATCTATCTATGTATGCGCATCTATATATGTATCTATGGTACTTGTAAATGCTGTCGATATGCCAAGCAACGAGCGCTGCCCACTTGAGATTCATTCAGCCGCTCATTGAGCTATCGATAATGACGATAATGATGCTAATAATGATGCTTTGCCGTTGCCGTGGATACAATAAATGCAAAAGCGGCGTATGCTTAATGGGCAATATTTTTCACAAAGCTGCATTATTGAATTTTTAATCTTTATGTCGGCGCCAACAATACAATTAAATTGCCCAATATATTTACTTTATTTGCATATACTTGACCTGTTTCTAAATAGCTAAATAGCCAAGTTTCACCACAATAGATTAAATACTATTCACTACAAATTCAAATTTAATTAAAATTTTCAATACAGTCAGATGAGAGTGGAAGAGCAGAGAAGCGCAAGACAATTGGTAGATCAACAGCTTAATTAATTACGCTCGACCAGGTGACTTTTGAATTACGATTTGCCAACAGAACATTTTTAGTAAAATAATAAAACGAAAAGAAATGAAAAGAAATCATCATTAAAGGGGGCACTGCACTGCACAAAAGGGTCGGTAGTGTAAATGGCGCCGCAGCGACCACATTGATTTGGGTTTGACCAAACTAGGTCGCTGGCACACACAAAAAAACTCAATATGAGCTCATCAGCAACATAGACAACAGCGGGAACAGCGGGAACAGTGGCAACAGCAGGCAACAAAGGCAAAAAATGGGTATCTAACTATGAGTTGAAGGGAAGCTGCGAAAGACATGCGTCACTCAGAATTGTTAGTGAAGCGGCGCCACTTCATAATTATGGCGCCCCTAATCAAATTAAGCGTCCATTTAACAAGTCAAAATTACATAACAAGAAAATTACGCATAAGCACAGTGTGCGAGGCGGGACACTTAGACAAAGCTGATAAACTAACAAGCTGACTCACTCACTCACTCACTCTCTCACTCGCTCACTCACTCACTCACTCACTCATGCCTGCCTCTGGTGATGGTAGCTGCTGGTCGGCTGCTGACTTTATCATCATTATCATTACCATCATCATTATCATTGTCAGCGTCAGAGCGAAGGCAACAAAAGCAACATGTCAACATGTGGAAACCGGAAATGAAAAAACACAAATACTGAGCAAAGTCGTTGCCACTCTGCCGATGCTTATTAACACATGCCCATCTTCCCTTTACTCCGCTCCACTTCTGACACAAACACACACACACACACACACATAACAACACGTTAGTGCAGTCAGCGACAGGACATGCAACAAATTAAATCAACTTAAATTTCGTTGTGCCTCGAAGTGGAACTGCGAAAGCCTAGCACTACTTAGGCTGCTTCAAATTAATTGTAAGCTAAAGATAAAGAAATTCATTTAAATCAGTTGTCGAAATAGATAGGCTAGTATGTTATCAATGTGACATTTTTGTCGCCTGGCAGCTGACTGCATGTTGTGAAAGTGGAGAGTAAGAAAATAAAAAGTTGCCCAGCTCAACTTGCTGCTTTAACTAGTCGTTGTAGTTGTTGTTGTTGTTGTCGTTGCTGCTGCTGTTGTTGTTGTTGCTGTTACTTGGGCACGATGATGACGACAACTGCTGGAAAATCCCGATGCTAGTCAAACAAAGCGCGCAAAAAAGTATGCAACGCACTTTGGCGCTCAACGCCAGACAGAACAGAACAGAGCAGAACAGGACAGAACAGGACAGAACAGTGCAAAACAGAAGAGAAGAGAAGAGAAGAGAACAGAAGCAGAGGCAACGCTTTTTTGA